>OZ018325.1:53586337-54186337 GCA_963969495.1 Ceratothoa steindachneri
ATACCTTTTCATCTATTATAAATTTTGTTATCTGATTCCTATAGGATATTCCTTCCATCTCTCATTGATCCCCATGGGTCACTAACCAGCTTTGATTAATTTAAGCCCCCATCCCACCTCTTATTTTTTTTACCGAGGATTAAACTTACGTCAACTGTATATAATCCAGGTCACGTGGTCATCAAATGAAGGTCATCGATAAATGGTCTTTCTTAGAGTTCTCTAATAATCCCTAGGACTAATTATTGTCCGAACTACTTTCAAGGGTAGCTGGAAACAGGATTTCATTTTGTGAACAAATGAAAAATGTCAAGTTAATTGTCACTCATATTCAGAATGTCAGCGCTTGGTGAAATGGGTGTGCCACAAGGATTTTTCTGGGTCCTCTCACGTTCATCCTCTTTCGATGAGGGTCTTAACCGTCGTTAGTGAGTTGGATTTCGACTTTTAAAGCCACTTTGCTTTTTGCTACAAATAAATCCCGTCACGAAACACGCCCACTCTGGCCGTCTCGGAGCATCACTCGTCTCTAACCTGTCAGGAACCATTATCCCCAGTGGATTTAATCCGACCTTTCTTGACCTCTTCCTCCGTTACCTGACCTCTTGCTGCCACCACATGCACCCTCCTGGCGGTCGTTAGTCCCGTGAAAAGTCATTAAACCACCTCGGACAAATTCTTACAAGCCGCAAGATGGGGTTGGGGTTTTCGTTGGTTGTTCAAACATCTTTATTTTTCTTTGGCCCGAAATGGTCAAGGCTGTGCCTTAGGAGCTCGACTAACTTGAATTTTCTCAAATGAAACGGTGATTGGCGTTCACTAGAAAGGGTATGATAAATGAGAGAAAGAGGGGAACAGGAGAAAAATAAATGAATTAAAATCGCAGTAATAAAAACTAAAATGAGTGAATTGTTCCATTTTGTTTACTATTATTAACGTTGATCCTTAGGCCTATGAGACCATTTGTTAAACTGTTACGGGGTGGGCGCCATGGATTCAAAGCAAAGGAGAGTTCATTTAACAGGAAAGGAGTCTCGACTTAGCAGGAGGCCTGGCGGCGCAGTTTCAACAGATAAAGCAAATGTGTTATTGCTTTGAGCAGGATAATTTCTCGAGTCTCGTGAATTCACATTTAACAAATCCATGTTTTTTTTTCTTAATAAGCAATTTTTGAAAAAAAATCCTTTGGGTTCACACCTAACTCTATTCAAATATATACATATTAATTATCATGGCAATGATGTAACATAGTACAGGAATAATTTTTGACTCGAATACGACTATAAAAGTAAACAGCTGTATGTTTGTCCCATAAAAAGGTATTGTAATGCTTGAAAGATTTCTTGTCATTCACAACACTTAATAAATCATAATAACCTAGCTAATTTGTAGTTAAATTCCTGTCCTAAGGTTTTGTATTTTTACATATTTTTTATTTTTTTTACTTCTTCTAACTTTATCACTTTCTTTACGAATCTCTGCCCATTAATTTTCTGTTGTGAATGTCCGTTTGCTTTGTTTTTAATATTAAATGAACACTATTAATTTAATAAGAATTCAAATAATAAATAAAAAAGAAGTAAAAATAGATCTTTTATTGCAAATTATGCATAAAATAATTAATTCTCGCTCCATTTTAATAAAAGAATCAATCAATTCTTGCAATTCATGCCTAAACGAATCCGTCTACATCTTTAAAGAATTTTTTCTTCATAAAAGATTAATTAGAGTCATACAAGAATAACATCCTGCATTCTCATTCTTTTTTTGAATAAAAGAATCAATTATTATAATTCACGTACAAAGTAATCTTTGTATTACATAAAACTAAATAATTCTTGGAGGGATTCTTTTTTAAAAGAATCATTTTTTGCATCAAGAATGAATTCCTGCATTCTACTTCTTTTTAAATAAAAGATTCGATTATTACAATTCACATCCAAAATAATCCCCGTACACTTTTATAAAATCATTCTTGGAGGGATTCTTTTATAAATAAAAGAATATTTTGGGGGAGCATAAAAGAATGAATTCCTGCATTCTCCTTTTTGAATAAAAGATTCGATTATTACAATTTACACAAAAAATGATCCTTATACACCTTAAAAAAATCATTCTTGGAGGTATTCTTTTATAAACGAATATTTTGGGGGAACATAAAAGAATGAATTCCTGCATTCTCCTTTTTGAATAAAAGATTCGTTTATTACAATTCACACAAAAAATTATCCTTATACACCTTAAAAAAATCATTCTTGGAGGTATTCTGTTATAAAAGAATATTTTGGGGGGCATAAAAGAATGAATTCCTGCAGATTTCGCTTAAAAGAACCAATTCGAGGAAAGAGGGACGAATCGGGTCCTGCTGAAGTGGAAGGAGCCCGGGAAGAGTTCGCCTTCCTTCCCGGTCGCGACTCGGCGGCCCATCAAGCCAACTGCTCCGAGAGGGAAACGGGTCATCGCGACATATGGTATCATTTGCTTGATTTGATGACTGCTCTCAAGAGGAGATCAATAATATCGTTATTATCTGGAAGCCACTTCCCCTAAGTGGGGGCCCTCCAAGAAGGTCCTCCATTCACTGTGAAACGGAAACAGAGCCAGAAAATTTGATGCCCCCCCCCCCTCCCCCACCGGTTTCTAGCCCCTCATTGATTTCTTTTGGCTAATCGGGCTAAAGCAAGCCTAACTAGTATATCATCACTATAATTATACCACTTTCTTTTAAGAATTTCCAAACTATCTGATCGTCATCACCCTATTGTTTATTTATTTTTTAAATAAATAAATATATTTTTAAGTATTAATTATTTAGATCAATGAACAATCATTAGGCCCTCAAAAAACCAAAACTCAGGTTGTAATTAATAAATTGAAAACGAGTTGCTAACAATGTATAATTGTACCATCCTCCGATCCATTCTCTAATCCCAACTCAAGTAGAATGAATACAAAAAGGACAGGAGTACAATTTCATTGATTCCCATTTCCCAGACTCCCACTAACTTAGGAACGTCTACTAGAAACGTCATTCTAAATGGAGAGCAAAACACGTACGGGCAATGGCGGTATGAATATTGCAGGTTGTTCAATAAAGGTATGAAAGCTTTAATGAACGTCTTGGTTTATTTTTGATGATGGTTCCTCGAGCAGAAGAGGATTCTCTGCTCTTGCGTCAAAGGCGGTCCCCGAGAGCTCGATTTCTCGCGATAGACGAAGTGAAACGAGCATCGCAGATGATAGAAAGTGATCAGAACGTCAAAACCTGCGAAGATGATAGAAATTGCTTTGTTATGGTTCTACACGGAAAGGTTAGGTTTTTAGGGGAGGGGTGTAGTGAAGGTATGAGGCAGGGTTGGGTGTTTTGGGGTGGGTTGTAGAGGCAGTGTGAGGATGAAGGGATGAAGGAAGGTTTAGTGTTTAGGGCAGGGTTGTTGAGGAGGTGTGAATGTGAAGGGATGAAGGAGATGTCTAAGGGAGTTGGGGTGTAGAATCATTATGATTGGGAATGCACCATGAAGGAGGTGATAGAGTGTGGAGATATAAGATGAAGGTGGAAAAGTTTAGGAAGATGTGCGATAAGGTAAGAGGTGTCAAAGTTATCAAATATTATTAGAGAGTGGGAATGTAATATGAGGGAGGTGATAGAGTGTAAAGATGAAGGTGAAAAAGGTTAGGCAGATGGGTAATAAAGGAAGGGGCGTCAAAAGGTGTGAGGATGTATGATGATGGAGGTGTCAAAGGGTGTGTGGATGAAGGATGAAGCAATTGTTAGTGGGAAGGAAAAACAAAAAAAAGGTCGCGAAAAAGACCAAGGATTAGAGGTCTGCATTGACAAAGCTTAACCCAGAATCTAGGGGTCAGAGTGGTACACTCATACCCTCCCCCCCCCCTGCTGAATGGTACAAGAAACACAATGCGAATTGGTATTCCATTGCGAGGTGGAAGAAAGATAGATGAAGAGATGTATGCAAACTGGACTGGTGGGTGGTCGGTGTAAGAGGGGAAAAAGTGTTGTCAGCGCAACACTAGCCTCTTCTGCACTACCCGTTCAGGTAAGGTTAATTTTTTTATATGATTAGAGGTTCAGCGCTGTCAGAGGCGCAAAAGATTATCTTAGTTTGCTTGAGTCTGTGCAAAGAAGGATGTCTAAGATGATGTTGAGGTTAAGGAGCAAAAACGGATGACTAAAATGATTCAGGGATTTAGGACTAAAAAAAAGGATGACTAAGATGATGCTTGGGTCGAGGAACTTACCTCATGGCGAAAGGCTTAAGAAACTAAACCTACATACGCTAGAAGGCAGAGTTCTAGGAATCTTGATTGAAGTCTTCAAGTGGATAAGAGGTTATAATAGGGGAGAAATAATGTTTTTAATTTTAGTGAAGAGGATAAGATACGTAGCAATGGGTTTAAGCTGGACAAGTTTAAGTTTAGAAAAGAGATTGGTAAAAAATGGTTTACAAATCGAGTGGTACATGAATGGAATAGGCTCAGCCATCATGTACTAGAAGCGTCCTCCCTGCGGAGTTTTAAGAATAGATTGGATAGATTTATGGAGGAGAATGGTAGGTGCACTGAACTGGATCATGGGAGCAAGAGCTGCCTCGTATAGTCTGTTGATTAGCTTTTTGCAGACCCCTTTTTCCTTTCTTATGTTCTTATGTTCAACGACGGATGAGTTACTCACCTCATATTTCTCCAACGTGAATCTTCATTAATCTGGAGAAGAGCTGGGGTTGGTTTTCTCTCTTCTGATTTAATGTCAGTCCTGTCAGACCTGACCCAACCTAACCTAAAGTAATCGTGGCCTGACCCAACTTAACCTAGCGTAACCGAGACCTGACTTAACCTAACCTAAGGTATCCGTGACCTGACCCAAACTAACCCTAGTTAACCGTGACCTGACCCAACGTAATCTAGCATAATCGAGACCTGACCCAACCTAACTTAAGGTAACCGTGATCTGACCCAACTTAACCTAACGTAACCGTGACCTGCCCAACTTAACCTTACGTAACCGTAACCTGACAACCTAACGTAACAACCTACTTTATTTCTAATTAAATTTAAAGCTATAAAATACAACAATTTTAGTAAGGCAAATTGGCCGTACTCGCCTGAACAAGCACGTAGTTCCGAACAAACATCCGTAAATGCGAACTGGAACTTATTAGTACAAACCTGAATCCCCTGAAAGTGGAACTGTGAAAGAGTGCTAGTGCATATGTAGTAAATGAATGATGGTCTAATTGAAAAGTGCGAAAGGGAGGTAGTGTAATGTATGTAAGGGAGAGATGGGAAGGGATGTGTGAAAGAACTTGTATGCGCAGGTGTATAACTAGAAGTATAGATTAAAATGTGTGAAAAAGATTTATAACAAAGTTGATTGGGTCTTAGAATGTTGTTGAGGGGGAAGAGAATAATGTATAAATGTAGGAAAGGGCAGATATTTGTATCAACGTGGCGCGTTTGAGGCTTCATATTTGTTGAATGTAAGAGAGGGTTTCCTCAAATGTACGGTAGTATAGTTTAAAATGCGGAAGTGTGTAAGTATTGTAGGTGTAATGGGTGTAATAGGGAGTGGGGAAAGAATAGGTGAAAGGGTTTGTGCACATGGGTGTATACAGGATCAGATTGGTGGTCCAGAATTAGGGTTAAAAATTTGTGACAGGGTTGTGGTATTGAGTCAGTGCTCTGTAATGGATGGTTGTAGAAGGGAGAAATACTTGCACAACTTTGTGGTGTGTTTTAAGACTGTGTGCATCGAAAGTATAGGGACATTATTCTCTTATGTTGTTTTAGAGGAAACGAGAATATGACGTCATGCGCATTGATGCGCGCCAGCCCCCTACATTTAAGAAAAGATGTTATTGATGATGGAAATAACTTCAAGCTCGTACTCTTGGGCGCTTCCCAACTTCACGTTCGTACATTTGATTCCCTATGAATTTCGTACGAATATGTACCTGAGTGGCCATGATACCGTATCCTAACCTCACTTTTCAGGGCCAACAAGGGTAACTTTTGCAGTCCTTTTATCTGTAACCTTTATACTACTCTTGTTCCCAGTAATCCAGCTTTTTTACTCCTCCGCCTTTCCCTGACTATTGAGCAATGTCCTCGTTGGTCCCATTACTTCCACTCTGCTCATAAATAGAAAATCTGTTGACATTTCTTATTAACTTTCACTTTAGACAATTTGACAGATTTTGCCTCCATTTGTTGAAATGTCTTTTTGTGACTTCAGTGACGGTTTTCAGTTCTCGATAAAAATCCATACGAAGCTTTTAATATGTATTCTTTATTAATGGTCCGGTGACGTTTCGTAATGCAAACGGGTCAAATCTTCACCGGGCTTTATCTCAATGCTGAGAGAAGCCCTTTCTCATCTTTCTCAATTTTTGTTCTTGTATATATATATATATATATATAAATATATATATATATATATATATATATATATATATATATATATATATATATATATATATATATATAAATATATATATATATATATATATATATATATATATATGTATATATATATATATATATATATATATATATATATATATATATATATATATATATATATATATATATATATATATATATATATATAGCAGGAATATGAAGAGCCAGATGATTACACTAATCATTTATTGGCCGGACGTTTCGGACCTTTACTAGGACCATCTTCAGCGACTATGTTGACTAATGAGAAGGGGAAGGAACATTAATTGATAACAGTTAAAAGAATGCATTAAATAATGGCTAAAAAAGCGGAAGAAGGCAAGTTGTAATAATAAAATTGACAATTATTAAAATTAAAGTAAAAACACTAATAACAATATATAAAATTAAATAATACTACCCAGTCTGATTTAAAATAAAAAAATAATAGAAAGTGAAATTACAACATAAACTGACTTGAATATCACATATTAAAAGTTACTGGATTAAACAAAAAATAACCTGTTATATTAAATTGTAAAAAAACAACAAAAAACCCGAAAACAAATCAGAATGAACAAAGTGACTAACCTTTATCGTAATTTTATATGTTTAGTTAGTTGATTTCTCAACTCCAACGATAAAGGTTAGTCACTTTGTTCATTCTGATTTTTTTCCGTTTTTTGGTTTTTTTTTTTGCAATTTAATATAACAGGTTATTTTTTGTTTGCTCCAGTAACTTTTAATATGTGATATTAAAGTCGGTTTATGTTGTAATTTCACTTTCTATTATTTTTTTATTTTAAATCACACTGGGTATTAGTATTTAATTCTATATATTGTTATTAGTGTTTTTACTTTAATTTAAATAATTGTCAATTTTATTATTTTAACTTGCCTTCTTCCGCTTTTTTAGCCATTATTTAATGCATTCTTTTAACTGTTATCAATTAATGTTCCTTCCCCTTCTCATTAGTCAACATAGTCGCTGAAGATGGTCCTAGTAAAGGTCCGAAACGTCCGGCCAATAAATGATTAGTGTAATCACCTGGGTCTTCATATTCCTGCTACATATCAGATTCCCAAGGAACAAATAAATTACCAGTATTATATATATATATATATATATATATATATATATATATATATATATATATATATATATATATATATATGCGGTTAGGTAAGGGTAATAGTAAGAATTCCTTAATTCGCTAGAAAAGACTCCTGGATTTCCTCAACCCTCTTCATGAGCGTTCCATATACGACTAGGCAAGCATCCATTTATCTAAAAAGAGAAATTTCAAGAAGTCTTTTGTATAAGCTAACGTTTAATTTTAACAGAAAACGGGGAAGGTGAATTTTCTTGTGTGTCTTCGCCCTTTCTAGTTTTATATATCCAGTGCAAAAAATAATAAACCACATTATTTGAATCTGATTTATTTAAAAAAATATTAGTTTCCCATATATCCAGCCTTATCTCCTTTAAAATCGTATGCGAACGGAAATAACATAAATATTTCACTTAAATATTCAAATACCATACAAAAATCCTTGACCAAACTGCGTCCCACCAACCAGGACGCCGGCGTCTATCTAATCCCCTTCTAAAGTCGTAATTTCTCATACATCGGAGAGTCTGGTCACTTTAGTAAGAGGATAAAAGAACACCAAGCAGATATAAGAAGAGGTGAAATTCCCTCAAGTCTTTTTGCGCCATGCAAAATATGACCATGGAATTAATGATCATTAAAAAAGCCGATAATTTGAATTTATCTGATGGGCAATGTAAATTCAACAAATATATCTCGAATAATGTTGCCAAACTCTATAAGCCGCTGGAGTAAGTCCTTAAAGGGGATTAGAAGATTGCCCCCGGATCCAGGCAAATATTTATGATTTCCAGTTTGTTTCCTCTGTTTTCATTAGTATTTTGTTTGCCTTTATATACTGGAGTCACTTGCCTTTATAATAAATAATATATATATATATATATATCTATATATGTATATATATAATGTAGGTAGTGATATTAATTATTAATTATCAAATTAAAGTTTTGGAGGCTTTTAAGTCGGCTACGGGTAATTAAGTGTTAAAAGTTTGGACAGTCGAAAAAGGTTAATCAGTCTACAGAGTAAAACGAGTATTTGCCTGTTTCCTTTGATCAAATGAACTTTAAACTTTTGTTCATTTATTTCCAGTCGCGAACTTAAAATCTTTAATTTGATAATTACAGTGTCTAACAAAATTTAACTTTTTGTCGACTACAAAGATTAAAATAACATTTTTTAAATGTAGTTTTATGTGTAGATTTAAAAAATCGAAGTCATTTTTAGCGAAATGACTCCAGTTTTTTGTAAGTTGCCAATTACTATTTTTGTCAAATTTTGAAGATTTTAACGAATTTCATTCTTTTATTTCTTATTTTCAAGTTATTTAACTCAATTAAATTTTAATTAATAGCAACAATTTTAATTAAAATGCCAAGAGGACAGTGTAAAAATAGCCCAGATAAATTATGCTACATATGTGGTTCAGTAACATTGAAAACAAACCAAAGAAAAATTTCTTCTCTAGTGAAAAAACTATATAATTTGTATTTTGGATGTAAAATTGGCGACCAAGAGAAATCATGAGCACCACATATCTGTTGCACAACATGCTTTAATTCTTTATCAAAATGGTCTAAGGAAAAATAAAAAGCCTTCAATTTGGTGTTCCAATGGTATGGCGAGAACC
Organism: Ceratothoa steindachneri; assembly: GCA_963969495.1. Lineage (NCBI taxonomy): Eukaryota > Metazoa > Arthropoda > Malacostraca > Isopoda > Cymothoidae > Ceratothoa > Ceratothoa steindachneri. The sequence goes on from OZ018325.1 coordinate 53,595,536, forward strand.
CCAAGATCATGCCACTAACTGCTATTTCTGTTTGGTAGACATACAAAGAAAGTAATTGTTTATTGTCCACCGTACCTATATTTTGAAGTAGTACACTGTAATATTATTTTTTAAAAATATAAAATTAATTAAGTTTAAAACCACTTTATTGTAATCGCACATATGTACATAACTATAAATTAAATTTTCTGCATATAATTTCCCTACGTTTAGGTAAAACAACGAAGTGCGCTTCTGTGGTATATCCCAACCTTAGATCCTCTATGCGAAAGACCTCACTCGAAAGACATTCCAGTGACTGAACCACTTGCAGAAATTGTCTTGTCTAACTCTGGTGAATCAGATATAGGATCATGTGAACCAGAAACTGAAATTTATCTTCCTGAAACTGTTGATACTACTCCAAAACCTTTCTCACAACTTGATCTAGATGATCTTGTAAGAGATCTAAACTTAAAAAAGCAACAGAGTGAATTACTTACCTCGAGACTGAAAGAAAGAAATTTAGTAGCAGAAGATGTTCGAATTACGAAGTTTCGCATTCGATCAAACAATTAACAAGACAAACTTTCATTTGACAACAATTTATGCTACTGTAATTATATTCCACGTCTCTTTGAAGAATTAGATATACATTATGAACCCAGTCAATGGAGACTTTTCATTGACGCTTCTTTATATAGTAGTAAAGCCGTGCTTCTGCCTAATGGAAATAAACTACCATCGATACCAATAGCTCACTCTGATGTTTTGAAAAAAACTTATAAGAATTTAGATTTCATTTTTAAAAGCATTAAATACAGTGGACATAAATGGATGATTTGTGCTGACCTTAAAGCAGTAGCCATTTTAAATGGTTTGCAGGCAGGCTACACAAAATTCATATGTTTTTTGTGACAGTGGGACAGTAGAGCTCGGGGAGAACATTACATATGCTCAGAATGGCCTTTAAGCGAAGAGAAAAAAAGTAGGTTGTCATAATGTCATACGTAAACCTTTGGTTCCTAAGGAAAACATAATTTTGCCACCACTTCACATAAAATTAGGTTTAATGAAACAATTTGTGAAAGCCTTAAAGCATGACCAGCAATCCTTTTTATATTTAAATACAAAATTTCCTCAGATAAGTGATGCTAAAATTAAAGAAGAAATCTTTGTTGGGCCTCAGATTCGACAACTTATGATAGATAGTGAGTTTGAGGCAAAATTAAGCAAGCCAGAATTTGAAGCCTGGCATAGTTTCAAAGGTATATGTAACGGTCTCCTTGGAAGGCACAAATCAGAAAATTACCACATTTAGGTTCAGAATTTGATTAGATCTTATAATGAGTTGGTGGTAGTATGTCACTAAAGGTGCATTTTTTTCATTCTCCTCTGTCTTTCTTTCCATAAAATCCAGCAAAAGTCAGCGATGAGCATGGTGAAAGATTCCACCAAGATATTGCTACTATAGAAAATCGTTATAAAGGAAAAGAAAGTCCTGCAATGCTTGCTGACTTCTGCTGGACTCTTCACAGAGACAGACAAGATGTTGTACATAAAAAAGCCTAAATATTCTAAAAATATATGACTATTGTATAGATTTCATCAATTTTGAAAAATCTTAAATCTTCATAATTTTTTTAAATATATTTTGATAATACCACACTCGGAAATGTATTAAAAGGCCTTATTAATTTCTTTTGATGAATAAGCTTTTTGTTTTCACTTATCTTTGTACTTTTTGTCAAATAAAAAATAATAATAACAAATATTTCATACCTCTATATACTGAATAATCTATTATTAATAAAAAAAATAAATGTGCAGATTACAAAAAATTGAAGTCATTTCATGAAAAATAAAGGTCATTTTCGTAATCTACGCCAAAAACTACAATAGAAAACTACTTTCTCATTTCTGTACCAAAATCATTGTTGGACACTGTTATTAATGTCACCACCCATTGTTCGAACCCATGCCATCGAGTTCTCTGAGTTTTTCTGGAAATGGTCTGAAAATCCACTAGTGTAAATAAGAACTGGTGTAAGTAAGAGCTTAAAACCCATTGTGTGAGTTTCAAATTAACTCTTTCCCGAAGTCTCCCTGATAATTTCCCTTTTCATTTTGTCTTTACTTTTGTTATTGTGCATTTTCTTTCGTTTTACATTCATCTTTATCACCTACCTTAGTAATTGAATAATTAAATGAGTTAAGTAACTGTTGTCTAGTATATGTTTTTCGCACTTCCATCGCTCTTTCTACCAACAAAGACAGACAATTTTCTATGAAAGAACTATAATGAAACTGTGCTGAAGATATACATGTATAGCCTCAAATTCCTATTAATGGCGCTGGGGCCACGAGAGCACTCAATTCCATATATCTCACCTACAGTGTGGTTGAACCAAGCTACACTTCTTTCTGACTTTGAATAAAAACTCCTTTTTCTTTCGCATCTTTCACTTTCGTCGATTCCTTGATCTAAGTTGGGTAGAAATTCATCCAGGGTCATTTTGTTACCAACGGATTTATACCAACCATTTAAAATACCTAAACTATATCTATTTGTCTGTCTGTCTCAGCGTGTCATTCTCCGTCTTAGTCTTTCGTTATCCATCTGTTCATTTTTCCGTTTTTTTTTATCTAGTTGTTGGTTTTGTTTCTAAAGTTCCTTGCCTGTTTTGTTTTTTCCCTTTTAGCTTTTGTTTCGTTCCTTGCCTAACTGTGTTTTTGTTTTGTTTTATTTTGTATTTTTTTCTGTTTAGCTCCATGGCTGTTTGTTTTTTGTTTTATATTTAATTCCTTTTAGTTCCTTGCCTGTATGTGTTTGTGTTTTGTTTGTATTTTTCTTTTCATTTCCTTGTCTGTTTTTTATAATCTCTTCTATTTAGTTCATTGCCAGCCTTTTCTTTGTTTTGTTTTGTATATTTCTTTTGCGTGCATAGTTCCTTGCCTTTCTGTTTGTCTTTTGTTTTGTGTATTTTCTTTTATTTGTGTTCATTTCCTTGTTTGTGTTTTTGTTTATTTTTATTAGTGTTCATTCCTTGCCTGTCTCCGTTTTGTTTCGTTTTCTTCTGTTTACATATTTCCCGGCCTCTCTTCTCTCCCTCTTGAGGAGAGAGAGATAGAGGGTCGGTATCTTCCTCAACGCTTTGTGATTCTGGCCAACCATCATTCAAATTGCCATTTCTTCTTTACAGGTTCTTCCTCAAGTTCTTCCTCAAGTGTAACCAGAATTGCCTCAAGAATGCCGGGAATCCACGTGACATGCGGAGATTTCAAGTAAGTTCAACCTTAGAACTCTGCAGATATATATTTTTTATTTTATAAACGAAATCCAACGAGGGCATCTGCGTTCAAGGAGGATAATACTTGAATACGTAGATTGAAAGCGCACGTAACTCTCCCCAATGTCTTGATTCATAATCACCCCTTCGCTTCTTCCTATAATGGGACTTTCCTTTGTTAAGCCACCAACAGGGGTTCACGAAGAGTTGCGGGTCTATCCCATTCGATCGCGCGAAGTAGTCCCCTCTTTTATCTAGTCGAGCTACACATCATCAACACATTCTCGCCCTCTAGCCTCACCACTTTCTTAAGCTTGTGTCTGGAATCTCCTTTAAAGTGATCACGCTCGGACCTTGACTGTAGGTGGCCTTGTACAAATAAGCCAGCCCCTAGGGTGTGTACTACTCTCTTTGGCCCCGTATTCAGGGTTGGGGGTCTTCCTTTGCCTTCATCAGTCTTCTATTTATTTATCTTCCAGTTTTTTTTCTTTCCACCTTCACTTATTCTTTCACAAGTGTGTGAGAAGTAAAATCCTTGTTATATTGACTTTTCTGAAAGCAATGCTCGTAAATTCAATCGAAAAACCTTGTTAGACTGAGTTTCCTGAAAGCAATTCTTGTCAACTTGAATCGGTAAAACACCTTGTTAGACTGAGTTTACTGAAAGCAATGCTTGTCAATCCTAACCGGAACCGGATAAATAATTGTTGTCTTCCCTAATCTGAAGTCATTCTTATCAGCCTGGATCAGAATCCATCTTCGTAAGTCTGAATAGGGAGCCACTTTCGTCATTCTAAATCGGAAGCACTTCGTTTGTTCTTTTGGGGATCTGTTTTCTCAAGTTTCTTTTATGCGTGTACTTCTTCAGTCTGATTGCGTTTTGCTTTTGTTCATGGGTGCCAGCCACATATATTGTCCACATGAAAACATTTCCCTTTCGAAATTTTGTACCAAATATCTATCTACATAGAAAATGAGTGAGTCGAATGTCATGGTGGTAGAACTGAAGAGAGCTTTAAGTAGTGAACAAGAAGGAGAAAAAAATGCCGCGCATGTGCGACAATTTTGTGTGTACGTTGGCATGTAAGCATGTGTGTGCGTACATGGTGACCGTTGGAAGAGTGTAACAAAGGCGGGAGTCAGAGATGAGTGCGGGTTAGTGCTTAGTTGTGCCAATAAACACAAGTGATGGAGTTCTACTATTAAAGAGGCCTTTGTGCAACATGCTGGTGTAATTTCACATTAGCAACCTTTTAAAGATTCTCTCTCTTTCTCTAGTTATATATATCTCTCTCTAGCTATCTCTTTCTCTTTTCTCTCCCTTTTTTCTTTCTTCCTCTCTCTCACAAACACTCTCTTTTTTCCGCTCTCTCACACTCATTCATACACACTCTCACACACTTACTGTTTCTCTTTCCTTCCTCTCTCTCACTTTTCCATCTCTCTCTCTTACTATCTCTCTCCGCTTTCTCTCTCATCGCTCTCTCCCCTCTTTCTCTTACTCTCCCCACCCCTCTCTCTCTATCTTCAATGAGGCGATACATGTCCACCATTGCCAAAAATAATAAACCAAGAGAGGAAGAAATGAGTCTCGATTGTGAGCATTGGGAAACAGGCCCTGAGTACAACTCTTACTTGGACTTCATGACGATGCAGAGACCATCGAAAGGCGCGAACCCATTCAAACTTCTCTTAAAAGCCCTTTTCTCCATTCCTCCAGCGCGAATTAATCGTGGCCTAAAAAATTTTACGCACATTACCAGTTGTCACGTGATTAGACAGGAGATTACTTTCCGTGGCACTTCATTAAAAAGGGAGCTATAAGGAGCTACAGAGAAAAGAAGTACACTTGTAGACCTTACGATCCATTCAAAAAGGCTACTTTTGGCGTAACAGTTGAGTAGGCGTAGTCCTCGAAAGTTTCAATTGACGCCCTCGAAGAACACTCGCACAACGGTTATTTGCCAAACGGCTACTTCCCAAGACTTTGTCTGGACGCGACTTGAACTGCTCAACAGAATTGCTGTTGATAACTTCCACTGGAAGTGCGATCCATTTACCACAAATGCTGTATGTGAAAAATTTCCAACACATATCACGGTTGTAACGCTTCAGCTCAAGTTTGTAGCCGTGGTTTCTGGTTCTGTTCTCGCTAAGCTGGAAAATATCCCTGTAGTCTACATTGTCAGAGCCTTAAAGTATTTTAAACACTTCTATAAACTGACCACGCCGCCTCCTGGTCTTCAACGAGAACAAATATAATTCCCGTAATCTATCTTCATAACTTTTTGTGTCTGATAGAGGGAATTAGTTTGGTTACCCTGGCTTGCACACGTTCCAATCCAGTCTTTTCGAAACGAAGGACTACAAAATTGTACGGCATACTCAAGGTGCAGTCGGACAAGGGAGTTGTACAAACATAGTACAATCTCCTTGTTCCGATATCTAAACTGTCGCTTTATGTAGCCTAACATCTTTTGAACTTTCTTATCTGCCTCAATACACTGCTTCAAGAACTAAAGATCACTAGTGATAGACACACCCAAGTCTTCAGTATCAGTGCATTCAAGAGCAGTGCCCTTAAGGATATACTGAGATTGGGGGTTTCGGTGGCCGATATGCATCACTTTGCATTTGTTCACGTTAAAAGGCATTTGCTACGTGTCCGACACCTCCCCAATCGTCCAAAGATCTTCTTGTAGGCGGGCAGTATTTCCTTCCTTTGCAACGTTCATACCAAGCTTAGGAACATCGGCAAATTTAGAAATCTTGGCAACCATGTCACCATCCATGTCGTTAACATAGATGATGAACAGTAGTAGTCCCAGGACAGAACCTTGAGTAACACCGTTAATAACGGGCATCCACTCATAAGCCTGTCCATTCAACACCACCCGTTGACGTCTGCCACTTAGCCAGTTCTCTATCCAACCTCATACGTTTCTGTCTATGCCCATTGCACGCACTTTCAGGAGAAGGCGGCGGTGTGGTACCTTATCAAAGGCTTCCTGAAAGTCTAAGTGATAACATCTACTGCCTTATCCCGATCGTGCTCACTGAAAACGAAGTAGAAGAATTCCGCAAGATTCGTGAGGCATGACCGTTGCCTTCTAAACCCTTGCTGAAAACTCCTGAATAGCAAGTTTTACTCTAAATATAACGTTATTTTGTCCACCATAATGCTTTCCATGAGTTTACCAACTATGGAAGTTAAACTAATAGGTCGGTAGTTCGACGGTTGGCTAGAATCTCCTTTCTTGAACATAGGAGTCACCTCCGCCTCACGCCTGCCTCTAGGAAAGCATCCAGTCCGGATTGACATGTTGAAAATAGTGTCAAAAGGAATAGGTACCTGGTGTTCATCGGGTCCCAAGACTCGTTTTGCAAACCCGACAAAGTGTAGTAATGTACTAAAGATCACTTAACTAGCCAAAAATTATAAACAGCTTGTGTATGTTTGCGTAGCGTGTATGTGAATAAAGCAGCACTATATATTTCCATAAAGCGTTTTTAATTACTTCCATTATAGTTTATAGTTTGCTATCATAACGTATCTTTGGCGAACACATAATACGATAAATCATGATTAATAAAAACTCGTTAAGAGAGTATTTTTTGTATAGTCCGCAATAATTGTGGGTTTCCCCTTTCTGACGCTTCCAAAAAAAAAATAGAATTAACAATTAATCGCACTCTCACATAAACACATCAGCTGTTTCAAAGCAAATATAGATAAGAGTCAACAGGAATGAATTAATTTATGCGATGATCTTAATGGGTGTTTAGTGTTTAATCTAGATGTAAGTATCGGTAACTTAAGTGGATTAAATATACTAATACTATTAATACTGATACTTCTACTACGACTTAAAAAACATAGCATTTGCACAGAACAAGACAAAGATAAGTTGGGCATTGCACGTTGCGACTTTAACGTCGTCGATGATGAAAGCCAAATTTTTCCCTAGTTAATAAGTAGATACGAGTCGAATAAAGTGCTTAAAAGGAATTATGTCTCTAATGAGATACCGGAATTATCTATCATTCCTCTTGGATCGATAGACTGCAGGATCTATTGTTCCGAAGAAAGCAAACTGATACTTCACATTTATCGATGACGTCGAGAATCAATTAAACGGAGATCCATCCCACAAGGGATATTGTGAACGGAATAATCTCAGCAGAGTTGAGGAGCCTTTTTGTTTTCTCACATCTCAGGTAATCTCCTCAGTTGGTGACTCGAGTCATACCGCTTCCACATATTCACAATTTCCAGAACATACCATTTCCTGTACAGACGTCTAACAAAAAACAACTAAACTTACTCTCATCTATGTGACAGTGTTCCTCAACTGGGTATCTGTGTAAAGAAGCCACCCCACCCCCCTGTTTGTGCTATCTCGTTGCTCATTAAGCATGAATGCAGCCCTGTTCCGCAGGTCGTAAAACGCTTCGCGCGAATACTCCTAACATTGGCCAGAAGCGCGCGCATTTTTAAAAATTCGATCAGCATGTCGATCAACAAGTTTTGCGACGGAGTGTAGCTGGGGGTGAAGTGGGGAGTATTAAGGAGTGGCTATGAGAAGCCTTAGTTGTCTCCTCTCAACCGGTTTTCGAAATCAGAATGTAAATAAAAGATTGACTAATTATGAAGGCCAAACTTGGATGATATTAAACAGGCTTGTCGACGAGATAAGGTGGTAACGAAGTCGGTAAGGAGGGAGTGCAATTGGTAGGTGTATGGTAGAGAGAGTGGATCAGAGAATACCGCTCTATCTATCTGTGTCTGCCCGTTCTTCTTTGTCTGTCTACTTACGTTGTCTGCGGCCATATTAAGGGCTCTTTCTGGAGAGTTGCCTTCTGTTCTTTAATGCCCCAAGTAGTTTCCACCCCCTCTGGCTAGTCGGACTATCATTCCCACATTATCACCTATTAAGTAATGCCTCTTCATTTCCATCTTTCCTTTTTTGCTCTCTATTTCATTTTTCCGGCGTGGCATTATTCTTCGCCACATTAATGGGGTCATACGACATCCGGATCCGTTGGTGAGGAGTCTGCTAATAGAAAGGGTTGGAGGTGGAGATTGGGATAAAGGGAGTGAGAGACTGCGTGAAGTAGGGGAGACAGACGCGTGGCAAAACTCACGCGACCTCCTCGCTATCTCTCGGCTTGTGTTAACTGGTCATATTGGTCCTTGTCGCTCGCCCTCTCTTCCAATCTTCCACTCTCTTATCTTCGAATCGCAACCCATCAAAGGAGTTCGAACAGTGGCCCACCTCACTCCGAAGAGCATCTGTTGACATAAATTCTGTCCTATGTAAACAAATGACGAGTGTGCTAGATGCCGCCGTGAAGAACCAGGACGGCGGCAAATGGTGGTGGTCTGGTTCGTGTTTGAGAACCATAATGGCTATCGCCAAGCCCTGTACTAGACGCCGTAATGAATAAAGAGACTAGGAATTTATGGCTTTTCCTTATCACGGATTACACGCTTCTCTGAGCGGCTCCTGATGCCGAAAGAGCAAGTCGTACCTCCTTCCTCCAGTCCCTCCCTACATTCCAACATATTCCGCCCTCTCTTACCAGTACGCCCCCACCTCCCCTTCTCCTCACATTAGTGATTTAGTAAACTTTAAAACGTTGAAGACTAACGTTGACAGATTTCACAATAAGACCTCATAAAACCTTGGCTCATTAGAGCGTTAAAAAAAAGTATGAGAAACAGCACACCCTCAAAAGGGATCAACAAGCCATGACTTATAACCAGACCTTCCCATTTCACCTCATATTTCCCCCTAGTAATTAACCAATGGGTTAATTAACATCGAACTGAGTTAGTTTTGAATTGTTAACAAAGGCGGGGACAGAAAAATGCTTGGGGCATCACGTATGATTCATGGTTCCCGCTTTTCTTTCTCATTAGTTTGAGAAGGAGCTCTGTGTGATATGATCCGGGGAACAGGATCGTATCGCACCATTGGGTCAGAGTTACACATCCGCCATTGTACATGCACTCGTCACTGAACAATACCCCCCCCCCCGCAATCCAGGGGGCTTAAAATTTGTGTCCTAGAATGTGAGGTTGCCTTGCATAAAAGTACTTCTGGAATCTGGCTCCCATTACATACACCTTCCTATATAGGGAAAGGAAAGGGTTTCTTAAGTTATTCTGTTCATTTCCGTTTTTCCTTTATTTCTATTTTCCCTCATTCCCTCCCATGGACAGCCCTAAAGACAAGGGAAAGAGTTTTGTGTGGAAATAAGGGGAAAAGATATGAGGGAGGAATAGCATTGAATGGTATTAACCAAATCAACCAAACTTTCCTTTTGAACTAAGAAGAGGATTAAAGTGATAAATAATTAGCAAATTTTTAATCACTTTCGTTAATTATAGTAATAATGCCTCATTAAACCCAACTAATAAAAGTGAATTAATATTTGTATTAATATTATTATATTATTATTATTTTAATATCATTGGTTATTATTTATTTATTTTATCATTATTTCTGAACACATAAGAGTACTCCAATTCTCGAAACCATTTCATTGTTCCTGGGGGTCTTTTAAACCATTGGCACCCGTTCTACCATGACATTTTTTGAGACGCGGTTTTCTAGAATAGTGGTGAAGTTAGGGCGTATAGAAGTTGTGGAATGCATATCTCCCGAGTGACCAAAAGAGGAGACTATCTGAAGAGCTAAAACCTGGCGCGGGGGAGGGGGCAAAATCTTCAGAATATACCCCTGTTTCATTACGACACAGGCCTCCCTTAGGAGAGTGGGGAGGCTCTGCTAAAGTAGAAACAAGAATCCCCTTACCCAGAAGTATGACCAAGGACCCTCCCCCTCCCTCCTCCCCCCCTGCATAAGGGATTAAACCAAGGTACTTGGATGAAGTTATGAATAAAGGGGTTTCTTTTCCGTGTTCCCGCAGGTGGTTATCTCGCAGCAGGTGGACGTGTCTGGTCCTCTGCTGGCCGTGTCCGACAACATGTTCGTCCACAACAACTCGAAACATGGCCGCCGCGCCAAGAGGCTCGACCCCGCCGAGGGAATGTTCGGTAAGTTGTGATCCTACAGCGCCGCGTCTCTAGACACCAGTGCCACCGGGAGTGAGGGGAGTTAACGAGGATGAGAAAGAGAGTGGTGAAGTTAGGGGAAGATAAAGTGTGAAAGGTATATAGTTTAGTATGTGAACACGCAAACACACACACGCAGAGTAACCACCCCATGGACGTTGACGGTCGCAATGAGAAACATAAATAGAACATTGCTGCGATTTGCTGTTTGTTTGTCTGTTCCTTCGGTCTGTCTCTTTTTGTCTGTCTTTCTGTCTCTGTGTATCTGTCTGCCTATATATATATATATATATATATATATATATATATATATATATATATAATGTTCAACAGAAATCCCAAGGCGAGGAAAATGGCTGGTATCATCCTTTTTATTTACCGGCGACGTTTCGACCACAATACGGTCATCTTCTTAGGCCTTGCCAACGAGCGTGTTACGTTATGTGTTTGTTATGTAATAACAAACGCTTCTGCCTTAATTTCCTTTGAATGATGAAACCACCGATAAAATCATTGTAGTATTTAACGAAAAAAACCCAACAAATATATTGGCACCACCACTACTATATTATTAGGTCGTAATGGTAACACTAGCATCAAACATAATAATTTTACTCCAAGCAATGGTAGTTACTGTAGTAATAATAATAACTACTAGTTGTAGTAGCATTTGTAGTTTTTCATTTGTAAGTTGGCGTCGGCAAATTCCCGGTCGTCTCGTCTCCGTAGCTTGATTGGTTTATCCCCCCTGAGGGAATCGAGCATCGGCCTCTCATTGGCCAAGTCGGGTCTCGAGACCGAACTGCAATCACGAATCTCTGCCGATCATTTTTTCCCCTTCGGTCCGCGCCTGCCCCCCTCCGAGGGGAGATTCCGCGACCTTCCCTCTCAATTTCTGAATGATTGGAAACTTGGGGAAGGGGGAGGGGGAGGGGGAGGTGCTACTGACTACTACGATACCCTGATGAGTGGATCCATCCCGTCATTTACCATGGCAAAGGATGTAAACCCCATCTACTGTGACTCCTTACTTTTGGTGTCCTTACCTCTCTACTGGAGGCATTTTTAGCTATCAGTTCTTCTTCTGTCTGTCATTTTCCTTGTTCCTTTACCGTCGGTCATGTATAGTTTACCCCGTAGGGGGAGAGGCGCGCCCTCCCGACCAAAGAGCCCCACAAGAAAGTCGCGCTCTCTCTCGAGTCGTTTATAAACCTATTGTAAATCTCAGACTATGTTTTCACGCCAGGATAGACCCAACAATGGGTGAAAGAGGGCGTTAAACCTTTTTAAAGTAAACAAAAATCTTTGGGATGAACTCGCAGGATCCATAGCTCGGGGTTAATTGTGGTTTTCTCAGAAACTACCCTAAAGGATCGTGAGAAAATTTGCTGTTTCCAAAGTTAGGTGAGGTTGTTTTGATTTGTTGGTTTTATTTGATTTTAATTGTTTGCTTTGGTTGTTGTTTTTATTTTAATGATTTTGGTTGTTTGCTTTGTAACGTAGGTTATGTAAGGTTGTTTTGGTTTGTTGGTTTAATTTGGTTTTAGGTGTTTGCTTTGTAAGATAGGTAGGTGGGTTAGGTCAGGTTGTTTTCGTTTCATGGTTTTATTTGATGATGTTGAACTATTTTACATGTGACGAGGGATATGTAATATAATTTGTGTTGTTTTTTACTTAATGGTTTTTAGTGGTTTGTTGTATTATATAAGTTAGGTTAGATTATTTGGTTAAATTTGTTGGTTATCAGTTGTTTGTTGTGTTGATGAAAATTAATGGTTCTGTTACGATTCATGGAGTAGAATGTTTGTGTTCTTAGCTTTGTATGTTTTTTTATAATAATATTTTTGTTTCCATTAATAATACCCCCCATCAGATGAATATATATATATATATATATATATATATATATATATATATATATATATATATATATATATATATATATATATATATATATATTCCAATGCCTCTTTTTCTTTTTTCACGCCTATAGTAGATAAAAATGAAAGGATCGAGAATATGGGAGGAAAGAATTTGGTTGAACATAACTTGTTTATGGGGAGGGGGGAGACATCAAGAAGAAAATCACACCTATTTGTGTCTTAACTTTTTTTATTCCTTGGCCCTATCGAGACGAAACATCTAACATTAGCTCCGTCCCCCCCCCCCCCAACGGATAAATGCATTTCTCCATCTCATTGCGACCTCTTTCTCTCGCCTTAGTGCGGACGAAAACGAAAAATTCGCGAATTTTTAAAAAATGTCCATTTTTTTTATCCTGGACTCTTCGATACGAAACATACACCATTAACTCCACCAGAAAAGAGGTGCATATGATAGATGAATGCATTTATTTCTATTTCGTTCCAGGGACCTCGTTTTTGCGCCTATAGCGGACAAACAGATGCACACAGACTCTTTGAATTGTATATATATATTAATATATATATATATATATATATATATATATATATATATATATATATATATATATATATATATATATATATACTAAAGTGCCAAAGGTCATGGAATAGGTAGCTAGTGTATTGTAAGACCCCCCCCCCCTGCCCTCCGCGCTCGATCCCGGCGAAGTGTAGAAACTCGACGTGGCATCGATTCAGCAAGTGGACGGAAGACCTCCTGAGTTTGGTTGACGCATTACTTCTCGATAGCCGGAAAGTTCCCTGATATTTATAGACATCGAATCCTGGGTTTCGAATAGACTGGCCCCCACGTCCTATTAATGTCCCGATTGGTTCATGTCTAGTGAACGTGGTGGCCACACCCTTCGATTGGATTCATGCCTAGTGAACGTGGTCTCCACACCATTCGATTAGGTTCATGTCAAGTGAATGTTGCCTCTACACCATTCGATTGGGTTCATGTCTAGTGAATGTTGCCTCCACACATTCAATTGGGTTCGTGTCTAGTAAATGTTGCCTCCATACCATTCGATTGGGTTCATGTCTAGTGAACGTCGTGGCCACACCATTCGATTGGATTCATGGCTAGGGAACGTTGTCTCCACACCATTCGATTAGGTTCATGTCTAGTGAATGTTGCCTCCACACCATTCGATTTGGTTTATGTCTAGTGAACGTGGTGGCCACACCATTCGATTGGATTCATGGCTAGGGAACGTTGTCTCCACACCATTCGATTGGGGTCGTGTCTAGTAAATGTTGCCTCCACACCATTCGATTGGGTTCATGTCTAGTGAACATGGCGTCCACAGCATTTGATTGGATTCATGTCTAGGGAAAGTAGTCTCTACACCAGGATAATGACACTGGTCATTATCCTGCTGGAATATCCCTTCGTTGTTGGTGTACATAAAGTTCACGAGTGGATGCAAATGGTCACCAACCAGTACAACGTAGTGGACACCTATCAATAACATGTTTTAGCAAACTACTGGACCCAAACTATGTCATGAACACACCTTACACCAGTATGAAACCATCGCCAGCCTTTTTGACACCTGAATCCCTTGCCAGTACCCGGAGCTGTGAACCGTCTCTGCATCAATGCCTGCAGGACCCGCGGCTTTCTACCTTATAATAATTTCGCATTGTCAACGTTCAATATTTTTATACAGATTTCTCATTACTAAAATCTGTTTCCATCGAGTTTTAACTTTTGGAAACAAAACAAAACAATGACCCGATGGATATGCGTCTGGTACCTCCCGCATTAAATGCAGGTACGATTTGAACCCATGTTGCTCCTCTCTTACCATGAACAATTTTGGCCAGACGCTGGTCACGATCATTAAGCACGCGTGGTCGGCCACTGCGCTATCCACGGTGGTGGTGGTGGTGGGGGGGAGCAATAACTCTTCCCCTGACGTATTCTTGGTACACGGGTGACACGGTAGATAGAGAGATGTTGAATGGCGGTTTTTTTTTACACAAATGGAGTGTCCCATCCTTCTGGCACCCACCATAATACCCAGTTCGAACTCCGATAATTAATTCACGCCGCCTTGTCATGACAGGCCGGGCGGAGTTCACACTGACTTACGCGGTGTACAGTGACACCTGGGAATTTCCATGACGTCACTGTACATTGTCGCTGCTCACCAATACCTTTACACATTGCGATGCCATGACTTTTGGCACTTCAATGTGTAAATATTATTAAAATAATCTAAAAGGGAAGTGGCGAAATTACTGAAGTGAAGGTGTATCGAAGCACCATAGCTCGAGTAAACACGAGAAAACACTACATAGAGTAGTCATTCTCCCAGAAAGAGATAATAATAATAATTCGATTCAAACTTTCCTTCCAAATGACTAGGACGACATATTGAATTTATCAGTAATACCTATATTTCACCCTTCAAATTTTGCTTCTCTTATTATTAGTGTATGGGTGAGGGGGGTAAAATTCCTTATGTTTATGAAATTAAAGGTCGTTGGGGTGAGGAATCATGGTGAGGGGGGGGGGCAGGAATAGCCAAGGAGAAAAAGGAAGACGAAAAATAAGAATAAAGGAAATATACCCGTGGGTGAATTAGGATTTCGAAATATTCAGCTCAAGATGCTGTTCGTAGCAACGAGCAGATTCGAGGCTCAAAGGCACGTTCTTTCCTCTCCCCAAGGGGAGCAAGAAGTAGTTTTATCTACTCTGTATGTGCCTCCCACTCTTCTGGGTACAAAGATGCTCACCCCCCTCTTCCCTGGGTACAGAGTCTCTGCCCCCTCTTTCCAAACGTATAGTACAAAAATACCTCAAAAATATTTATCCGTCATTATCTTCATTAGATTTGTCTTTATCTTTCCTAAGGAAACTCTAATTACGATTGTGATAATTAATCTTTATCTTTTAGGGTTTATTATTTCTCCTTTTCATTCCTTTTTATTAATTCCCATTATCTTTAACACTCCCTATCATTACACTAATTTTCGTTCCTATTCTCCTTCTGTATTCGTTATCACGTCTTCCTTTTACAAGCTTTAATTACTGTTGTATATTTTTTGCCTTACTTCTATCTCCATTATCTTTCCATTACTTTAACCTTTTTTTATTTCATTACGATACTCTCCATCGCATTAACTCTTTACGATACATTGACTTCATCATCTTGGGCGAGCGCTCAATCTTCCTTCTGACATTCTTAAAACGAACGGGACAACGCCGCCCTACGCCTTGTCACCTCTGAATGTAACTCTTCAATTTCATTACGTTCAACTCTCACCACCCCCGGGAAGGGGGGCGGGGCATCCTTCCTCTCATTCAAGTGTGCATTAAAAATGGAGGGCAGAATGGGGGCGAGTCGCCCAATAGAAAATGTGTGGAACATAATTTTTGGCGAGAATTTTAAAAGGAAAATGAAGGAATGTTTTATGCATTTTTGGCATGCTGGTTCTTTACGTTCTGATTAAACGAAAAGGTTAATGCCTTAAAAATAAATAATATATATATATATATATATATATATATATATATATATATATATATATATATATATATATATATATATATATATATATATATATATATATTGCAAAAAATCCCACAGGAAAATCAAAAGCGGATTCCAAGTACTTTCGAACTTTGTTCAGTTCATTCTCAAGGAATGAACTGAACAAAGTTCTAAAGTACTTGGAATTCGCCTTTAATTTTCTTGTAGGATTTTTATTTTATTTTTTTGCAATTATTGTTCTACTCACGCAGTATTTTGTGAGTTTCTCATATATATATATATATATATATATATATATATATATATATATATATATATATATATATATATATGCTTTGAGATATCATATAAGCAGAAGGTGTACTATATCCCTCCACGAACAAGCAAGTTCCTAAAAATAGCACTATGACCCCAAAGTACCAACACAATCTCCCTGAAGAATGACTGGCACCCAAATCTACTACAATGATATTTCTCGCTTCTTCATTCATTAGAAACGCCCCCGTTAGTTACATTGATTTCACGATGAGTAAACCTCAACCCAAAATACGTTTTTTTGGAAATCTCGAGTCTCAAAGCCTTTAGGAAGGCCGAGTTTGTATGCACGGACGATCACTACACCAAAAGGTGCCCGATCTTTGGCCACCTACAGAAATTTAAATGTTAAAATCAAATCATAAGGACCCCCTCTCCCACGTATTGAATTTCCTAATAAATGTATGTATATGCTCAAATTCGTGTTCAGAAACGTATGTATGTGTGTTGATACGTATGTGTAGACACTTTCTTGCTACGGAAAAGACAAATTGAGGGTAGGCGAAGCTTGGACTGGGCGGTGAAACGATGGGATTGAGTTGGACTCTGGAATGAAATTAGGAACACAGAATTAGGACTGATTATGGAAGGGCAAAATGCGAGAGAATGAGGAGGCCAAAGAAAGAGAGAGAGAAAGAGATAGAAAATGTAAGTGAGAGAGAGAGAGAGAGAGAGAGAGAGAGAGAGAGTGTGAGTGTGTAGAGAGAGATTTAGTGATGAGTGTTAGGGATAGAAAGTTAGAGATATGCAAAAAGCAAGATATAAAAACGACAGGTTGAGAGAGAAAGTGAGATTGAGAGATAAATATTCGCAGAGACTTAAATATTAACAGAGATATAGGGATTTAAAGATTGTGTATGTAAAAGAGATTGAGATAAATAGAGATAGATATAGAGATATATAAAGAGAGTCAGATTAATAGAGAAATTTGAAGATTGA
Source organism: Ceratothoa steindachneri (assembly GCA_963969495.1). NCBI lineage: Eukaryota > Metazoa > Arthropoda > Malacostraca > Isopoda > Cymothoidae > Ceratothoa > Ceratothoa steindachneri. The sequence continues at coordinate 53,612,571 of OZ018325.1, forward strand.
GAGAAAGACAGAGAGAGAAAGAGCGAGAGAGACAGAGAGAGTGACAGAGAGATAGAAAGAGTGACAGAGAGACCGGATGTTAAAAAGATAGTCTGATCATCCATACTACCTTTATCAAAAATATTTGTGAACAATCCACCCTTACTCTTTATATATCATCGAAATTTATTTATCTCTTTTTTTAAAAAAGTTATTAAAACAAAATACCCCTTTCACAACTAAATAAATATCATTTCCGCTAATTACCACTCGTTCATCACCTATATGATGAGTTCTTCACTCTCCCTATTTAGCTGTAGAAAGGAGTCAGCAAATTAATCTTTCCTCTGAGCTCATTAATTCGATGCTGAAATCTTTATTCCCGGGAATATCTTCAATTCTCTCTTAATGAGCCTTGAGCTGACACAATATCTAAACTTTCGTCCTCTCTGATTAATCCATAGCAGTTACGTCAGGGCGGGGTGGGTGTTGGGTAGCTGTTGTGACGGCGCTGCTGCCGATGAGCGGAAAGTAGAAAGCTGCGCTCACAAATACAGGCGTAGAATTATAGTGCGAAAGAGGCAATCAGAGTTAGAGGAAGGGAGTAAATAAGAGTGATGCTGGGATATAAAAGGAACTATAACAAAACTAATCAACCCATACAGAGGATATTCAAACGCAACATACAGATATATTTGTCCTTAATTTCTTAGGAAAGTTGTATTAATAATCTTTTTTTCGGTTACAGGCTTCCCCGCAGGACTGTATCCTTCCCTGCCGGCGACTCCCTGCATTAAGGCGATTTCTCCCTCAGAAGGGTGGACTACGGGAGGCGCCACGGTTATAATTATCGGAGATAACTTCTTCGATGGCCTTCAGGTGGTTTTCGGCACGATGCTCGTCTGGAGCGAGGTAAGACGGCTATTTCTGAGGCCTTCGCTGTTTCTCATTAGGCATATAATCATCCATCATTTGGCATATAATTTCTCTTTAATGAAAGATATTTTTACTATACCGAACTTCATAAATAAAGATGCGATAAACCAAACAACCACACATGCTAATTAATACTATTAAAACAGAACACCATTGTTATATTTAAACTAAATTATCATCCATTTGGTAACGAAAACTTAAAAAAATAAATAATATTTTCTTCTTTATCATGAATACCACGTAATAGTTTCAAAAACTATGCCCTTCATCTATGAATCTATCTATCTATCCCAATTTCATTACCATCGCCCCCCACCTACCTCTTCTCCTTAACTTCAGTGCTCATTGATTGAAGTTCGTTTCCTCAATTTCAGCTAATTACGTCCCACGCCATCCGGGTTCAAACCCCACCTCGTCACATACCGGGGGTCGTGGAAGTGACCCTCTCTTACAAATCAAAGCAGTTCTGCAAAGGATCCCCGGGAAGATTTGTTTACGTTTGTAAGTAAAAATATTTTACATTTATTGATGAATTTTATATCGCAAATGACCTGCCATGATGGGTACAAATATGAGGGGACGATGGTGTGTGTGTGGTAGAAGACCTCTTTGATAGCTTCCACTACCTAATTGTGATCCAAATGAGTAAGAGTATAGTGTGTGTGTGTGGCAGGAGATTTCGTTCATAGCTTCCACTACCTAATTGTGATCCAAATGAGCAAGAATATGGTGGCTGTGGGGTAGGCGACTTCTTTCATAGATTCCGCTATCTAATTTTCATCCAAATGAGTAATTATGGTGGGTGTAGGGTAGGAGACTTCTTTCATAGCTTCCGCTACCTAATTGTGATCCAAATGAGTAAGTATGGTGGGTGTGGGATAGGAGACTTCTTTCATAGCTTACACTCGCAAAATGTGATCCTAGATGAGTAAGAATATGATAAGTGTGGGGTAGGATACTTCTTTCATAGCTTCCATTGCCCAATTATGATCCATATGAGACAGAATATGGTGGCCGTGGAGTAGGAGACTTTTTTCCTAACTTCCATTACCCAATTGTGATCCAAATGAGTAATTCTGGTGGGTATGGGGTATGAGACTTCTTTCATAGCTTCCACTATCTAATTGTCATCCAAATGAGAAAGAATATGGTGGGTGTGGAGTATGAGACTTCTTTCATAGCTTTCGCTACCTAATTTTGATCCAAATGAGTAAGTTTGGTAAGGGTGGGGTAGGAGACTTCTTTCATAGCTTGTGCTATCTAATTTTGATCCAAATGAGTAAGTATAGTGGGTGTGGGGTAGGATATTTCTTTCATAGCTTCCGCTACCTAATTTTGATCAAAATGAGTTAGTATGGTGAGGGTGGGGTATGAGATTTCGTTTATAGCTTTCACGACCTAATTGTGATCCAAATGAGTAAGAATATGGTGGGTGTGGAGTAGGAGATTTCTTTCATAGCTTTTACTACATAATTGAGATCCAAATGAGTTAGAATATGCTGATTGTGGGGTAGGAGACATCCTCCATATTTTTCACTTCCTAATTGTGATCCACATGGGTAAGAATATGTAAGGACGATGGTGGGTATGTGGTAGGAGACTTTCACTCACCAACATCCTCTATGCACAACTCTTTTAGACATTATCATCCACTTCCTCGCCAGTCAGCCCTTGCCCTCTTAAACACTTATTCACTTATTCAACTCACCTTTTAGAAGGTTCCTTCAACCCATTCTGTCATCCTCACACTCATTATCTTATATTCTCTTCACAAGGTTTTTCCATACATTCTTCTTACATGCTCACTCCACTCCAAGACCAAAAAGTCACGCCCTCCTTTACACCCTTTTTCACACCAAAAACCTTTCTTACTCTGTCAGACTTCATTCTATCTACCCTTTGCACACCAAACATCACTGTCAAGTTGTCCATTTTCACTGCTCTTTTCTTTTACCATACAATAATCTACCCTCCTATACAGCAACATGAGCATTGACGTACTTTCATGTATACATCTGGCATATTCCACAGTGAAATTCATAGCATACACTAACCCTCTAATACCTATTGAGACTTTCTTAACATTCAAAACATTGTGGGTCGCGATCTGCTTAAACAATACCACTACGATTCAAGATACATCCTAAATATTTTAGACTTCGCAGTTGTTCACTGGTAAGTGTAGTAACACATACGAGTAAAATGAGAAATACAACCATTACCTTACTCCTTTCTGCGTTTTCCTCGAGCCCCTTCCTCACACACAACCTGCAAAAGTTACAATCAACACTTCAAAATCCTTCTTACTATCAGCTACGAATACGAGGTCATCTCCTTATTCCTCTCAACCACAAAAAACAGGTCATCTCCTTCTCCCTCTCACTCACTAATATCAGGTCATCTCCTTATCCATCTCATCCAGTAATACCAGGTCATCTCCTTATCCCCTTCAGCCAGTAATACCAGGTCATCTCCTTATCTCCCTCAGCCAGTAATACCAGGTCATCTCCTTATTACTCTCAGTCACTATTGGATGCAGCCACTCATTTCCCGTGGATGAGGAACGTCCCCCAGACGTGCCCGATCAAGTGTGAACGTGGCTACTCATTGCCATACCCACCGCGTTTCTCACATACGAGTATCTTTGACACCTTTTAATTCCATATAACTTTACTACTTTTTGTCTGATTTAGATCTAATTTCTACATAGGTGTTAATAAAAAGTTTTAGAAAGAAAAATCTTTTTATAGCAATTTTGAAATGCTTAATTTCTTATCTAATGTATTATAGTGTCAGATATAGATTAGACACCCTGAACTTTTTATATTTCTAGATTTTAAAATATCTTTTTTACTCTTCATGTTCACACAACTATTTTCTCTTGTTTTTTTTCGCCTTCCTCACTTCCTTGAGAAAAATCTCCTGTTCCTCTCCGGATCATCATTCATCGTCCTTCCGGAGGCTGCTTTCTAGTGTTGGTTATTCACGGATTTCATTTTTGGCTCATTATATGCATTCATCCGCATCTTTCTCAGACTCTCATCTGCATTTGTAACTAAATCTTAGTATTGCTTTTCGCTGCACGTTTATCATCGCCATTCCACCATTCAACTTTGTCTTTCTAGTTCTAGCATACTCACATACATCCGTACTACTACAGCATTCTCACGTACTCATAACTCTTTCCTTTCCACCTACTTTACGTCTCTTCTTCCATACAAAAACGAATTTAATCTACTAGAACTATATAATTTGATCAGATAGTTTTTCACTCATTACTTTTACAACTTTTACATCAACTATCTCCCGCAGCATATTCCTCCTTATTATGCACAAATCAATCATACCCTTGGCATCTGCTTCCCATCTTTGTCCAACCCATGTGTATTTATGCAGATGCTTGTGTTGAAAGAATGTGTTCACCACACTCAAGTCTCTTCCATCACAAACCCTACTACCCTCTGTAAATTTTCACTCTCCCACCCTTTCATCCTTTCGTCCTTTCATATCTCCTAAAACCACCAACCGATATCTATTCTCACTTCTATCTACTTCTCGTCCCAAGTCATTCCAAAGACTCTCTTTCCCAGCCGCACTTTTATCAATACATGGGCCATATAATACACTCACGCACATATGTATCTACTCTTGCCAATTTCAACTTTACCCACATAATTCTCGACCTCATACAATCATACCTAACTATTTCAGGATGCAACCCCTCCCTACAAAGTAATACCACACCTTCTATACCCTTACCATCATTGTTTACACTTGGTCTGATTCTATTCACTCCATCGCACACAAATATTTCATTCCCTTTCATGTTTTGCCACGTAGTGTAAAAATCTGCACTTTCTCTGTTTTAAATACAATAACCACCACTCCCTTCTTTATTTCATCACAAATTATACCCCTCATATTACACACAGGGTAACTTAGATTAACGGGAGTGACTAGTTGGGGCCCTCAGAAAAACCTTTCGGATACGCAGCCTCTCAGGTCAGTGGTTATCATATCCTCCGAGCTTAATCGCCGTTTACAATAAGCGCTGGAGGAAGGTATGTGTATTCTTCATGCCCTCCCCCTCCTCCTCCCACGGGCTACTCTTTTGCTAAATACCAGCTGAGATTCAGTACGATATTGCTACCAAATTGGCCCCGATCAAGGAACCTTCCGTCGTACGAGCGAAAATCACTGATTTAATAGTTTCCCCTTGTCAGGTCTAGGATGGTACCTCGCTCTTGCTAACATATACATACTCCAGTACATCCTATTTCATGGTGGGTTTATCGGCGACTAAACTGATGCCCTGCTCCTAGTCATTTCGTAACTAGAGGAGGGTTGAGGAGTACCAAGCTGACCTAAATAGCGGCCGCAGGACTTTTACTCTATGTTTAAATGGCCACCCATCACTTTTGAGCCAGCGGATGAACCGCGCCATTGGCCACCGGTGGGTCTTTTAGGAGTTGGTCTTGTACCGATTCCATCTGACCTTCAGTTGCTGTACGACTCCTCCTTCTTCTGGTTTGATTTGGTCTGGATATATCTTAGTTTCATCTTTCTTTCTTTTTCTATTCTTTACCATTTTCTTTATTCCTTACACTTTCAATGTAAGCCAGCCTGGCCGTTTGGGTCTTATAGCCTTTGTGCTTTCCATCTGGTCGCCTTCATTGATTTGTTATAATAATAGTGAATGTGTATATTAACCTCTCGTTGTGAGTTCTAGATTCCCAATTCTACATTCCTAATTCTGAATCCTAATTTTACATTCCTGATTCCTTATTCTCCGATACCTTCCCCATCATTCCCTATCTATGGAGACGAGAGGGCGAGGGCCTAATCGAGGGAAAACACAGTCTTCCCAGTGAGAGGGAAACTAATCCCAAACAATGGAGATGTCCAGTTACTAGACGGTTTATTCAGTTGGGTCGAATTTAGAACAGAGAGCAGTGGTCACCACTTTAAACTGTATCCATCCACAGAGATAGGGGCCAAACAGTGTCTGTCGGTGGTAACATCTGCGCCCAAATCATACGAAATAAGCGAAAATTGGTTCATAATTTTGAATTGGGTCGAATCCTTGTCTCTGGCAGGCGAGCTTCGGGCAATTGGCTTCAAGCAATTTACTGACCATCACCTGAGGATGCGTTTATTTGCTTTTTCAATAAAGTTTACCTCCATTAGTTTCCTCTTTTGGCTTTTCAAGACATCTACCTTTTCCATATATTTATCTCACATCACTTTAGACGAACCTCCCTTTTAAATCTGGCTGGCGGAAATGTACCCTATTGCAGTTTCTATTGTTTTTAATAAAGATTAAATATTAAGCTAACCCTCTTAGAATCCACCATAGGCTAAATAAATATTAAATAAAATATATAAATAGCATCAGTCCTCACAAAACCCACCATAGACTAAATAAATAATAACTAAAATATATGGCATCATTCTTCCTATTAACCGAACAAGCGTGAGCTAATGACGCTTTTCCCTTCAGCCCTCACAGAACCCACTATAGACTACGGCTTCCAACGACTTCAAAAGCTAATTCCCAGGCATCCTGGAGACCCTGAAAAGTTACCCAAAGAAATCATCCTCAAAAGAGCGGCAGATATTGCAGAGGCACTCTATTCAATGCCAAGGAACAATCAACTAGCACTCCCAGCGCCCCGATCCCCAGCCATGAACCAGACGTCTTCTATGACCGGGTTCAATACTTACACCGGCCAATTAGCGGTCAGTGTTCAAGACACAGCTAACTCTCAATGGGGCGAAGGTAAGAACTCCATTAACATTTTTATTTATTAATGTAAATTTATAAAAAAATACCTACATATATTTACATATGGCCATACATAATGAAACTGATTTTCCCCCATGTAAACTGAATGCCTCTATTTACTTTAGGTTTCTTCTTCTAGACGAGTACGGGCGTCTACAGCCTCTGTCATCTGCCAGCAGTAATATGAGTGGGGGTGGCACTCACGCTGCAGGGCTTGGAGTAGGGTTCCACTATCGAGGAGGGTTATTTTCAAGCCCTTCCTCAGCCTCCACCCCACCATCGACTTCAAGTTCCACTCCAGTTTACTCGTCTTCGTCTCTTTGTTCAGCCGCTTCCACGTACGCCATCAATGGATACGGGGGGCCTTCGCCTGCTTCTCTTTCGCCATCTACACCTGCACACGCCAACCTCGTCAATATGGCCACTTCAACAGGCATCTTTAATACATCCGCAAGTAAGAGCCCCGTTAATTTTTTTTTATATTTCACCAGAAATTTGTGTCTTCGCGTTACAGCCACGTTAATAATAAATACAGCCACTAAATAATAAATAATTGCAAAGAATTCATATAATCTAGAAGAATTCTAGCATTTCTAATTTATGAGAATTATTTTTATTAGTTCCAACGATGATCTTTGAGGGTTTTCTTTCTTTTATCATTACTTATTTTCACATTTGATTTGACATTATCTTATTCACGTTAAAACTTAACTTTTAGCTTGAAAGAACTCGTGGATCTTTACTAAACGTTATAGTGTTTATTTTCACTCAAGACTAAACTTCCAGGTCTAGAATTTTATTCATTAGGCTTACTCTTAACTGAAATACTTCTTGGATAAATTAATGTACCTAATTAATATCAACTTTCAAGACTAAATATAAAATTTATTGAGAATTTGGGGGAATAGTCTTGAGTTAATTTTATTTAAATCCTATGGCCTAACCCCTTATATAGGCATTTGTTTAGTATCAATGTGGATTATTATGACAATCCTCAATAGCTTGATTGTGCGAAGCTTTGTTTACATTAGATAATATCCAATTGAAATAAAATGTCAACATATATGAATCCTTATAAATCTCTGACGTTGAACCTCGGGCAGTATTTACCCTGAATTAAAGTTTACAAGTCTAAAAGTTATAGATCAAGTAAAAGGATAGGCAGTAATTATTAAATAAAATGAAAATTGACGCATTCAAATGAATCTCTCGAAGTGAAGACATAAATGCTGACGCTAAACATTCTAGACCACCCATATATAAAGGTATAGGGAGAATGGGTTGATAAATTGTCCTTGATTCCGCAGGAATGGGTGGTTTCATGTCTTCTGCCTTTTCTTCGATGGGAACATTCTTCTCACCTTGCGGCTCACAAGCAGCTTACGGTCCACCGTTGGTTCACTCTAAGTAGCCCATGGATGATTGTTATACGAAATTTTACAGTAGGTAGCATCAGCAATAAAAAAAAAACTACAACAAATTTGTTTTGTGACCATTGGAAAAAAAATACATTCCATTAAATCAAGTCTGCCTTTTAGTGGTATTTGATGGATCTAATCTCATGTCAAAAACTCATTTTTGCTGTTTAAGTGAAATTTTGTTGTCGTTTTTGAAGTTTCTTCTATCAGTGTTGTGGTTAAAACTCATCCCAAATAATTTGTGGAAAAACATTAAATGAACAGATCTAAATTAGATTAGAAACTCAATTTATATGTCTGAAAATGATGACTGATATAATGTTAAAGCATCTTTCGGTGGTTGGTGTCTTCAGCCATGATAATTCGCTGAGTAATGGAAGGGCCCTGGTCCATCGTAGAGTTAAAGTGGGATTGAAGTGGATGTAAAAAAAATGACATATGTTAATGTTACTTTTTCTGTGATTATTTTAGGTCTAACTTTATTAAAGACCTTTTTCTATCGCATATTTCTAGATCCTTAGTTCATTAATATCATTAAAACTAAGAGATTTTTATGGTCTTTACAAGAATGATATAATACATTTAGTAATTGTAAATATAAAATATTTTAATATTTCATGTAAATTCACTAAAGAAATCTTTGTCTGGAAAGCTTAAATGGTTTAAAAATGCCAAGCAGGATTCTTCTCCGTGCACTTTCCAACAACTCCCATCACATTCTAGTTTGAAAATATCAAACTGATGGGACTCAACTGTAAAAAAAAAAGCTTTCGTATTGAATTTTGTAAACTTCTTGCTGTCAGTGGTGTGTTGTGAGTGTTTTAAACTTTGTAAATAATTGTAAAATATAACACTGGCGCCATTACCCAGTTTATTATCATATCAATTGTTAAACCTTTTTGTATTGCATGTTTATTTTGTACAGTCATTAATTAGAATTAAATACATACTTTTATAATTAGTAACTATAATTGAAGAAACACTGAAAATCTTTGAACGCTTCTATTTTTGTGAATAGGTTGAATAATTATTTTCATATTCATCATTCTGTCAAATAAGTTCAAAGGTGCACATAAATTCAGTATGAAACATAAAAGTTATGAAAATTCTATTATGATATATATATATATATATATATATATATATATATATATATATATATATATATATAAATTTGCAAACACTCGTAAAAAATAAAAATAAGAGGATTTGTGTTTTTATCGTAATGAAAATAATTCGAATCGTCACAATGTTTTTTCTAAGGATTGAAATAGATATATACTAACAAGAATTATTATTGAACTTTCAAATTATCAATTCTAAAGCAAGTCTTTAGTCATTTTTTCGCTATTGTGACATTAAATTATTTTCTTTTAAAAATGGAGTATTTAAATAAACTGATTCCACTTCACATATTAATGTAGACTCCACGTAACTCCTTACAGAGGGCGATTTGTTTTTCAATCGATCCTTGAATTTGGAGATCCCCCCCCCCCTCCCCCATCTTTAAAGCAAAAGAGAATTCTCTAGTTCCAAAAGGATGGAACATCTTTTTTATCTATCCCATTATTTCAAATGCCGTACCATATCGCGTTTATTTCTATTCAACAACAATTAACTTTATCTACCAAGAATCAGAAGATATAAACATGTTTAAGATTGATCACATTTGGTTAAAATAAAACATATTTTTGTTAATTTGAGTGTAGAAAAGATCAAAGCTAGACAGTTCTGTCCCTTCCTAATAATAATACATAGTATTCCTTATTTATAAATGAATTAAAGTGACCTTTGTTACAAAGTCTTTTAACTATATGGAAGAGGAAAAATGGTCTTTGTAAACGTGGATTATTTTAATTCAAAATATATGCTTAGTGTAGCAAATCTTAGAGTAGAATATCTGTCAGCTAAATTGATTATTACAGATTACAACACTAAACAAATGTTGGTTTCAGTTTACTGGTACCTCTATGCCCAAAGTATTTTTTGATGGACAACTAGTACGCAGCATCTGAGTTCTAGGAATGCGCTATTTTCAATTTTAATTCTTAAAGTCAAAATATAATCAAGACCTTCAATTAATTTGATTAAACTGTTTCATTCACGTCTAGATTGGCTTTAAATCACTTTATCTCCGAAAAAAATACTACTAAATGTATTTCCATTGAAAAAATAATCTATAAAGAAGTTTATAATTATAATTATCGTGACGCTGATGCTTGGTTTAGGAAATTAATGAAATAAAATTTCCAATAAATCGATATATTTAATCAACATGTATTAACAATTTTTACATACCAGAAATATGTTTTAAAAATATTTCTCGGACTTAATATAACTTATCCTCCAAATATTTTAATTTTTACATCTCTTAATTCCTAAAGGTGCGCGGTTAATTTTGGTTTACAGTCCACAATAACTTTAAACATTTATTTCCTCCGAAATAATTCACCAAAGATATTAAACAAAGTGAAAAAAATATCTTAATTATCAATTTGTATTTAGTAATTTCACGCAAGTTGATTTCCTTTTAAAAAGAAACGCTATACTATTTCTAAAACTAAATTTTATGAAAGTAAAATGTTAGTAGCATTCAGAGTGATTTTAAAATTTAAATATTAGATATCAAACAAAAATTATCATTTACAATTTTCAGGACAAAATTTCCTTTCACCCATAATATTCCTCGGGTTAAAATTGATCGAATTAAAGTTATAACCTAATGCGGGTGTCAGAATATTTAAATGTCACTAATTGATTAAAAAATATTTAAAAAAAGGATTTTGAATATATAAAGAATGCCTTAAAACCTTTATACTTCTAAAAGGTAGTTAATTTAAAATTTTAGCCTAGTTCAAAGTGAGTTTCAGGATAAATATTAATGTTCAACTGAAGATTATAGAATTATCATTCAGTAGAAGTGATTGTGTATTAATTTTAACTTCTCTAGTTAATATTTTTACCCAATAGTATCTATTTAACTAAAGATAATTGCTCTCATGCATTATTTAGTCTTCTTGCATTAAGAGTAACTAAAAATATTAATATTTTTTCCCAATATTTAATATCAAATAGTTATGTACTCCAGTCCTTTATTTTTCAGGCTAATATTCATAAATTCAGTTATACCTTTAGGTAAGCATACGAAGTTATACAAATTTTCTGAGCTTTTGTAAGCATAATATATGGGATCTTTAAAAATAGGGAAGTTTAAGTGGGATCCCCAATAAAATTCTCTCCCAACTACATATAATCAGGTTAGCCAAAAATAATTTCAACCAACATGTACTTCGTTATCGCCATGTCACTGTTACCCCCAAAATAGCCTTCTTATAAAACCTCTCCTGAAGCAATGGTATTGTCCATTGAAAATATTTCATTAAACTAAACGTAAAAATGAGTTATTGGAATGTTAAAGACTTTTGCCGACAACTCATAGTGTGGTAATTTTTTTTTTCTTTTTCCAGTCAGTCTTTTTCGGCATCATTATATGTAACCTTGTTAATTTTTATCTAATAAAACAAGTTTTTGCTCGGAAAAAATGGTTCATTTCCCTTTTTCAAAAATAAAAATCTTTTAACATTTTAACATAAGGTTAGTTTATATTAAGGTAAAATATATTATTTTTTACAATTTAAGCTTTTTTTAAAAAAAAATTATTATCATGATTTACGGTACTAATGAATTTACTCTGAGCACTATTTTGAGGAGATTATTTACGCACTGTATGCTACAAATAACCGTATATTCCCCCTCTTTAAAAAATTAAAAATATCAAGTTAAAACATTTGCAGCTGCATGTCATAAAGAAACCAAAGTAAAAGCTTGAAAATTTTTCAATTTCCTTAAAAAAAAGAACAAAACGAATGAATATTTTGCCGAAACTAGATTACATTTAACTTAAGACAGTATGAAGCGATTGAACAAACACAAATATAACCGTATCTCCATCTGCTCTCTCCTAAATCTCTTCGAGGCTTACGAAAAACTGTAACCAAATCATCTTATGTTATTCGGTATATGTCCCCCTAAATCACAGGAAGTAGTACGGATTAAGAGACAAAAGAATTTCAATATTCTAGATTATGACTGAGTTACTAGAACTGATATCCATTAATTGGGTTAATCTTTGTCTATGTCCCGTCGCTCAGTTATGCAAATTTTGAGAAGTAAGCCTTTGGTGCTGATAACTGTATTGCCCCAAGCTACGTTTACACTTCACTGTCAAAGTTATTAATGTGTCTCTATTTCTCTTACTCTCTGCCATTACAAAGACGCACAGTATGCCTCATAACTAAGAAAACATCGAAGAATTTTGAAGGCAAAGCAAAACGGATAAGTGTAGGGCTAGAAAAGATCTGAGTGAGTTGTCAAAAGTAGAGAGGGAAAAAAATTCCCCCGAGGTGTTGCGATTCCCGGGAGATTTGGCGAAGGGGAAACTGTATTAGGTAATAAGAGGGATGGAGGGGAGGCAGAAATATGGTTAGATTATGCAGTTTAGCTGAAGGGAAACGTATAAACATATTATGGATAGATTTAAAATTTATAGAGAACTGCCTCCCTGTTATTCCTATATATTTGTGTTTATCCGATAACTGCACGTTCACTTGACTTACCAGGTTTGGGTTTTGTAAAAAAGTGATATATTCTCGTGTTTAATATTCAGTACTACTAAACCATCTCATATTTTGGTATGAAAAGATGAAAAACTTTGAATATTTGTCTAGAAAAGGGGTTAGTTGTTAGTATTACCCAGTTTAAATATTGATCTTTGATCATAGTACTTTCACGAATGATCATTTCGATCATGAGGGATATTTTGTGTAAAGCAATTTTAAGGGAACGCATCGTGTATCGATTTTTCTGATTGCTATTTTTCAGTCAGTTCCCCAAATTTAGCTTTGTTTCTTCACAATTTCGGTAAATTCCTTTTGAGACAAGTTCCTAATTTCTGAGAGGGGGATGTTCCCTTAACGTAAAACAAAAACTAAAAATAACTTTGACCGCGGTTGTCATAGCAAAGTAGTGAAAATCCATCTTAAGTGACTAGCAAGTAATTCAAATATAAAATTGAAGGCTGCTATTGGCTGAGTCTGTCAACCGTCACTCTTCGGGGCCAGCCACTCAGCTCCCAAGGGACTCCCTTATCGGCCAGTAACTTGAGCTCTGATTGGCTGAGAGCGCCTCAGGAGAGCCACTCATATTGATCTTTAGGGAACGGTTGATGTCATTCGGGAATGCAAAGTTTGTTGATACAAATTGGTGGTAAAGACACTTCTTCATCTAAATTTAAAGTATCTTTTATAATTACATTATTTTGGAAATTAAAGAATTTAACCTTAGCTTAAAACTTCCTATAATTTCTAATTACTGTAATCTCCCAACAACCAATACACCCAACCATTTAATAATACCGTTACGGATGTAGGTTAATTTTATCTGATCGCTTCTTTTCTTGGTCTTCCATCAAAAACATCACACTCCTCTATCCTCTCCACCAACCTCTAATCTCAATTCCCCTTCGGTAAGCATTTATATTAAGTGCGGTAATAAGATTAAGCCATTGATAGAGTTTCTTTAAAAGTTTTGGAGGTAACCATCTTGGGGACGGTGAGTGAGAATGCTTGAATGCGTTAAGAATCGATCAGGTGACCTTCGACAGTGCCGTGCATAAACGGGGTTTTCCTTATTACTTGCAGAGCTTAAAGGTGAACTCTTATTTACGTCTGAATCGAAAATCTTCCCAGGCAGAAGATGAAATTCTTGTCGAAAGCATAGCTACACTCGACATCGCTATCATTTCAATGTCAGATAGCAGTCAGGAAGGCAGGCTAAAATTTGCTGGGGAATCTGGCCGCTTCGTTTCGGTTGACCATGAAATTCACAAGGTGAATTAATATAATTTTTCAAGCGCTCTTTTTTGTACTCCACACCCTCCTCTTTTCAGTCATTTTCCACCCGATGGTTATTTATCTCTCTTTTTCAGTTTCTTTAGTATCTTAGTTAAAAATCTTCATAAGTCTGTCTGTTTCTTCTTCGCCTAATTTAACCATCGTTATAAGAAATTTGGTTTATCTAAGTTTATAAACGATTGTGATAACCACTCGTGATCTCTCGCCTCTGTTGACGCCTTCTGGAAAACAACGGTATCTTGAAATCTCTTCGACCCTCATCTCAAATCTCCTTTCTTCGTTGTTAATCTTTTTTATTTATTTATCACTTTTAATTTATTTGAACTTCGTGAATTCTCAAGTTAAATGTAATTTATTTACTCAATTGATTTGGAGGTTACCTCTCAGGGAGGTATTACACATATATTCACATGTAGAGATCGTATACATTTGTTCTTTGTTTGGCCTGTCTCTTGTATATCTATCCGGCATTAATTCAGACTATATGTAATTCTGTCGTTTGCCTATTTGTTTATTTTTACTCTGGCGTCTGCCTATTTGTTTTTTTTTATCTGTCTGTCCTCTTCCTATTTTTGTTTTTACTCTCTTGTTTGCATATTTTTTGTTTGTATCTGTCCTGTCGTCTTTCTATTGGTTTGTTGCTACTCTGTCTTTCGTCTCACTATTTGATTGTTTTTACTCTGCCGTCTGCGTATTTATTTGTTTTACTCTGTCTGTCGTCTGCCTATTGTTTTGTTTTTACTCTGCCTCACGTGTGTCTATTTGTTTTTTATTTGCTCATTATCTGCTTATTTATTTGTTTGACTTCTCCTAATTCGATTTTTAGGGTCGAAAAATATAAATTCCATAAAAAATGTGCATTTGTTGGTAACTTCAGAAACAGGAACTAAAAAACAAAACAAAAACCCGGCCCATTGCTATTCTTTTTCAAATACCTTTGCCTCTTTAAGGGAACAGTAATCATTTTGAAGAATCCACATTCAGATTGCCTATTTCGCCAGCGCCCACTAGTTAGGGAAAGAAGTTCTCTTTGCATCAATCCTAAAATATTCAAATAATCAATAGATGTATAAAAATTCCTAAGCAATCCACGCCGCATAGTGGACCTATTGAGCTTTGCTCTCCTTTCCAGACAATCTTATTGTACCCAATACCTCTTTTTCTCTACTCGAACTAACATCCATATATTTTCATTTCACCTAACTTTACCACCATTTTTTTTCTTTAAATTACCGACCTACATTCAATAGTATTAAAGTAAAATATGGTAGTTTTCCCCGTAGAATTACATAGCTGGGGGCACAGTACTGCATGGTGATGTCACTATCAAACCGAGATACGACGAGAGCATATCATATTAGTACGCCACAGATGGTAGATGATGGTAAAGTCCAAAACAGTGATTCTGGATGCAATCAAGGTAGCATATGTCCATTCTTTGCACTCTTTGTGTTATTTCCGCTTGTTTTTTCTTTGTGTTATTTACGCCTGTGTTCTTTATGTTATTTACCCCTGTCTGTTCTGTGTGTTATTTACGCCTGCGTGTTCGATGTTAATTACACCTATCTGTTCGTTGTTATTTATGTCTATCTTTTGTTTGTATTAGTTACGCCTGTCTTTTGTTTGTATTAGTTACGCCTCTCTGTTTTTGGTGTTAGTTGCTCCTGTCAGTTCTTGTGCGTAAAAGTATATTTCCATTTAGGGGATGGTTATGACGGTAGGACTATCCTTATGACCAAGGAATCCAACTCATAACTACTTCAACACAGGCTTTATAGAAGTCTAATATATCATCCAGACGGTTCTGGCTATTCTTAC
The DNA here is from genome assembly GCA_963969495.1 of Ceratothoa steindachneri. Lineage (NCBI taxonomy): Eukaryota > Metazoa > Arthropoda > Malacostraca > Isopoda > Cymothoidae > Ceratothoa > Ceratothoa steindachneri. The sequence goes on from OZ018325.1 coordinate 53,628,419, forward strand.
GTTAGATAGCATTACACGCCTATGTTATTCAATCATAATGACGCACATTTCTTCTCCTACTTAAGCAAGTATATATCTAGGAACAGATTCAACTATAAGGTAACCATCAAAATGTGTCAAGTTTGGAAAACTGTATATCATTATTTCTTAAAAGCTAAAAAGATGAAATGAAATTATTCGAAAGAGTGAAATTTGTAGTTTTATAACGGAACCTAACTAAGTTTATCTATGCTGGATATAAGTTTGAAACAAGCTTATCACCTTTATTACAGCTATTAGTCATGTTCAGTTCCTTTAAAGTACGTTTCAATTAATTAGGAAGCAACGAGTTTATATTAATGAACAAATAAATAAACAATGGATGCCTTAGTAAGAACATACGATATTTTTAAGCGTTATATGGACGAGAATTGAGAATAATAACAATCGAAGGACTCTTAGGAAATGAAAAATCTAGGGAGTAGTCAAGCAATTAAATCAAGACAAATCTAGACGCAACAGAAGCAAAACTATTGAGTTGAATATCAAATTAGTCATGTTATTTATTAGTAATCATAGCCCGAAATAAGCGAAAAAGTGGTTGTTGAGACAGATCTGAAGACTGAAACTCTAAGAAAAATTCCAAAATTTTAACTCAAATTTAAGCCGTATATACAACGTTGGTATTTTAAAAAAAATATTTTAAAATTATGTTTTTGGTATCAGTACGTGTATAATGTGCAAGAATAGCTCGCAATTCGGTTAAAACCTCAAAAATTCCTCTTTCAAAGAATTTTAGTTCATCTTTCTACCTTTCAGGACTAATGGTAGATGATTTGGTCATAACCAGACACAGTTTTACTGGCCATACTGTTTATTTTACTTCAATTCAGCCATTGGAATATTTCTTTATATCAAAACAAACATCCAAGAGCTCCATTCTAAAGCCCTTTCTAGTCAATTCATCTCATATTTTTTTTGCAGTCATGTTTCCCCTCCATACAAAATGGCCTCTACTCCACCTCATTCACGCTTTTGTGTCTTTTATCCATTTTCTTAGCTCCCCCCCTGTCCCTGCAACTTGCCCCCGTTGGGATTAGATTTTGGGGGTGAGCGCGTTCATACCACCTGACTCATCAATTCCCTTGCCTCAACTTCCTAAACTTTTGTGATTTTACATATGCTCTCTCAGTCTTGTTTCCACACTTTAACCCTATTTAGTTTCTCTTTCTCTTTTTTTCACACTCCCCATATTTAGTTTCAGGGTTTCTTTCACCAATATTTTATCCATCCTTATCTTTGATTTTATTTCCTACCAAATTGACTAATATTTAACTTCTTTTTTTCTGTATTTTTACACATATATTCATTTTGATTTCCCTGTGTCGTCTTATATTCTCTTTATTTTTAGGTTTATTAATACTTCTTTATTATTTTAATGCCTATTTATATTATTTTGGTTTAGTCAGGAAAACGGAGAGAAAAACATCCAAAGTGAAATAAAAAAAATAGTATGCGTTTAAAGGTTTTGAGCCGTTTATTAATGGCAAAATTTCTATGTAGTTAATAAGAAAGATGACCAATAAAGTCCAAAATGGCTTTGTGAACTAATGGTGGCATGAAAACCACAAATATTGGTGTGGTTTAGCAAGAATGATAAACAAAATCTGGAGTAATCTGTGGAGATGTTTGGAAATCCTACTTTTCTTTGTTTATCTCCGGAATTTCTTTTTATCCCCAGTTCCTCCCCAGTAAAATAACCCCCCGAGCCTAAATACACTACACTAGAAGGTATATTACCATGCCTCAATAATTATACACAAGCATATTTCTAAAAAGAAAATAGCTAATGACATATTTATAAGTACTTCGCTTTCCCTGTTGATTGATTTGTCGTTATTTCCACCCTTTGCAATTCCTGCTCAATTGAAACCCGCCCTAAAATTTATCTTTTTTTTAAGTTGTCTATAAAATAATGTCGTTTTTATAAGACTTAAAAATTCATCTTAGCTTAATTTAAATGTCCCAACTTTGCTCAAAACGACTTAAAAATAACTATTAATGTCGAGACTTTTTTTTTAAGGTATAGTAATTTCAAAGGCTTTTTTTATAAACTACATTTTGTTAGAACCACTAAAAAGTAATGGGAGAAGTAAGACATACATAAGGCATATCATGTTCTATGAATAACAGAAAAGGAAAAGTGCTATTTTTGAATTAAACAAAATGAGAGCGAGGTTTAAAAAAAAAATTTATTGAGGCAATTAAGAACTAGAGAATTCCCAAGGTAGAGACAGCTATACTGCACTTGATCTTAGTATAACTTAGGGCCTTATGTAATCTTATTCTCAGCAGGACCCTTAGTGAATTGGCAAGAATTTTCAAGATCAGTTATGAAAGAGTGCGTAAACGTGTTATAAACCGGCAGGCCACGAAAATGATGTTTGAGTGTTACCTGAACTGTGATAGACAACGTTTACAACGTGTGAATATTAATTCAGGCTCTCAATGCTCGTGAGCAATTTCTAAACAGATTGTTACGTAAGATCAAAAGTGGGTTTCTTACTGCAATAATGAGCGTATAGAAACAATGGCTTTATCGCAAACAAAAACCATTCTAACTAATAGATGTGGTCTCCAACAGCAGGTTTATGCTTTTCATTTGATGGGATTTGAAAGAAGTCATTCATTCTATTAGTTCCTCATTAATTATAATCAAGCTGCTACTGCAGACCTACATAGACGTTCAACAATTGCGACGTTCATATGAAGCTCTCGAAGTAAACTTTCTTTCACTGCTCAACCCTAAATGTTATCTTCCTCCTCCATGATAATGTGCGCCAAATCGTCGTACGTTTGACCCAAGGAAAAAATACTTTAGGCTGGGAAGTTCCTTACACATTTAATTCATACCAAATGACCTAAATTGCAAAGTTTACTCTGATAGGAGTATCATCAAAACTGAAGGAATTATTCAAGAAAGATATTTTCTCTTAGTTAATGGATGGGAGAGTACTATCATTAATAAGGGAGAATACTTTGATGGAAAAATGTATTTTTTTGTATATTGAAAACTATTTTATTTTCCCTTTTTAGAAAAATTATTAATTTATTGGTTACATAATATATTGAGAAAAAAGGTTAAGAGAGTAGTGTGCTGTGAATAGCTTTTCTCAAAAGGTCAATGAATACCGAGTTGAACATTATTTATAGACCTTACACTCAAATGAGCAATGAATTCCAGGGTGAACAGTATTTATAGACCATAAACTCAAAGGAGCAAGAATTCCGGGATGAACATTATTTACATACCTTTTCTCAAACGGGAAATGAATTTCGAGATGAACAGAATTTATAGACCTTACACTCAAACGGGCAAGAATTTCTAGGTGAACATTATTTAGAGACCTTTTCTCAAACGGTCACTGAATTCCGAGGTGAACATTTTTTATATAGCTTTACCTCAAAAGGGGAATGAATTCCGAGGTAAACAATATTTACAAACCTTTCACTCAAACGGGCAAGCATTCCGAGGTGAATATTATTTATAGACCTTACACTTAAACGGACAATGAATTCCGACGTTAACATTATTTATAGACCTTACACCCACAGGAGCAAGAATTCCGAGGTAAACATTATTTATACAGCTTTTCTCAAAAGGGCAATTAATTTCGAGGTGAACTTTATTTATAGAGCTTTCCCTCAAAAGGGCAATGATTTCCAAGCTGAACATTATTTATAGACCTTTCACTCAAAATGGGCAATGAATTCCGCGGTGAACATTATATATAGACATTGCACTCAAAAAGTTCAATCAATTCTGAGGTGAACATTATTTATAAACATTTCCCTCAAAAGGACAATGATTTCCGAGGTGAACATTATATTTAGACATTGAACTCAAAAAGTTCATTCAATTCTGAGGTGAAGATTATTTATAAACATTTCCCTCAAAAGGACAATGATTTCCGAGGTGAACAGTATTTATAGACCTTACACTCAAAAGGCAATGAATTCCTTTAAACTTTCCCTATACTATCATAGGTGAATGAGTTTAGATAAAGCACAACTGCTATCAACGAGCGCTAGATTTACCGTGACAATGCGCTTGGAATTCCGATTAGATAATGATAATGACTGGATAGACTCCGCACATCACTGGGTTCAAACCTATAAGGGCAATTTTAGAAGGCAAAGTGTCAAGTTCCTTGATTGAGTTATTGGTTTCGAACCCGTCTAGGAAAGTTTAGGCTGATAGGGGTTCATGTTCCTGAGGAAGTTACTGAGTTCGAACCAGTCTAGAAAATTTGAAGTTGATGGGAGGAACATTCCTTCAAAGAGTTACCTAGTTTAAACCCATCTAGGAAGTTTTAAGAGGCAAGGGCCCATTTTTCCTTGAGTGAGTTACTGGTTTTGAACCCGTCTACGAAAGGTTTTGGTGGCGGAGTCCAAGTTTCCACATAGAGTTATTGGGCTCAAACCCATCTAGGAACTTGGGGGTTCACGGCAAGTCATATAACCTGAGTGCGTTAATGGGTTCGAACCCGTCTAGATAATTGTGGGTTGACAGGTGAAATCTTACACAAGGGAGTTAATGCGTAGAAAACAGTTTAAGAAATTTGGGTTGGCAAATGGTCATCTTCTATGAAGGAGCTATTGAGTTCGAACCCTCTAAGTGTTTATAAATGGGGTCCATGTTCTCAGAGGCAGTTACTAGATTCTAACCCTTATATGAAGTTCGTGTTAAAGGAGTTCATGTTCCTTGGGTGAGTTCCTGCATTCGATCTCATCTAAGATTTTTGAGTGGGGGTTGGCAAGGGGTTATTTGTTCTAAGGGAGTTACCTGGTTCGAATCCGTTTAGAAATTTTGAGGTTCACCGAAGTCCATTTTCCCCGAGACAGGTACGAAGTTTGAACCCATGCAGGAAGTTTGGGTTGACGATGGCGCCTGCCCCATGATTGAATTACTAGGTTCGAACCCGTCAATGGAATTTGAGGTTGATGGTGGTTTATGTTCCCCGACTGAGTTAAAGGGTTCGAATCCGTCTATGAATTTGGGGCGTGACGAGGGTTCATGTTTGCCATTGGGAGTATGTTTATACCCGTCATAAATTTGAGGTTGGCGTTGTTCATGTTTCCTGAGTGAGTTACTGGGTTTGAACCAGCCAATGAAATTTGAAGTTTATCTCGAATTCATGTTCTATCAGGTAGTGACTTGGTTCGAACCTACTCTGGAAATTTGGGGGAGTTGATTGGGGTTTATGATCACTGAATGACTTACTGGATTCCAACCCATCTGTTAAAATTTAGGCTGACAGGGTGATATGCTCCATATGCTGTCTACTGTGTTCGAACCCATCTAGTAAATTTGGGGTTCACAGAGGTTCATGGTTCCTGAGTTACTGTGTTCAAACCTGTCTGGGAACTTTTAGGTTATCCGTGGTACATGTTCTCTAAGAGAGTTACTGGGTTCGAACTCGTCTAGAAATGTTGGAGTTGAGGAGAGGTTATTTTTTAATATTTTCTCTCCTCATGCACCCATCATTCTTCCTGCATATCTCGCCACTCACTTTCCTGGTTTCGTCTATCTCACCTCTGTCTATAAACTCCTCGAATCGCTTGGCTTCAGTCCCCGCTTTCCATGCATTTTCACCTCCCCTCACTTTACCTTTAAGAAGAGATCCTCTTTCCACAAAGAACTTGGCGTAATAGGCACATGCCCTCGTTATTTCTGGCTCGTTAAATAAATCCCTGCAGGTCCATGCCTCTTCCAGGGAGCGCGCCCTTTTCATCGAGAGAAAGGGGGCGTTCCTCCTGCTCGCCTCGCCTGGTCTCTTCTCCCAGTCTGCGGCGGAGCTCGGCGAGTTATCGCCAGTGTCATCTAGTTGAGCACAGCGTCTCAGCAGGGACCCTTATTGATCCACTGGGAACTGAGGCTCGCGTCTGGGGAGATTTTGCCCCCTCGGGACGCCTTTACAATTCCCCTTATTCTTGCCCCCGCTGCCCCCCGGTTTCCCATCCCCCTCCAGCCTCTCCCTCCCGCCCCCCTAAACAGACCCGTCCCTCCTCAAATATCTTTCTTCTGGTCTCCCTCAGCTCCTTTTCTCTCAAGATCTCTCTCTCTCTCTCTCTCTCTCTCTCTCTCTCTCTCTCTCTCTCTCTCTCTCTCTCTTTTGCTCGCTCTCTTCTCTTTTTTTGAACGTCTTTCTTATTTGTTTATGCTTCTTTTCTCGCTCTTCGTGTTTGTTTTGTTCCTTTTCTTCTTTAACGTGGACATACGCGTATCTCTAGCATAAACAACAACTTCTCCACTAGAGTTCTTCACATCACACCATTACTGGAGAATTTATTGAATAAACCCCCCCCTCCAAAAAAACCTTAATGATTTACATCGGGATTGGCGATCGTGATATGCACCGAGTACAATATTCTATTTTACTCACTGTTGTAATCAAAAAGTCAATGTTTCTACAAAGACTTTTGTTGACCCTGTAAAATAATTATTTTATTAAATCTTACCTGAAATAACTAAATGACAACACGGTGATAATTGATAGCATATTCGAGGGGAAAACTCTCAGAAAGCACTCAGAAAAAGCGTACCTCCGTCAATGCCAGAAAATGACCTATCTCGCTATGTTAAAGAAAATAAATAAGCGATCCAGAATCTACATCGGGTTCTGGATCCGCTCCACCGTCTAATCAACTCTTCCTTGTCCTCAATTACACCTCTCTACACAAGTTCATTAAAATCAGTTAATAACATTTTCGAATATTTTTTAAACAAACAAACGAAGATCGCATAACCTCCACCAAACTCTTTTGGAAGATGTAATGAAATAGACAAATAAATATTATATATTATACATAACGGAACTATTGTTAAATATGAGAAATGTGAGAAAGTAAAAGTTTAGAAGAAGAGATCGAAAATGCTAGCACAGAGAGAAACATGAAAGGGAATGAAGAGAATTTGTGTGGGATGAGGGGTTATCAATCGTGAATCTTGCTGGTGGCTGTAAAAACGGTGTAGCAATTCTTTTGAATGACTGGCATGAAACAATGTTCGAGCATGAATGTGGGTGAAATTGAGATTGGTAAAGGTTAAACCGCGAATGGTTATGGTGTAAGGGATATTCTATGATTGAAGTGATTTAGAGAGAGGTTCTAGAATGACTAGGAATGGTTAAGGGAAGGAATTGAGAATAGATAACTATTTATGGTTGTAAGAACTATGAATGTATGAATAAGTGACAAGATGGGATAACTGGAGGTTTGGGCTACACCTGAAGTTAATGAAAATGAAGAAAGTGAGAGAAGGTCGTGCAAGACAAATGCATTATTTCAGTACAAGGGTATGCATAAATACACCTGAGTTGGGCAGAGACTTAGAGTGTAAGAGCAATCGTGATCTGTTCTTAGCAACAAATCATATCCCGCGGGATGTAAATTGGCCTGTGTGGGGATGAAGAGACCTGTGTAAGGTGAAAAGGAATTAAGCTTCAAAATGATAATCAGGTGAAGAGAGAGAGAGAGAGAGGGGGGAGAATATGTTGAGTGATTGAGAGTACGAGAGAGGAAATAAGTTTGACTATGAGAATACAACAAAAGTAGAAAAAATGTAAGAAAGTAAGTGTATGGTAAAGGTTATATGTCGGTGTACTAGGACTGGAAAGATAAATAAGAACACTGAATAGTGAAATGGCTATGTGTAGCATGCAATGGAAAGCAACATAAAGACTTAGTTGCAGATGTTTTATAGTGCAGAGGATGATGCAACGGATATGTGAATGAATGCACACAAGGAAGCGGAAATAGAAATGAAAAAGAGTGATTAAATAGAGTAGGAAAGCAGCACTTGAAGCATTTGCAAAAAAAATGAATGAGGATCCGGATAGAAACAGAAAGTTATTTAGGAAAGAAGTAAGAAAGGTAAAACAACAAACAAAAGATATATAATAGTGTAAGCATAACAGAGAAGAATGACAGGGTACTTGTAAGCCATGAGTAGGTCAAAATTAAATGGTCAGATTATTTTGACTAGTTGTATAACGTGGACATGGAAAACAGTGTAAGTGAATATGATTGAAGTGGGTAAACCGCGTACTGAACCTAGGTATGGAATCGATAAGCAGGCAAAGGTTGTAAGTGATTTGAGAGGTGTGAAAAATTGGAAGGCAACTAGAGTAAATGATATACTCTCTGAGTTTTTGAAAAATAGTGGTGAATATGTTATGGAATATGTCTAGATGCTGTGTTATAAGCCGTTTGAAAATAAAAGAGAGAAGGAGGATTTGAAGAATGTAGTGATAGTGCCGTTGTATAAGGGTGAAGCTGAGAAGGGTGAATGCAAGAATCACAAGAGGGATAACTCTGTTGAGTGGTGTATGCAATGTGAATTGAATAATACTTCTTTACAGTATAAGGGCGATAAAAGCGATTGAGAAGGGAGAATACAGTTTGTTAATGGCGATTAGTGTGTGTGTGGATCAAGTATTTGCACTAAGAGACCTGAGGGCTAAGAGATGTAAAATATATGTTGGGGCCATTGTTCTGGAGAAACTCATATATTCGTGTAGGTAGAAGAACATTCCAGTTGGTTCTGAGACTGTATGAATTTAGTGATAAACTTGTATGGTACGCCAGTCCTCGGCTTTTTCCTACACAATCTGTCCCACGTACTCGGGTATGTCCCTGCGACCAAGAATACGTTCGACCGAACTTTTGCCTGCATCTGTAGCAATTGAGAGAGTGAAATGAACCTTCTTCCTTCTTCAGCAGATAAGAAATCTCATATGTACCTACTTTTTCCGCCGGAAACAAAATTTTCTCAGGAAAAGATTTCTCCAAATACAAGACATGCCACATTCTCCGATTTGAAGGAAAAAAACCCGATTTGTCGAGAATCAGCTGTTCATACCAATTCAGAAGTCAGAGTTCATTAAGACGCCTTATCATCTCTCGTTTTTAACCATGGTAACGGTCCGACGCTAATCACTTCATTCCTCATCGTCGAGATACTACACATCGAAAACAGCTTCATCCATTGCCCGGAAAGTTTTACAGTCGCATTTCCATTAACTACCTTAATCAAAGAACATTTTATTCAATCCACGCTTTCACAAACTTTAGCATACGAGTACGCTGAAAAGTATAATTATCCATACACAAACAATTACAGTGTTTTTAAAATGCCTAAAGTGAAGCTAATAGTAACAACTCACCGAAGTCAATCATATATGTAACTAAAATATCTCGCATATTTAATTAATATTGTTAAATTAAATATTTTCGGTAATAAAATCGAATCTTTTGCCTTGTAATCTTCCAGAGTAAAATATATACATTCAAAGACCGGTAAATTAACTCCGAGGTCACGTTAGTCCCAGAGGTAAATCAAAGCTGAAACAAAGAGTTTAGTGCCAGTAATGCATACAATTTTAGTGCCCAGAACTGGGCACAAACTGCTGATATAAAAGTATTTATGTTGGGCGTAAGGCTATTTAATATCGTTATGGATGAAGTAATGTGAACAGTTAGAATATGAATGGAGAAAGGTTTAATGGAGTTTGGTGAGAGATTGGTTCGATCTATGTTGGTATATGTTGAAGACATAGTGCTATGAGGCTTAAATTAAATGAAGAAAAGTGTCAGGTGATGTTTGTCGTTGAGTTTGACGTGAGAGGGGATTAAAGAGTACATGGTGCTATTCTTAAACAAGTACGATCTTTTAAGTATTAGGAATAGATCGTGGGTCTAGAGGTACATATGAAGGATATTGTTACCTCAAGGGTTTGAAATGTAACAAAGCCTAGGGGCGCTCAGAGCGTGAGGCAATGATAAGGGATTGAGTATGGAATGATCCTTGAAGCTGCGTGCGTGGAAGTATGTTTGTGTCAACGCTGGTATTTTGGAGTGAAACAATAATATGTAAAGAGGAAGAAAGTTCTCGAGTGAGAGCAGTGTAAATGGGTAATTTTAGAAGAAGTTTGGAGGTGTGAAAGGAAAATAGCCTGAGGAACAAATGGTTAGAAAGGCTTATGGTGTGAAAGGAAAATAGCGTTATAAATGAATTGATAAGAAGGGATAAAGGTTCGAAAGGAAGATAGCGTGAGCAACGAATAAGTAAGACGGATTATGATGTTACGGGAAGACATCGTGAGGAACGATTCTTCTAGGAGTTCATCTCCTAAGCAAAGAAGCAAGAAAAAAAGAAATCACCCTCTGATGTTGATGGGGAAGGAAGGAGGTAACCCTCCGACGCAGGAATATGAGATCTACAATAGAGTCAAATAAAATGGATGGTGCCAGACTCGTCCCAAAAGTCATATACTCCACAAGCCTAAATACGCGAACCCGTCCCGACTACAAGGACAAGCGTTAGCAACCCCGCTCGTCCCGGTAGCAGGACAGGTAGCGTGCACGCAGATCACCCATACTGGGACATTCAACAAGATAGTGCCGAACAATCTGTGGGACAATGCATTCGTCGCAAGAAGGCGGGGGCGATCGCTCTGTAAAATGGCGATGCGTTCCTCGAGTTTTCTTAATTTGAAGACGACAGAAAGCGACCTGAAGCCGTCTTAGCATTGGGGGTAGGTCCATGGGAACAGTAATGGCGCAATGGCACACAACTTTAAGTTTCCTAATGCCCCTTTTTTATAATGCTGTAATTTGTTAGCCATTAAAGCTTAAAAGTAGAAATACTCGTATCATTACATAGCAAAATATTTTAAATTTTATTAGCTAGCTTTTTAACATTCTAAATGGCCACCACCAGACTCTATGTACTTATCAATACAATAAGCAGAATTTTTATGGCATTCTGCAAAATGTTGACATTAAGGGATGTAATGATTTCTCGAAACTCATTTTTCAGTTCTGCGATATTAGATAGTGCCGCTCGAAATAGTCTTTCTTATATAAAACTTCATAGAAAGTAGTCTAAAGGTGACAAGTCAGGTAACCTTGCCGGACAGGGCAAATTTGTCCTATGCGACATAAACCATTGAAGAAATCGAGCTTTCATCCATGTTTCATGGTCCTCAAAGAAATAGGATCTATGAATCTTATTTCCACTTAGTCCATACCATGCTGTTATCTTTGGGGAGTGCAAGGGTTTGTGAAATTGATTATTTGGCTTAGTTAGTGACCACTTCTGTTTATTTGGCATGCCTTTCATCCCTGAAAATTATGTATTTCAAAACTAATTCCTTTTTTTCGCACATTTCCTTAACCCAGAGGAAAATAATAACCTTGTCCTGCATTGAGATTTCTTGATGACATTGACTTATGTATGGCTTTAAATTAAGATCTATTTTAAGAATATTTCGCACAGCTTCTCTATTCAACTGTGTCTCAGCAGCCAATTTTCTCACTGACTTTGCTTCATCAGCATCAATTAAAGGCTTTGTCTTGTCAATTTTCGTTTTCGCACTTGCATTTTTCTTACGACCGTAATTTATTTTATTTAAATTAATAAATGTGCTGCGTGCATCACACTTGGCGTAATTTCTCAAATTGTTTTTCTGTCTAATTGTATAACATATCTGGCTTGAAAATGACGAATTGATTTGATTATGGAGCTATGTCGAATCATAAATTCCAGGATAAACCTACTCTCTTAAAGAGTTTATTGTGTTATTTTTTGAGAGCCTAAAACAGAACTGTTTAATATCTGAATAGATAGGCTATACTAGGCTGGGATAGACTATCCACCGCAACCCTAGACTACCTAAGCTAGCTAATAAACTTTAAATATTGTTCTTTATAATTATAATTCTTTCTACCATCAAGCTTTGATAGCTAAAAAAATTACAGCATTATAAAAAATGGGACATTTTTGGCTGTCACCCGGTATATATATATATATATATATATATATATATATATATATATATATATATATATATATATATATATATATATATATCAAAGTTGCGCGAGAGAATGATGAAAATAAATCCATTAAGCCACATAAAAAGGGAAACGGAATAATTTTTCCTTGCAGTAATATTTTTATTACCTTTTTTCGAAAAATCCGTGCAGGGAAGCGATTCGAACCGCTTTCTCTTTCTATGTGGTTTAATGGATTCACATATATATATATATATATATATATATATATATAAATATATATATATATATATATATATATATATATATATATATATATATATATATATATATATATATATATATATCAGCAGTGTTTGCTTAAAAAAAGATAAACCAATATCTCAGCCAAAAATAAATATATTTCAACAATAATTTACAAAATATCGACTAGATTATGACTGCACAATAAGTTTACATAAAGTAGCCACCCTCAGCTCCCAGCACCACCTCAAGATGACTCCAGAACATAGCATCTACGTCCCTTGCTGTGTCCCTGGGGAGATCTTACAACACCTCCTTGATCATCTAGATCGGTGGCATGTGTCTTTCGCAACCACATGCCACAGAGAGTAAGCCATAGGATTGCAATCGGGGGATCTACGAGGCAAGAAAGTAGGGCTGGTTAAGTAGTAGAAATTCTCCGACAACCACTTCTGACTCTCTCCAGAGTTACGGCCTTCCAACACAAACCCTCTCGAGCCACTACCTCTAACAACTAACCATAGACGTCCGAATTAAGCCTAAGACCTAGTTTAAAGATGTGGGGCAGCATGACGTCACCCTGAATGGACACACACATAAAGAGCATCACAGTTGGGGGAGGGGGACTTGGTCTTCATGATACATACAACGATGCATGGATTGTAGGCAAGCTACCTATTGTTCTGGGTGTTGTGAAACTTGTATTGGCAGAAGTTATTTTAGTTTGAAAAGAACAAGATCATCAGCTGCTCAAAAATATGATTCAGCTTGTTCGAGAGCTTGTTGGATGTTGTCAATGGTTCTCCTTGAACTTGGCTCAGAATTCCTCCTTTGTGCATCTCTTACGAGTGCTAGTGTAGATACTCATTCAATATAAACTTCATAGTGGTGACTAAAACACCCATCTCCCTCATCAGAACCAGGATTTCCTTGTTAAGTTCTTCACATTGTTCACAGAACATCGAACAGCAGTCAAAACGTCAACATTTTGATACCCAGCGCGAATCATCAGGCTACATTTAACTCTAATTCCAATATTCAGATAGCTTCCATTCCTCCATCTCAGGAGACATTAATCGTCAAATTTAGCTTCCAAACACTATATATATATATATGAAACAAGGACCACAATAAAAATAAAATGGAGATTCCAAGTACTTTATAACTTTATTTCAACTTCATTATCAAGGAATGACGTAAACAACCAAAAACTGCAATTGTAGTCTTCTACTCTCACGTTCCAGTGGGTTTATATCAGAGGACTGACTCGGTCGATGACCTCATTTGGTTCTCTTCTTTTGTGCTATAGCAGTATGGCAGAAACCTGCATCTTATATGAATAAACAAATTTGTTTTACAAGCTGACCATTTGAAAACACGGGTTAATGACCCTCTTTAAGAATGAAAATGTACTTTGTCGAGGTCTGCCAACCCACTCAACCCACGCTGATGTCCCACCATTCCAAATTACTCTCCACACAATAACAGAAAGGCAGCCATGTTTCACTGTTGGTTTTATCCTGCTTATGTCAAATTCCTGAAGGGAACATCTCCCAACCCATATTTGTATACTCTCTTAAAATTGAGCAAACCTTGATTCGTGAGAAAAAATATGCTCCGCCGAAATTCCCAAAGGCTTTTCCTCACTTCGTAGACCATTCATTCTTCTTCTTAATTTTGGTTAGAGTTAAAAGAAGCTTCTTCCTAGCTGTGCTTCCATAATATCCAAGAAAGTACGGGCAACTAATTTAATGCCGTTCTTAAGCTGATTTTGAATCTTCCTCGACTTCAGAGGCTTTGAACGGATGGTTGATCTGAATGTATCTTTAAACATCCCAAAAACATTTTCTAAAAGTCCAGGATGAACAAGTTGTGACACCGATAATTTTCCTTTTAAAATGAACTATAATTCTCTTGACGGAAGAAAGAGGTATTCCAAGATGCCTAGCAATTCGTCTTTGCAACATTCCACCCCAAAATTCACCCACAATCCATACCATCTAAAAATCTAAAATTTCCTTGGAATTATACTCTCTAGGAAACAATTATTAGTAATAATAATAGCAAGGAATCAGAATAATATAATTTTATCATAAAACCTGATATGTATTGAGTTCTTACATAAATGCTTATCATATATATATATATATATATATATATATATATGAAAATTGCAGATCTTACATTAAATTGCATAAGGATTCAGGCATCTTTCAATTACAGAAGACAAGGAGATACAATCTCTCCGAAATTATTCACGTTTCTTCTAAAATAAATCTTCACCAGGTTAAACTGGTAAAACAATGGCATTTAGACCATTAGGGATTACCTCAATCACATGAGCTTCGTAGATGATGTTGTACTCATAGCTGATAACTTAGAAGAGATTTAAACAATGCTGCAAGAACTTAACCATGGAAGCAAAATTTCGGCCGAAAAATAAATCTTGGAAAACAAAATTAATGACAAACGATCCAGAGGTCGGCATAAGATACATCACAAATGGCAACGAGCAAATTGAAATGGTAAAAATATATATCTATTTGGCTTAACAGATTACATTGTTACTAGAAAATGATCAAAGAAGCTAACGCTGAATACTCTAACCTAGAAAGCATTTGGAAAGGCAAGTATCGTCTGCAGATGCCAAATGCCCATCTGCCTGAAAAGAATGCACAAGCCCGATTATGAACTAAGCAGAAACTTGGAACCTAACTAAAAAACTTACATTAAACTTAGAACAACACAAAAGCTCATGAACGCATTATGTTGGGGGTAACTTGGCGAGGCATAAAATCAGCCAATTGGATAAGTGAAAAAAACAAACTTTAGGATATCGTGGAAGGTATAAGAAACCTAAAATGGAGAGAAGATTTCAAGACGATAAATGGATCATAAAAATTACCGATTGAACTCCAATTGATCAAAGGCGACCGAAAAGAAGAACGAAAACAAAATGGATAGATTATCTTAAAAAATATGATAAAAATTGGAAAAAAATTGTAAAAGATAGACAAAAGTTCAGAAAGGTGAGAAATGGGTTCTCTTAACAGTGTTTTATGCAAATGTGCTCATATAAATGTTGCCATATGCTTACATCATATATTGACGCACACGCCTACCCCATTCACAAAAAGACATGCATAGAGTATGCATAGATTACCCCCAAAAGGTCAAAAAATAAAGTAAAAAAACAAAAACGTATACATTTTATCTTCAATTAACTCCATTTAGGAAAAAACACTTTTGCAAGCGATGATACAATCCATTAAAACCATTTCTATAAAACTGAAAATTGAGCCAATTTAAAACCGCTCTTTTAACACCATCGAGAGAAGAAAAACTTGTGTCTCCTTCATGTTTTTTTAAGGTTTGCAAAAAAAAAGTCGGACGAGACTCTGTCAGGACGGTACGAGGGACATGAGGCAACTCTCAACAAAATTCTCGCAAAGTTGACTTTGTCAGAGAAGTAGAATAAACGGAGGCGTTATCTTAATGAAAGAGGACCCTCCTGTGAAGTTTTCTGGAGCGCGTCTCCACTATAGCCTTATGAAGTTTTCTCAAAACACTTTCGTAATAGCTAGCATTGATGGTTCTTTGCCCTTCGAGAAAGTGAGCAAGTTTAATTTTCAAAGGTAACAAATATCATAACTATAATTAAATTGTGTTTTTCTATGGCAAACTTTGAATAATATGAAAAAACTGCTTAAAAATACTTAGAAAAAGACAAAAACTATTCTCATGAGGGTAAAAAGTAAAAGTGGATCTCAGTTTCTAATCAGAAAAACTCTTGGAAAAAGGCTGTGATAAGCGTTTCCTCTGCCTCAAGTGAAGAATTTCGATTATCAAAGCGCGCGTATAAAATTTTGGGAGTAGTTATTTTTTACTCGTTTTTTAAATTAATTTTGGATAAGTTAACGGGTTTCGAAAAGGTTCGATTGCGTTCGGGTTTTTTTTTATATTTCGAGAGGTTTAAGTGTGTGGGAGAAAAAGTTCCTCAAACAAACTTATATTAAAGTTCTACTTTTCTGGAACGTGTCATTAGAACTTTTTTCCATAGTATATGGGTATCTAGAGAAGGAAGTTAATGGAATCAAGCTCGCTTCTCTCCTGATCCTGGGCCACAACAAGTCCGAAATCGCCAAACGGGACAACGTCAGAGTCGCGGTGAGGCTCAAGAACAGGGAAGACCTCAAGGAACGACCATATTCAGGCAGATCTCAAGTTATCGACCGTTTGGATGCGAGAAAGGCATTCTAAAGTGCACCGAAGCTCAAAATGACAGCGCTTGTGAAGAAGAAGAACATCTCGCTGGCCACGGTGTCTAGTGCCCTCAAGGAGGAGGGGGCTAAGAGCTTGAGGTGCGTGGAAAGGCCTCTGCTCACCGACTGTATGCAAGAACAACCTCGAGAGCGCTGTCGTTGCATTTTCACCGACTTGAAGAGTCATGGCAATCGAATGCTCTTTTTTATGATGTAAAAAACCTTCACAGTCGATCCGGTCACCAACAAGCAGAACTATCGTGTGGAAAGAGCTGGGTCTAATAGGCTGGCAAGCCTCTACCCGAGAATCTTCTGTGAGTATCTGTAAGTAAGCCTCGGTAAGGACGTCTCCGAGGTCTGCTACGTGTCCACGACCATGTACCCGGCCTTTGTGGTGATGCTTAACGTGGTAGATTCAAATGGCGATAAGATGCCGCCGGTGTGGTTAGCGGCCGGTTTTAGGCTCACCGCTACCGATTACAGGGACATATTGACCCGGAGGTTCCTGGTCTGGGTGAGAAAGATCACAAGGAAGGGGGACGACGTCTTTCAGCATGACGGTGTCCTAGCTCATGCAGCAAAAACCGTGCAAGAGTGGTTGGGGTCAAACATAAACTTCTGGCCGAGGGAATTTTAGCCTCTGTAGTTGGCCGACCTCAATCCCCTTGACTACATACAGCATGTGGGCCAGCATTAGGAAGGATTTCGACGTCAATGGGTCCGCGGCTTTCAGGTCTCGCTTAGAGCGCGTGCTCGCCGCTAAGGGTGGCCATATTGATTAATATTACAATTTAACACATATTTAAATGTTAAAACAATAAAAACGTGTCTAACTGCATCAAAACTATCATTGTGCCCTTTGTGAAGAGCGTCGTAACTAGTGTAACAGGACGTTTGCAATACGTCCTGTTTTTAACTTAATTTGATCAAATTTAACTTCTTACTAGTTTGGAGAAGTTAACTTCTCACTAATTTGTTAACGTACTTTGAGAAAAGTTAACTTTTTAATAGTTTGTTAACGTAGTTTGAGAGAAGTTAACTTCTCACTCTTTGTTAACGTAATTTTAAAAAGTTAACTTCTTAGTTTGTTAACTTCAGATGTTTTAAGAGGAGTAGCATGCCCTGCGACAGATTTAAGGGGTTGTCAATTTCTATCCAAACTTTTGTTTGTTAAATTCGAAAGATAAAGACTCGTCACACCGGGTTTGGGTTCCTAAGAATCATATATCTAACCACCAAAATACTTGTTGCTTATCTCATTTACCCATTCTTCTTCCTTTTAGTATTAGTTGTAGTTACAAACCTCCTTCATCCTTGCTATACATCTCCAGGGCGAGAAAAGTCCCCGTTATTGAGAATTTGTGTTATTAAATATATTTTTATGTTTGTATGTGGACTTTTGTCTCACCCGGCATCATGATCAACTTGATCATGGTTGTTTTTTTAAGCTTATTTCCAATTTTTGGGAGGCTGATTCTGATGCTTTTCAACAAGGACTGTTCTCAACAGAACGTAGACCAGCACGAATATTGAATCAATTGATGTTTTTACCTAGATTACTACTCTGTTGACAATATATAGGGCTAGCTACTCTTAGCTTTGACAGTCCGCTCTTAATTTGACCAACAATTCACCCTCTTTAAAATATTCATACTTTTTACTTTCATATATTGAAATATAAACAAGATGAAACTATGTATTGTTAGTTCAGTACCGATCTTTGAAAGATGAAGGAAAGACTTTTTTATGAGAATTTTTATTGAATGAATGAGACTAGTTTCGAGACTATACTGCTTTAATCATCAGTCTTAAAATAATGTGACAAGATTCCATAGGAATGCTCCTTAAACTCTCTGATTTTTTAGATATATAAAAAAAATGTATACACAATAAAGAAAATTATAATAATACTCTATGTATATACCTAAATAAAAGGCTTTATTTTATATCAAAAATATCGCCCTATCTAAGAAGCATTCCTATGAAAATTCTTTTCATCCTCCCAATACTGATAATGGAATCAGAGTAATTTCGAAACAAGTCTCATTCATTTAATAAAAACTACCTTAGAGCATCTATTTTTCGTTATGGGAAACTAGTATTTACAATAATAACATTGGTCTGCGTTGTTTTTAAGGTCAAATATATAATACCTGATTTTAGTTCAGTTTTTTGCACTGAATCTGAAAATCCTGCTCATTTTACCCAATCAGGTCAGGTTTTTGAAATATGAGCACATACCAAAAACTCCTATATTTCCAAATATTTGTTGTGAATGAAACACATAATAGCAAATATTGGACTGATTTACTCACAGAAGGTTTACAGAATATTTTTAATAGATACCATGAATAGTACAATGCACAAAATAAGCTACTAATGGATGAATGGTCTCTTCAGTGACCTCCGATTGTGTCGAGCAGACACCACATCCCTCTTAAGGCACCAACAGTAGTCAGCCAGAAAGTTCACATCCCATTGGCCTTGATAGCGTTCCTCCATGACACGGACGTCTTGGTGAAAGCGCTTACCCTGTTCTTCACTGAAGTCTCCGCAATTTTCTGTAAAATAGTCCAGATGGGACCGAAGAAAGTGCATTTTTACTGACATACGCGCACCAAGTTTGCGGAAATTCTCAATTAAGTCATCAACCATCTTCTGGTACTGAGGACTTCTGTGGTTACCAAGGAAGTTTGCAATGACCAACTTAAGGGACAGCCAGGCAGAGAGTTCAGTAGGATTTAATGAATCATCAAAACTAGAGTCTTTTATGAGTTCTCTTATCTAAGGACCATCAAATATACCTGCATTAAGCTTCTCCATTCTGATTCGTTTGAACTTGTGGTGGAGGAAGGCAAATCTTCTACCTTCCCTGTCCAGTGCTTTTACAAAGTTCTCCATTAGACCGAGTTTGATGCGTAGGGGTGACAGTAACACCTTGCTTGATTCAACCAGAGGGTGGGACAGAACATTGTATGATCTGGGTTCTAATCTTGTCTTGATGGCTACTCTTGTCTGACATAATGCTGGTCGTCAGTCCGACTATCTCACAAGCACAAAAAGCATGGATACTTTGTGTACCAACCTTGAATTCCTAGGATGAGTCCAACAACTTTAAGATCTCCACAAATCAACCATTTATGTTCCTAGGTAATTGAAAGCAGACAACAGACGTTCCATGCTGTTGTGGGATTCTTTCATTTCAGCCGAGTGTCCAAAAGGGATTGATGAAACCTTATTTCCGTTATTCAGAAGAACTGCCTTGAGAATTTTGCTAGACGAGTCAATAAAAAGTCTCCATCCATGGCAACATACTTCATACCCATTAATTTCATCAGTTCAGCAATATTGTTACAGTAGATCAGTGTAGACGCTTTATCGAACATAAAATTTTTCTGAATTCACTTTCGCGTTCCCGATACCAATAGAACATGGTTTCTGGGCAAAGTAGATGTTTCTCTCAAAGACGAGAAGCCAGAAGCTAGGCAGACTCCTTAGATAGGTTCAGGTCCCGTGTCAAGTCATTGAGTTCGGCTTGAGTCAATGGCACCGATCGGTCGTCCTTTTCTGGCTCGTCTGCACCACACTAAACTTGAATCAGTCATGTCGGTAGATTCGGAATCAGAACTAGATTCCATGATGACATCCGGTTCAGGAACAGGAACATCTAGTCCATGGGGGATTGGCTTTATGGCAGAAGGAACATCGGGGTATTGAACATGATGCTTATTCTAGCGATTGATGCCTTTTAAATTTGTCATGCAGAAGTAGCAGTCGGTAACGTGATCTTTTCCTTCCCTCTCCCTTATTGGGACACCAAATGGCATACTCTTTATTTTCCTATTCCTCCAATCTCGTAAATTTTCCACACATGTTTTGCAGCAGATATGGGGAGCAAATGCCTTAACCTGGTCCCCTAGTTTGACTCCAAAATAAGCGTAATAAACCTTCTTCACAAAATCCGTGATTTTCTCTGGACGGTCTGGAAGAACCACGTGTCCATAGATGAAACAAAATTTGTTAGGATGGTTCTTACACTTCCGATCCATCGTACTGCACAACTAGACATGAAAAGAGAAAGACCAGCTGTGGCAAAAACAAAGCCCATATACGCTTGGATGATAGCGCCATTTGGGAAAAATAGGCTGTAATAAAAATCGAGTGTACGAGTATCTTAGAAACCAGACCTGACCAAAGAAAATGAATGATATTTTTTAATTCAGCACGCAAAAAGGATCCTAAATCAGTTGGAAAACCCTTGACCTTTGATAAAAAGGTTTGGAAACGTAGGCCAGTGTAATTAGCTGAAATTTGGATACATCCATAATCAAAATATTTCGCTGAGTTTCTTTAGGTGGCTAAAAATATATGTTATTACTATTATTATTAGGTGAGCCTAGACGCACATCTTTACAAAATCTACATTTCCATTCGATGGATCTGATACCAGTTTCCATTGAAAGAACCTCATACTATTTTTGATGGGAAAGACATGATACTAGTTTTCTATTGGTAATGACTTAATACGAGTTTCCTTGGGGAGGACTGGATATCAGTTTTCATTGGAGCTACCTAATATCAGTTTTGAATGAGAAGAACATATACCACTTTTCAATTGAAAGGTCCCTGGTATAGTTTCAATGTGAGTAACATGATTCCGGTTTTGCACGTGAGCGACTTGATCCAGTTTCGAGTAAAATGAACGAGTACTACTTTTGGTGGGAATGACCGAATGCTAGATTTCTATGAAAAAGACCCTATGTCAGTTTTCCATGGGAAGGAGCTGATACCCGTGTCCATGGAAAAGCCCTGCTACCAAAATACTAGAGAATTATATGATACCAGTTTTCCGTGAGAAACACCTGATACCCGTTTCCATGCGAAGGGCCTGATACCAGGTTTCCATGGGAAGGACCTGATGTCAGTTTTCTATTGAAAAGACCTGATGCCAATTTTCTCTGGGAATGATCTGATACCAGTTTCGAGGGAAAAATGATATGACGCCATTTTTGCATAGAAAGGAGCTAATATCAGTTTTCATTGGGGAAGAACTGATACCAGTTGCCATACAATGATCTAATACGAGATTTCATGGAAATGACCTAATACCAGTTTCACGAAAAGGATCCGATTACAGTTTTCATGGCATGTATCTTACTCCAGTTTTCCACGATAAGGAAGGGGTATCATTTTGCCGTGAATGAGCTAATACTAGTTTTACATGGGATAGACGTGATACCACTTTCCCCGTGAATGGCATGATACAAGTTTTCCTTGAGAGTACCTGATAGTTGCTGTCCATGAAAAACACTGATGCCAGGTTATATGGATAATGATTGATACCAGTTTTTCATGGGAAGTAGCTGATACCATTTTTATGTGGAATGACCCGTTACCAGTTTCTATGGAAAGGACCCGATATCTGTTTTCCATAGGAAAGACCAAATAAAAGCTTTACATTGGAATGACCTCATACCAATTTCCATGCGAATGAAATACTACCAATTTTCAATAATAATGAGCCGATATTATTTTCTTATTGGTATGACATTCTACTAGTTCCCATGGAAAAGGACCAAATTTCCTATGAGGAGACATGATAGAGTTTATATTGGGAAGTAGCTGATACCTATTTTCCATGGAAAGTCCTTGAGGCTCGTTCTCCATGGAAACGACCTGATACCAATTTTCACGGGAAGGACCAGATAGCAGTTCCCACGGGAATTACTTGATAAGTGTTTTGCATGGAAAGACCCGATACCATTTTCCAATGAAAGTACTTGATATCAGTTTAAACGGGAGGGAACTGGTGCCACATTTACATGGGAAGGATATGATATCAGTTTTATTTAGTACAACCTGGTGACAGTTTCCATAGGGACCTGCTAAAAAGTTTCCATGGGAAATATCTGATACCCGTTTTTCATGGCAAGTATCAGTTTTCTATGAGGACCTGATACTATTTTTATTTCGGAATGACATGGTGCCATTTTGGGGGGGAATGACATAATACCAGTTTTTTTATTTAAATTAACTGTTAAATTTTATATGGGTATGACATCCTACCAGTTTCGCGGAAGGTACCTTATTTCTGTTTTCTAGTGTAAATACCACATACCAGTTTCGCGGGAGGTACCTTATTTTTGTTTTTTAGTGTAAATACCACATACCAGTTTACACGGGAATGGCATAATACCAGTTTCACACTGGAACGACATGATACTAATTTCCACGGGAAATATACCCTATCAGTTTCAGGTTGGAACGATCTTATACCACTTTTATGGAAAGGACCTGATACCAGTTTTCTATGGATACAACCTAGTACCTATTTACATTCGAACGACCTGATACAAGTTTACTATGTGAATGGTATGAAATTGTTTCGATAGGAAGAAACTGCTATCATTTTTCTATGGGAAGTACCTGATATCACTTTCCATGGGACTGACCTGAAACCAGTGTCACATGGGAATGACCAGATACCAGTTTCTTTGGAAATACGTGATATTAATTTCCACGGGAAAGCCCCGATACTAGTTTTCCTTATGAAGGACCTGATACCAGTTTTGTATGAAAACGACATGATATCACCTTTCACATATAAAACACCTGATACCAGGTTTCTATGCGAAAGACAGGATACTAATTTTGGATGTTAATGCCTGATACCAGTTTTTCATGTAAAGACCTGATTCTTGTTTCCATGGGAAGGACCAAATACTAGGTTTACATAGAAACGACCTGATAACATTTTTCTATGGGAAGCACCTGATACAAGTTTTGTGGGAATGAAATGATACCGATTTCCATAGAAAGTATCTGATACCAGTTTTAAGGAAAGGACCTGATACCAGTTTCCACATGAATGACCTGATACCACTTACCGTGTGAAAGAACTTCATAACAGTTTCCTAGGGAGGACCTGATATTTTCCATGGGAACGACTTGATACCGTATTCTATGGGAAAAGCATGGAACCCATATTCCACAAGGAAGGATGAACCAGTTTTCATTGGAAAAACTTGATAGCATTTTCCATGGGAAGTACATGGTACCAGTTTCGATGGAAATGACTTGATACCATTTTTCTATGGGAAGCACTTGATGCCAGTTTTCCACGAGAAGGACCTGATACCACCTTTCTATGCAAATCACCTTATATCAATTTCCATGTGAAGGACCCGATACCAATCTCCATGAGAGCGACCTGATAATAGTTTTTGAATGTAAATGTCCTGATACCCGTTTCTCATTGGAAGTACCTGATAGCAGATTTATATAGAAATGACAGAATACCAATTTCCATGATAATGACATGATAAGAGTTTGCATCGGAATGACCTGATACCAGTTTTCTTGAGGAATAACTTGATACCAGTTGCCATGGGAAGTACCTAATACTTGTTTCCATGAGAAGGCCATGATGCTAGTATTCAATGGAAAGGAACTGATACAAGTTTTCATTGGCACGGCCGGATAACAGTTTCCATGGGAAGGACCTGACACCACTTTTCTATGGGAAGTACCTGATCTCAGTTTCAAGGGAAGGTCCTGATACGTTTCCATGAGAACGACATGATACCAGTTTTCATGGGAATAACCTGGTATTATTTTCCCACGTGAAGGGCCCGATACCAGTTTTTGGAATGGATTAAAATACCAAGAAAGGAGTGTATGATTCCTATTTCTAAGGGGGTGGAAATACAACGTCCAATTGTATGTCGTATTTGCCTTTGCCTCATGAATGATCATGCTTTTTCTGTATTTGCTCTGAGTGTGTGGAATGAGCTGCTTACTTTGATCCGCTCAACTCCCTTCCTACTTACCTTTAAGCGTTCCTTGAAGACCACTCTCTTCTTTAAAGGTTTTCCTTACTCGATAAACCGGATCTTTGTGAAGGCACATGACATTGAAGAACGATTGAGCGATCGTGCTTTTTCTGTATTTGCTCCGAGTATGTTGAGTGAGCTGCTTACTTTGGTCCCGATTCTTTTCACTTCCATATATATATATATATATATATATATATATATATATATATATATATATATATATATATATATATATATATATATATATATATATATATATGTACCACGGAAGGAAACTGGATAAAAAGCAGATTGGAGTTAGTACTTTCGTCTATTCAACATTTTCAAACTCAATGGTAAGAAAAATAAGACACCCAGTATTTATACTAAGCACGTTTCCCTGGGATGAGATCAACATTTTAATGCAATCAGATAAGTCGGATTTTAGAAAAAGTGATAAAATTGGATCTAGCGAAAACAGCCCTGGGCTAATGTTGAGATTACTCTCCTTTGTGTGGGAGATTAAAAATGGATTCCAGGATATTTATCTTTATAAAATCATTACTGTGGATTATAGTATCAGTTTTTGACCAGTTAATTCCGTGTCCCATCTTGGAATTGTGGACAGCTAAGGCATTATTCTGATAACCCTTAGTGTGTATAGGTGACTGTTCTATACCACATTTTTACGATCACCATGTATAAGAGGAAATAAATTGTTTATGGGGAGGCTTCTTTAAGTAGCACTCTTCTAATTTCTGGGGAGCGATACTGGCTTTTCTGAAATGCGGAATTTTCTAACCAGGCAGCCTACGTTTGTGTAGATGTGCTTGAGTTATTTGAACTTGGTGTAGTCGGATGAATTCTGCTGCCGTTGGAGGGGCTGACATTTGCCCTAAATTTCAATTAACACTTCATTTGTTACATTAAGAAGGAAAGTGCTACATATAATCTCTCTCGGCTGCAATTAGGAGGGAAAGAATTATACGGGGAACATACAGAAAAATGATGATGTAAGAGCAAAATAGAAGCAAAAAAGAGGGTATGAGTAAGTATTTAGAAGCTTTTTTTAACCTTAAATACAAGGACCGATACGGAGGGAATGAACCTTTAGGAACAAGTTCCTATTCAAAGTTAAATAAATTCCAAACAATGAAGATACATCTTCTTCCGTAGTTCTCTGAAACTCACACCGGTCTGGCAAGGGAGTCCTTAAATAACAAATATAATCTAAAAACTAATTTAAATCGAAAATAGAAAAGTATACACCCGATTGTAAGCTATCCATAACCTAATCCACCATGCAGTGGTAATATAAAGTCTCAATCTATTCAACCGTAGAAAAAAATGAAGCGGAAGAATAAAACGAAGAAGTAAAAAAAGAAATGAAGAGAAATGCAAAAGCCAACCTCCTAAAGCCTAAAAGGAACAAATCGAGAAAGTATTTTTGAAGCCTCTGGAGACGAATTCAAAGAACCGATCAAGGAATTGGAGGTACCAAATGGAAATCCCTTTTCAATGTAAAATCTCCAAAAGCCTGCTAAAAGAAGTGAGAGACATGTCAGGATGTCCGGTGAGTAAGTTTAAGCCTGAACTAGACAAACTACTAAAGTCATACCAGATGAACCTCCAGTGCGAAGCTATACTGCAAGATACAGGTGGTCCAACACGATACCAGACCAAGTAGCCCTGCTAAACAGGGACGCCAGGACTGAAAGCAGCGGTGGACCACCACGACTATTACAAAGTAAACCAAGTAAATAAATAAGTAACCCTGGACTTAAAAAAACCCAGATTATTAAATAAACTTCCACGTTAAAAAACTTTACAAAAGTAACGAAAGCAATTTTTTGTGAACCCTTATAATTCCATTTATTTAGAATTACACTGAGAATAGTTACAAATATTATCCAATTAATTATTTCTGAAGATTAATATGCTAATTATTAATATTTTTGAAAGAATTGTATTAATGTAAAAATTTCCGGCACTACTCGAGTAGATTTTAATTTACCTACATTTTTTTTAGAAATCATTATAAACTTATTTATATAGTTACCCATAAAAAGTTCAAATCTAAAATTTTCTTTTACTATTATTTTCTTTAAAGTTTATTTTAAGATAATCTTTTTTAAAAATGCACATCTTATTATGAATAATTAAATTTGGTCAAGTTAAGTGTGAACGATTCCGTTTAATTATAACACAGTTGCAAGTAATTTCGCCTCGTGTACGGGAAGTGGGGGTAGGAACATACGAGAAAAGTATGGAATATTTTGTTGTTAATATTTAGAAAACTGTGATCGCTTGAAAACAAATTTAATCAACATATTATATTAATGCCATATAGGGTCACCTATTATGGGGTCGCCAGTTATAGGTTCAGCGTAATTAGGCCTTGTTTGGATTGCAAGGCGATCCAAATAGGGTTTGTTGGTAAAGTGGCTTGCTTACAGGTTTCTTGACGCACGTCTCTCTCTCTCTCTCTCTCTCTCTCTCTCTCTCTATACAATGCAAGGCGGCTTAATAAACAAAACCCCGCAGGTTAAAGATTTAGGAGTAATTATTACAGAAAACTTAAAAACATCAAACCAATGCGCAGCTGCTGCAAACAAAGCTAACACAGCACTAGGATTTATAAAAAGAAACTTTACTCATAAAAGCGAGGAGATAATTATGCCACTATATAAAAGTATTGTCAGGCCCCATCTCGAATACGCTGTACAGTTCTGGGCCCCTTACTTAATAAAAGACATAGATAAATTAGAAGCTGTACAACACAGAGCGACAAAACTTATCCCGTCAGTACGTAACAAACCTTACCACGAGAGGCTAAAAAAACTCAATCTATTTTCCGTCAGAAAACGAAGACTAAGGGGGCAGCTTATAGAATGCTTAAAAATACTTAAAGGATTTAACAACGTTAATGCCAATAACTTGTTCACACTGACAGGGGAGTGTCCCACCCGTGGACATAATTCAAAACTTCAGGGTAAAAGAGCCACTATGGTTGTAATAAAGAACTTCTTCACTTACTCGATTATTAATGATTGGAATAATTTGCCAAACGAGGTAGTGGACAGCAGCACTATAGATTCATTTAAAATGAGATTAGACAAACACTTAACAAATATTGGAATTGTTTAGCATAAGCTACAAAATAAAATAATATTACAAAACTATAACTCTTTCAGGTGTATGTAAGTGGTTTTCACATTCATTTAATTAATTACTATTCAATGAAAATTTCCTTCAGGTACTGTCTTCTTACACCTGCAAGGTACTTTTCCCAAATTATTTCATGTACGGCTTTTGCCGGAGGGAGTGGAGGGTGGGGAGAGCCTAAAACTTTTTTATCCTTTACTTCTACTATTCTATGTGTAAGTGGCAGTAGATTTAAGGCCAGATCACCTTAGTCTGGGCCGTAAGGCCCGTGTGATCTGTGTATCTATGTAACTCTATGTAACACTCTCTCTCTCTCTCTCGTTAGCCTTTGTCTTGTTCGCAGGTGTTCAGTGTTGCGCGCTCGAATATAATTCTTAAAATTCTTTTTTGACATAATTTACTTATATTTAAAGCGATTTTTTCTTTTTTAAAATAGATTTGTTTCATTGTAACTACAATTAAATATTTTTGTGTGTGTGTGTGTGCGTGTATATAAATAAATACATAATCGACACTATCCGGCCGGTTTTTTTTTTGGTTTTTTTTTTGCCGTCATCTCCTAAGCTCATCTTCAATAGACACCCAACTGTAAGTAATTTCTGAGGGTTAATAAATTATTTTATTTATCAATATTGTCTTCGAGTTATCCCTTCTTTCGTTTAATTCTGTTCTTTCCTGTTGCTAACCATCCTGTTACAGGCCGTTGACCAATCACAACAGAGCCTTTTTAATCCCTTAATCCACCTCGTGTTTCTGCCAGCGCCATTTTGCTTCATCTTTCTCTCTAAGTGAGTGATTTCCTAAAAATATTTCGTTCTAAAATCATAATTTATTTAGTATATATTCCCTATTTGTTAGTGATTTTTCAGGAATAAAGATAAGTTTTAGATACTAATTTTTCTATAATACAAGATATATCTCTTCGATTTAGTGAATTATAGGTTTCCTTTCGATTGATATTTAACGGTTGATAGGCATTGGTTTTTAGCACGTCCTTTTTAAAATCGACCAGTCTGTAATAATAAATCTATTTTGCAATTAAAATTTGTAAGTAAGTGTACATATCATATTGTTTAGCAATTTTTTTTTAATATAAAGTGAAGTTCTAAATACCAATTTTCCCTACCGTAGGATTAAGTGTTTAATTAACGTGTATTGAATCAAGCTTTAAACGGTGTGGTCAAGTATAAGTGTACACAAGTGAAAGTAAAGAAAAGTGAGGTTATTATAAAAAAGAAGGATGCCCGGAGCCCTCAAATTAAAGCATTGTTGCTTTAAATGCAAGAATACACGTTGGATCATCGATTTTCAAGAACAATGCTTTGAGAATATCACGTCGAGAAGTGTATGCGAATTCTGCAAAATAAAAGAAAAATTTGATATCGAAAAGGCAAAATGGATGTCTGTAATAAGCTCTATGGAAAACCGCATCAATGCCCTCGAATTAAAGAACTGCGCTTGTCAAACAGAAGATGAAACCAGAATAGCTCGAGTAGATACTAAAATCGTGAAACTGGAACAAGAAGTCGCAATTCTCACTAACAAAATTGATACATCAAACATAAAAGACGAGGACAATTTCATCCAAGTCAGAAATAAGCGCCCATTCAAACGAATCATTCAGAAAAAAGCAACAATATCAACCAAAAATAGATATGATATATTGTCCTACGAAGAAGGGGAAGAAACGTATTTAGCTGGTGACTCAATAATTCGGAATCAAATCGATCACTTTGGAAGTTGGAACATCAAAAAGCGCAAATTCCGATGCTATCCAGGAATAAAGATTGAGCAATTAACAGAACAATTAAACAACTTTGAGATGAAAAGCAAAGAGAGTCAAATCATAGCGAATGTTGGAAGCAACGATGTGTTCAACGGAAAAAACTATCAAGGTTCGGAAAGCATAATGAATGACTACATGAAAATGATAAAAACAATCAAGACCAAAACGGATAATGCAATTGTTGTTGGGGTGCTACCAAGAATTTACGAGAGATACGAAATTCTAAGTCGAGCAATTGGGATAAATCATCGTCTAGAAGATCTTTACAAGAAGGAGAATGTTAAATTTATTGACTCCTGGCTACTTTTCATCCACAACAAAGACTTGTTTTCTCAGGATGGCATCCATCTCTCCACAAAAGGTAAAATGAAATATGGAGAATTGCTACAAACTAACCTACGGAATTTAATGAAAAATAAAGCACAAAGTCAAGAACCACAGGGAAACGATCGAAGCCCCAATTCAGAAGAAATCAGTTAAACACATTAAAAACTCTATTCTTTAACGCAAGATCAATTAGAAACAAATTTACGGAGTTCAGAGCGCTGGTATTGACCAAAAAGTACGACATCATAGGAATAACTGAGACATGGATACATACAGAGTCACGTGATATTATTTCAGAATTCCAGTTGAAAGGATACAAGTTATTTCATAAAGATAGATTACAAAGAGAAGGTGGAGGTGTTCTTTTATATGTACGCGAAGATTTGCACCCTGTAGAATGTAACACTGACTCTGTTTTTGAAATGGTAACGGTTAAAATAAACCAAAAAAAGAACCTATATGTTATTTTAGTTTATAGGAGTCCACATCAGCTCCGGGAGACAGATGACCAATTTTATGAATACTTAACGAACATTTGTAAAGACAAGTTATCAGTGATCATTGGAGATTTTAATTGTGCTAAAATAAACTGGCCTAACAAAACTGCAGACTCAGAAGGACAAAGATTGATTAATTTTATTGAGGATAATTTCCTGACTCAGTGGGTGAAAGAACCAACAAGAGATGAAGACATATTGGATTTAGTGTTAACATCAGACGATGAATTGATTTCAAATTTAAATGTTGGAGACAAAATAGGAAATAGTGATCATAACGCAGTAGATTTTGAAATTAATATACCACGTGTCCTACAAAATGACACCACCGCTAAACTAAATTTCAAAAGGGCAAATTATGCTGAACTAAGAAAGAGTTTGAGAACTTTTAGGATAAATAATAATGAAATAAACGTAGCATGGCATGAATTTAAAAACAATCTTCTCAACAAACAGTTTCAATTCATACCACTGGCTTTTATTAAAGATAAAAATGTTAATAAACCGAAATGGCTATCTCAAGAAATTATGAAACTCATTAGAAACAGAGATAAAACATATAAAAGGCTAAAATACAACCATAACATAGAAAACAGGAATCATTATTTGGAATTGAGAAGAAAAGTTAAAGCCGAGATTACAAGAGCAAAACGAAATGAAGAAATAAGAGCAGCTCAAAATTGCAAAAATAATCCTAAAGAGTTCTTTGCCTTAGTAAACAGCAGAAAACCCATAAAGAACAATATTGGCCTAATAAGAGATAAGTACAATAATTTGCAGTTGGATGATATTGGAATAGCAAACACTCTCAACGAATATTTTGTATCTGTTTTCACAAAAGAGTGTAACTCGTATGACTATACAGAAACACGTGAAATGGCTAATATTATACCACTCGAATCGTTTCGATGCAGTGTCGACAACACAAAGAAACTAATAGAGAAGATGAATAAATTTAAATCCCCGGGACTGGATAAAATATACCCAAGAGTTTTAAAAGAAGTCATAAATCAAGTAGCAGAACATCTTACGCAAATTTTCAATTTATCCCTAGAGAGTGGAATTGTTCCTCAAGACTGGAAGATGGCAAATGTAACGCCAATATTTAAGAATGGATGTAAAGAGACTGCCAGCAATTTTCGCCCTATAAGTTTAACTTCCGTAGTTGGAAAACTCCTTGAAACTCACATTTCCAATACAATTGTAGAGCATTTAGAAAAGAATAAACTCCTAAATGATTCTCAGCATGGCTTCAGGAGAAAGAGATCTTGCCTCACAAATTTACTAGAGTTTTTTCACTATATTAATACCTTGTACGACAATAATAGATCGGTTGACATCTTGTATCTAGACTTCCGAAAGGCATTTGATAAAGTTCCGCATAAGAAGTTGATGTGTAAAGTAAGAGCCTTTGGAATAAAAGGCGAAATTGCAAAATGGATAGAAAATTGGCTTACGGATAGAAAACAGCGAGTAGTTATAAACGGACAAGCGTCAGAATGGGTTTCCGTTTGTAGTGGCGTCCCGCAAGGCTCTGTCCTTGGCCCGTCACTATTCATTATGTACGTTAATGATATAGATGATGGCCTACTATCGAAAATTTCTAAGTTTGCTGATGATTGTAAATTAGGAAAAGGGATAATTACTGAACAGGACGTTCAAGAATTTCAAAATGATATTGATAAAATAGTAAGATGGACGGAAAAATGGGAATTGCCCTTAAATCTTGAAAAGTGCAAAATAATGCATATTGGTTATAATAATCCAAGGAGAGAATACAAACTGTTCGACAATGAGATCAAAGAAACTGAAAATGAAAAAGACCTAGGTGTCTACATTACAAACGATCTAAAGTTTTCACGGCAGTGCATCGAAGTCGAAAAGAAAGCGCAAAGGATTCTTGGATATATAAAACGCCAAATCACTTTCAAAAATAAAATTACAATTCTGAATATGTACAATGCACTAGTAAGGCCACAATTAGAATATTGTTCCCAAGCCTTGTCTTCTTACTTAAGATAAGATATTGAGAAGTTAGAAAAAGTACAAGCCAGAGCCACGAAATTGATTCTAGAACTAAGGAATTATAATTATGAAACAAGATTAGAAAGATTAAATTTATTCAGCCTTGAAACAAGAAGATTGAGAGGTCAATTAATAGAAATGTTTAAAATACTAAAAGGAATAGAAAATGTCGACTCTAATATTTGGTTTCAGTTTAGCACATCTACTACGCGATCAAACGGAATGAAAATAAAACCCAAGAATTTTCGCACAAATATATGTGGGAACTCATTTGCGTATAAAATTGTGAACAAGTGGAATCAATTACCAGAGGATGTATTGAAATGTAATACAGTAGAAAATTTTAAAAAGAAATTAGACAAAATTTTAAGAAATCTAACATAATATGTGACGTGACTAATAAGTTAAAATAAAATTTGTGTGGTAATTTTAAGATTTACAAAATATTAATTGTATTTATTATAAAATATATTTATTGTATGCAATCATAATAAAATGCTTTTTGACATGAATATGTTGTAAATATTCCTTATAGCTCAGAATCATTAACCAAAGACAAAGAACGAGTTTATGTTCTAATATTGGACGAGAAACCCTAATCTAAGTTGAATGTATATATATATATATATATTAGCATGTAAAATATTATATAGAATAAGTAAGTTATGAGAGAACAGCAAATTGACAAAAAAGAGTTAACTCTTGCATAATGTAGCGCAAGTAGCATAATAAAAAGTTTGGATGTAGCAAATTTATACAAAAAAATAAGTACCTCCATTGAAAGGGAACGAATGTTCTTTTGAGGTCCTAACTATCCTTGTAACTCCTTGTAACTCTCTCTCTCGAATCTAAGGCCCAACAAAGATTACTTCTTTAATTTTGCCATCACTAATCTTAAGAAATTTTGTTTTTAAATATAAAAAGGCTTTCACAAATTGTTTCATTAAACCTAATTTTATGTGAAGTAATGGCAAAATTATGTTTTCCTTAGGAATTCATGGTTCACGTCTGACATTACGAAAACCTACTTTTATCTCTTCGCTTAAAGGCCATTCTGAGCGTATGTAATGTTCTCCTCGAGCTCTACTGTTCCACTGGCCCCCCAAACCCATGAATGTTGTGTAGCCTGACTGCAAGCCGTTTAAAATGGCTATTACCTTAGGGTCAGCACAAATCAACCATTTATGTTAACTGTATTTAATGCTTTTAAAAATGAAATCTAAATTCTCATAAGTTTCTTTCAAAACAACAGAATGACCTACTGGTATCGATGGTAGTTTATTTCCATTATGCAGAAACACGGCTTTACTAGAATATAAAGAAGCGTCAATGAAAAGTCTCCATTGACTGGGTTCATAATGTATATTTAATTCTTCAAAGAGACGTGGAATATTATTACGGTAGCATAAATTGTGGTAAAATTAAAATTTGTCTTGTTAATTGTTTGATCGAATGCGAAATTTAGTAATTCGAACATCTTCCGCTACTAAATTTCTTTCTTTCAGTCTCGAGGCCAGTAATTCGCTCTGTTGCTTTGTTAAGTTTAGATCTCTTACAAGATCATCTAAACCAAGTTGTGAGAATGGTTTTGGAGTAGTATTAACAGTTTCAGGAAGATAAATTTCAGTTTCTGGTTCACATGATCCTATATCTGATTCATCAGAGTTAAACAAAACATTTTTTGCAGGTGATTCACTTACTGGAATGTCTTTTAAGTGAGGTATAGGCCGAATAGCAGATCTAAGGTTGGTATATACCACAGATGAAGCGCACTTCGTTGTTTTACCTAAACGTATAGAAATTATATGCAGAAAATTTAATTTATAGTTATGTACATACGTGTGATTACAATAAAGTGGTTCAAAACTTAATTAATTTTATATCTAAAAAAATAATATTACAGTATTAAGTACAGTGGACAATAAACAATTACTTACTTTGTATGTCTACCAAACAGAAATAGCAGTCAGTGGCATGATCTTGGGGGTCTCTCCATACCATTGGAACAACATATTGAAGGCTTTTTATTTTTCCTTCAGACCATTTTGATAAAGAATTAAAGCATATCGTGCAACAGATAAGTGGTGCCCATGGTTTATCTTGATCGCCAATTTTACATCTAAAATACAAATTATATAGTTTTTTCACTAGGTAAGAAATTTTTATTGGATTTTTTTAAAATGTTACTGAACCACATATGTAGCAGAATTTATCTAGGCTATGTTAACAGTCTTCTTTGCATTTTAATTAAAATTGTTGCTTTTATTTAAAATTTAATTGAGTTAAATAACCTGAAAATAAGAAATAAAATAATGAAATTTGTTAAAATCTTCAAAATTTGAAAAAAATAGTAATTGGCAATTTACAAAAAAACTGGAGTCATTTCGCTAAAAATGACTTTGATTTTTTAAATCTATACATAAAGCTACATTAAAAAAAATGATATTCTAATCTTTGTACATAGTCAACAAAAAGTTAAATTTTGTTAGACAGTGTAATTGATCAATGAATAACTAAATCTATCAATCAATAATGTGTCAATAATCATCATTTGAATGAAATGTTATCTTATTTATACTATGCAGCATTTTAGAAGCGACGCGTAGCTCCGCCTTCCATGGGTCGCTGAGGCGGTGCTTAGCTACCTATCAGTCCAGCGGAGCCTGTGATTGGCTGAAATTCTCCACTTCGTATCTTAATTTAGGGGGGATCTCTCCCTGCGAGGGTATCACAGAGACTCTTTTTGCTTAAAGCTACAAGATGACCTTATCAAATTTTTCATTAAAGTAAAACATCTTTTGTCGCCGATTCTGTTCCTCATTCCAGACAGCTTTAATTACTCTGTTTGCCCATCTGCTCTCACACTCGGGTGCGATAGCCGTCTTTTCAATGTCCGCTGGGCTCATCGGGATTTGATGATAAGCACGGACTAGATCTAACCTTGAGAAAATCCTTTTTCCCGTGAAGGTTGTCTGATAAACTTTAGATTCTGTGGTAGCAGATACCTATCAGGCTACGTGATGGCATTCAGTGCACGGGAGTCCACAACCATCCTGTATTCTCCGGGTGACTTCTTCGGTACTAAATCGATTGGCGAGACCCATGGTTACTTCGAGGGATGGATGATCCCTTCTTATGATAATTCATCAATTCTGGCCTTTACGACTTTAAGTTTTCTGCCGACAAAGATCTTGGTCGTGCAAACGTTGGCGGGGCACTGCCAGTGTCAATGGTGAGTTCTACTGACTACGGCAGTGATGGCGATGGCGAGCGGACGTGGGCCCATAAACAGCCCCAAACTTTTCCATGATCGGACGCCACGGGGGGAGGGAGGTACGTTAAGGAGGTCATCAGTTATCAGTGAAACTGAAGGCTTCTCGGAGATCTTCACGGCTGTGGCAAGCTTCGTTTGTCGGTCCAGTAGTTTGCTGCGCGCACAATCTACCAAGAGATCGAAATGCCTCAGGAAATCGATTCCCAAAATTGGAAAGGTGGTATCGGCGACTGCGAACGACCACCTCTCTGATCGCCGGAGACTTGAGATTGTAATATCCACGTGCACCTCTCCGTGCACATTAATATTTCCGCAATTTGCGGTGAAAATGTTGACTCCCGATTCACGCACTTCACCTAATCGCACCAGTTTGGCCGGTAAGATAGACACACTCGCCTCCGTATCTATTAAAAATTCGAAGTTTTGATTGTATATTTTTGCGGTGATCGTGAAAAACAATGGCACACCAGCGGCCGCGCTAGCTATGGCATGCCTGGCTAGTTTTCCGCCGTAAGCGGCGAAGAAGGTTGCACCAGGGTGTACAAGTTTTTGTCTTTTCACAAAATAAATATAAGCGTGGCACACCATAGTTTTTGCACCCTACTAAATAGCCGTAAGCCCACCGGGATATTATGCTTATAGCCCCTGTTATTATGCCCTGGCCACGAAGAATTCGCGGCGTTATTCACAATATCTCTATATCTACAATATTAACTGCACGATTATTAAATGCATAATTATAAGATTTACGACTACTAAATGCACTATTATTAAAATCACGATTATTATATGCACTATTAATTGGCACAGAAGAATCAGATGTGGACACTACATTGCATTCCCTCAATTACCCACTCGTGTTTACACTGAGGTATTGCGCTTTGTCTAACATAATCAGTTCATCCGCTAATTTAACTAGCTGGGCCACGGATAGGTCCTTTTACGACGCGATTACAGGCGCTATGCTCGGCGGCAAGGACTTAACAAATTTATGTCGCACCAAATCTTCACCGACTCCTACCTGAAGTGCTGTCCTCCTTAGTTCTTCCAAATTCAGTGAGGGGCGGCCGGTAAGTGGAGAAGACGCTATGAGTTTGTCGAAAAGTTTGGGCTTGCTCTTTTCAAAAAGTCCAATGACTTCCGTCTTCAGGTTGATGTAGCTTTGCCCTTCAAATATATCCTCTGACAGTCGATTGATAGTCTCCAGGGGCAGTGAGGCTAAGACTTAATAATATTTTGCCTCGTTCTTTTTTATTCCGGAGTTGTGGAAAACTGAGCTTCAATTATAGGGAACCAGCCAGTGACCGCTGATTCGTTAAACATAGGTGTTTTATGCTCACCGCATTCGCGAAAACTCCTTCTTGCCTTGCTTGCTGGTTGTCTGCGCTTTCCATCTTCTTTCTTCTTTGTTCCCTTAGGCGGCTAAGGTTGCTAGCTAGTTATAGAGGTTCAAAGGCAAAAGGTCGCTTATTATGGGGTCGTCAGTTATAGGTTCGGCGTAAGTAGGCCTTGTTTGGATTGCAAGGCGATATTATAAGGGTTTGGTAAAGTGACTTGCTTACAGGTTTCTTGACGTACGGTCCGAAGGGTATTAACCGATCAAGGTTTGTAAATAAAAGGCTCCTTTGTGAAGGAATTAAACACTTGTATTTTTATACCACTTTGAAATGTTTACACTTAGGGTAAAGATTTAATTTGCGCAACGGAATATGCTAAATCGAGTTATATTGGCAAGAGCAAGAATAATGGAGATTCGCAGAGCGGTGAATTAAGAGTCTAATAATTGATGAATGAATAACTAAATGAATCGATCAATAATTAATGTGTCAATAATTATCAGTTGAATGAAATGTTATCTTATTTATACTAGGCATCATTTTGGAGGCGACGCGTAGCTCCGCCTTCCTTGGATCACTGAGGCGGTGATCAGCTACCTATCAGTCCAGCAGAGCCTGTAATTGGTTTGAATCTAGCCTGTGATGGCTGAAATTCTCCACTTCGTATCTTAATTTGGGGGTCTCTTCCCTGCGAGGGTATTACAGAGACTCTATTTGCTTAAAGCTACAAGATGACCCTATCAAATTTTACACTAAAGTTAAACATCTTTTGTCGCCGATTCTGTTCCCCATTACAGACAGCTTTAATTACATTGTTTGCCTATCTGCTCTCACACTCGGGTGCGATAACCTTAAATTGTGGTTGGGTTTCAATCCAGACGTTCTAATTAGATTCCGCTAGTTCACGAATTGCCTCCAAACGACCTTATTTTATTGCTCCTACCATTCCATCTTTGATATTTCGACATGGCAAAATGTGTATTAGTCCTTTTTTTTCTCTCTCTCTCTCCTTCTTTGTGTGTGTGCAGTGATTGTACACTGCAGCCAAGCACATATTTGCGATCCATCTATATAAAATTTATTGAGCGGTCGATGTTACTATTAATATAATAACAGTGTAAGAGAAGAGTTGAATATGGAGGACATGTTATGAGAAGACAGCCAGAAAGCTATGTACGACAAGCCTATACAGGCAGAGGTAGACTACCCAAGAGATGGAGTGACCAGATTCCTGTGGATTTTGGGCTGCCTTTGAACGAGTGTGAACAGCTGGCTCGGGACAGACTGGACTGGGGGTGGGGGAGTGTTGGGGGAGAGGCAGCAGGTAGGCGCAGAGCAAGGGATCGTTATGACCTGCCCCCTCAAGTCAAGTCAAGTCACAGGGGAGAAGTATTTGCAAAAAATCGTCAGAATGACGTCACATTGTCTACATAATTTCAACCCAGCTTACTTCTTTACCATTTTTCCATGGACTCTGTTTGGAATTGGGCAACTTTGCGTTGATTTTTAGTGCTTCTGAATTATATTTCAAAGACATCCTAAAAGAAGTCAAGAGTGACCCTAATTGTGCATTAGAATTTGACATGGGGGAAAGGGGGGACCACGGTGTGATTCGCAATTCTTTCATCTATCGCTGTTTTTGTTGCACAAAAAGTGCATAATAAAAAGAACCGCAAGCTTTGCGAGTTTACTCTTTCTCAATTTTCGGGCACATTTTAGGTTATTTATATAAAGTGGCTCTTCATTTTTGGTGTTCGCAAGGCAAATTTTTTCTTTTTTTGGGGGGCGAGTTAATTATACTACGAGTTAATTATAAAAATTCGGAGTGTGTGAGGGGTGGAAGCTCACACCATAACAGGATGTATGAGGGGGCGAAGGCCTCCATTATTAAGTACGTACAAAAAGGTTTGTATAGTTTCACAAACTGATAATTTGAAAATTGAAGGGTAAGTTATGTTGGCTCAGGTTATTTTTTCTTGTGCTTTGTTCAAATCTGTTCTTCATTGTTGCGGCCGTTACGCAAAATGTTTTTCTGCATTTCGCGTTCCGACCGCCTAAAAGGGAGAACAGATTTGAACAAAGTACAAAAAAATGCTACAAAAAGAAGTAATAAAATGTATAAAAAAGTGATTACGGTAAAATAAACAACAACCATATTTTTTACGATTTGAGGTAAAGTAAAAATTCGGTTGGAAGTTTTTCAACGTACAAAACATAATTTAATTGTTTTATCACTGGATTTGTTTTATCTATACCAAAATGAGGTGCGAACAATCATGAGAATAATCCACTAGTAAAACTAAGAAGTAAGGAAACAAAATTCATTTATAAAATATACTAATAAAAATAACAAAAAAATACAGAATTTCAAAGACGGTAACTGTATTTACCCGAAAATATCTCAAACCTTTACAACTTTCGTTTCAGCTGAGATTCGATCTCATTTTAAAAACTCCCTAAAATGTAATGTACACATTATTCCTGACTCAAAGGACAAGTAATTCTTTCTTTTCTATATTACACCTTAGCAAGGTATTGTTGGACAGATATATTTTGATTTCAGAGCAGGATAACTCAAATTTTTAGCGATATTTAACGTTCCAAAAATATTATAGCCGAATGCATTTAATGTTCCTCTGCAATATTTTTCTATCTCAGCAAAGTATGTATGGTTTCTTATGTCCGTTCTCCACCTCATCCATTCTATGGCCGTGTTTCTCGCTATGCTGTATGGAGTTTCCCTACGGCCTGGACCCCTCTTTCTCGAAAAGGAATGCTTCTTCAGGAAAAGAACCCACGAGGGAGGCATAATGCTGCTCGAATTTCCTGTCAAGAACCGATGCAACTTCGTTCCTTCACCTTAAACAAAACAAAAATATATAGGATATTATTATTTCTCACATACATTCACAATCCTGAATTTAATGTTCGATTTGGTTAACTGAAATTGCCGTAACGAAAGACTAACCGCTCTTCAAATTCTATTTTTCCTTGTTAGTAGTCTATAGTGAAATATTGCTTGGTCAAATGTGGGTCAATGACTAAATTATTGAACGAAAAGGTCATTGAATTTGTGACAAACAATAGTAAACTGCTATTTCACACAAGCTTTAGAGTCAATTAATTTAAAAAAAATAATTTAATAAAATTATAAGTAAATCTTATTTTGTATGTTTTTATAAGACAAAAAATATAATTCAACAATAATTAAAATGGCATTATTTTAGGTAGAAAAATAAGTGAAATTGATGTAAACGTCGTTGACATTTTTACTAAGTGGAAAAAATAAATAATTGATAAATAAATGAACATAAACAATCAAAACAAATATTATGACACCCCAAATCCAGAATACATGAATATGAAGGGAATATCAACTTCTAAGCACAAATTCAAACTATCACACAGATGCGCCAATTAAAATATTAACTCCCCTTTAAGGGAGTAACAAACATGAATACAAACCTTGGAAATCTTTACAAAATCTTTCGTACTGGACGAGATAAATGTTGGTTGGGAATTCGCGATGGATTTTGCGGTACCACACCAGATCATCTTCAAATTTCATGCAGCATGTTTCTGCGTGGGTACTCCACCCAAGTCTCTTTCTCGATAACATTGATGCCCGGGGATCTCGAACAAGGAAGATCACCTGCTCAAAAGTCAGTGCTTCAATTTAGTCGAGGTTTGGAACATTGGACAGTTTTATATTTGTTAACAATAATGATTAGTGTACAATGATGGAGGGTGGGAGGGTACGTGCTTCGGGCATTGATAAGAAGAGGAACTATATAATACATAAAGTCTGATCGTTATGAAGGACCAATTTTCCATGAGAAAAATGATAGGTGGCTTTGTGTTTGATAAAGCATAAGGGGGGGGGGATAATTAGTTTTTAGTAGCGCTGACGTGCAACGACCCCAAAATGTGTGATATTTGAGTGCTTGAAACTAAAAGTAAATTATTTAAAAAGTAATATATATATATATATATATATATATATATATATATATATATATATATATATATATTACATTTTTGTCAGAGAAATAATAATATACATTATCTGATCATGTAAACAATAATATGTACTATTCTTATAAAGAGCTACAGGCAGAACAAATTTTCACACGCATACGCGCTCACACACTTACAAAATCACACGCATATACACTTACACACCTCTCGCGATCACCAAGGTTCTGAAAAGCGCCAAAGCTGTATCAACAAACGTCAAAACAGGTGTAGTCATTGACACCGAGCTGAAGACAAGAAATATATGGACTTTATTTACTGTCAAGGGGCTGCGAAACCCAAGATTGTATGCTCTAAATTTGAGATAAAGATTTTCTCTATCTCCATACACACACAAATACACATCCTGTAGAGTAAGCTCCGCCCAAACCTTGTCATTAGTCAACATCAGGCCAAACCCACGGGTTTTCGATACAGCATATACTGCTCTGGGTAGGGTTAGGGGCGGTGAGGACAGGAGAGTCAAGCGAGCCAAGAGAAAGAATAAAAGATAGTCAGGTGGTCAGGTAGTCAGAAGTATAGTCAAAATAGGTTTATACATTAGTATACCTGACTCAAATACCCAATACAAGTTCAATCAAATTCTTTGTGCCTAAGCCTACCTAGTCCTCCGCTCAATAAAGAGGCTCTGGAATCCGTCTTCCGAGATTACTTCCTGAAAATAATCCAATCGGTCCTCTTACCCAGCCTACTTCACTAAAACAAAGCAAGAGGATAATCTCCCCTACAAGTGGAGTCAGTCCAAGGTCAGTGCCCGTTAAGCGAATAAATACCTCAATAGCGCCATGTTAAAGTTGAGCAACATTTTGGAAAGGTTAGTATTGGATGGGAAACAACCGTGTGACCTCCACTGGTAAACTCGTAATCAACAACTACGAGTAATAGGCTAACTTCCCGGCTATAACTAGCGACCTCGAACGTGCCATTACGTACTAACTTATAGACTAGGTACCATAGTTAGGGACCAAATACAGCCTGCCATACTTCAACTCGTTGGGATTTTTTCCAGGCAGAATTGGATTCATTTTGATGAAAGATTTACATAGGGCTATACTTTAGTACATTTAAGTCTTTGTACTCTTCTTTGAAAAATTGTTCATTTATTTCTATGAACAGTTGTTCTTTCATGATTCTGGCATTTAGAGGATTAATAAGGGTTACTATATAATTTTTTGTCTGCCGCCAACCTATTTATAGTATTAATATTGTTCAGCTTGTGTATTCCCTCTAGGTTATGTTCACCATCGCAGTTTTCTTAACCATATTGTAGAGGTGCACCTTGAGCGAGATTTTCCGTCCTTTCGACATGAATTTTGACAACACTCTTGATCTTTCAAAGGCAGATTGTCGGGTTAAAAATATAGTTAATTTTCTCCTTAAAAACGATGGAGGTTTAAGTTGTTGATTTGATTATGTAAAAAAAAAACCCCCAAAACCAGCTACAATTCGTGAAACTAAATCTGATGAAGATGGAAAATGAGGATTAAAAAATGGCCCCAGATGAGGGAAAATGACAAAGACTTTGCAGCTCATAGGATTATTTTACACTGACTAGATGTTTCCGACTAGGCAGAAGATGAGATTGTGGTGAAAATGAGGTAAATTGTACTAACAGGAAGTTGGTGTTTTATATTTATTAAAAAAAAATGAACCACCTTAGAAATGTCCCACAAAACGTTTGAAAAGTTAATAAAAAAGTGAAGATGTGTGGAAGGTATAATAATAACTTGATTAGCCAAAGTAGATCCGAATAATCAAGGAGGCACGCAACTCTCGTGAGCTGTGCCTCACTAGGACAAGAACAGGTCTCCTAGTAAGGAGGGGGGGAGATGTAAGGCGAGATCGGATAGTAGTAGACGCGGTCTTTCGCTTCATCCAAAGTCCACCTCTTTTAATAATAATAATAATAATAATAATAATAATAGAGAGCACTCAATTTCCAAGGGTCCAGATGTAATTTCCCTTTGTATTTCCAGTCCCCCGCGAGGTTATAACCAGCGTGTCTATATTCAATCAATTTCAATTAATATACTCAATTTATCTAAATATGTTCCGTTTGTATTCAATTTCAATTGCTATTCTCCTTTGTTCTTAATTATATCTGTTAATCTCTTTCTGCGCAAGCAATCACAGCCATACAAAATAAATATTTATATAAAATATTTAATTCTTAAGTTTCAATAATACAGTCTATAAACTTTCAAATTTATTTCACTCCCAGACATATTTCCCCGGCTTGCCTCAGTTAACGCTTTCTTTCTGGACTACCGCTCGTTTTCCATTTTAGAACTGTCCCTCTTATAACGAACCTCGTTTTCGTTGAACTCATTTCCTTCAAATCCATTCAATCGTCTAAATTTAAAGCAGGTTAATGAGTAAGTTATCTAGGCACACTTTTTAACCATCTATTGCTTTACTAGCATAGACAAGTGTTTTAGCTCAAGCATAAATAAAAGGTGTAGCTGTAACAAACAAAAACGAGCAGTAAGTATAAAATGTTGTCTATAAGATTGTATTACATCTCATTTATTCTCGAAGCACATTCTTGTTGAATGTCCAAGTCTGGGCGATCTTCGCGCATGTTACCTGTCCCGGTACCGGAATGGGTGGGGTTGCTACCGCCTGCCCATTGTACTCGGGACGAGTTCGTGCACATTGACTTGTGGACTTATCGACTTGGGGGGGGGGGAGGCCGGCCTTCTCCCCTTTATTTAACTAATTTTTATTTTTTATTTTTGTAGGTCGCACGTTCATGCGCCGGGGGAGGCAGACCTCCCCCCGATGCTGGAGCTTGCTTCCTGCCTCTTGCCTTCTTCCTTTTTTATTTTATTGTTTTTTTATTGTTTCATGTTGCTATTTTAAAGTAGCCTAGTACTAGGCAGTGGTAAGTACGGCGACTTATGCCCAAGTAGGCAATTGCCAGATGAGCTCTTAAACTAAAAAAAAAATCATTTATCCTCGATGAGCCTCTTTTTTCAAAAAGCTTCCGATTTTTATCATTTGAAATACATTAAACTACACTTGTCTACATCCTCTCTAGACATAT
Organism: Ceratothoa steindachneri; assembly: GCA_963969495.1. Taxonomy (NCBI): domain Eukaryota; kingdom Metazoa; phylum Arthropoda; class Malacostraca; order Isopoda; family Cymothoidae; genus Ceratothoa; species Ceratothoa steindachneri. The sequence goes on from OZ018325.1 coordinate 53,672,068, forward strand.
TTACATGATAATTTACAATACTATAACGTATTTATATAGTGTCTCTAACTATTCAACTGTTGTGTAAGTGAAGTATGGTCATCTTCACAGTATCACTGGCCCATCCAATACCTACTGCATAGCTGGAAAGCACTCTAAGAGTTCACATTTTTTGTCCTTATCTCAAACTTACCTCTATATGAATACTTATATAATGCTTAAAAAAAACAGCGTTATGTAAGAAAAGTAGCCTAATATTTGTCATAGAGGATTGACCTACCTTCAAATTCCGAAAGTTTCCATCTCTCAAGAGAAGATTCACACTTTGCATATTAATGCGAATTGTCTGCAAGTAACAAAAATGCATCAAAACTCATTTTTCAAGGCCCCTATATATTATATTTACTAGAAAGATTCCCTAATTTCCCCAAATGCTTGTAGTTGTGTAATTACAAGTAGTTACGTCCCCAAAATAATTACCTTAATTATATGAATCGAGGAATTCTTGCAGTCATTCATCAGGTGTTCATGAACAATACAGTTAGTTATATTTTTACAAGATTCAGTAAAATGAGATCGGAATATCTTCCACGGAGGTGGATTAGATTTGGCCCAGTCCACAAAACCAGTCGAAAAATTGCAAAAAAAGTAGGCCTTCAATATAGGAGGAAGGTTTTGTCCAGTTAAGTTTTGTCCTAAAACGTTGACGAGGTAGTAATCAGGCTCGTAAATATAAAAGGTATCCACTTGCTGGCGGATAAGTTCTCCAATCCAACTTGTTCCACTTCTTCCCAAAGTGTTCATTAACAAGACATATTGCTCGTTGATTATAGTTTTAATGAGTGGGGTTGTAAACGTTTGATCTGTGGTCCTAGTGGCCCTAGAAGCATGGAATTTACGTCTAAAACTACTCCTTTTGTGATATAATTCCTTGGATGTGATGGTAGTATCCCTAAAGAGCACCGCTATCCTCTTCTTGTTGTTATCGAAGGTTTGGGGTTGTTCTGAAATTGGAGAGAGATGATAACATGCGTGGTAGTAAAACTTAATTTTCTTAAAGAAGTTATGATAATAAGTGAGGGAGAAAGGACAATAAACAAATAAATGAGGGAGTTAGGAAGCAAAATGTTAGTAAGGGGAAGACAGAGGGATCAGATAGGAAAATGTTTGCCACAAAACTGAGACTTTTATAGTCTTAAATGTCCAAGAACTCCAGAAAAGAGGACATCACAGACGTTCATGCATAAGGAGAAACTTTAGATTTACAAGAAGAATGGATACACATAAGGGAAACATTAATTTATTAAGTCGGTACAGTGCCGTCTAAAACTAGAGACCAAAATATCCAAATCTTAATTTTCTTGAAACTACATACTTCTTTAATTTCCATAAAAGATTGCACGGAATATTCTTTGAAATTTCCTTCCGATTTTTGTGGAGGTTTAAAATCGCATAGAACTGTGAATAAAAAAATGTTATGATGAATTAAGGCTCATTTGAAGAAAGGATTCGTCATCACTAGGAATCAATAACTATCAAAGCAGCCCTTACGAGATAACAATTAAATGATCTCATATACAATTGAACGAAATATTAAATAGAGATATGTGAGCCGTTGTTACGAATGGCTTGAGCAGATCTTCGGCCTCAGGACTTCATCAAATTGTTCCATTGTTCAGATGTGATTTTACTCCATTCTTCTTCCAATCTTTGCCAGATATCTTCAACATTCGTCACCGTATCTTCGATAGATTTTTCCTCGGGTTTTAATCAGAGATCTACGCAGGCCACTTTATCACGTCGATAATTTCCAGCATCTAATAACTGCTTCATTTATTTTGCTGTGTGGCACGAAACATTGTGCTGCATGAAAACAGGCTCACATACTTACAATGTTGGGAAAGAGGGAGTCACATATTCGCGAAGAAGATTCTTGTCTATTGTCAAAGATGAGAAAAATGATCATATATATATATATATATATATATATATATATATATATATATATATATAGAGAGAGAGAGAGAGAGAGAGAGAGAGAGAGAGAGAGAGAGAGAGAGAGAGAGAGAGAGAGAGAGAGAGAGAAGAGAGAGAGAGAGAGAGAGAGAGAGAGAGAGAGAGAGAGAGAGAGAGAGAGAGAGAGAGAAGAGAGAGAGAGAGAGAGACGAGTAGGACGGAAAGAACCCGCGATTGGCTATTTTTGAGGGAACTTCTGTTTGATAAGACGCCCTATAGCGAGCCTAATTGTAACAAAGAGAGGTTCCGCGAGATGCCGTGAAGGTCTAAATTCACTCCCGGCGCCTCACGAAAAATAAAGTAAAATCCACTTCCGGTGCCTCGGTAAATAGTTAAGCGTTTGCCTGGGTAAGATTAGTATTTTGCCAAATAGGACCCGACGCAGAAGAATTATTTCTATCGGCCTCCATTACCCCAAGAACCCGAAGACAAGAAAATTAAATAAGAAGAACTAAGAACGAGGAGACTCCCACACTGCTGTATTTGACTCACCTTCTCCACGGCGAAATACTACCTTGATCCCTACTTTCGAGGCTAGCACTGGTTGTTAGAAGACAGGTTGTATTCTTCTTCATAACTTTAAGCAAGCCGAGTATTAATCAGCTAAGTGCAAACTTAACCGTGCCGTTGAAAAGCAATCGAGCTCGACGTACATACTCGCCCCCCGCCCTTCTTTCGGGTACAAAATCCTTGGGCGGCAAATCCTCCCGGAATGGTAGTTTCCCTTTTGTCGGTCGTGTACGTTTGTGTGTATGCGCTTGCGGCTCCCGCTTGGAGCTCCCGTGTGTAAACCTTTTGCGCATTTAGTTCTTTTGTATTTCTATGTTGTATCCACTATTTTATTTTTGTTTGTACAGTCGTAAAGATCATTTTGTTTAATCCAGTTTGATATTCAGAACCTCCAAGTTAGTTGATTTAATTCGGCCAAAGAAAATAGTCACTCTTACTCGATTTAGTGCAACCCACGTTTGAAGTGTATCATTCAGGAAAGGCTAGTCGCAGAGTGTCCTGTTGGCTTGCCATGTTCTCTTCTGAGTCAAAGGAAGCAAACAGAGATCAGGAAATCTAATCTAACCTGATCGAAGGGCTTATTTCTCCATATAAACGGATGCATGGACAGACGCCAATGCTTGTAAACATGCCCATACCATAGCGCTGCCACCTCCAAATTTACCCATCCTTTTGGGGTACGGGAGATTAATTCCAACACAAGTACGACGACTTACATGTTGCTTCTCATCCGACTGGAACTAATTAAATTTACTTTCGTCGCGGAAAAATCCTCTTTCCCACTTTTCAGCACTCCATAGAACTTGCTCAGTAACGATGGTCAGCCGTTCCGTCTTATTCCTTTTACTTATGAGCAGCTTCTTATCAGGGTGCGTACTATGAGTCCCCTTGTCTCAAGTTGCCGTCTTAAATCGGTGTTTCATCCACATCCGTTCCATCCTGGGATTTTACTTTGTAGTGTTTTTTTTCGATGGCGATCCGTTTCATTCGTCGACTCGCAGCATTTGGTATCTTCATGGAGCTTTATTTTACATCAAATTACACTTTTGACTTATTTCAATTCTTCCAAATGTCAGGCAGTGCAATTCCTTCACTCTTCGGAAAGAGAACCTGCTTTCTGAAGGATTTGTCGACCTTAACTCATCTCCCCACCCTGATTAATGACCAATACCATCAGTGACGGTATACAATACACGTGGGTCAGTGTTGCCACACGTTACGAATTTTTACGCGTAAAAAAAAGTTACGGTATCGTTCTCTAGTTTTGCGACGCATCCATTCTTCAAATACACATTACTTTGCTCATAACTTTTTTATGCTGTTTTATCAAGATCAATATTCTGTGCAATTTTTATTCAAATTAAAGGAGCATCTTCAAGAAAATATAGATTTTGGAATTTTGTTCTCTATTTTTGGACGGTACTGTAAACGAAGAGGCATTCGGTTCTTAATAAAAAGTCGGGGAGGAGAGAAACTATATTACATTGTGTAGCACCCTGTCTGTGCCATATCTATCAGTTGAAGTGGGCATGGGCGTAGGGAGGAGCAGTGTGAGGAGGGTGTGGGCTCGATATTCCTGGATGAAAGTGCGCCTGTCTTTTGAACCGATGGCATGGATATGCAGCACTGTGTACTCTAGGGTAAAGCTGCGACTTAGAATGCCAGGTTGGGGTGCCATAGTTGAGTGTATTGCGGACGAATTGCGTGTGTAGTGGGCTAATTGTTTCTTTTTATTGTCTGTGGAGGAGCCGTTGAGTGGGTAGTAGTAGGGTGTGGGACGTTTACTGTGAGGTTTATGTGATTATTAGATTCTTGTTTGTTAGAGGAGAACATAATTTCGGAGGTTTTGATGGCAGGGGGGGTCTTTTTAATTGTTATTGTCCAGCCACTGTTCTAGATTCGAGAGGTACGTTTGCATGTAGGTGCTGGTTGCGCACATGCTACTCTTATGTGAGGTTATGGTGTAGGAGTCTGCATAGTATTGCATTTTGATGGTGGAATCGAGGGGGGAAGGAAGGTTGTGGATGTATAGATTGAAGAGTGTATGGCAAAGAATTGTATTTTGGGGGACATACATAGTTGTAAGGGACCATGTATTGCAAGAGTGTGATGTGTTTGCCTTTTGGGGAGGAAATTAAGCCAATTTGGGTGGTTTGGGTGTAGTTGTTTATTTAAGTTTATCTGGAAGAGAATATGTGACAAAGGCCTTGTTGATGTCAATGGCAGCTAGGATTGTTTTTTGGGGAGAGGGTGTCGTGGTGCACCACTCTATACTATACACTACTTCTATATTATGTGGGGACTGACTTAATCACCTACTGCAATGCGAGCCGTTGAAGGACTGTTCGCAAGGATTAACGACTGACTAGGAGGTCAAACTTGAGGCGTTAGGTTTCAAATCCTTAATAATCAGACAGAGTGCATAATTTGTTGGCAAGGTTTACTTGAATAGGCCGAGAGTATCGTTCAAGGTCAGTTAAAGATGAAACAACAAAAATATAATTTTATTTACAAAGATTAAAATAAGAATAATAATAGGCAAAGGGGAATTATTTAAATTGAAATAGTCTCTTGATAATTATTATGAGGAGGGATTCTCAAATAAAATTAATTGATTAATGTTACTAGGCTCAGATCAAAAGGGGGAACTTGACAATACTAATAATGGGGGGGGAGGTCAGTCTTACAAGTCGATGACTTCGAGGAAGGTCCTTCTTGCGATGAGGCGATTGACGAACGATCCGATGAGGCAAGTGGGGCACGGTCCGAATGAGGCAGGTGGGACACGATCCGAAGCAACCTTCAGATGAATATAGCCAATCATCAAAGATGACAGTGAACGGAAAATGTGGGATCACTCGTAATTCCACTGGAAGAGGAAACTTCTTTTCCGCAAAGGTAATTGATGGAGATTTTCTTCGGTTCGATTAAACGAAGGGAGACTGTTGCGCAAATTCAAAGGCTTGCCGATCAGAGAAGCTACCAATTGATTGGAGTAGAATCACGGCGGAGTAAGTATGCTGTCTGATGAACGCTCACAGACCAGACGATAAGGACGGCCTTGAGGTGCGTGCTGGACTCATCGAACTACAGTAAAACCCGAGTATTTGTATGCCCGATTCTGAGGGGGAAGGGGGAGTTTGGAGAAACGAGTCACAAGCTCCAGACATCTTAATCTGGAGGCGGAGTCGATTCATCATTTACCAGCAACGGCTCTTTCTCGCCTCGTCACCAGGGGGAAGGGGGGGGGGGTCTTGAGTTCGCAGGATTGAGGAATATTTTCCCAATGCGCTTAGGAGTCTAAATTCGCGAATTTTCGAACAGTAAGTGACGTTGTCCATGGTGGGGTACAATCGCTCGTGGTCTCCATTAAATGGGGGGGAGGGGGGAAGAGGTTGTTCTTTTACATGGGGGCTCTGGTTGAAACAGATTTGTGAGGAGGGGGGTCACGAAGTGTTTTTTTTCCAAATCCAAGTTTTTCCAGGATTTTGGATATTGTGGATAAGAGGAGATAATGCTCAGGATGATGGTTGATTTTTGTTGTTTTGTTTGTGTTTGGGGGATTTATTGTGAATTGGGACGATATATATTTTTCTTTGTTGCCAAACTGGGGTTTTAAAGCCAGTAGTGGTTATTTTGATGAAGACTTGGATCGATCGCGCTTGGGCCCAGGTGCTTTAGGTGTATGTTGATGTGTTTTAGGCCAGTGAGTTTAGAGTTTTTTGAAGATTTGTTGGGGGTCTAGAGTGAATCTGTTGGTTGGAAACGGGGGGGGGGGGTAGTTTTAATATTGGTTAACTGGAAGGGGTTTTTATTATTATTCTATTGAATGGGGTCTTAGGTTTGTAACTGATTTTGAAATAAACTTTATGTGCAATTTTATTGTTCCAGGGTTTTTTTAATTGACCTTTTGATTCTTCATAAATTTTTAATATAACCTAAGTTTCCAATTCAAGGGTCCTTTTTCACCATACGATTGTTGCCCTACATTTTTGCCATACCTCATAATGGAAAAAAAGCAAGTAAGATGAAAATTGAAATTGGTGGAACAGTTGTATTTTCAACATGACATAGATCCGCCAAAATACAGCTTCTGTAGTGAAAAATGGCTTAGAGACTCTAAAATTAATATTTTGTAACTTCCATCTCCAACCCCAGATCTCAATCTCATAGAAGATATGGGGATATAATTAAAAATAAAGAGGCTTCACCAAAGTGACCTAAAAAATTGGGACCAGTTGTGGGTGGAGTATAGGGAGGAAAGGAGAAAATATAGTACTGAAGAGTACTGTAAGTTAATACCAAATTATGTCAAACATTTTGCAGCTGCAATTGTCAACTAAGGTCATAAAACAAAATATTAATTATTTTTCCATATAAACTTTTGTTTGGAGTTTGAAACATTAACTTTTTGTTACCTTTATTACTATTTATTACCCCCTGGTAAGAATAATCAAAATTTATTCCCAAGAAGATTTACCTTCGTTCAAAGATTTAGCGGAGGTATATATGATCATACTCGTATGTGTATTTATGTCTGCTTGTGTTGTGTACAAGATAACTCAAAACGTTATAGACATATTTTGTGGATAGTCATAACTTGACCAAGGAAGAAATACAGATCTGAGCGTGGATCCGGCTCCGGATGCAGATTTTTGATCATTTATTTATTCACTTTATGATTGAGTCAAGATATTAAAAAATTGTAGTCAACATATTTCGATAAAATTTGGTGAAAGGTTGGGGCTTAGACCAAAGATGAGTGGAATATATTTGGAGGGGGGGGGATCCCGCAAGGATGCAGATTTTAGATCACTTATTTAGACCTAAAAACTACAGCTGCAGTATTCTTTTAAACAAAAACTACAGCTGCAGTATTCTTTTAAACAAAAACTATAGTTGCAGTATTCTTTTAAACAAAAACTATAGCTGCAGAACTCATTTAGAAATGAATTATAGTTGCAGAACTTATTTAAACTTAAACTAAAGCTGCTGAAGTGATTTATATAAATTGTCTAGCTCTATTACTCTTTTAAACAGAAACTATAGCTGAAGAACTCTTTCAAACATAAACTATAGCTGAAGAACTCATTTAGACAGAAACTATAGTTGCTGAACTCAGATAAAAAGTATAGCTGTAGTACTCTTCTAAAAATAAACTATAGCTACACAGCTCATTTAAACATAGAAGTTATAGCTAGAGAACTTATTTGAACAGAAACTCTAACTGCAGAACTCATTTAACTGCTACAACTAAATAAATAGCGTTGTCACTTACTGTAAGTGAAGTATAAGTTAAAGAAGATAATGATGAGGAACAACCAACGAAACACTTTGTAGACGCATGAGGTGGCCATCCAGCAACAAGATCCCAGAAAACACCTGCCTATTTTAATTGACTTTGCCTACAGGTAGCATTTACGAGTACTGACCTACGCTTATGTGTGGAAGAAAAAGTAGTAGAGTGAGGCAAGGGAGCGTTAAGTTGTAGGTGCATTGACTACCTAAGTAACCTATATTTCCTCCTAATATACTTCTTGTTGTTCTACCCTTACCCTTTATTATTCCCCTCTCTCTCACTCTCATCTTCCAAGGGCCTTCCACTCTGAGTCTGGTGAGACTGATGGAAGTACTCGTAGGACTACAAGAGAGTACTGAGCCGTTGCCCTTTCATTTAATTTTATTCATTAAAATGATATAGTTGAGGTTATGAAATAATACTCAAAATTAGGTGTGCTTATGTGAGAGTAGCTTGAGTATGGAAATATCCGCTGATTTTAATGGTTAATTAGTGTTGAGCTTTTAATTTGTGACTGAATATGTAATTGCAATGTTCAAAAATGTGTGTATGAGAGAAAAGATGTAAAGATGAAGAATAGCATAAGGTACTATAAGCGTATGTGGAGCAAGTTTTCAAGCTTAGAATAAAGCTATGAATTCAGGGGAAATGTAAAAGAATAGAGATTAACAAAGACCACTATGCCAGGTATTTCTACCATAAATCTGAGGTGAGGGAGTGTGGGGGAAATTCCACGTGGAATTTCTTTTCGAGCAAGGAAGTTCCATGTGCTGTAGAAGATTCTGTTAGGCTTAAATTGGTAGGCCTAACCCTCGCCCCCCCCCCTCTCAATTCCACAAGCGGTAGCCTCGAACCGCGTCCACCACGATTCACCTTTACACGGTCTAGAATACCCTCGGCGAGAAGATTCGAGGCCATTCGAGAGTAAAGCTGTTTCCCACTAAACCCCCCCGCTGGGAAAGCCTCAGACATATATATTGCTCGTTTCCCATGAAACCGACACAGAGTTGAGAAGCCCTCGCCCGGACCCCAAGAAAATTCCCCTAGTCCCAAGTCAGGTGCTAACAACAAAGCAAAGTGACAGCTGAACTATTTTGTGTATTGGAATTAGCCGCAGCCAGTGAGGTAATTCTATTTAACGATCGCTACCGAGTGATTTTTCCGACTTCTCTCGTTAACTCCTGTCTAAGCCCGCCTCGTTTGCCCCTCGTTTACGGGTGGCCGAAATACTTTCCCCTGGACCTGACATTACCGCCCACCCCCCTTTTTCTGGAGAGCCGTCATCACTTTAATATCCCGCTCAGAAGCTTTGAGTGGCCTCGCCTCACGTGCAGAAGACATCCGTGAAGCCTTACCCTGACGTCTCACCCGGAATCCTCCGTAAGCCAACCCCTATGCCCCTTCAGTAACCCATTTGCGTTAATTCTCCCCATTTGAGTAGCCTTCTCCCGTAACACATTAATTTTAACTTCATAGTCTGATTCATAACTACAATCACCCCTCTCGTTCATCTGATGTAATTTTGCCCGTCAATTCTCTCATTATTTTTAGGTAAATAAAATTATATTTTTGTAATGCCTCTTTAAATAACCTTGAGCTTTGCCAGTGCCCATAATTTACCTGACCTCGTTGCACTCTTTCTTGCTATTCATCCCATTTAAACTAGTGGTGTTCCGTCCCTTTTCGGTTCACCTTTAAGTTATTGGTCCCTCACCCATAGATATAATATGGTATTGATCTAATATAATGTCATACCGCGACAGGGAGAGAGAGAGAGGGAGACTTCCACATTCAAATAAACACCGTAAAAGATGAAAAGCGCTGAAAAGTGTGCATTTAGGCATCCTTTAGTCACTGTTATGAGTGTAGCAGATTAGGAGGCAGAAGAATTCCCCTTCTATAGATTTTTCCCCCCAAACCGCTTGTACACTAGCCCTGAATATGGCAACATTGCAGATGCCAACAACTGCCATGACAGGCGATAAATATGAATTGCATCTCTCTCTTTACACTACTTTTTTATAATAATAATTTAACTTCTTACAATTTCTCATGAGGTGTAGGAGGGCACATCTAGGCCTTTAAAACTACCTGCCCTATATCCCCGTTATGTCTCATTACGCGCAGCAAAAGGACTATTATATTTCCATGGTAAATTGTCTCTTCATATCGATGGGATGCCATGTACAGGGGCATCTCTTCTATTTATGGTTCGTCCTTGGACAGGGGGAACTTAGCACGCCCCATCACAAACCCGCTTCACGCACACTTATACAACGCGATGCTATCCACTTCGTCCTCACTTAGGCTTTCTCTCCAACACTAAATCAACCCAACTTTTATGCAGTTTTCCAACGCTTCTCACACTGTGGCACACTCGTCTTTTCTCTTCACACGATTTTACTCCCATCCATTCTTCTTACAAGTCCATACCACCTCTGAAAATCTTCTTTACACCCTTCTTCACACCATAAACATCTCTTACCCAGTCGCACCTCACTCCCTCCCCCTTACTCACACCGAGCATCCATCGCAAGTTGTCCGTTGGCACTGCTCTCCCTCGAGCTCTTTCATTTTCCTTCCATACCATAGTCAGCTAACGTTGACACCAGGGTAACTTCACCTTGTGACTCATCCTCTCACCTTCGACACTCAAACTCGTAGCATTCACTATAACACTTGGTTAAGGTTGACCCTTAAACAAGTCATTTCTGCATTTACTTTTAGATACTCATACAAACATATACACATACCCCGTTAAAGACTTCTAATGGTATTTCCAAATCCCTCTCTCTCACAGCCACTAACACAAGGTCATCAGTTTATACCAATCTAGAACTCATTATGCATCAATCTCACACGCATTTTCCTCATTCAATTTTGTAATCCTCTCAGTACTCTCCATCCATAAACATATTAAACAGCTATAGCGATATCACACATCCTTGTCTTACACCCCTACCTATGTCAAAAAAACTAACTCCAGCTTTCCTTTCAACTTATGCCTTTTCTCGAACCAATACTCTTCACAGCATCCTATAGTTTACCAGACACTCCATACATCCTTCAAACCTGCCATAATGCTTCTCTATCTACACCCTCATTAGCTTTCTCGTTATTCATGAACAAAGCACACACACTTTTCACATCCACTCCTCCTTTTTACAGCTAGCTGTCCCAGTCAATATTTAATCCACACACCTCCCACCCTCTTAAACCACTCAGCGCATCCCCCATCAACCCCCCATTTATCCTTCTAATGCACCCAATCAGAATTTTCCCATAAACTTTACTTCCGACACTCAGACTGCTCCCACAATAATTCCTGCATTCACTTTTCTCCCTTTTACCTCTTACACAATGGTATTATTACAGCATTCTTTCAGAAATCTGGCAACCTCTCACATTGAAGCGTCTTACAGCACAACCACTACCCCTATTTCATAATACAACCGCCACCATTTTTAATAACTCCACTATTATATCATCTACATCATATTCACGTCATTTTCCATACTCACATTACACACCTCGTCAAATCATTTTTGCCATTTACCTTTGACCGCATCACTACTTTTCCTCGATGTTCACTCAGACATTCATCTCTTGGCTTCTCAACTTTCGCAGGAACAGCAGACCTTCCCTGCCCCAGTGCCTGCAATTGTGTTCCCCCCCAGCCCCTGCAAGAGGAGTACCTTCAGCTATATATCTTCCACTATTTTCACTTCGTCATCCTTAACCACTTTCTTTTTAAATCTCTCCTTACTTTATGCATGATGCGGCCTCGCGTGTATTGCGCTTTAAATTTCAAGAAAATCTTAACTTTCTCAGTTCCTTACAGAATAATTTCTTATCTGAATCCTCATTCAGCAAATGCTCTATTTGCTTCCTTACTCTGACTTCACTTTTCGCTACCTTGCACGTACTCTTTTACTTCTCTATGACATTCTAAATCATTCTGGAAACTCGCTTTCTCAGCTCCACATCTATCATTGTTGGCCCCATACATTACAACACGCACTGTTTTACATTTTTAAACCTCGGCCTCACCCATATTATTATCCAGCTCAGACATTCATATAAAAAAATACTCCCGCATCTTCCCGTAACCTCTCTTTCTCAGCTTCACTTCTATCATTTTATGTGCCATACACTACAGCTGAAACTAGAGTCACCGTCACTCATTAGGACTATAGATGGGCTTGACTTCATTGAACAGACAAAGCATCAACCCTTTATACCATATGACAAGATGTAACTAGGGTTTTAGATATCGTAAAAATACTCTGACAAGAACTAAACAATATCTTGTTCTATAAGGTTCTTGTAACCCTCAAAATTTTAAAGAACGGAGAACTTAGAATATCAGGGTAAGAAATTACGAATCAGAACTCAGAACTTAGGGTGAATTTTCACCCTACTCTTGAAATAGGAATTAAAGTAAACAAAAGATCGGGTAAGAACGAAATTAATTTCCAATATTCGAGAATAAGTTTTAGTATAGGTAAATATGTAGATTATCGGCGCGAACGATGGGACGTACTATTTCGTCCGTGTTCCTAAATGTTTCACATTTTTAGAGTACATTTAAGTTGACGGCTCGTGTGGGGGTAAACACAATGGGGGACTACACTACGATGATCCTGGGTTTCATTAAATTGGGGAGGGGGGTCTGGGGGGCACAGCCCCCCAGTATATAATCCTAATTGTTTATAGAATAATAATTCGAAAAGGACTCAAACGCGCATGAATATTCCGACACGAGTGAACGATAATATTTACACACAAAATTTTTTTCCGCCCGGGCTGCTAATCTACATATTTACCTTAGTATATATTAAAGTAGTGCCTCTATTTATTGTTTAGGAACGCTATAGTAAGTGAGTTATACCTTTATCTTTCAGGTTATAAAAATATTGCTCATAATCTTCTGTATTTACCCCTATGTTCTCCTATCTAAAGATCACATTAGACAATTTATACCCTATCAGTTTCATAAAGGTGTTAATGCAAGTACATCGGAAAAATCCATGCAGAGCGCTTATGGAGATGATGCAGTAGATGAAATAAGTTGCAAGAGGTGGTTTTCCCGTTTCTAAAGTGGGAATTTCAGTGTAAAAGACGGACCAGAAGAAGATCATCCAAAAGAATTTGATTCCAAAGAGTTGGAAGTTATTTTCAAGACAAATCTTGATACAACTTCTAGGGAACAATTTAACGTAACCTATACGAGTGTCCTCCGCCACCTGAAAATAATTGGAAAGGTTCCAGTGATTGGAAAATGGGTCCCGAGAATTTGAAAAAGCATATTGCTTACTGTGAGTCATTGCTTTGACGACACTTCCAGTCACCCTTTTGGGGCAGGTTTGTTACAAGTGATGAATAGTGGATCCTTTATCATAAAGTTAAATACCACTGTTCGTGAATCAGTTGAAGAAGTAGAATTTCTCAACAACCGAGAAGAGGACTATCCAAAAAATATCATGTTTAGGATATATCAGATATTGAAGGAATTGTCCATTATGAACTGGTACACTTCAATCAACTGATTAATGCTAATATCTACTGCAATCAACTTAGTCTTTTCAAAGACACTTTTAGCCAAAGGCGACCCTCCTTAGTCAAGAGAAGGGGTGTCATCCTCCATCACGATAATGCCCGTCCTCAAACAGCTCAAATGACCAAAGATCGGTTGAGAAATATTGCTTCATCCTTAATATTCTCCTGACCTTTCTCCTTTTGATTATTAGTTGTTTAGGTGATTATAAAGGAATTTGGATAGTCTTAGGTTGACATCAAGAGAAGACGTTGAAAAAGAGTCGTACTTATATTTTATATCAAACCCTAAGGAATTTTATAAGCGTGCCATTTATAAGCTTGTTGACAGATGGAATGAGCTTCTAGAAAGCAATGAAAGTTATGTTTATAATTAAATATTTCTATAGTAAAAACCTTTTCAGTTTTAATATAGATCCTAAAATTAAACATTCCTTTCGTTCCAACCTGATACCGAGAACGCACTATAAGCAACTTAGACCTAGTGTAAAAATTCAGGCCCAGATATACAAAAAAACACCAAAATGATATTGTCCTGTCCCAAAATGGAGTACAAAATATTTAAATCTTCCTTCTTTTTTTAAATACTCATTTAATTATCCTAAAATTTGCCTCTGACAGTGACCCAATTATTTTTCATAAAACAAGAGATAAACAATGTCTGCTAACCAAAATGTCACGTGCTCTCACTTATTCTGATTTATGACCTTACGACTTCAAAACTTTCAATAATTCTCGGACTAACCTTAAGAGGCCTTTGCTAATTATATAGTTCGAAAGAGAATATAAAAAACATAAGTGTTTCAAATGTCGTTAGAATCGGCCGAATAGTTATGAAGTTATTGCCAAATAATTCGTCGGCTACACTTGAGATGACTGGCAATTATATCATTCGAAAGGGAATGTGAAACAACATGAGGGTTTAAAATTTTGTTAAAATTGGCCGAATATTTATGATGTAATTGCCAAATAATTCCCCGCATACACTTGGAAGAACTTTGCTAGTTATATCGTTCGAAAGAGAATGTAAAACAACATGAGGGTTTCAAATTTCGTTAAAATCGGCCGAATAGTTATGATGTTATTGCCCCATAATTCCTTGGCTACACTTGAAAAGGATTTGGCAATTTTATCATTCGGAAGAGAATGTAAAATAACATAAGGGTTTCAAATTTCGTTAAAATCGGCCGAATAGTAATGATGTTATTGCCAAATAATTTCCCGGCTACACTTGAGACGACTGGCAATTATTTTATTCGAAAGAAAATGTAAAATAACATGAGGGTTTCAAATTTCGTTAAAATCAGCCGAATAGTTATGATGTTATTGCCAAATAATTCCACGGCTACACTTGAGACGACTGGCAATTATACCATTCGAAAGAGAATGTAAAATAACATGAGGGTTTCAAATTTCGTTAAAATCGGCCGAATAGTTATGATTTTATTGCAAAATAAATCCACGGCTACACTTGAGACGACTAGCAATTATATCATTCGAAAGAGAATGTAAAATAACATTAGGGTTTCAAATTTCGTTAAAATCGGCCGAATAGTTATGATGTTATTGACAAATAATTCCCCGACTATACTTCAGGCGACTGGCAATTATTTCATTCGAAAGAGAATGTAAAATAACATAAGGGTTTCAAATTTCCTTAAAATCAGCCGAATAGTTATGATGTTATTGCCAAATAATTCCCCAGCTACACTTGAGACGACTGGCAATTATATCATTCGAAAGAGAATGTAAAATAACATGAGGGTTTCAAATTTCGTTAAAATCAGCCGAATAGTTATGATGTTATTGCTAAATAATTCCACCGCTACACTTGAGACGACTGGCAATTATATTATTCGAAAGAGAATATAAAATAACATTAGGGTTTCAAATTTCGTTAAAATCGGCCGAATAGTTATGATGTTATTGCAAAATAATTCTCCCGTTACGAGTGAGACGACTGGCAATTATTTAATTCGAAAGAGAATGTAAAATAACATGAGGGTTTCAAATTTCGTTAATATCGGCCGAATAGTTATGATGTTATTGCCAAATAATTCCCCGGCTACACTTGAGACGACTGGCAATTATATCATTTGAAAGAGAATGTAAAACAACATGAGGATTTCAAATTTCGTTAAAATCGGCCGAATAGTTATGATGTTATTCCTAAATAATTCCTCGGCTACACTTGAGACGACTGGCAAATATATCATTCGAAAGAGAATGTGAAACAACATTAGGGTTTCAAATTTTGTTAAAATTGGCCAAATATTTATGATGTAATTTCCAAATAATTCCCCGGATACACTTGGGAGAACTTTGCTAGTTATATCGTTCGAAAGAGAATGTAAATCAACATGAGGGTTTCAAATTTCGTTAAAATCATCCGAATAGTTATGATGTTATTGCCCCATAATTCCTTGGCTACACTTGAAAAGGATTTGGCACTTTTATCATTCGGAAGAGAATGTAAAATAACATAAGGGTTTCAAATTTCATTAAAATCAGCCGGATAGTTATGATGTTATTGCCAAATAATTCCCCCGTTACACTTGAGACGACTGACAATTATATCATTCGAAAGAGAATGTAAAATAACATAAGGGTTTCAAATTTCGTTAAAATTGGCCGGATAGTTATGATGTTATTGCCAAATAATTCTCCGGCTACACTTGAGACGACTGGCAATTATATCATTCGAAAGAGAATGTAAAATAACATGAGGGTTTCAAATTTCGTTAAAATCGGCTAAATAGTAATGATGTTATTGCCAAATAATTCTCCCGTCACACTTGAGATGACTGGCAATTATTTCATTCGAAAGAGAATGTAAAATAACATTAGGGTTTCAAATTTCGTTAAAATCGGCCGAATAGTTATGATGTTATTCCTAAATAATTCCTGGGCTACACTTGAGACGACTGGCAATTATATCATTCGAAAGAGAATGTGAAACAACATTAGGGTTTCAAATTTTGTTAAAATTGGCCAAATATTTATGATGTTATTGACAAATAATTCCCCGACTATACTTCAGGCGACTGGCAATTATTTCATTCGAAAGAGAATGTAAAATAACATAAGGGTTTCAAATTTCCTTAAAATCAGCCGAATAGTTATGATGTTATTGCCAAATAATTCCCCAGCTACACTTGAGACGACTGGCAATTATATCATTCGAAAGAGAATGTAAAATAACATGAGGGTTTCAAATTTCGTTAAAATCAGCCGAATAGTTATGATGTTATTGCTAAATAATTCCACCGCTACACTTGAGACGACTGGCAATTATATTATTCGAAAGAGAATATAAAATAACATTAGGGTTTCAAATTTCGTTAAAATCGGCCGAATAGTTATGATGTTATTGCAAAATAATTCTCCCGTTACGAGTGAGACGACTGGCAATTATTTAATTCGAAAGAGAATGTAAAATAACATAAGGGGTTCAAATTTCGTTAATATCGGCCGAATAGTTATGATGTTATTGCCAAATAATTCCCCGGCTACACTTGAGACGACTGGCAATTATATCATTTGAAAGAGAATGTAAAACAACATGAGGATTTCAAATTTCGTTAAAATCGGCCGAATAGTTATGATGTTATTCCTAAATAATTCCTCGGCTACACTTGAGACGACTGGCAAATATATCATTCGAAAGAGAATGTGAAACAACATTAGGGTTTCAAATTTTGTTAAAATTGGCCAAATATTTATGATGTAATTTCCAAATAATTCCCCGGATACACTTGGGAGAACTTTGCTAGTTATATCGTTCGAAAGAGAATGTAAATCAACATGAGGGTTTCAAATTTCGTTAAAATCATCCGAATAGTTATGATGTTATTGCCCCATAATTCCTTGGCTACACTTGAAAAGGATTTGGCACTTTTATCATTCGGAAGAGAATGTAAAATAACATAAGGGTTTCAAATTTCATTAAAATCAGCCGGATAGTTATGATGTTATTGCCAAATAATTCCCCCGTTACACTTGAGACGACTGACAATTATATCATTCGAAAGAGAATGTAAAATAACATAAGGGTTTCAAATTTCGTTAAAATTGGCCGGATAGTTATGATGTTATTGCCAAATAATTCTCCGGCTACACTTGAGACGACTGGCAATTATATCATTCGAAAGAGAATGTAAAATAACATGAGGGTTTCAAATTTCGTTAAAATCGGCTAAATAGTAATGATGTTATTGCCAAATAATTCTCCCGTCACACTTGAGATGACTGGCAATTATTTCATTCGAAAGAGAATGTAAAATAACATTAGGGTTTCAAATTTCGTTAAAATCGGCCGAATAGTTATGATGTTATTCCTAAATAATTCCTGGGCTACACTTGAGACGACTGGCAATTATATCATTCGAAAGAGAATGTGAAACAACATTAGGGTTTCAAATTTTGTTAAAATTGGCCAAATATTTATGATGTAATTTCCAAATAATTCCCCGGATACACTTGGGAGAACTTTGCTAGTTATATCGTTCGAAAGAGAATGTAAATCAACATGAGGGTTTCAAATTTCGTTAAAATCATCCGAATAATTATGATGTTATTGCCCCATAATTCCTTGGCTACACTTGAAAAGGATTTGGCACTTTTATCATTCGGAAGAGAATGTAAAATAACATAAGGGTTTCAAATTTCGTTAAAATCAGCCGGATAGTTATGATGTTATTGCCAAATAATTCCCCCGTTACACTTGAGACGACTGACAATTATATCATTCGAAAGAGAATGTAAAATAACATAAGGGTTTCAAATTTCGTTAAAATTGGCCGGATAGTTATGATGTTATTGCCAAATAATTCTCCGGCTACACTTGAGACGACTGGCAATTATATCATTCGAAAGAGAATGTAAAATAACATGAGGGTTTCAAATTTCGTTAAAATCGGCTAAATAGTAATGATGTTATTGCCAAATAATTCTCCCGTCACACTTGAGATGACTGGCAATTATTTCATTCGAAAGAGAATGTAAAATAACATTAGAGGTTCAAATTTCGTTAAAATCGGCCGAATAGTTATGATGTTATTGCCAAATAATTCTCCCGTTACACTTGAGATGACTGGCAATTATTTCATTCGAAAGAGAATGTAAAATAACATGAGGGTTTCAAATTTCGTTAAAATCGGCAGGATAGTTATGATGTTATTGCCAAATAATTCCCTGGCTACACTTGAGACGACTGGCAATTATATCATTCGGAAGAGAATGTAAAATAACATAAGGGTTTCAAATTTCGCTAAAATCGGCCGAATAGTAATGATGTTATTGCCAAATAAATTCCCGGCTACAATTGAGACGACTGGCAATTATTTTATTCGAAAGAAAATGTAAAATAACATGAGGGTTTCAAATTTCGTTAAAATCAGCCGAATAGTTATGATGTTATTGCCAAATAATTCCACGGCTACACTTGAGACGACTGGCAATTATACCATTCGAAAGAGAATGTAAAATAACATGAGGGTTTCAAATTTCGTTAAAATCGGCCGAATAGTTATGATTTTATTGCAAAATAATTCCACGGCTACACTTGAGACGACTGGTAATTATATCATTCGAAAGAGAATGTAAAATAACATTAGGGTTTCAAATTTCGTTAAAATCGGCCGAATAGTTATGATGTTATTGACAAATAATTCCCCGACTATACTTCAGGCGACTGGCCATTATTTCATTCGAAAGAGAATGTAAAATAACATAAGGGTTTCAAATTTCCTTAAAATCGGCCGAATAGTTATGATGTTATTGCCAAATAATTCCCCAGCTACACTTGAGACGACTGGCAATTATATCATTCGAAAGAGAATGTAAAATAACATGAGGGTTTCAAATTTCGTTAAAATCAGCCGAATAGCTATGATGTTATTGCTAAATAATTCCACCGCTACACCTGAGACGACTGGCAATTATATTATTCGAAAGAGAATATAAAATAACATTAGGGTTTCAAATTTCGTTAAAATCAGGCGAATAGTTATGATGTTATTGCAAAATAATTCTCCCGTTACACTTGAGACGACTGGCAATTATTTAATTCGAAAGAGAATGTAAAATAACATGAGGGTTTCAAATTTCGTTAATATCGGCCGAATAGTTATGATGTTATTGCCAAATAATTCCCCGGCTACACTTGAGACGACTGGCAATTATACCATTCGAAAGAGAATGTAAAATAACATAAGGGTTTCAAATTTCGTTAAAATCAGCCGGATAGTTATGATGTTATTGCCAAATAATTCCCCCGTTACACTTGAGACGACTGACAATTATATCATTCGAAAGAGAATGTAAAATAACATGAGGGTTTCAAATTTCGTTAAAATCGGCTAAATAGTAATGATGTTATTGCCAAATAATTCTCCCGTCACACTTGAGATGACTGGCAATTATTTCATTCGAAAGAGAATGTAAAATAACATTAGGGTTTCAAATTTCGTTAAAATCGGCCGAATAGTTATGATGTTATTGCCAAATAATTCTCCCGTTACACTTGAGATGACTGGCAATTATTTCATTCGAAAGAGAATGTAAAATAACATGAGGGTTTCAAATTTCGTTAAAATCGGCAGGATAGTTATGATGTTATTGCCAAATAATTCCCTGGCTACACTTGAGACGACTGGCAATTATATCATTCGGAAGAGAATGTAAAATAACATGAGGGTTTCAAATTTCGTTAAAATCAGCCGAATAGTTATGATGTTATTGCCAAATAATTCCACGGCTACACTTGAGACGACTGGCAATTATACCATTCGAAAGAGAATGTAAAATAACATGAGGGTTTCAAATTTCGTTAAAATCGGCCGAATAGTTATGATTTTATTGCAAAATAATTCCACGGCTACACTTGAGACGACTGGCAATTATATCATTCGAAAGAGAATGTAAAATAACATTAGGGTTTCAAATTTCGTTAAAATTGGCCGAATAGTTATGATGTTATTGACAAATAATTCCCCGACTATACTTCAGGCGACTGGCCATTATTTCATTCGAAAGAGAATGTAAAATAACATAAGGGTTTCAAATTTCCTTAAAATCGGCCGAATAGTTATGATGTTATTGCCAAATAATTCCCCAGCTACACTTGAGACGACTGGCAATTATATCATTCGAAAGAGAACGTAAAATAACATGAGGGTTTCAAATTTCGTTAATATCGGCCGAATAGTTATGATGTTATTGCCAAATAATTCCCCGGCTACACTTGAGACGACTGGCAATTATATCATTTGAAAGAGAATGTAAAACAACATGAGGGTTTCAAATTTCGTTAAAATCGGCCGAATAGTTATGATGTTATTCCTAAATAATTCCTCGGCTACATTTGAGACGACTGGCAATTATATCATTCGAAAGAGAATGTGAAACAACATTAGGGTTTCAAATTTTGTTAAAATTGGCCAAATTTTTATGATGTAATTTCCAAATAATTCCCCGGATACACTTGGGAGAACTTTGCTAGTTATATCGTTCGAAAGAGAATGTAAATCAACATGAGGGTTTCAAATTTCGTTAAAATCATCCGAATAGTTATGATGTTATTGCCCCATAATTCCTTGGCTACACTTGAAAAGGATTTGGCACTTTTATCATTCGGAAGAGAATGTAAAATAACATAAGGGTTTCAAATTTTGTTAAAATCAGCTGGATAGTTATGATGTTATTGCCAAATAATTCCCCCGTTACACTTGAGACGACTGACAATTATATCATTCGAAAGAGAATGTAAAATAACATAAGGGTTTCAAATTTTGTTAAAATTGGCCGGATAGTTATGATGTTATTGCCAAATAATTCTCCGGCTACACTTGAGACGACTGGCAATTATATCATTCGAAAGAGAATGTAAAATAACATGAGGGTTTCAAATTTCGTTAAAATCGGCTAAATAGTAATGATGTTATTGCCAAATAATTCTCCCGTCACACTTGAGATGACTGGCAATTATTTCATTCGAAAGAGAATGTAAAATAACATGAGGGTTTCAAATTTCGTTAAAATCGGCCGAATAGTTATGATGTTATTACCAAATAATTCTCCCGTTACACTTGAGATGACTGGCAATTATTTCATTCGAAAGAGAATGTAAAATAACATGAGGGTTTCAAATTTCGTTAAAATCGGCAGGATAGTTATGATGTTATTGCCAAATAATTCCCTAGCTACACTTGAGACGACTGGCAATTATATCATTCGGAAGAGAATGTAAAATAACATAAGGGTTTCAAATTTCGTTAAAATCGGCCGAATAGTAATGATGTTATTGCCAAATAATTTCCCGGCTACACTTGAGACGACTGGCAATTATTTTATTCGAAAGAAAATGTAAAATAACATGAGGGTTTCAAATTTCGTTAAAATCAGCCGAATAGTTATGATGTTATTGCCAAATAATTCCACGGCTACACTTGAGACGACTGGCAATTATACCATTCGAAAGAGAATGTAAAATAACATGAGGGTTTCAAATTTCGTTAAAATCGGCCGAATAGTTATGATTTTATTGCAAAATAATTCCACGGCTACACTTGAGATGACTGGCAATTATATCATTCGAAAGAGAATGTAAAATAACATTAGGGTTTCAAATTTCGTTAAAATCGGCTGAATAGTTATGATGTTACTGACAAATAATTCCCCGACTATACTTCAGGCGACTGGCAATTATTTCATTCGAAAGAGAATGTAAAATAACATAAGGGTTTCAAATTTCCTTAAAATCGGCCGAATAGTTATGATGTTATTGCCAAATAATTCCCCAGCTACACTTGAGACGACTGGCAATTATATCATTCGAAAGAGAATGTAAAATAACATGAGGGTTTCAAATTTCGTTAAAATCAGCCGAATAGTTATGATGTTATTGCTAAATAATTCCACCGCTACACTTGAGACGACTGGCAATTATATTATTCGAAAGAGAATATAAAATAACATTAGGGTTTCAAATTTCGTTAAAATCGGCCGAATAGTTATGATGTTATTGCAAAATAATTCTCCCGTTACACTTGAGACGACTGGCAATTATTTAATTCGAAAGAGAATGTTAAATAACATGAGGGTTTCAAATTTCGTTAATATCGGCCGAATAGTTATGATGTTATTGCCAAATAATTCCCCGGCTACACTTGAGACGACTGGCAATTATATCATTCGAAAGAGAATGTAAAATAACATGAGGGTTTCAAATTTCGTTAAAATCAGCCGAATAGTTATGATGTTATTGCTAAATAATTCCACCGCTACACTTGAGACGACTGGCAATTATATTATTCGAAAGAGAATATAAAATAACATTAGGGTTTCAAATTTCGTTAAAATCGGCCGAATAGTTATGATGTTATTGCCAAATAATTCTCCCGTTACACTTGAGACGACTGGCAATTATTTAATTCGAAAGAGAATGTAAAATAACATGAGGGTTTCAAATTTCGTTAATATCGGCCGAATAGTTATGATGTTATTGCCAAATAATTCCCCGGCTACACTTGAGACGACTGGCAATTATATCATTTGAAAGAGAATGTAAAACAACATGAGGGTTTCAAATTTCGTTAAAATCGGCCGAATAGTTATGATGTTATTCCTAAATGATTCCTCGGCTACACTTGAGACGACTGGCAATTATATCATTCGATTGAGAATGTGAAACAACATTAGGGTTTCAAATTTTGTTAAAATTGGCCAAATATTTATGATGTAATTTCCAAATAATTCCCCGGATACACTTGGGAGAACTTTGCTAGTTATATCGTTCGAAAGAGAATGTAAATCAACATGAGGGTTTCAAATTTCGTTAAAATCATCCGAATAGTTTTGATGTTATTGCCCCATAATTCCTTGGCTACACTTGAAAAGGATTTGGCACTTTTATCATTCGGAAGAGAATGTAAAATAACATAAGGGTTTCAAATTTCGTTAAAATCAGCCGGATAGTTATGATGTTATTGCCAAATAATTCCCCCGTTACACTTGAGACGACTGACAATTATATCATTCGAAAGAGAATGTAAAATAACATAAGGGTTTCAAATTTCGTTAAAATTGGCCGGATAGTTATGATGTTATTGCCAAATAATTCTCCGGCTACACTTGAGACGACTGGCAATTATATCATTCGAAAGAGAATGTAAAATAACATGAGGGTTTCAAATTTCGTTAAAATCGGCTAAATAGTAATGATGTTATTGCCAAATAATTCTCCCGTCACACTTGAGATGACTGGCAATTATTTCATTCGAAAGAGAATGTAAAATAACATGAGGGTTTCAAATTTCGTTAAAATCGGCCGAATAGTTATGATGTTATTGCCAAATAATTCTCCCGTTACACTTGAGATGACTGGCAATTATTTCATTCGAAAGAGAATGTAAAATAACATGAGGGTTTCAAATTTCGTTAAAATCGGCCGAATAGTTATGATGTTATTCCTCAATAATTCCTCGGCTACACTTGAGACGACTGGCAATTATATCATTCGAAAGAGAATGTGAAACAACATTAGGGTTTCAAATTTTGTTAAAATTGGCCAAATATTTATGATGTAATTTCCAAATAATTCCCCGGATACACTTGGGAGAACTTTGCTAGTTATATCGTTCGAAAGAGAATGTAAATCAACATGAGGGTTTCAAATTTCGAAAAAATCATCCGAATAGTTATGATGTTATTGCCCCATAATTCCTTGGCTACACTTGAAAAGGATTTGGCACTTTTATCATTCGGAAGAGAATGTAAAATAACATAAGGGTTTCAAATTTCCTTAAAATCAGCCGGATAGTTATGATGTTATTGCCAAATAATTCCCTCGTTACACTTGAGACGACTGACAATTATATCATTCGAAAGAGAATGTAAAATAACATAAGGGTTTCAAATTTCGTTAAAATTGGCCGGATAGTTATGATGTTATTGCCAAATAATTCTCCGGCTACACTTGAGACGACTGGCAATTATATCATTCGAAAGAGAATGTAAAATAACATGAGGGTTTCAAATTTCGTTAAAATCGGCTAAGTAGTAATGATGTTATTGCCAAATAATTCTCCCGTCACACTTGAGATGACTGGCAATTATTTCATTCGAAAGAGAATGTAAAATAACATGAGGGTTTCAAATTTCGTTAAAATCGGCAGGATAGTTATGATGTTATTGCCAAATAATTCCCTGGCTACACTTGAGACGACTGGCAATTATACCATTCGAAAGAGAATGTAAAATAACTTGAGGGTTTCAAATTTCGTTAAAATCAGCCGAATAGTTATGATGTTATTGCCAAATAATTCCCCGGCTCCACTTGAGACGACTGGCAATTATATCATTCGAAAGAGAATGTGAAACAACATTAGGGTTTTAAATTTTTTTAAAATTGGCCGAATATTTATGATGTAATTTCCAAATAATTCCCCGGATACACTTGTGAGAACTTTGCTAGTTATATCGTTCGAAAGAGAATGTAAATCAACATGAGGGTTTCAAATTTCGTTAAAATCGGCCGGATAGTTATGATGTTATTGTTAAATAATTCCCCGGCTCCACTTGAGACGAATGGCAATTATATCATTCGAAAGAGAATGTAAAATAAAATGAGGGTTTCAAATTTCGTTAAAATCGGCTCAATAGTTATGATGTTATTGCCAAATAATTTTCCAGCTAGAGTTGAGAAGACTTTGGCAATTATATCATTCGAAAGAGAATGTAAAACAACACAAGTGTTTCAAATTTCTGTCAAATAGTTCCAATGTTATTGAATAAAAAAAAGCAAAACGGGGACCGACCGACATAGTGAGATATAAAGTCGCACGTGACTAAAAATGCCATAAGAAAAGTAAAGTGTATCGGAAGAAAGGATGCGTTCAATACTAGAGAACGATAACATATAATTTTTACTTTGCACGTAAATTTTGAACGTATGTATGGCAACATGTATCACGCGAATTGTAGACTGCTATTAATGGTATTACTTATTTATCAAGATGATGAAACTATTTAAATTCAATAAATCCTTAAGAAAGCAGGTTGTCCAGTGGAAGGGTGATGGAATGACACTTTCTGACATTTCGAGGCACCATAAATGCTCAAAAAGTGTTATTTAATTCATAATAAACATTTTACGAGGATAGAGGGTCCTGCCAATCGACGAATAAAAGAGGTTGCTATTGAAAAACTATTCCAATGGAAGATCGCAGAAAACATGAAGCCAAATGTGATTCGCCAAACTGTATCGCGTCGCTTAAGAGAGGTGGGATTCACAGTCCTTTGATAAGAAACTAGTCCTAAGTGAAAAGAATGCAGCGACTAAGTTTGCTTTCTTACTGAGCATGTCCTATGGAATGCTGAAAAGTGGGAAAGTGTTTTTCTGTGACGAAAGAAAATTTAATTTCTTCTGGTTAGATTGAAAGCAACATGTAAGTCGCCGTATTTGTGAAAGAATGAATCCCCCGTGCCCCCAAAGGACGGGTAAATTTGGAGGAGGCAGCGTTATGGTGTGGGTATGTTTACAAGCATTGACCTCTGTCCACGCATGCGTTTACGCGCAGAAATAAGCACTTCACTTCACTTCAAGAATCTGTTCGCGAATATGTGACTCCCTTTATCCCAACATTCTAAGTATGTGAGCTTGTTTTCATGCACGGCAATGCCCCGTGCCACACAGCAAAATCAGTGAAGCAGTTATTGGATGCTGGAAATTATCGACATGATGAAGTGACCCGCACAGATCTCTGATTAAAACCCGAGGAAATATCTATCGAAGATAGGGTGACGAATGTTGAAGATCTCTGGCAAAGATTGGAAGAAGAATGGAGTAAAATCACATCCGAACAATGGAACAATTTGATGAAACCCTGAGGCCGAAGATCTGCTCAAGCCATTCGTAACAAGGGCTCTGTTTAATATTTCGTTCAATTGTCTATGAGATCATTTAATTGTTACCTCGTTAAGGCTGTTTGGTACTAATTGATCTCTAGTATTGACGCGTCCTTTCTTTAAATAAGCTTTAATTCATTTAAACATCTTTTATTCGCAGTTTTATGATATGAAATTGAATGCTATCAGATTTAGAACTTGGATAGTGTCAGAGGCAAATTTTGAACTGTAATACTATCATAGGCAAATTTAAAACTAAGATAGTATCAAAGGCAAATTTCAAACTTGGATATCATCAGAGGCAAATTTCAAACTTGGATACTATAATAATGAAAAGATATCAAACTTGGATACTATAATAATGAAAAGATATCAAACTTGTATACTATAATAATGAAAAGATATCAAACTTGGATACTATCAGAGACAAATTTCAAACTTGGATAGTATCAGAGGCAAATTTCAAACTTGGATAGTATCAGAGGCAAATTTCCAACTTGGATACTATCAGAGGACAATTTCAAAGAATATTATGCGTAATTTTCATGGAAATTTAACGATAATTTTCAAGAAAATGTAGATTTTGGTAGTTTTGGGTGATACTATATACTATAGGTTGCAACTCAGGAAGTTGGAGGAAGTTCTTTAGTACTTTATTCAAATCTGAACTTTGTTTGTTGTGCAAATGCATGTAAATTTGATTAAAATATTGTAATTTCTATCTCTAAACATTTGCAAATAAACAAAGACCAGATATGAATTTAAACAACTCAAATTGAACTTAATAGAATGTATGTTGGATCTTACTATATTTAGAGTCACTTTTCAAAACCTACAACTCAGTTAATAATTCAAAACACTCATCAAGTTTTAATCAGTTTTCAGAACTTAGAACCTAGAACTTTAAAAAAATATACACGTCCATAGTTCTCACCACCGTGGAATATTACCATTTTAACTGACAAAGCTAAAGGAAATGTAAAAATAAACAACCAACAGAATAAACAAAGAAATGGACACAGTTTCCCGGCGAAGTTTGGTTAGTGACTGCAGCTGATAAAGCAATTAGTAGGTTGCAGCGATTTCGACTGTTGCACCCTTTTATTCTCAGCCTCTGCGATTAATTGCTACTTCCAACCCTTTCTCAAAGTAGATCTACGCTTACAGGTTAACATCGGGTTAATGTACTTCCGTTGGCTAAAGACCGCACACTTTTCCTACATATCTATTTCAAGGTTTACACATAATACCACCTAGGAATTAGAAATGTAATGGAAGAACCGTTATACTGCAATCTTCTGTCTAAGTAGAGGGACGATACCATTAGTTACTTTATCTCATTGTATGACACACCACTACAATTCTATTGTACGGCGAGCGTTTAACTAAGAGGATATTCAATCTTAAGGGGCTTAGTGCTGACACATTAAATTGTTTGGCGTCCGTCAGAAGATAATCTGTGACAGGTGAGAATGGATTTATACTCTAATTACCTTCGGCACAAGTTAAGGATATAATTATAAGGCATCTTCCAAGCTTAGGTCCATCGAACTTTGACATTTTAATTCAGATTTAAAAAAAAAAATATATGAGTTTGTATTAACGCGGTAGTGGGAAAATTTGTGCTTAGATATACATATGTATAGTTTGGGTATGTAAGTCTCACTTGTCTGTGTGCCTATGTTTGCAGTTGTGTATGTATCTATGTTTAGTTGTGTTTGGATGTATGTAGCTTTTTTATGTTTGGGCGGGTCTGTTTGCAGTTGCGTGGGTCTCTCTCTTTTTCTTTCTTTCTTTCTATCTATCTCTCTTTAGTAGTAAAACATCGCACTATTTCCTCTTACATCTTCACGTCTGAACATTCTCGGTAGACTAACGTCACTGGCCTTTCGATGTCCTACTCCATTTCACCATTATCAACAACTCGAGATCGGAACGAGGTCATCCGAACTCAAATGGAGGAAGGATCATTTATTTATTTTATAGGGGGCGATTGAGATTCCAAGTTCCCCCTTCTCTTTCAATCAATCATCATCCTTGAATAGTTATTTTTATTTAAAGTAAATGAAAATAACGGAGGTAACGGGTATGTTCAAAAGTTCGAAGTGAGAGGGATGAAGTATGATAAAATATAATGAGTGGAAGATACATAAACCCGAGTCGCAGAAAGAAGGAACTACTTGGAGCGGTATGGAATAGAAGAGCACGCAACTCTTTTAAGGTAATTATTATTATTTGATACTTAATAGTCATATAGACTTATTTTAACAAAGAAAATAGCTCCCAAACTTCCCCCTTTCATACTATCAACTATACATGTCTTCATGGTACGGCTCGAAAAACCCGCTACTGATTAAAAACAGTTAAACTACACCGGGTGTGGTAGGTCGCCGGATGGAAGTGCGATTCGAGTCGTTTTCACGATTCCTGTCATACACTGTAGTGATCCGGGGTTTGGATCTCACGTTAAACTACAGCTCCCCATTTAGAAATAGAGCGCCTCGGAACGAGTGCAGATTACTGGCGGAACCTTTTATTTATTAATTTATTTGTTTGTTTATTTATTTATTTGTTTATTTATTTAATTAATTTGTTTATTTATTTTATTTATTTATGATAAAAGAAACTTTTAAAAAAATAACTACAGGGTGTACATCGAGTCCCTATCTATTTTTTGTAAAAAAGTGCGATTAATATTTCTATTTCCATCCTTAGAATTGATGAAACTGT
This sequence comes from Ceratothoa steindachneri, assembly GCA_963969495.1. Classification (NCBI taxonomy): domain Eukaryota; kingdom Metazoa; phylum Arthropoda; class Malacostraca; order Isopoda; family Cymothoidae; genus Ceratothoa; species Ceratothoa steindachneri. The sequence continues at coordinate 53,701,064 of OZ018325.1, forward strand.
GACAAGAGTCATTTTACTTAACGAATTGGAGGATAGAAACGCAGTAAAATTCGGAAGATTGAAAAGAGAGTGCGTAAAGCGGGCTGTGCACATAAGAGAGTTCCTGAACTTGTAAACAAAATTAAACTAACGGATTTTGTACTGGTGAGACAAAAATTCATACCAGTGACGAGAACTATGTACGAACCCCGTTCTTTTGAAGTTGTTCACGATAAGAGTCAGGCTGACTCAGCTCTAAACTATTCATGCTATATTCCTTTCCTACATTTTCATTTCAACCAATCGCTCCACTTGATTTAAGAAACTTCACAAACACTTCAGCTAAATATTTCAGCGAGGACTTCACAGTTTGTGGAGTTGCACTTACGCGTTTTATGACATTTACCAATAAGGTTTTCTCTTCAGATCAGGAGAGTTGTTTCAAGGCCAGGCATCTATCTCGTTAACACACACTCCGTTGAGCCGGGGGTAAATTATGCAAGAAAATGCACGGAGCGGCGCCGACACTAATAGTAAGTTATTGTTGCCATAGTCATTGTTTGTGCATATATTGATACCATGATTTATTCATAGAATCGTTTGTGCATATTTTAAAACTAGGTTTTGTTCATATAATTATTTGTGTATATTTTGATACCAAGTGTTGCTAGGTTTTGTTACTAGAATTATTTTTGCATATTTTGATGCTAGGTTGTGTTAATAGTCTCGTTTGTGTCTATTTTGATAGCGTTTTATTCATAGAATTATTTGTATATTTTTAGGCGAAGTTTTGTTAATAGAATTGTTTGTACATATTTTGATCGTGTTTTGTTCATAAAATTGTTTGTGAATATTTTTATACAAAGTTTGTTCATAGAATCGTTTGTGTATTATTTGAAGCCAAGTTTTGTGTATAGAATTATTTATGTATATGCTATGCCAAGTTTTGTTCATAAAATTATTTGTGCATATTTTGATACAAGACTTAGTTCAGAGAATTGCTTATGTATATTATGAGAGCATATTTTGTTCATAGAATTGTTTGTGTATATTTTGGACAAGTTTTGTTCCTAGAAATGTTTGTGCATATTTTGATACAAAGCTTCGTTGATAGAATTGTTTGTGCATATGTTGATACCAAGTTTTCTTTATATAAGTGTATGTGTATATTTCGCTAACAAGTTTAATTCATAAAATTGTGGGTGTATATTGTGATGCGAAGTTTTGTTCATCGATTTTTTTGTGCATATTATTTATACCAAGTTTTTTTAGCGAATTGTTTATGTATATTTTGATGGCAAGTTTTGTACATTGATTTGTTTTTGAATATTTTGATTTCAGATTTTGTTAATAAAATTGTTTGTACATATTTTGATGGCAGCTTTGTCAAGAGAATAGTTTGTGCATATCTTTTACCAAGTTTTGTTCACAGAATTGTTTGTGCTCATTTTTTTGCGAACTTTTTTCCATAGAATTGTTGGTACATATTTGACCAAGTTTGTTCTTAGAATTGGTTGTGTATATTTGTATACAAAGTTTTGTTCATAAAATTGTTTGTGCATATTTTGATACCAAGTTTTGCTCATAAATTGTTTGTGTATAGTTTGATACCAAGTTTTGTTCATAGAATTTGTTTGTGCATATTTTGATACCAATTTTCTTTCATAGAGTTGTTTTATTTTTGTTCATAGTTTATCACTGTCTTTATTGAAATAAACTAAATTATCTATCACAATAACTTTCCTATTAATTTTATTAAGTAGAAAATGATGAAAGTAAACTTTCTATGAGGAAGGTGCAGGTAGAATGGTTAGATCGGAAATGTCAGGTAAAATTGGAAGAGATGAATAATAGGAATAAAAATCCATTTATTAAAAACAATGGCAGACCAATCTATGAAAAATATACTCTTTTGGTTTATTTATTTAATAGAAATTGGTTGGGAAATAATATTCACTAGAAATTTGATAAAAAAATAATATATGCGTTGGTCACTTATGAAAAAAATCATTTTTCCAAGGGAATTAACCAGGAGAGAATAGTGAAACAATTAATTAATATAAATATTAAACAGATGAGATGATAAGTTGAAAATAAGTTTGGAAATAAAATACAATATGGTATTGAAGCGAAATTAATTAATTGGAGATTGTGTGATTTGAAATAGTAAGATTGTATGCATTGAAACAGTATATAGTAAGAATGTATGGTTTGTAGGATTTGAAATAGTAGGATTGTATGCATTGAAATAGTAAATAGTAGGATTGTATGCATTAAAATAGTATATAGTAAGAATGTATGGTTTGTAGGATTTGAAATAGTAGGATTGTATGCATTGAAATATTAAATAGTAGTAATGTATGGTTTGTAGGATTTAAAATAGTAGGATTGTATGCATTGAAATAGTAAATAGTGGGAATGTATGGTTTGTAGGATTTGAAATAGTAGGATTGTATGCATTGAAATAGTAAATAGTGGGAATGTATGGTTTGTAGGATTTAAAATAGTAGGATTGTATGAATTGAAATAATATATAGTAGAAAGGTAAGTTTTTAGAATTTGAAATAGTAGAATTGTATGAATTTAAATAGTATAAAGTAGGAATGTATGTTTTTTAGGATTTGAAATAGTAGGATGACGTAAATGGTATATACAAATGTACGGAACTGTTCGAGGTTGTGCCAAGAAACACAATACCTTGCAAGAGCGACCTGGGGCGAGACTTAGGAGCGTGCGAATGTTGCGCTCTGATTGGGCGATTTAATCACGTGATGTAACGTCACAATTGGTGTTCGATTTCGTAGACGAAATAATTAAATAATTTTTAAAGATGTTTATATATTACACGATTAACCGATATAATGGAATTCCTATGAATAAAGATATATATATATATATATATATATATATATATATATATATATATATATATATATATATATATATATATATATATAAATGAATTCATGGGAATGAAAGTAAACCATCTCCGTTGGGGAAATATGAAGATTATAATATAAATTGGAGCAAATGAACAGTGTCTCTATGCATGTTTAGTTGGCTACAATAGAAATGTTTGTGCATATTTTGATACCAAGTTTTTTTTCATAGAATTTTTTGTGCATCTTTTGATACCAAGTTTTGTTCTTAGAATTGTTTGTGCATATTTTTATGCCAGGTTTTGTTGTGGATATGATGACCCTTAATTAGTAGTAATCGAGATGCCTCACTATCATAACACGATACAAGAATCATGATAGTGTTCCATAGTTTAACAATGAATCTTTAACCTCCAGAAGATTCAAACAATGAGAATTGGCCATCTTCAGGGAAGGTGGCTTTGTGACAGTCTTCTGCCTTCATATCTTTGTAATTTCTGCCGAAGGGTGGCTTTGATGTGATATGTTTTACGTGAAGTAATGCTTTTTTGTGTCTTTCTTGCAACCAAACATTTGTCGATAAGTCTGTGTATCAAAAGACTTACACTTAGATCAACACTTGTCCACCGTCAATCTATTAAATTACACATTAATGTCCACAATTACTGAAATTCACTCCGGTACAGACGCTTCTGGCTCATGTTGGACACCCTTGTTCATTCCTTTCCCTTTGAAAGTCCATAACACTTTGTTGTTCAGGGTTTCTTATTCACTTCCACCACACTCTGGCCAAAAAATTTCGTAGAGAAGGCAATGAAGGGAAAAGCAAAGAATTTAATTATGGTGATAAATTTAATTGTATGCCTAAGAAAATATCTGAAAATGCGTTTATCTATCTACAAGCAAAATATTGATTGTTGATAATGTTTAATTGTGACTCTTAAAGGTACATTAAGTGGTTATGAGAAAGTTTGCTGTTTCTTAGGTTAGGAGAGTTTGTTCAGATGCGATGGTTATATTTTTTGATGATTGTGAGTTTCTTCACGTGTGATGAAGGTTAGGTCAGGTTGATTCGGTTTGTCTGTTTTATTACACGATTATATGGGTATGATGTTCTGCTAGGATTCTTATTTTAGACTTGATTTATTACTTTGTATAAAATTTCTAATTGTTTTTCTATGATTATTTTGGGGTTAATTATTATTACCTAACTTAACCCTAACATTTAAATCCAGCAGAGAAGTACGAGGAGAGGTAAATAAGTTTTGCGAATCGGTAGGGCAAAACAGAGGAAGGGTAATGGCTGTTTGTGGGGGTGTTAGGACAAGTTATGACAAGTCAAGACCTGCAGCCACACGCCCCTGCCTCATCTATTTAAGAAGCAATAGCTGATCGCAGATCGTCAGTCACAAATTTTTCAACAATGGAGAAGGTTGAGCACCGCGCAGTGATCAAACTTTTGACCAAGGAAGGCAAGAATGGAAAAGAGATCGATGAACGCATGGTTGCAGTGTACACCGACACCGCCCCTTCATATACTACCATTGCTCGCTGGAATAAGGAGTTCGGCCATGGTCGTGAGTCCCTTAAAGATGACCCCCGTCCAGGAAGCCTGTCAGACGTGAACAACGAGGACAATGTGGCCCGTGTGGAGAGGATCATCCTCGAAAATCGACGGGTGAAGGTCGAAGAAATCGAGCGAGAACTTGGAATATCACATAGAAGTTTTATCAACACCATCCTTGACAATTTGGCCATGACCAAGGTCTCTGCCCGTTGGGTCCCTAGAAACCTAACGCCCCATGATCGACTTCAACGTTGTCAAAGTCCACAAAGCCAGAGTTGCACGAGCTGTCCTACGCGAGTGCGGATTCGAGGAGCTCAACCATGCCCCCCTACAGTCCAGATCTGGCCCCTAGTGACTACTTTTTATTCCACTAGCTCAAGGCTGCACTGCGTGGACGCGGGTTTGGGGACGATGAAGATGTCCAGCTCGCCGTCCAGGAGTGGATTGAACAGCAGTCGGGAGATTTCTGGTTTTCTGGAATTCGAAACCTCAGGGACAAGTGGCGCAAGTGCATTGAAGTCGAGAGTAGTTATATTGAAAAATAATAAAACACTTTTGCTCATATCTCGTTTCCTCATATCCGAATTGAAAAACTTATTGACCGCCCTTCTTATATATAAGATGAATGTATTTCGACATTTCTTTACATTGTTTTTTGATTTGTTTTCTCATAACTTTGTTATCCTTTGGTCTGTCGTGACAAACTATGCATCATTAACTTCGCCTGAAAAGGGTACATAAGAGGAATTCATTTTTATATATCTCCTATCGAACAACACTTTCACTTTTATAGCGGAGGAAAATTAAAAAGTCCTTGAAAAAAAATGATAGTTTTGTGTTATATCTTTTTTGTCCTTGGGCTTTTCGAGACAAAACATATATCATTAACTCCCCCTAAAAAAGATGTATGAATTGAATGCCTTTTTATATCTCTCAGGGCTTCCGGTTTTGTGCTTATAGTGCACAAAATCAAACAAGTTGCATCAAAATCCTGCCATGAGGTAATGGATTATTGCACTGATTCTTAAACTATTTCATTGTCATTCATCCTTGAGTCTTTCTCACAAAATTTCATTTACTTTCAGCTAAATTTGATTGATCTTTTCGTCTTAATCTCCCTTGTGTATATATTTATATCTAATTTATTTTTTCACATAAATAAAAAAATAAGCTTAAAAAATTATTTGTTTTATTCAACTTTTTGAACATTCGAAAAATATTTAAAGAAAAGTAGGAAAGGCAAAAAAAAAAAAACAGCAGAAAAATTATTATAATTTTTTTGAGTGCATATAAGGTTAGTAAACGACTGTCTTGAACTTAAAATTATATTATTCGAAACAATATTTTCTTATTGTGTATTTTTAACATAAATAAATGACACGCAGTATATTTCTACACTTACATGTATGTTTTTATCATATACTGTATATTATGATTATTGTATATTATGATTGATTTAGATTTTAACGAGTCCTGATGATGATGCTTTTGGTTTTTGACACATTCCTGTGTATGGTTCTAATTGTATATTGTAGATGCATGACCTGACGCAATCCTATGGATTGTTCAAATTGTATATTGTAGATACATGACCTGACATAATCCTATGGATTCTTTAAATTATATATTGTAGATGCATGATCTGACACAATCCCATGGATGCATTTTGTGGGTGAGTATTGACAGATGCGGATGACCTTTGATAGACCTTTGTGGCTTTTGTCATCCATGAAATTATGTTATGTTTAAGCTTCTCAAACCAAGGGTCAGTTTCCTTTCGAAACCAAACCGCATTACAGTCATCATATTGAAGTGAATTCCATGTTTTGGTTTTCAATTATACCAAGGTCAAAAATCCTTGTTCAGGCAGGAAAGTTGTTATCATCATTCCAAGTGGCTTTAAGATCTTTAAACCAATTGATTTGTATTTAAAGAAAACAATTGATTCCACATAATACTCTCCAAATATGTAGTAACTCTAGAAAGAAGATTGGCAATACCTTACTGTATATATTTACAGTAATATACTGTTGCGCTTTTAATGCAAATTACTGTAGAAGTGTAGCTTACTGGAAGTTTTGGCGTTAAGATTGTATATTACAATTTACTGTGTTTAGCCTTTGTCTGTAGAATTACTTTGGTGGACAAAAGTTTAAATTTTACATTTAAACAAAGTTTCTTAACAGGTTTTATAAAATTTAAACAATTTATATTCGTCTGCAAACTTTTCTATAAATAAGTGTTTTAGTGTTTACATTATTGCCTCACACCAAAATATTCAACTTTAATAAATAATTGCACTGTTCTCAATCACACACACCAACAATAAAATCTACATAGGTATACATACACATTGAGGGCTCTGTAGGGCAAGCCGCGGGATCGCTCGGCCAGACAACTTTAGAATCGGCAATCAATCAATCAATCATTTCCAGTGGCACCCACGGAGATGCATAGGGCCTCAATGAACTCACTCCACGACGCTCTATCTTGAGCTAATGCCTCAAGATCTTCCCAACAATGATCTATTTCCCGCAAAAACAACAAAAAAAACGTATGTTCAATAATTATTATTAATAAAAGAAATATTTAACTTTTACTTTTTGATAACGAGTGTTTAATGGTTCATTGTTTAATTAAAAGGAAGGGACATAGAGAAGATTTTTTTATTTGTTTGATGACAATTATTTAATATTTCCTAAACGAGTAGCGTATAATTTTGTAGTTAATTTTAATGAACAACATATATACTTCCTCATCTTCAAAAGTCACCGCATGCCACAGATATTCTCCATTTGCAGTCGGGCTCATCGGGGTCTAACGCCAATTCGATTGAAAGTGAACGGTGTGGCGTATACAAGTATAGGCAAACATAAATGTGAAAATAAAATTGATTCTGCTCTCATATTAATCGTTAGGGTGTAATTTCTTTATATTTTCTTCTTAAATAGGGGAAAAATAGCTCCCCTTGCTTCCATTGACTGTACGCCATTGATATATATATATATATATATATATATATATATATATATATATTTATTCATTTATGTCTAGATTTGATAGTACAATTCGTTCACAGAAAGTTGTTAGTTCTAAATATCAACTTCTTTTTTTACGAAGCCTAAATGACACCTGAAAGTTTTGTAGAGGCGGCATTTTGATATGGCCTACTTAAAAGCTTTTAAGTCCTTATAAGTATATTACCATTAATTAATACACAGTTTAGTCATTTGTGAGAATATTCAATAGGATCTTTGCTTTTGTAGTGCAATATTAATTATAAAACGTATTAGAACTGTATTAAAACACTATGTCCGTGAGGCTTACTCATAAAGAGTTATAATTTATTCAAAAAATAACTTATCTTGCATAATCTATCGCCATAAATTTAGGCCATATAATTTTGCTTATATGCATGTACTGTGTGTGACTTATATCGTGATTAGTTTAACTTATGCTTGTAAAGTATATATACAAATATGTTGAACTGAACCTCTGATGAAATGAGTTTTGCTCATTAAAAGGCGACGAAAAGGCTTGTATTTATATCAAGATGAGTTTGGAATATATCTATAAATGATAGAGTACGATGCAGATATTTTCTTATGGTCATTTTAAATAAGAACTTTGTCAAAATTAGTAACTATATTTGTCACTTTATTTAAAATACTAGTTATAGTGACTAGAGTATCTGGTCACTTTATCTGAATGATATCTTGGAAATCCTGAAGATGGACGACTGAATATTTTTTATTTTTTATAATGGTCAACTAAAGTTCCTTTATCAACATTAACTGGATCCATAGCATCGATTAACTTTAATTTGAGAACATATCATGAAGCGAATGTCGCTGACTCATTTGCTTATCATGAAAATGATATTTCCAGATACATTATCATGATAACCAATCAATCATTTCCTGTGGCACCCACGGGGATAAATAGGGCCTCAATGAACTCACGCCACCACCACGCTCTATCTTGAGCTAATGCGTCAAGATCTTCCCAACAATCATCTCTTGCTTCCCGCCTCATAGTCCTTATCCAAGTAACGTATTTTTTTTAACTTTTCTTCATTTCTTTATTTTTATTATTTAGTTATCAGATCAAAAAGGTTCTAAAAGTAACAAATTTTCATAACTTCGTAACACATGTTTAAAAAATAGCAGGTTTGTGTGGAAAGTAACAAAAAGAAGAACCCTGATCACTACATTTCTAGTGCGGGTTCTCAGGCCTCACAATGGTCTGAAGGAGTGTGTGTTTCAGGCTTGTGTTACGTTTGGGCAGTCTAGGAGAATGTGTGTTCTGTCATCTTCGTCATGGTCACCTATGATGCATCCTAGTTTTGGAGTGATATTTATTCTGTTCTGAACTTTCAGGGAATAGAAGAGGGGTGCCTGATCTAAATTGGTTCAAAATTACCCACGAGTATATGGTCGAGAGTAGCTTTTCTGAGTTGTCTTTTTGAGGAGATGGTCGAGTTAGATGATTAGAGGCGATCTTTTAAGGTTCTGAGAGTTAGGGTGATGTGTATGTATTTAATTGAATTTGGAGGCGAACGGGAGTTGTTTTTTTTGTACAAGTGAATGTCTATATTTCGTTGCAGGACTTCCGAATTTGGCGCCTTTGAACGGTATGATGGCTAGCTGAACTTTTTCTGGGTCGAAATCGGTGGGGATTGGTTATTCGTGTTTTTATGTTTTATAGATTTTTCTGTTTTGTCTATGTTTGGGTAGGAAACTGGTGTTGAAGGGGTGTTTCATAGGTATGTTGTAGTTTTGTTTTGGCGAAACTATTCTGTTGTTGAGAGTAATATCAGTGACTCGTACGTGAGAACGAGGTTTGAGTGGGATATATTTTCTCTAGTGTTATCAGGTTTTCGTTTAGTTCGTTTTGTTGTTTAATGTGTTTAAGTATTCCTTCAGGTTTTGGGTTGTTGTGATATTAGATTGGTGGTATGGATGTTGGATTTGTTGTAATTATTATTGTGATGGTACTCTGTTTTAATTTAGTTTATATATGTCCTTTATGCCATCTGAGCTTTCTTTTGTGACGTTTGGGATGTATTTTCCTTTAGTTCTAAAATAATGGTTCATTTAACTTCATTGTGTGTGCGATTTTTCACATATTTGTGTATTTTCAAAGGATGAAACTCATATTTTTTGATAATTTATACAGATCTTCCACTTGGGGGCGGGGGTCAAGAGTAGCATGGGCAACATTGGTGCAGCTGACATTTGAAGGATTGCATAACTTGCTATCCCCAAAGTCCGCAGCTGCATTGATCTGCGGTTATCCAATGTACACACATTTTGAATTCCTGTATCTTCTGGCGCAGATGCTTTCCCTGAACACCCATTGAGGTATCTCCCTGAACACTCATCAACCTTTCCTGGGCGCTTGTTGATCTCTTCCTGAGAACTAATTGCTCCCTCCCTAAACACTCATTGTTCCTCCTTAGCCACCCATTAATCCCTCCCTGAATAACCATCGAGCCCCAAATAACACCCATAGAGCCCTCATCCTGAACCTTCCTGGCAATAAATTGAAAAAAATCCTGAAACTACCGTGACCCCACATTGAACACTCTAGGATACAGTAATTTACTGGCAGTTAAACAGCCAGGGACTTACTGTAATTTTATAATATATCTCTGAAGGAATGACAGTAATTCACTGTATCGAAGAGTGCAGTAACACACTATAGAAAAGCATAGTAACACATTGTATAGGAAATTACGGTAACATTTTTGTTTCTGTATTTTAATATAGTTTTACTGTAATATTTACAGGAAAATAAAGTGTAAAAAATACACTAACATAGATTTTACTTTATTTTTTTACGGTTTGATATGGGTAATTTCTTGATACAGCTAATTTCTACAGTAATATGCTGTATATAATAGAGTAGCATGCATTATTGTTAGTAGTAATGAGTGTAAAATTATATTCAATATTTTACAGTGTACTTAAATTGTATTAACACTTCTAATATTTCCCCAAGCCTTTGCATTCTGATGTGGCTGTGATAAAAGAATTAACTATCGATATCTGACCATCGAAGTCATTAAAATGATTCTAGGAAAAATAATTTTTAGAATTTTTGGACGGCAATTGCTAATGTTCGCAAATCACGTGTTTGTGCGTTTTATCCAGATCAAGTTTCTTTTGTTCCTACTCACACTCTTTCACAAAGCTTTAAAAGGTGTTGCCTCTTTTATCTTAAAGTGACAAACAAACCGATTCAAATGTTTAAAAGTATTTGATATGTAACACAATTTTCTGGGGCAAAAAGCATTGTTGAAATGCTTCGCTTACGCATTTTTCATGAACAGTACTCTACCAAGAACTCCTCCGCGTGACTACTATAAAAACTCAGAATGCAGCAGAATCATATTCTCTTCAGACATATCCTTGCATAACTCTGAAAAAGCGATGGCATCGTTCGTAGTTACAGCAAAACATTTGCCACAAAATAAACTTTTATTTTCCATGAATTGGTCACGCTTGGGGAAAATATATTTGCCTGTAGCTTCTTCGCCCGACCTGAAAAAAGGGATAAGGCTCATAATCTTCCCGAGTTTTGATCGGGGAAACAACAAAACATAATGAATTGTGCATTATTTAAAAACGATTAATAACTGCAAAAATTATTGATTCCGATAGTTTTACTATCAGTTTCTGCCTCAAGCCTTCAGCAATCATAGTAGATCGAACTCATTGTGTCATTGGGCAAAGAAATTAGCACTACTTTATCAACTTCTCGCTTTCCACCATGTCTTTGATTGGCATAGAATTTCAAGCACGGTTTGACAACTTGCTGAGTTTAAGTTGAAGAGAAGCAAGACAGATCCTTTAGTCGCAGCCATTCTTTACCATCAACTAGAAATTCTGCTGTTCCACAAATACTCACGACTGTATATGAAAAACTGTATGGATTTTTTTTAGGATTGCTCTACTTTGCTCTTAAATGAGTCCGTAATTTTGAATAAGATAGGACCTGGTTTCTATAATTTACACTACAAAACATGTCATGCGAGGGAAGTAGTACAGCTTGTTAGTTCATCTTGGGAAGGAAAAAAAAACCCACTTGATATTCCTGGTTCCAATTTCTTTTCTTGAATTTTAACGAAAGGGTATTTTGCCCCTGTATTTCCTGTTCAAATTAAGTTTTCCATCAACCTACCATTCACAGAGTTGTCATATAACTACATTTTTAAGTTAGGTATCCTCGCTTTCATGCTTCTCTTTCACAACTGACTTGTCTCTGGGATATTACTCCTCTAGAATTTTGTTCGTTATAGCTATCAGAAGTGCAGTACTTTTTCTGCAGGCTCTTCTTCTGCAGAATAATTCTTGAAGTACTTTAACTAAGACTGCTTCAATCTGCATAACAAATATTCTAATTCGAGTCCATATAGTACTGTTAAACAAATCTCCAAAACATACCAATAAAAATTATATGCATGTTGTGAAAAAGGTAAATTATAAGGTAATATATTACATATAAAAATAACAAAGATATAAGTGTAATTAATGATAATGTTATTTTAAACAAATCTAAAGTGTTGATGCCAAAAACGTAATTAGCGACATTAGCGAAAAGTAAAAAAAAATGCTCAGAATGTTCTGCCAAAATAATCTGAAAAGAAAAAAAATGAAGAGAAAGTAAAATAAATATAAAATATTTTTTACAAAAAGGAAACTAGAGTTATGATAAATGTCAAAGAATAAAAAAAGTAAATTATGATATTTCATCTCAGTACAAATGTAAATATCAGAATCAAACATAATACACATACATAAAAGAAAAAGGAGTTGAAGTTAAAAAGCAAAGCTGAACAAAAAGTGAAAATGACCAAAAGATTTCTTTTTATATTTCATAAATCCAACCTAAAAAACAAACAAAAAAACAACAAAAAAATCCGGATCTAAATTAGAAGACCGAAGGAAGAGAGATAAAAACATCAAAATCCGAGTCCCAGTGACCTTAAAACCAACAAGAGCTTTCTAACCATTTTAATAACAATGCCTTTGTACGTGCGAAAAATATAATTATTTGAATGAATTAACTCATTCACCCTCCATTCACCCCTATAGTTTCATTGCCCCTGCTAGTTTAATTCAACCATCTAGTTTCATTCACCCCTCTAGTTTAATTCGCCCCTCTAGTTTAATTCAACCAGTTTCATTCACCCATCTAGTTTCATTCACCTCTCTAGCTTAATTCACCCCGCTAGTTTCAGCCACCTCTCTAGTTTTATTCACCCATCTAGTTCCATTCACCTCTTTAGAGTTTCATTCACTCCTCTAGTTTCAATCACTTCTCTAGTTTCATTCACCTATCTAGTTTCATTTACCCATCTAGTTTCATTAACCCATTTAGTTTCATTCATCCCTCTAGTTTCATTGACCCCTCTAGTTCTATTCACCCATCAGCTAATTGAAATCTATAGAAATGGCTATTATCCCTTTTTTCCTATTTTCCATCTTTGGACTCAAATGACAAAGTTAAAACCCAATTAATTAGTTTAATGTTTAAAAAAAACAAACTATTGTGAATATTTCTTTTTGAGAGAAGTTTGTTCAAAATCTTTAAAGATAATCCAGTAGAACTAGTTAGTTGTGGTATCATGGTAGAACCCCGCGCCAGCTATTATAGGTGTTTTGTTTGGTTGATACAAGTAATAATAATTTCTGTTGTTAGATATATGAGGATTGTTAACAAGAGAGATGCAGCTACTAATCGATCAAAAGGCACTAAAGCCTGAAAATATAGATGGTAGGCTTACAGGCGCATTCGGCAGTCTTGGGTTTACGCACATGACTGTAAATTACTGCCAATCATTGGTTTGTTTTGCTTACAAGAATATTGGAATCCACAACGAAGCAAGTGAAAAAAGATAGAATCGAAAAAAGTTTTTAAATCAATCAAAGGAAGTAAGAGAGATTAAATGAACCCATATTTACATCAATTTATGTGGCATGGACACATGCATAATATGTTTTAACATTTTTGTAATACTATTTCTTAGTAATATCGTTTTATTGAGTCAATTTGAATAAAATTAATAATGCCAACATTCAGGGTTTGAAGTCTCAATCAATTTAATGTAATCTCCAGTAAGTGAACGTAGACGTCTCTCTTTTTTAGTAAGTAAATTTAGGAGTCTATCTTGAGGGGCACTCCATTATGTGAGTGTAGGGGACTATATTCACCATTAAGTCAATGTAAGGGTCTTTCTTCTTTCTTTTCCATTAAGTTAATTTAAGAGCCCTCCATTAAGTGAGTGTAGGGGACTATATTCATCATTAAATGAATGTAGAGGCCTTTCTTCTCCATTAAGTTAATTTAGGGGACTTCCATTAAGTGAGTGTAGAGGACTATATTCACCATTGAGTGAATGTAGGGGTCTTTATTCTCCATTAAGTGAATTTAGGGGCCCTCCATTAATTGATTATAGGAGTCTATATTCACCATTAAGTGAATGTAGGGGGGCTTTCTTCTCCATTAAGTAAATTCAGGGGCCCTCCATTAATTGAGTGTAGGGGCCTATATTCACCATTAAGTGAATGTAGGGGGCTTTCTTCTCCATTAAGTAAATTTAGAGGTCTCTATTCTCCATTGTTTGAATGTATAAGTCTCTATACTCCATTAAATAAATTAAGGCTCTGTATTCATAATAGGTGAATGTATGGGTCACAATTCTCTGTTATGTGAATGTAAGGGATGGTCCTCTCTATTATATGAATTTAGGGGTTTCTATTCTCCATTAAGTCAATGTAGGGGGAGTTTGTATTCTACATTTGGGATGTTTAGGGTCAAAATTCTATTTATTATCTATATAGAGTTCCTGTTCGTGGGTAAGAGTGGCGGCTCGTGTATAGGCACAGCGAAACTGCAGCACCCCCTATTTCCACTCGATATTATCGATAACATTCAATATAATGAATCCTTTTTTTCTTTAATTCTTCCTTTATACTTTTATATTATATAATCCTTAAGCTTAATGTCAGTAGCCGTCCCCTAGTTTATGATAAAATGCAAAAATCCTTGTATAGAACTGTAGGCTTCACAGTTCCAGCGACGCGGTGTTTGGGTGTTGTGCGCATTCTTGCATATCCGAGCTAAGAAGCTGTAGGCTAGGTAAAGAGAGTTCTGTGGCTCACGCAGTGCCGACCCTGGTGTGCTGGTGAAAGGTAGTGTCTCATTTGTACTCGAAATTAACTTTCCGCGAATTCATGCTATTTAGGTGGTTCTCTAAATTAAAAGTCCGCAAATTCAGGTTATTTGAGTGCTTCTATAAGTTTATGTTCCACAAAATCAGGCTATTTGGAATGGTCCTCTAGGTTAACCATACGCAAAATTCAGACTATTTATGGGGTCTTCTGAATTAACTTTCCACACATTCAGGCTATTTGGGGAGGAGGTGCTCGATATCAACTTTTGGCAAATTCAGACTATTTGGAGGCGTCTAAATTAATTTTCGGCACCAAATTTAGGTTGTTTGGGGACTTTAGGATAACGTTCCGCAAATTCGGGCTATTTGAGGGTCCTCGAGATTAACTTTCCGCAAATTCAGACTATTTTGGGTTGTCCTCTAAGTTAACTTTCCACAGATTCATGCTACTTGAGGGCAGGGGGGGGGCTTTAAATTAACTTTCCGCAAGCTCAGGATGCTCTAGGTTAACTTTCCCATATTTTTTGCATTTTGGGCGGCCATTATTATGTATGTATATTTCGGGTTCTCGATATAATGTAATTATATGTCATTCGCATATGTTCCTTTCTCGCGATTATTTTTGGCAACAAATAAATCAATTTAATTTTTTAGCTTTGATTATTTTTTTTTCTTAAAAAAGTTTTTTAAGGATCTTCAAAAGAGAAGTGAAAAATAGTAAATCGCCTAAATTAATTAATGCTACCTCGCGATTTTGATTGGATTGTCTGTTTATTTATCATAATTTTATAAACTTCTATTTCTTATCCTAACTTATGTTTCTCTCCTAAAATTCCCTCTCTCATTTCCTCCAAGCCATTTTGTGTCTATGAATGGTATGGTATGTATGTATGTGTATGTATACACGTATGTAGTATACATATGTATGTATGATGTCGGTATGTATTGTCATATAAACGGTGCTTAACCACGAGTCAATTCTCTCGAGTTTGCTATCCCAAAATTCTTTTCAACTCTTCTTTCATCCTACCCCTTGTCTCTTTTGATTTATTTCGTTATTCTTCTCCTCTTTGATTTTTTTCTCCCCACAACGATAAAGCAAACGTCGGGTGAACCAGGGCACTAAACCCTTTAAAATTATCATCTCGATGTGATTATCTTCACATGATGTTAATGGAAATGAGAATTTTGACTCCGAATTCAGTGAAATTTGTAAAAGGGAGATTGAAACTAATTAGTCCCTGACCCGTCAGTTACGGACCTTGCATCCAGTGAATGTGGTTATCAAACTTAATTAGTATTTACCTTGTCTATTTATAATGCTGTCCCCAATGAATGCACCAGTCTAAGCTGCTGAAGGAGTGAGTGGAGCAGTAGGTGACAAGATGAGAGATGGGATAATTAGAATTTAGGGTAAACCTGCTGTAAATCTGGTTGGAATGAAGAGACAGTTAGGTTGGAGACGTTTTGTGCTAAACGTATGTGGCAAATGCATTTTTCCGCACAAAGATACGCAAAAAGAAACAAGGGTTGGGCAACGAAGAGATGGAGAATGTAAGAGTATGACTGATAACTTCATAGTAAGACAGAACAAACTCTCTGATGTATTTGATGTGAAAGCTGTAAAAAGTGTGATTATGGGACTATCCGAGCACATTATTCTGCTATGTAAGGTTGAATTGATTAGTGTTTAGATGGGAAGATGTGCGGATTGCGCCAATGAAGGAAGAATTAAATTAAAGAGAAGGAAGGGCACGTGATGTTTGAGAGTATCAAAAAAGAGTTGTTAACATTGAGATAGAGCAAATGTTGAACAAATTTAAAGAAGTGATAATATGTACTACAAAGGGCAGTATATATGTGTGTGTGTGCTGGAAATAAAAATAGAATGCAGCACAGTGAATGGTGGAGTAACGATAGGAAATTGCATCGGTGAAATAAAGGGAGACCTACTTGTACATGCTTAATTGTGCAGATGAGAAATTCAGTGAGATGTGGATGAATTCATTAATGGAAGCGCAATGATGTAGCGATGCCCTATCACGCAGAAAGTTTAATAGGAAAGAATCTGTAAAATGTTAAAGCTGATGGAAGCACATAAAAATGTGTTGGAGGTATATAGCTGCAGATCACTTGCAGGCAGTGTGGCTAGGGATAATTCCTTGGGTGTTGAAGCCAGTAAAGCACACAAGCTTCCAGATATCACCTGATATCATTCTTTTAGGGATAGAAGATGAATGAGGATTCGGACGGGAACAGGAAGCAATTCTGTAAAGATGAGAGAAATGGGAGAAAACAACAAGGAATAGTTGTGTGAACATCAAGTCAAAGAATGGGAGAACATTTATGATCAATGAGGAGGTTTAAAATAAATGGCGAGAGTAGATGATATAGTTGCTGAGATACTAAAAGTGTTGGCGATTTTGTAATCGAATGGACCAGGCAGTCATACATCCTAGAAAAATATTGCTATAATATCGTTGTATAAGTGTAACATAGAAAAGGGCGGATGTAAAAAAATACAGGGGAATAAGTCTGTTGATAGTTGCAGGCAACGTGTATGAGAAAATTATGATTGGGCGTGCAAGAAGGATAACTGAAGAGTTGATAGGGATTAATAGCGGATGAGCGATAAGGGCTTAGAGCGGTTAAATTGTGTGAGGATAGCAAGGTGTCAAAAACGAGGTACAAGAGATGCTATTTCGAAAAAAACAAAACAATGCATGGATAACTATACTATCTGTAAGTCTACAATGTATTTTCACAAACGAATTTCATTTCTAAACAAAAGAGATTCGATATTACAGAAACGAAATTCAACATTACACGAATGAAAATCAATGTTACAGAAATATAATTTAATGATTATTACACAAATTGGAAATCAAACTTACGCAAGCCAAAGTGAATGTTACAGAAACAAAAATTACTTTTGAATATTTATAAGTAGTAGGTTTAGATAGATTTCCAAGTTTACGACCCTTATCTTGTCCTGCTTACTCTCTCTCTCTCTCCTTTCTCCCTCACATACACATACACAATGGGAAGATGAATATACTAGCAAAAATAGATATATACAAATTTCTAATCCACAGTAGTGTTAATTCCATTATATTTGGATTTGCAGAGTTATAAAATTCGTGCGTGTGATTTACTTACATGTACTCAATTCGGGTTTTCATGTTTCCATTTTCTATGTTTAACCACCTACAAATTACAGTTTTATTATACAAAGAATTTAAAAAGAGACCGTAATGAATAAGGTTTTTGCTAATATATAATATTTATATATAAAGTTTATTTATACCTCAGATTCGCTCTCTAACTCCCGACTGCGTTTTCCAAGCATGTTCTTTTCAGCCCGGGCACATGATTGAGGTTGAGATAAGACAGTCATGGACGGTTTAGTTCTCACTTTTACACTCATAAGGATACTTGTAAATAAATTTAAGCGTGATAAATATAATTCCAGTTTCTTTCTGTTCGCGAGATTTTTATATGTATGCAAGCAGCTCTACACATGTTCATAAAACTGATGAACAGTTAGGGAGGAAATATCAAAGTGTGTCTGTCACTACTCTTAGCCCAACTAATAACTTAAATCCAATAACTTCAATTTTAAATTAGGTCTCGAATCATGTTTGCCGACTTCAATAAATCGAAAAGCAAACAATATTAATTTTATCCTCTTACCAGTGATTTAGAGTGACCTGTAATTTTACCATATATCAATTTCTTTTCATACTTGAAACTTTTAAAACTTTTATGCTTTGTCTGGCCTAATTGCTCTTAATAATGATGGTATATGCACATTATTTAGCTCGCTGCTTATACATTTGACAACATACTTTTTAAGTATTTAGAATTTTAACCATAGTTTGAATATGCTACTCAGTCCTCCGACTTTATAAAATTCAGACTATTTTTAAGGCTATCCACATTCGTTTTAATATTATTTTTATAATGCGCTTATTCATGGAAATAATAAAGCGTTTATTGTACATACATTTTAATAAAGAAAAAGATATACAGTGCATTTTAGGTAAATCGATACAAAGTTGAAAGTCTGCCTAAGAGCTAAATACCACACCAATATAGATTACTTCACCTTAGATAAGCTCACCAATCGAAAAACGGTACGTCATAATCGCGGCCCTTCGCGCCGGGAGAAGCGTAGAGAAGATTTTAAATTTGTTTAACTACCCGAGGAACTTTTTTCACAAAGTGATACTGCAGTATAAAAAGGCTGAGAATAAGGAAAATGTGTCTAAGTTCATGAACAACAAATTTCCCGCTTCTTTGGTAGTTCTGGGGGTGTTAAACAACGAATGCCACGTTATGCCTCCTCACATCTTGCACCATGGCTTCAAGATCGAGGCGGACGTTTACCTTGAGGTTCTAGAGACCTTAGTCAAGCCATTGAGCTAAGTAATCGCGGGAAGTATAGGCTTGGTTGTTGGTTGTTCAACACCGTCCCGCAGCACTGGTCCCCAGACTTTTGCCCGCTCAGTTCCCCTGACTGCAACCCCTTAGATTATTTAGGGTGGGGCGTTGTTGAGAAAGAAGTCAAAAAAGGTTGCTTAAAGAATTAGGATCTCTGAGGGCCATCATTGCAGAGGTAAAGTCATCCATCGAGAAGAACTCCCTATCCAGGGTATGGTACCAGTCAAAGTCTAGCCGGGGAAGGTAGTGAAGGCAGACATTGGTCATTTCGAATGATTTCACAACTATATATACATATCGTTCTATTTATGTGTAACTTCTAATGAGAACAAATTGCTTCGCTGGGTAAAAACCCGTTTTATTTTCTTGCGTATAATTTGTGTCTATTTCTATGAAACTTCCTGTACATACATTTGACATAAGGTAATAATTTAAAGATAATTAAAAGATAAACATCGTTTTTTAACTACAAATTGCATATGAAACATAAAGTCACACAACGCATAGTTTGTCAAAAAGAGATTTGCGCATAGAGACATAAGATACTATTTTAAAAATGAAAATGTATAATAAAATTTCAAATTATATACAATTCTTCTTCAATAATCTACAACTACGGGGACCTCATACTGCTCTACAAGAGTTGCAATTATGGTGGACAAATCTTGATACTTTTTCTTTCCTAGGTCTGGGTGAATGCCCTGTAAGAACTTAGCTTATGAGTAACGTTGAGGAGTCCTTGTTCCTCTTTCATCACTTGAAGAAAGACTCATATGTTGGGATGGCATCATGTAAGGCTTGCTTGGAGATGGTTAGGCGAGCCTTACAAAGAGTTGTTATTATGAGTAGTAAGGTACATAAGACGCAAAGTGAAATTGGTTTAGACTCTCATTCCCACCCACTCCAATGTAATATATTCATGTGTGTTCATGGACTTAATCCCATATCCCGCATATTCATGCATGTTCATGGAATCGATCCTAATAGTACCTAATTTTGCAAAAGTTCTTTTACACTTGATAGAAAAAGTTCCGTCAAACATACTTCAAGTTCTAATTTTCCAGTACGTGTCATTAAAACGACTTTTCTATTGTGTGCAGATGTGTCGAGATAAAAGTGAAAAGAATTGAGATCTCTGCTCTCCTGCGCATGAGCCACAAGTCCGGCTGCGCCAAACGGCTCAACGCCAGCCAGATCACCGTCCATAGAGTCGCCGAGAGGCTCAAGAAAGGAGAAATTATCAAAGATCGACCTCTTTCAGGCAGACCTTAAGTTTTTAACCGTTTTGGTTGTAATAAAAGCCTTCGAAAGTGCTCTAAAGCTCAAAATGACTACGCTCGTGGAGAAAAGAAGATCTCGGTGGCACGGTGTCCAGGGAGGTCAACGTGTAGGGCGGCAAGAGCGGGGAATGCGTGGAAAGGCCTCTGTATGGTCGGAAACGCTGTTGTCTCTTACTCAACCACTTGAAAAGTCATGACAATCGAATTCTCATTTTCCTGATGAAAAAACATATACGGTCAATCCGCTCGCCAAAACGCAGAACGACCGCATAGTAAGCTTTGACCAGGACATTTCGAGTTCCGCTACGTATCCACGACCAAACAACTATTGTTGTGGCTTCGAATGACGAGAAGATGCCGCTGGTATGGTTTGCGGCCGATTACAGAGACATTTTGGCCTCAAAAGTCTTGCCTTGGGCAAGAAAGATCACAAAGAATATGGAATACGCATTCAGAAATATACCCTCTCGGTTCACATGGTCAAGACCGTGCAAGAGTGGTTGGGGTCGAACATGGACTTCTGGTCGAAGGATCTTTGGCCGCTGCAGTCGCCCAACCTCAATCCCATTGACTAAAAACGTGTGGGCGCATGCCGAGGGCAAGGTCTGCAAGGTTTGCACAGCAACATCGACAAGATGTAGTCCTCCATCTACCGCGTGTGGGCCATCATGAGGAAGGACTTTGTCCGGAACGTATGCGTGGCCATCAGGTCTCGCCTGGAGCGCGTTCTCGCTACCGAGGGCAGCCACATAGATCAATATTACAATATAAACACATATTTATGTGTTGAAACATTAAAAATTGGTCTAGCTCAATCTAAACTATCATTGTATCCTTTGTTGAGAGGGTCGTAATGAGTATAACAGGAGTTTTTAAATAAATGATGTCTCTCGCAAAACATCCATGAAAAACTAGTTTCCTATTTTATCTCGATACAATTGTTCTTCTATTTCTATTTCGTTCCTTATAAAGAATAAACCAATACGTTCCTAGATTTATCTATCTCAATGTCAGACTGAAACTTTGTATATATAGCAAGGGAGATTGGCTCCATAATTCAGATCTAAATTGTAACTATATTGGTAATGTATCATGTTGTATATGTTAAGAACATTCACCAAGGCAAGTAGTACTCTTTTCCTGTTTTAATTCAATATAATAAATATTTTTATTCTTGAGAAATTGTTCATATGTACGAACTTGCGAGCGTAGCTAGTTTCAAGTCTCTTTCCCTTTAGTCGTAAGAACTTGCGAGCGAAGCAAGCCCAACCTCCCCCCTCCTACTCCCTCCCCACCACTGTTTCTGAGATAAAGTTCACTAATTTAGAAGATAGCTCTAGACACTGTATACGGGCTTAATGAAGCATGAAGGGAATTGAATGTAGAGAGATGGGTGTCGAAGTCATTACTATGAGGCTACCACTCGTACGAGAGGCACAAGGGACAAATTCTGACAGCCATGGCTAAGAAAGACTGCTTGACGAAGCCAAATAAGCTTATGAAAAAGCTGAAGTCTCTCGTTGAACCAGGGAAGATCTTGTTCTTCTCAGATAAAAAGAACTTCGGTCAGAAACAGTTGCAGCACAACACAAAGGACAACAGGTGGCTTGCCTCCAATCCTTGCCACGTTCCACGTATCATGAAGACCAAGTTCCGCCAAACTGTGATGATCTTTCTGTATGTTTCCAGTGAGGGTCACACCATGCCTCCTCATATCTTGTGATAAGGGTCTTAGGCTAAATTTATACGGCTATTTGAAGTTGCTGGAGACTGTGGTCAAACCCTGGCTGAAGAAGGTTGCTGTTGGAAGGCCATGCCTGCGGAAAGAGTCAGAAGTGGTTGTCGGAGAATTTCTACGACTTCATCAGCCTCACTTTTGTCCTCCTAATTCCTCCGATTGTAATCCCATCGAAACTATGTATGGGGCTCGATTGATAAAGACACGAACGGCTCTGCCTCCAACACCAAAGCGAGGCGTTCGAAGATCTCTCCAGGGAGACAGTGAAAAACACATGCGAGAGGTTCCGAAGCAGTCTTGAGGCCGTTTTGGAAGCTAAATGTGGCTATTTTGAGTGAACTGTTATTTGCTAGCCATAATCTAATAAATATTTTTTTCTAATTTTTGAAATACATTCATTTTTGACGTAGATATTGCGGGGAGGAGAGTTTATTTTATGTAAACAGTCAAATTTATCCTGAACACCCTGTATAATCTAAATTAATATTAACTTGGATTTTCTTAATCGCATAATTTTCTTTAGGATGTTCTATATTGATCAGATGAAGTTGGATCCCTTCATGAGTATGTCTCTTTAGGTTTTCATTAATATCGTTTTCGCTGGGACTACATAGACGAGGATGTTGAAGATGTATCCCTTAAGGTTTTACACAAACGCTTAGATACGATTTCCTCGTTCTGATCTAAAAATGAAAATTTAAAATTATATTTCAGCAATATAATAATGTAATTGAATAATATAACATTCGTATTGGTAATTCAACACGCTATTATGGATAAACAAGAAAAATCCCTGAAATATAAATAGAGAAATTATTGCTGGTATTATTAAAATGATTAAGTGATGTTTTAAATTTTAAGTTTATGGATCCACAAACTTAAAAAGATGCCTGAATAAAAATCGTCATTTGTAAATAAATATAAAGCGATAGAAGATACTTTGGTAAGGGAAGATTGAGAAGTTCAGGTTTGAATATCATTGCACTGTGATTATATCCAGACCCACTTCTTCAGACAGAACACAGTTTATGTATAATATTCTACGACACGGTAATGAGCTGTTTAGCTTAAATTTTGAACGAATTATCTGCTGCTTAAATGTATGTTTATCAAAGCGAATTTCAAGAGTTCGAAAATGATGTCGTGTTTTATGATGGAATATACGATACCGGGTATTGCAAAAGTCCTGCTACACTCTTTACAGCGCTCTCAAAAAAGTACATAATGGTACTTTTAATGCAGTTAGACACTCTTTTCTTGTCTTTGCATATAAATATGTGTTTAAATTGTAATATTAATCAATGTGGCCCCCCTCGGCGGCGAGCACAGGCTCCAAGCGAAACTTGAAGGCTGCGCCGACGTTGCAGACCAAGTCCTTCCTCATGCTAGTCCAGACGTGGCTGATAGAAGACTTTAGCTCGTCATCTTTGATGTGGTGGACCTTGCAGGACTTTCACTCGACTTGCGCCCACGCGCTGTAGTCGAGGGGATTGAGGTCGGGCGACAGCAGTGGCCAATATTTCTTCGACCCCAATCACTCTGGCACAGTCTTGACCCAGTGGGGCGGCCCACCTTCCTGCTGAAATAAGTAGACAGCCTTCTTCGTGATTTTCTCACGCAGCGCAGAACTTTCTTCCCTGTAATTTGTTGCAGTTAGCCTGTAACCGGCTGCGAACCACACCAGTGGAATCTTCTCGCCTTCCGAAGCCTCCATGCCTGATCATCATCACGGAGGGCGGGTGCTTGGTGTTAGACACATAGCAGATCTCGTGGAGGTTCTAGCCGAAGCTTACCACGCGGTCATTCTAGTTATTGATGACCGGATAGACCATAAAGATTTTTGCATCAGAAAAAAAATGAGAAATCGAATTCCATGGCTCTTCAAGTCGATGCGAAGGCGAGGAGAGCGTTCTCGACGTTGATTTCACATACGGTCGTTAACCAGAGGCCTTTCCAGGCAATTCAACCTCTTGCCGCCCTCTTCCTTGACGACCCTAGACACCGTAGTTACCAAGATATTCTTCTTCGCGAGTGATGTCATTTTGAGCTTCGGAGCACTTTCGAATGCTTTTCTCGCAGCCAAACGGTTGACAACTTGAGGTCTGCCTGAACGAGGTCGATCTTGATGTCTTCCCCGTTCTTGAACATCTCCGCGACTCTGCTGACGATCATCCGTCTGACGTTGAGACGCTTGGCGCCTGGCGCTGTCGTACTTGTTGGGTCTCGCGTGTATGGTAGCAGATATTTCAATTCTTTTCACTTCCATCTTGAGACACATGCATACAATGGAAAATACGTTTTAATGACACGTGCTGAAAAATTAGAACTTTAAGTTTGCATGCCGGAACATTTTATAACACTAACGTAAAACCTCTCGAAAAATATTTTTTACGTTTTACGAGTGTAACAGAACTTTTGCGAAACCCGGTATATCTTTACTTGATGATAAGAAGCATAAAATTCTCACTTGCTTATCTAATGCACTCTATTAACACATATATCGCTGACACATTCACCGTTCATTCGTGTCACCGTAATTTATCTGTATTTTTAATTAATCAAAAGCGATTTTACAAAAACCGATTTATGCCTGACATTCCTCTCAATTTACATTATCTCATTCTTTTTGCTCAGAGAAGGATATTTCTTAAGTGTCCACACTTCCTGCTCAGATATTTTACCCTACGGTTATTTACTCTGTGATTTTCATCCTAGTAACGCCTAAATATTTCTAACTACGAACTAATATATTTCCAGACCAGATCGAATCAGTATATGTACCAACATGAAGGGAAAAGACAGAAAGCACGCCAATTTTCCTAAAGCATTCCCAAGTTGTTAAAAAAAAGTAAATGACTAATATGGATGATGATCTTAGAGCAGGAAGCAGCGGGAATATACATATCCTTAGCGTTACCCATCTTTCCGCGGGTGCTAAGTCCCCTTCTTCGCGGAGGCTAATTCAAGGACTCCCAATGGCCGTGCTTTTTGTTGGACCTCGGCTCAACGATCATGAATATCGCTACCTTTCTACGGAATCAACTGATAAATATGCAAATTTAATTTTCCCTTGAAGGAACATGGACTCTATTTTGTGTGGAATCGAAATTCATTTGTGAAAATAGACTTGCAAATAGTATATAATTATTCATGAAGTATTTTTCAAAATCGCATTTTTCAGGGTGGCAGATCTCCAGGTATCAGTTGTCCCTGTTTGCAGTTATCCTGAGTGGCAGATTATAACAGTGGCATTTTCTGGGTGTCAGTTTTTCGGTAGGGTTTTCTAGCTGTCAGTTGTCCTAACACGACATCAATAACTCATTTCCTGTGATATAAATTAGTTCAAATATGATAGAGCAAAATACACCAAAAACATTTGGGGGAAAAATCAACCTAATCTGTTCAGTTTAGCTTCAAATATCGCCTTTGTATTGGCATCTCAATAAAAAGGGGACTACGATTGTAGTATTCAAATTAATACAAAATTATTTATAGCTATTTTATTTGCGTTCCTGACAATTTTCTGGCTGTTACCGGTTTTTGCTCTCTATTGTATTTTCTAAGCTTTTTCTTATTTTTTCCTGTGCCACATTTCATTTATGAATGCTTATATCTTATTTCATTATTCCTCTTAACCCGAAGGAAGAGTAATAGGTTTTGTGTATTAACATTTTCTACTCACTATTTTTTTTCTAACCATTTCTAGCTTTCATCGTCTACTTAGAAAATATTTCAAAGTTTCTTTTACTTCTCTACTTATTTTGCCGATTGGAGTCTCTATTATATTCGTTCCTTCAATCAATATTTAAAATATTACTTCGGAATTTGAAAAATATTATAGAAGGGTGAGTTTGTCATATTCGTATATCGTCTCCTTTAATATTCTTCTCATATAAATTCCTTTCATTTTATTGATTTGTTTGTCCTCAAGTTCATATTCCTTTATTTTATTTTTTTATTCGCTTTAATGTTACCCCTTATTTTTGTCAAATTTATTTCTGAGAAATCCCTATCTTTTTCTATTATCTGTTGCCATTGTTTATCAATTTTTTCCATTAATATTTCTTCTGTTTTCCTGAGTTCCTTTCCATCTTCTAATATGTGTATAATTAGTAAAACTTATTTTGGTTTACATATCTTTTTTAGCCATTGATGATTCCTCCAATTTCCCGTCGCACAACAACTGTTGGAGCATAGCTGGGTGCTCCTAATAGATGTAAGTAACGCCCGATCTTCAAAAATATATTAAGCATAAAAAAGCGTAGGAATAATAGCCAACTATAAGTCGGATTTTATTCTTATATTTTCCGTTCGATACTACAATTTGAATAAAGAAAATCATTAACTTTCATTTTATTTAATATCTTCTAGATTAACCATGGTTGATGTTTTTTTACCTAAAGAGTAACGAATTGCTGTTTCTAGGTATTAGTAAGACTGAAAAAAAATGCAACCGAGGGAGTAGTAGATGTTTAGCTTCGTAATACTATTGCCAAACGCCTCAAGGACGTAGTATTTAACGAATTAATGAGCAATATAATCAAATTGGTTCTACAGAAGATGTTAAAAGAAGAGGAGGACCAGTTACCGCCACCAAGGAAATCAAAAGAGATGAAATGTTGGATTTACCGAGACCTCAGAAGTCAACAAGGAACTTGGGAATTAAACTTGAGATGAGTCAAATGAGTGTTTGGCGATTATTGGAAAACAAAAGAGATGAAACCATCTCATGTTTTTTCCACGGTTGATATGTATGTGCCAGTATGGGGACTAGTGGGGTCGCTACCGCTTGCCCCTTGTACTCGAGACGGGTTCCTTCACACAGACTTGAGGACTATTTGACTTCTTGGAGGGAGAGTGGCCTATTCTATTTTATTTACTCTCTTTTGTGTTGGTCGCATGCTCCTACACCGATGGGATGGTGGATGTCAAGGAATTATGGGTGTACAACCCAGTCCATGGGTCCGTACACGCATAAATAGGGGGCCGAAAGCTGAAAGGCCGCGCATGGATGAAGAGTGGGGGGTAGACCTCAAACAAAAGGGGGCGTAAGTGAGGGCGTAAGGTTGGCCTTAAAGGGTTCGTAAAATGTCAGGATTCATTCAAGGTTATTTAAAGAGACAACCCCAAAATAAATGACTTAATTACAAAGGAAAAAAAGTAATCGCAAAAAAATATACACATGGGTCAAGATTGAGGTATTATGCAATTGCAATGAGAAGATTGGACAATGACTAATGCAATAGGCGAACAAAAATGACACTCGGTAATTAACAAATTATGGACAGTGAGGAATAACCTTCAGGGGGAATCTTAAAAATGGGCTGAAAGACCTTTACCTTTCGGTCTATCTTCTCGGAGGAGGGGGAGGTGGTAACGGAACCAAGATTCGGATTGCACGGGATGATAAAATCTTGCAACGCGGCGATGAAATCTTACAATGGGAGTCGATTACCTCAAGGAATAGCGAGGTGAGTTTGGAGCAAGATGAATTACTCGTGGGTGGAGTAGCGAGATACACTTAGACTTGGGGGAGTGCACTCAGATGGGGAGTCGTACTTTCGTGAACGGGATGAAAGGAGTATGTCGCACGAACTCTTCGAAGAAACTGCTTCACGAACTTGCCTATAGAGGATGGTCAAATGTTCCCAGGAGTGATCTAGCCGACGAGACCTTAACAATTCAGGGGCTCGACTCGAGACGAAAGGGAGACGTATCTTCGAGGGATGTGAGTTGTACTCTCTCCCGAGTAACGGGGGACCCTGAATATATATACTCAGCCGGCTAAGTCGCTAAAAGTCCTCCGGGCACGGCTGTTGTCTCAAGGGAAATCCCGGCGCCGAACGAATTACCATGTTTCAGATAAGTGTTTGAAAAGATGCTCGTCTGGCGCCAATTCTGGCCTTGAGTCATGAGGTTGACTGGAGGATCCTGTCTGGCGGGGAATTAATTTGTCCGCGGGTTATGTGGTGGGGGGAATCGGCTGATTTAGGCAAACGCATGTGGGGTGTCTCACCGGCTTCCACGTGAGATTCTTCGTTATTGTCCTTCCTTAAGATTTTGTTTGAGACCACGCGGTCTCTGCTCGAAAAAGGTGTTCCTCCTAGGTCATCCTCCTACAATGGGCTTCTCCTGACGCCGTAGCGTGCTTCCTTCTCGCTTTTGTTTTGTTTCTTGTTTTTTGTTGGCTTAAGTATAACTTTTGGTTGTCTTGGTGTTTTTGTCGATTTGTTTTGTTTTTAATCTAGCGTAATGTTAGGGTGCACATGAATTGGGACAACTTGTGCTCTCGCAGGCAGTCGCCAGATGGGCGCTATAAAGAAAAAAAATTGCATGATAGAAACGACGAGAAAAGAGTCGAATTTTAGGAGAACCTTTAAATGATCATAAAGGATGATGGATCATTTCTAGATTGTGCATCGTTGTCTGACGAACGACATTTGGAATATCAATCATCGCACCTGCATCTATCGAGCAACAGAAAATCAAAGAGTAATGGTTAAAAAGGAAATTAATCTTTCTAGTGTCATTGCATGATGTGCAATGTCGTCTCAAGTTATTATTGCTGCATACTTTTTTGTAAATACAGTTACCTTAACCAATTATCTTGACTTACTGGCAAATTTGCCGTACTTTTAAAAATATATTTATTTATTTTAAGAATTTATATCCCTTTTTTCACTATAGGCTCATCTGGCTTATAAATAATACACAAACGACACCATCAACTTCTCAATTCATCCCACTAATTAATTTTGCTCCCGTCTACTTTACCGTGGGTTAATTTTGTTCTTTTTTACCAATAAAATTGAGTTATCAGCATTTTTAAATATATATTTCTACTTGCATCTGTATATATGTCTACCATGTCATTTCTATCTTTGATGATTCCCTCACCTATTTTTCCAAACTCCCCTTTCAACTTTTTTACTTGTTGTCGGTATACGCCTCACTTCACATCTAAGTAGGCCTACCGTATTGTTACACCTACTCCTCCGATCTTCCTATATACAGAAGTAATTCTTCTGCTGCTTTTTGTATTAAGTATCACAAATCGTAAATGTGGCTTTTCTTCTGCAAAAAAAGACCCTGCATATTATTTTGATTTTGAATGATTAAAGGGGTAGTGAAATGGCGGTGTGAGGATGGATTATATGATGAAATAAATAAAAATACTTTTTTTGTCCATTTTGATGCTAATCTGGAAGTTCAGTGTGACTCTAGAATGCCAGAATGCATGAAAGTCATCATGAAAATGAAAATACAAAAATTAATAAAACTCTTCTCTCACCTGATGGGCTTCCCAGACCTAACCAGTTCGGGCAGGAACCACGCAAGCCGCACACTACGGATGCGCCAAATACTCATAGGCAAATACTTTCCAATGGTTGGAGGGTGCATCATTGTAGCTAGTTGCATGGGCAATAAAGTAGTGTTAAAAGTAGCAGCACTTAATCAGTTTTTAAAATAATAGGCCCCGTAAGGGTCGCGGCGATTTGCCATCCTGGCCGCCGTACTGACGGGATTCAGCACCCCGTCCGACCTTTTCTTAGCCTCTTCTCCTTCCTTCAAAATACTTGTGTTTCCCCCCGGTTTCCTCACTTTTCATACAACCTCTCCCACAACTTTCTCCGGTCAGCCTTTAATTTCACAGGGTAGATGCTGACCTTCTTCTCAGCCAACTGTCCCGGATCGGGGCTAAGTGGCAAGGGGACAATGTTCCCTAACCCCTGAGCTCCGGTCTGTGGTGGTGGGTTTTTAACAACCTGCCTTATCCTTACCCATACCTTTCTCACATCCCCTTTCCTTCTCACTTCACCATCTATTTTTTTACGCCGTGTCCAATGTAGAGCCACCATGCAGAGGGACGGCCAGGCCATCAGAAGGGAGGGGTGTTCCTGAATGGCAGCACCTGGCTCTGCCAGGCCTGTACGCACCCCTTGCAGGGCGGGC
Organism: Ceratothoa steindachneri; assembly: GCA_963969495.1. Classification (NCBI taxonomy): domain Eukaryota; kingdom Metazoa; phylum Arthropoda; class Malacostraca; order Isopoda; family Cymothoidae; genus Ceratothoa; species Ceratothoa steindachneri. The sequence goes on from OZ018325.1 coordinate 53,731,083, forward strand.
TACTGCGAGGGGTAATGAGCGTATGCATCCCGTGAAAGATTTAGGGTCACCATGCCCTTGTTCATCGACGGAGCCGCCCTCGGGCAGCTTCATTGAAAAAACGGAAGTCCTCCCTTTGTGCTTGCGCAGGGGACCCTTTAAATTTGTCTAACCGGAGAGAAGGCTTACTCCTCTTCTTCGCCTACGGGTGTAGGGGACTCCCCTTTACCCCCTTGGCTGGATATGCCTTCAGGCACCTCCCTCTTACTAGTGGCAGTCCACCCTTTTCTTTACAAGGGGACTGCTAAGAAAGCCAGCAGGCCGCCCATAGCCGACCGCTCCCCAGTAAAGCGGCTTGGTAGGGCAAACTCCTTTAGGGGGAAGAGGGAAGCCAGGCCCCTTTGGTCGCTCCCTCGAAAGAACCGCTGGCAAGAATATTAAACCTTGCCGGGGTCAAGGCCTGTGCCTCCAAAGACGAGACTAAAGACACTATTGCCAATAGGACCTGCGATGTCCTGGGGGATGGCCAACTGGAGGCCCCCCTGTGATAGACATGGTCCTTGAGGCAACCCACCCTCAGACGGTAGGGCCTTACATGGGAGCAAATCCGGGCTCGGCGCCAAGCACCGAACCCGAATCCACCCCTATGCAAGGTCCTCCTCCATCGGCCTGGGTTTCCAAGTCAGTACAAGGCGGGAGAGATATCCTCCGACCGGTGGCCCTGCGACTGCCAGGACCCTCTCCATCTCAAAGAAGGAACTGGCTAACGCAGGTCCATCAGGCCTGGGGGCTCCTGCCGCCGAAGGGGAGAAGCGGGTTCATTCCCCGCCCTCCTCTCCTAAAAAGAAAAAAATAGGAAAAAGACTAAGAAGACTCGGGGCTCCTCTCTATCCGCGGGGGCTGCCGGGACGGATGGGTCTGCTGCCACTTCGCTAAGCGACCAAGCCAAGATCAGCACATCCGGCCCCTCTTCCCCCCCGGGTGCAGAGCTCCTGACTATGACTAAGACCAAAAGTGCGCAGGGCAGAACCTCGATAACATCAGGGCCCCTCATTTAGAGGTTACCTGGCGTTTTCGAGCCCACTAGCTTCAAACGCTTCCTCGTTATTCGCTCCACTGATGACAGCATATTGGGCAAGGGCAACATAATCCATCAGAGGAGAGCATTTGCTAGTGTAATTGGTAGAGAGCCGAAGGTGACCGGTTTCTCGGACGGGAGCCTTCTGGCGAATGCGGCAGATCCCTCCGAGTCGGCCAAGATAAGTAGTCTTCGGACACTTGATGGCACCCCGGTGAGTGTAACGCAGCACTCTACCATACACTTTGTGAAAGGAGTAGTTTATGCGAGGAAACTCGTTGACTACTGCATAGAGGACATTACCTTAGAGCGTGCCGACCATAGGGCGGTCAAGGTCGAACGCGTCGAGACCCACCCCTACACTCTTCGTCACTTTTGACTATTACAAGCTCCCTAGTCGGTGCTTGCCGGTTGGTATCGCTACCGCGTAAAGGCATTCGTGCCACTGCCGCGGCGGTGCCATTACTGTCACCGCTTCGGCCATACGAATCGCTCATGTAGACGTGCACAGTCATAAATGTGTAAATATGTAAATTGCTCCAAGGCCAAACAAGATAAGTCCAAATCGTGTATGGCCAAGTGTGTCAATTGCAGAGAGCCGTACCCCACTTCTTCAAAGCAATGTGGTGCATATCTCCTTGAGAAAAATTTCTGTCCGTTCAGGCCCAGGATCGATTCTTACTCTGCGAGGCTAAGGACTTGGTCCTGGCGCGCCCGGCTCTGCGTGGGATGTTTTATGCCTCAATGGTTAGAAAGATACCCTCTGCTCCTGGCAGATCCAGGCGAACGAGCACGTTTGGTTTCGCACCTATTAAGAGCCCTTCGGTAGGTTCTACTTAACCCGGGCACTCCCCTGGTAAAGCTGGCGGCACAAAGGGCTCACACCCAGCGCTGGCTTAAACCAGGGCTACCTCCCTTTCCCCAACGTGACCGTTTCCCGTTAGGCGAAACGGCCACGCGCCTTCACCGAGTCGTTAGACTCACAGAGGGCAACACCCCTGAAGTTGGTCGCCAGGCCATCTTTCGTGGTTCCTAAACCTGTCCCCCGAAAGGAGGACAGAAACAAAGGAGATTCGGCTCCTTCGCCCACGCCTAGTGGTGGGCTGAGTGGCTCGGAGACGGTTGATCCTCGAAAAGACGGCCTCCCCGCCTCTGAAGCCGCAACGCTGCCTAAGGTTTCAAGGCGGAGGGAGGAAAAGACTCGCATGGCGAGCCCAACCTTCCCCAATAAGTCCTCAAAGGCGACAGCGCCTTTAGCGCATTGTCCGGCCAACAGCGCCTGTCGTTCTGCCTCTGGGAAGCGTATGGCCATTCCTTATGAGCGTCTTCTGTTCGAAGAGGGCCCCCGCGTCTCCTCCGAGCTAGGCCTGGAAGGTATATTCCTTCAATGGAATTGCCGTGGACTCCGGGCCAACTGGGAGAAGCTGTGGAGGCTTGTCTCGTCCCGTTCCCCCTTAGCTATTTTTATGCAGGAGACCATGCTAGGCGCGTGCCCCCTGCCCGCCCTCCCGGGGTATAAGGGTTTTGCGACCCCAACACCACGAGATGGGGCCAGGCTGTGAGATGCGCGGTTATCATCCGCATTAATGTCTCCGTTCTTCTTTTCACTTTAGATACCTCCTTTCAGGCAGTGGGTTGCAGCTTCACCTGGATAGGAGGTATACTATTATTTCTGCGTGCTTTCCACCGTCATCTGACTTCGACGCGGGGGACTTCCGCCGCGTCGCGGCACCGTTGATGAGGCCCTTTCTCTTGCTTGGAGATTTGAACGGCAGGCATCCTCTCTGAGGAGATTACTCATTAAATCTCAGGGGACAAGTCTTTGCCAATCTGATCGAAGAGCTTGAGATAGGTGTCCTAAATGAGGATGAGTTTGCGCATCATGCCCGAGAACCGCTTCATTTTCTTGCCTTGATCTATCTTTGTGCTTTTCAGGTGCACAGCCTAATTTTGATTGGGGGGGGGTGGTCGATTACCTCCATGGTAATAACCATTTTCGCATTCAAATATCATTTTCAAGGCAACCGCCGCCTGAGAGTCCACCCCGGTGTTTCTTGGCGCGGCGCGGTGGCCCGCATTTCAGGAAATGATTGAATTTTCTATCTCAGTCGAGGAGTTTAGGTCAGGGGATGAGGCCGTTGAGTTCTTCTCCGGCAACCTCATCGCCGCAGGCCTGACTACTATTCCCAGAACGTCGGGCCGAACTCTCCCGTGGTGGTCGGTCGAGTGTGAGACGGCCCTCAAACAGAAGCGTTATGCCTACATGCGCTATAAGCGCCGCCCAAACGATTTCACTGTCGCTGAATTTCGTCGGGCTAGGGCTAGGTTCTGGTATATTTCGACGCACGCCCGCCGCTATTCTCGGCGGGCATACGTGTCTTCGCTTAACCCAAAGACTTCTCTAGCAGATGTGTGGAAGCGAGTCAAAAGAATTCGGGGCAACTTCTCGCAGGACCCTCCTCCCGTTCTCCATTCTCCTGGAGAACGGACCCCGCGTCCGTAGCAGACTCCTTCGCGGGATGCTCCTCTGCCAGTATTCAATGCACGTCATGATGTCGTGGAAGGCCGCCTGCTGGACTTTGCCTCCAGAAGCGGAGACCCCTTCAATGACAGGTTTACTGTGGGTGAGTTGCGTTCCGCTCTTGTTTCGTGCGCGGACACCGCCCATGGTCCGGACGATATCCCGTACACCATGCTTCGACACCTGGGTGCTGAGTGAGCGAGGCATGCCCTTTTTCTTAGATTTGTTGAACTAGGATCTGGGTAGAGGGTTTCCACCCAGATTCCTGGGAGGAAAGATAACTGTACCCTGGCCAGTTTCCGCCCAATCTTTTTAGCCTCTTGCGTGTGCAAGCTGATGGAGAAATTAGTAAATGTTAGGTTAGCCTTTTTTTCTGGACAGCGGAGGCCATCTGTCTTCTACATAGTGCATCTTCCGCAAATTCCACTTCACATCGGATGCTCTGCTCCGACTGGAAAATGCCGTCTGCGAGTCCTTCCTTTGTAAACGGAACTACGCAACGGTGTTTTTCGATCTAGAGATGGCCTACGATTCCGCATGGCGATACGGTATCATGGAGGCTGAATACGATGGGGGCAAGGGGACGCCTCCCAATGTTAATATCTAAATATTTGCGAGATCGTCGATTGTTTCCTTGGTCTTGTATTTGACCGACGCCTCACCTGGGAAGCTCATATTTGCAGCCTTAGGGTCTCTTGTGCCAGCGCCATGGATATTCTCCCCTCCGTGACGTTCAGCGCTTGCGGCACTGATAGGGCTACTGCCTTACTTTTTTATCGATCCTTTGTTCATTCGAAGCTCGACTACGGATGCGAGTTTTATGCATTCGCAGCCGAGCGTTAATGGTGGAAGGGGGACTCAATCCACGACACCGGCCTTTGCCTTGCCACCGGTTCCTTCCGCACTTCCCCCATTGAGAGTCTGTTGGTCTATGCTGAGAGATGCCGCGTGCAGTGCATCACTCGCCTGTACGCGCGAGCCCGGCGCCTCCCTCAGTCACCAACAGCTCTCACTGCATCCGCAGCTGATCTCGATGGTGCCTATGCCGCCGAGAGACGCCAGTCATACCCTAAACCCTTTGGATTTAGGGCCAGGAAACTCCTTCGAGAGCTAGGTATAGCTCTTGGGCCGGTAGCATCTCTGGTTCTGCCCAGAACGCCCTCCTGGAGGGTACCACATTTGGCTATTTGTCGCCACGCCTCTGTTCCCAAAGCTTGTACAGCGACGGCAGTATTGCGTTCGACCTTTTTAAAGCACACCTCGTGTCACGCTGGAACCGTGCCAGTGTATACGGATGGCTCTAAGCCCGAAAGCGGGTCGGCTTCCACGCCGTATCCACTCTGTTTGAAGTCAGCGGGGCTCTGCAAGGCGCTGCGTTTGTCTTCGCGGCCAAGCTGATGGCAATACATCACTCGGTACGGGAGAGTACGTGACGTGCTCGGTTCGGAGACCCGATTGGGATCTATAGTGACTCACAAAGCGCCCTTAGCGCTCTCGGGGCATTGGAATCTCCGCATCCCCTGGTTCTCGATATCCGTGACGCCACGGTTTTGGCAAGCCGGGCGGATGTCGAGTTTATCTTCTTTTGGGTTCCTGGACTGTAGGAATTGCGGTGAACAAGCGCACCGATAAGGGTGCCAAAGAGTCCGCGAGGACTCTGCCACTGGACTAGCCTTTCGCTCTTCCTCACACCGACTACATGGCAGGAATACGAGCAGCTCTTCGGGCTGCTCGGCAAAGGAGATGGGCGATGGTCGAAGGGAAATTAAAGTTGGGTGCCATTGCGCTGCGACTGTTTCCATGTACCTACCACCCAATGTCGCGAAGGCTTCAGGTTGCTTTCTGTCGTCTCCGAATTGGGCACACTCGCAGGACGCACCGCCATTTGATGGAGCGCTCGCCAGCGCCCAACTGTAAAGACTGCGTTATATCCCAGACTGTTCAGCACATTCTTGTTGAATATCCCAGTCTGGACGATCTTCGCCCACGTTACCTGTCTCGTTACCGGGATGGGCGGGGTTGCTACCACCTCTCCCTTGTACTCGGGATGATCGCGGGCACATTGACTGGTGGACTTGTAGACTTTGGGGGGAAGGCCGGCCTTCTCCCTTTTATTTAACTAGTTTTTGTTTTTTTGTTTTTGTTATTGTTGTTTTCTTTGTAGGTCGCACGCTCCTGCGCAGGGCGGAGGGGGACCTTTCCCGACGCCGGATCTCGCTTCCTAATTGTTATCATCTTCCCTTTTTATCGTTGTTTTGTTTTCATTTTCTTATTTTAAAGTAGCCTAGAGCTATAATAGGACCCCTAGTTCTATTACTAACTTCCAAATCAAATAACTTGCTAAAATCCAACTTATCCATCCCAGAACAGATTTCAAAGAGCTCGATCATATCGAACCTTACACAACTTCTCTAAAATGGGAACATATTTAGTACCCTCAGTCTATCTTCATATTCAAGGTGCTTCAGGGAAAGTATTATTTTTGTTGCCCTCTTTTGTTCTGACTCTAGCAGGTTGATGTCATGTCTAAAATGTGGCTACCATGCTTGTATACATTACTTTAAATGTAGCCTAACATACGAGTTGTAGAGTTTAAGGATAACCTCTTTACTCTTTGTATCTAACATTCCTATAATGTATCCTAGCACCCTATTTGCTCTATTTTTTGCCTCAATACACTGCTTTCAAAACTTCAGTGAGCTATCCACTAGTACGCCTAAGTCCTTATCATCCTCAACTAAATTCAGCCAATACCCATCCATTTCCTAGCTAAATTCCCTATTATCCCTTCCCATGTTAAGAACTTGGCATTTTTTTTAAGTTTAAAAGTCATCTGCTACTTCTGAGTCCAAGCTAATAACTTATTTGTCACTCTGCACTTTAAAGCAACCCTCAACTTTTTTTACTACAGCTGCCAATTTAGTGTCATTAGCAAAAATTGACACTTTGCTATTTACAGCTTCCCCAAGATCATTTATATAAACTACCAATAAGAAAGGGCCTAGAACGGATCCCTGAAGTATGCCACTGATAATGTCCCTCCACTGTGACCTCACCCCATTCAGCACAACTCTCTGTTTCCTGTCTTTCAGCCATTCAGTTATCCAATTCAAAACTTTATCACATATCCCATGCATTTTTAATTTGTGAACTAGTCTCCTATGTGGAACCTTATCAAAAGCTTTGCTAAAATTTAAGTAAATTACATCAACATTCTCTCCCTTATCTAATTGTTTAGTAACAAAAATCCATAAAATCCAGTAAATTTGTTAAACACGATCTACCTCTTCTTAACCCATGTTAAGCATCATTTATTAACCTACCACACTCTAGATGGTCAGAAATCCCCTACTTAACTATCTTCTCAAGGATTTTACAAACGTTAAAAGTTAAGCTTACTGGCCTAAAGTTATTCGGATCCTATTTACTTCCATTTAAAAAAAAAATGGCACTACATTCGCTAATTTCCAATCATTAGGTATTTCTGCAAACTCTAGTGATCTAGTATATATCTTCTCAAGAGCTACTGCAATAATATCTACACCTTCTTTGAGTAACCTATAACACAGGCCTGCGTTTGAAAAAATTTTTATGTTCCCCAGGATTTCTTTGTGGTTTCTTAATGAATCCAACCTCCTGGGCTCAAAAATGAATGTATATTTGTTCAATCAGGTCAGATTTTCTCAGTACAGCATACACCATTTTCATTGAGATTACCTCATTTTTTCTGAATTTAAAAAAAAAAAAACTTTCTCTATCTAATAATGCATTATTACTGTTATATCATATAAACAGGAATACACGTATGTAAACTATAATTCTTTTAATAAACAAAAAATAAAAGAATGCAACATAATAAAGAAAATAATTATAATTTCGAAGAACAGACGCCCTTGACGATTTTCGTTTGTGCCTGTCATCTGGTGCATCACGCTTCAAACACCAACAGTGGCCAGCAAGCATGTTTCCGTTCCATTTACACTGGTACCTGGATTCCATTGTTTTTATGTCCTGATGGAATCTTTGCCCCTGTTCTTTACTGTAATCTCCGCAGTTGTCGGGAAAAAACTCCAGATGGGACTGTAAAAAGTGTATCTTTATAGACATTCGAGCTCCCAAATGTTTGAGACTTGTTAAGAGCTGATTGACCAGGGCAACATATTCTTCTAGGCTTCTTTTATTGCCTAGAAAATTGTTAACTAGAGATTTGAAAGCTTTTCAGGCATCTTTTTCTATGTCCTTCTTTGATGCATCAAATTGCTGATCAAGTTCCTGATTTGAAGTCCATCAAAAATTCCCCTATGGAGCTTAGCGTCACTGATTTGTGGAAATTTTTGAAGAAGAAATTTGAAAGCTTGGCCTACTTTATTAAGGGTTTTGACATAATTTTTTATTATGCCAAGCTTTATATGCAGTGGAGGGAGGAGTATATTTTGAGGAGGCACTAAAAGTTCAGCTATCACATTGTTTGATCTAATTCTAAATGCTTCTCGTGGAGGCCAAACCTTCTTCTCATAGTGCATACTATCTGCACGACTGTCCCATAAACATAGGAAACAGGGATGCTTCGTGTAGCCTGTTTGCGTCCCAAGCGTAAGAGACACTACCTGAAAAATATTTAGCACGGTATGTAAATTCAGTGTAATATTTCTAAAAACAAATTCAAAGTAATATTTCTTAAAACAATAAGAATATGAATATGTACTGAAAAATCCTGTATGCCAATGCATTAAATCATCGTATTGGAGCTAATTGGATATATGTACATCTTATTTTGAGTTTGAGTTGTGTTGTATACCTTCTCAATTAGGATAAGTTCCCCATTAACCCAATAGGATGCATTAACCTATAGGCAGACACTTCAACAAAAAATATAACTCAAAAATGACTCATGATTTCCAGATTTGCATTCTTGTAAAATGTAAGTTGACCAAAAGGTGTATACAAGTATTAACAATTAAAAATGAAAATGTCAATATCAAAAAGCTTAGAAATGCCAAGTGTAAAATGATCTTACCTTTAAGTCGCCACATATCCTCCACTTATAGCTAGAGTAATTTATTGCATCCAACAATTTTTTCATATTTTCATAACTTTCAGTAAGTTGGATTGAATGGCCTATAGGAACGGAAGCTATCTTGTTACCAATATTCAGTAACACAGCTTTTAAACTTCTACTGGAGGAATCTATGAACAGTCTCTATTCTAATGGGTTGTAGGGAATTCCAAGGGCCTCAACAAGTCCTTTAATATTGGCACAGTATACTAAAGAGCTGGAAGAATGCTGTAAAAAATAGCTTCGAAACTCTTGTTCTCTATTTCTGTACCCCCCTAAATGTTGTTTCTTAAGCGAGAAGATTACTTTCACGAAGTCGAGAGCCAAGAAGTTGTGTATTCGCCTTTGAAACCCCCAGATCCCTGGTCAGGTCATTTAACTGAACTTGAGTGAATGGTCTTGTGACCATATCATGTGTGGAAACCTGATAAGACTCAGATGTGTCATAATCTTGGTCAACTTCCATATTAATCTCTTCATGTACGTCTATATGTTCAGGGGGAGAAGGTATAGGAATTCCTGGGCCATGGGGCAGGGGTTTGATGGCAGAAGGAACATCCGGATATGCCACACTATGTTTATTCTTTTTATTTATACCTGTGGAAAATATAATTGCATATTACATAAAGGAATTGATTTGGAGTGGCAGATAGTACATAAATGTTTAGTAAAGGATATGTTCATGCTGAAGTGAACTATGTTAGTTTTTAATTTTATGCTAAGTCTTTGCATAATAATGACATTTTCAGGAGCCAGTATAATACAGAAAGCTTAAATACTTGATACAATGCTCACCTTTAAGATTTGTCATGCAAAAATAGCAGTCCGTAGTGTGGTCCTTGCCATCTCTCCACACCATGGGAACATCAAAAGAGAGGGACTTCTGTTCGCCCTGACTCCAGCGTCTTAAACTTATGTAGCATCCCTTGCAGCAGATATGTGGTGCAAAACTTTTATCTTTATCTCTCAGCCTTACTCCAAAATATGCATGATACAAAGATTTAATTACAGGAGGGATTGTACTTTGCTGCTCGGGAAAAGTCACTTTGCCGCAAACATAGCAAAATCTGTCGGAGCTATTCTTACATTTTCTGTTCATTTTTAACTCAACCACTATTATTATTATTCTTATTATTATAATGCTAAGCAATTTTTAACCTGCAAAATATAAACCTATTTGCATAATTGCTTAAAATGTACACAAAATTTACTGCGAATAGAGCAGTGCAAAAACTATTGAAATTTGATGAAATATAGGAGATGTATAAACTATAAAATTATTATCACCCCCTGTATCGCAAAAACTGGAGGTGATAGAGAAAAACGGATGACAGATTCGGATTTAGGAGGTTAATTTTATTAAGAAACACTATAGAAAACCTAAGGTACATTTTTGACGCAGACCAGTTTAATGAATGTTGTCTGGGCCAGATGACTTACTAGTATTTAACTCCAATATAAGCCCTTTAATTATTTCCCTGTTCAAATGAATGGTATTCAACACTACTTTCCTTGACCTAGAATTATCATCAATTAATCTACCTCGATTCTCTTGTGTAAATACTAAATAAAAATTATCATAAGAACCTCTACTATTTCCTCATCAGATTCATTCAAAACCCCTTCATATCTAGTAGGCCCAATTTTATCACTGTTAGATTTGTTATTGATTCTATAATACGAGGGGCAGTCAATAAGTTTTGCGAATCAGTAGGGCAAAACAGAGGAAGGCGGATAGCTGTTTATGGGGGTATTAGGACAAGTTATGACAAGTCAGTACCTGCTCCGCATACTCCTGCCTCGTCTATTTAAGAAGCAGTAGCTGATCGCAGATCGTCACTCACAAATTTTTCAACAATGGAGAAGGTTGAGCACCGCGCAGTGATCAAATTTTTGACCAAGGAAGGCAAAAATACAAAAGAGATTCATGAACGCATGGTTGCAGTGTACATCGACACGGCTCCTTCCTATGCAACCATTCCTTGCTGGAATATGGAGTTCCGCCATGGTCATGAGTCCCTTGAAGATGACCCCCATCCAGGACGCCCATCAGACGTGACCAACGAAAACAATGTGGCCCGTGTGGAGAGGATCATCCTCGAAAATCGACGGGGGAAGGTCAAAGAAATCGAGCAAGAACTTGGAATATCACATCGAAGCGTTACCAACATCATCCACGACAATTTAGCCATGACCAAGGTCTCTGTCCGTTGGGTCCCTAGAAACCTCACGCCCCATGACCAACTTCAACGTCGTCAAAGTCCACATGGCCAGAGTTGCACAAGCTGCCCTGCGCGAGTGCGGATTCGAGGAGCTCAACCACCCCTCCTACAGTGCAGATCTGGCCCCTAGCAACTACTTTTTATGCCGCCAGCTCAAGGCTGCACTGCTGGACACCGGTTTGGGGACGATGAAAATGTCCAGCTCGCCATCCAGGAGTGGATTGAACAGCAGTCGGGAGATTTCTGGTTGTCGAGAATTCGAAGCCTCAGGAAAAAGTGGCGCAAGTGCATTGAAAAATAATACAAAACACTTTTGCTCATATCTCGTTTCCTTATATCCGAATTGCAAATCTTATTGACCGCCCCTCGTAGCTAAAAAAATTTCTTGGATCTTTATTATTATTTTGAGCTAAACTCATTTCTGCCGCCTTTTTGCTCTTCTTAATAATCTTATTTAGCTCATTAATATCCTCAAAACATTCTATAAAATTAAAACTTACTCTATCCCTTCCTATCATATTTTCCCAGTCCAAGAATAACTGTATCTACTTATTTCCCTGATTATTAGCTCATCAATACAATCCAGGTGGTCTGTAAAAGGCTCCCAAGTGTATTATCATATTTTTAATGACCCTAATATCTATTCACAGTGATTCAACTTCTTCTTGCTTTATAGAATTATTTAGATTTGAAGAAATGCTATTTCTGATATAAATAATCAACCCACCAAGTCTATCCTTTTTGTTTAATACTACTATTGACTGGTATTTCGTATTATTTTATTAATCATTAAGACCATGAGGTGAACTTAGAATATAATACAGACTAAAAAATATTCGAAAACTTCCTGTTAATCATCATCATCATCATCACTAACTTAATAATTTGAGAAGGGGATTTTTTTTTAGTATTTGAATAATAATTTCTTCTTAGTTTGGTTATGACTTATGTTTTTTATCAAAGTTATTTCTAATAATTCTTTTATAATATCAAAAAAATCAAAATGCTGAAGTTCAGAGATAAATATAAGTATCGAAATTTTGTAAAATTTTTAAAACCCAAAGAATTACAAATGGTGAAGTTCAGAAAATTTATTTTTATATATCTTCTCTATAACTCGATATTTTAGCAACATGATATTTTGAAAGGGGGGAAATTTAGTTTTAGAGTTCTTTTTTTAAAATTATTATAATTGGAGAAGTTCAGAAAATTTAACCATGGCTACTTTTTTTAGACTTTAAATTTTAATCTTAGTAGCGAAGCGCAAACGGGGGAGTGGCGGGCGTATCCATTGCCTGGTTATTTACATTAATCTACAACGGCAAATAATTAATTTAAATCAAAGTCGACCTTCAATTTAATAAAGTTGAAAGAAAACAATTATTAAGGGGAAACATTAAAATTATAAGAAAAAATACCTATAAAGTGAGAAGCCGTTTATGAGGGAAATTGTTTATATTTATCTCATTTATCAGGAGTTTTTGAGGATTAAACATTTTAATTTTGTGAAAATAGGTTAGTGAAAGTAGGGAGGAGGGGGAGGGCAAAAAATTCCTTGCATAATGTTCGAGTTAGTTTTTTATTAAAGGTTCGCATAAAAGGGAGTGTACTACGTATGGTGTTACTTGAGTGTCATCCAGTTAAGGCAGCCTTCGGAAAATGTAGCAATGATTTAGCAATAAATCTCATGAATGTTAATTCGACGAAACTGAATCCTAATTAACCTCAATAGAAATGCCGCCTAACGGTGATCGAACATTTTGGGGTCATGGGATTAATAAATTCTTGTACTCAGGGCCGGATTTAGGCAAGGACAATATGAGCAGACGTCCAGGGGCAGCATAGATTGCCGGGTAAATTAGGTTCTCTTTTAAGTATGAGTGTTATTATATTTGTAAAATGAACTTATGTAATTTAGCACACTGAATCATTATTATATATATATATATATATATATATATATATATATATATATATATATATATATATATATATATATATATATATATATATATATATATATATATCTTCAAGGAAGAGCAGGGGGCGCCTGTTGGGATCATAGTCTAAAATTTTAGTGTTTTCTTCTATCATTTTCCGGTTTAGGCAAGTTCCGTGTATTTCCTGTGTATGTATTTTTAGGTGCACCGTTGTTCAGATGGTATGACATTCTTCTTGAGAGAGTGGTTTCGGTCATTACCTATACTCGTATATCTATCGGTTTCCCGGATGGATGAAAACGACCGCATGTACAAGGATAGCAAGAGTGAAGGTTAAAATACTAAATTGATACAGTTCTTTTTAGCGCTTTAGATTGGTCTATTTGATACAGTTGCTTGGTCTAGATGAGGAGCGGGACCCAAATAAATACTTCTTTTGTTCATCTGTAAAATTTATTGGACTACGTTTTGGAAAATCTTGAAATTTTGTTTCTTCTAATCATTAACAGCTCAAGCTCTCCTCGCCTTGCACACATGAGGGTAACACTATAAAAGAGTTTTAAATATACAGTTACCAGGCAATGGCTTCGCCCCTTCCCCCTACAGGGAGAGCTTAAATTTCAAAAGGAACTCTAAACTAAATTTCCTCCCCTTTCAAAATATCACGTTGCTAAAATATAGAGTTATATAAGATATATAAAAATAAATTTTCTGAATTTCACCATTGGTAATTCTTTGGGTTTTATAAAATTTACAAAACTTCGATACTTATATTTATTTATGAACCTCACTATTTTGTTTTATGATATTATAGAAGAATTATTAGAAATACTTTGATAAAAAACATAAGTCATAACCAAACTAAGATGAAATTATTATTCAAATACTCCAAAAAATCCCCTTTTTAAATTATAGAGTTAGTAATGATGATGATTATTTGGACATATTTCTATTATAAATTTTAGACGTTTTTATTTACGACAGAAGATAGGTTTTTTTAGAAATTTGACATATTAATATTTTTACATATTTTATATCATTGATGTTTGTATAGTATAAAAATAGTATTTTCTTTCGTTGTTCACTTTTTATATCAGTAAGAATTTCAGTTAAAAATATTATTAAAGATATGTGTTTTATTTAGTTATTATCATATTATTATCATTTTCCTTATATTTTGATTCATATTTATGTATAATGTTTCCTACTCGTTTTTAAACAAAACTATTTATAGCTATTTACCAAACTTGCCGTTTGATGTGATCTCACTCAAGAATTGGCTGGATACTTTGCAAATAATAACGTTACATAAACTTCCTCTTTATGGGTTGGCCTCGTATGAACCCGAGGGTCTTTACCAGTTCATCGTTCTGTCATAAAAAACATAAAAAAAAAATAAATTTATTCAAATTTATTCGGTTTTAGAACTACAAAATAACAGATCCGTTCAAAGCCAATTCCAGAAGAGAGAAGGTGATAACTACATCAGACTAGAGCAGAGCTCTAATCAAATTAACCATCTTACTAATTAAGTGAGCATGAAAGATGACGTTAACTAATGTCACTAAGAGATGAAGATACCATACTAAAATTATGCTCTCTTTTTTTACTATCTCTCGACCTGCGATACGCATTTAACTAATGTAGCTTAAGAAATTGCCATTTCATACAAAAGAGAGGAATGGACAGATCTTCTCCTCTGGCAGAGCCTCGCTTTCTCGTCTTTGGAAGGAAAATAGTTGCATAAAAGTGAGATATAATACTGAAAACGCATTTGTACACAAGCTTTACAGGAGAGTAAAATGTTCGCATCACTTTATTTATTTATTCTTTTATCCTGATCTTTTATTTAGATGTTTTCATCTGTCCTTCCTACTAGGTAATATTTAGATTCAAGATTACTACCAAAGTCGATTTTTGAACATAATTTTAGATATGCTGTCTAGCACTCGATTAAGTAGGTCATTGCACATTAGTGTGATTTATCGATGAAGTAATTTCGGGCTATGACCGAATTGAAAGGCTTGTTTACTAATTTCAATCTATTTTGACGAGTGTTTACCTAATCCATCTCGGACCGTACTGTTTAATTTATATTAATGAATTATTATAAGGTTTTAAACACTTTGATCTGTTGCCCAAGAAATAGCCTACGTGCGAGCGATAATAAGCTTAGGTACAGAAGTTCCTTTCTAAGTTCAGTAATTATCATAGTTTGGTTACCCAACGTTGTACCTTGTCTAACAGCGCCATGTCTTTGTTGAGGTACAGATACCAAAATTGCACCGCATACTTGAGATGAGGATGCATTGCTTTAGACTTTGAGTTCTTCCGAAATTAAAACCCTTAGGTCCCTTTTAAGGTAACTGGCTCTATAATTTAGTCGTTTATCTGGTAATCTAGTTTTAAATTTCCACATCTTGAGTGCATAAGCTTGCATTTATGTATGTTAAAGTTCATCTGCCATGTATCCGCCCGCTCGACAATTTTATCCCGGTCTCGCTGTAATTTCGCAACATTTCATGTAAAAAGTGGTTTCTATAATAGTTTCATGCCATCTTGGAATTTGGAAATGTTACTAAAAAATTCCCTATTAAATTCATCGATATATATATATATATATATATATATATATATATATATATATATATATATATATATATATATATATATATATAATAATAATAATAATAATAATAATAAGCAACAGTTGACACAGTACTGCTAGGTTCGAGCTTGCTCCATTTATGACAACCAGCTGTAAACGATTTGAGGGCAAATTTCCTATTCACGTAAGGATATTTTTCCTTTTATTTTGTGCGCTATAAATTTCAGCAAGAGCCTCTAATGCAAAACTATATATATTTTTTTTAAGGCTAGGTAAATTATGTCCACTGCTTTAGTGTCTTCGTAAATAGAAATTATTTTATTAAAATAAATCCAGATTAGTGAAGCACGAACGTCCTCGCCCATATCCGTGTTGTTTCCATGATTATGTAGTCTATTTGCCTCGAGAAGACACTATCCAATAAAAATATCTAACTATCCATTCTAAAAGTTTACCAATTACTGACCTTAAACACATAGGAGATAAATTACTAGGATTGTATTTCTCTTATTTTTTTAAGATTGGTCTAACATTGGGCACTTTTGAACTCTACTGGTCTAACATTAGCTCTTTTGAACTCTACTGGTCTAACATTACCTCTTTTGAACTCTGCTGGTCTAACATTAACTCTTTTGAACTCTACTGGTCTAACACTAACTCTTTTGAACTCTACTGGTCTAACATTACCTCTTTTGAACTCTACTGGTCTAACATTAACTCTTTTGAACTCTACAGGTCTAACATTAGCTCTTTTGAACTCTACTGGTCTAACATTAACTCTTTTGAACTCTACTGGTCTAACATTAACTCTTTTGAACTCTACTGGCCTAAAATTAACTCTTTTGAACTCTACTGGTCTAACATTAGCTCTTTTGAACTCTACTGGTCTAACATTAACTCTTTTGAACTCTACTGGTCTAACATTAACTCTTTTGAACTCTACTGGTCTAACATTAGCTCTTTTGAACTCTACTGGTCTAACAATAGCTCTTTTGAACTCCTTCCTTAATAGAACGTAGACAACGGTTTTACTAAACTTATTCCCGCTAAAAAATATTATTGCATGCGGAGAGGAGGCGCAATTTTAAGTTATTAAACAAATGGACATCGTTTAGGGTAGGTTAGGTTAGGTTAAGTCAGGCAATGTTAGGTAAAGTCATGTCAGGGTAGATTAGATTAGTTAATTTAAGTTATGTCAGTTAGGGTTAGGTTATGTTAAGCCAGGTTAAGTTAAGGTAGGTTTCGTACGGTTAGGTTAGCTTAGGTTAGGTCATGTAAGGTTAGGTTTGGTTAGGATTTTTTCAGGTTAGGTTAAGGTAGGTTTGTCAGATTAGGTTAGCTTAGGTTAGGTCATGCCAGTAAGGTTAGGTTAGGTCAAGTTATGTTAGGTTAGGATAGTTTTCCGATTAGGTTAGCTTAAGTTGTGTTAGTTTGGTTAACTCTAGTTATATTAGGTCAGGATGAGCAACACGAACCTTGCATTTCACTTTCCTTCCTCGACGAACCTACTCTTTTTTTTCATTTTGGATGATTAGATGCGTGTGTTGAATGGTAATGGGGGATTGTGTGATGAAATAAATAGATATAATTTATTTGTTGCACTTATTTAGGTATCCCACGAGCTTTAAATGATGTTTGCGCCGTTGTTATGTGAAAGAGA
Organism: Ceratothoa steindachneri; assembly: GCA_963969495.1. Taxonomy (NCBI): domain Eukaryota; kingdom Metazoa; phylum Arthropoda; class Malacostraca; order Isopoda; family Cymothoidae; genus Ceratothoa; species Ceratothoa steindachneri. The sequence continues at coordinate 53,748,147 of OZ018325.1, forward strand.
CTGAGTTTAGTGGGTCTTGCATGGAGATTTCGGGCGTAGCGTGAGAACTCATGCTGCATTTGTCATCTGGAAGAATGTATAGCCTCTCAGTCACGAAGTTTGTGAGTGATCTGGCTTACTTTATTTAGGTCAGGAAGAATATGGTGAGTTGCGTGCCAGCCTAGTCTCAAACACACCGATTAGTTTCTTCTTGAGGGTCTGCATACCTTCCCTCTCTTCACGTTCTTCTGCTGCCTCCTCGTAAGCTTGGTGTCGAAGATGCCTTCGTTAGGTTTCGCTCCTTAATTCCAATTAAATAAAGAAAAATCAAATTTAAAGTGATTTAAGTGAATGGGGTGAGTGGAAATATAGCAAGATATGGCTGAGAGATAAGACAAGGATGATTTGTAGAGGTGATACTTTTAACGTCAAGCAAAAACAAGTGACGTTTAGTGGTGTCAAAAAGCACATTTGAAAGCGATGAAATTAGTATTATCTAAAGAAAATGGTGAAAAAATAGTGGATAAGTGATTGACTAACGATACATAAACCAATTTGGCTGTGGTTGTCCGGTTACTTTGCGGTAATGGGTGACTTATAAGAAGCCACTTATGGCGACTTGTCTGAGAGAAACCGGATTTTCACGTTCGAGCCCCCTCCCTCAGATATAAAAAAAGTATATAAAAGCGCCCGCAGTATACACGAAATATACTGGTTGTCAGGGTGATGAAAAAGTCCATATAACCATACCCCCCCCCCTCCTCACAAATGACCTAATTAAATGTGACTAAAGAAAATGATTGTTGTTGCTTAAAACAAAAACCCCAAAAGTGATAAGGATGCAGATCCACCTGCGAGGATTGAGGCCCATAGGGCACGCAACCCCATAGATGTCACCAGCAGCATGCGTACCCATCTTACACATGCCACTTCCTTGAAGGACAAAAGTAAGTGGTGCAACTAACGAAGGCATTTAGTGGTAAATAAGGAGGAATACCTGAAGGAAAACAAAAAAGAAATAATAAAAAGAATAAAGACGTGAAAGACTGTTATAGAATCTCAGCCCTAAAAATTGGGGGTTGAAGGGGGTATCATTTACCTTCCGTGTTCATAAGAGGAGTACAGAAACTCGAAACTATGAACTCAACTCCATTGGCAGGGCTTGAACAACACAATGAAAGACTTGAGAGGTGGTGGGGGTGATGGGGTTAGGCAGCATTACGAAAGAAGTGTAAACTGTATGAAAGTGTAAAATGTATGGGGTGGAAGTCCAATAATACCGAAAGTTCCACCACAAGCTGTTTGTTAATAAAGAGGAAAGCGCTCGGAATCCTCGGGTAAGTCCTTGTTAATGACGAACGCGCTCAGAATCTCCGGGGAGGTCTTTGTAAATGAAGACAAAAGCGCTCAGGCTTCTTTGTCGGGGAGGTCTTTGTAAATCAACACGAAAACATTCGAAATCTTCACAGTTCTTAGTTAATAAACAACAAAGCACTCGGAATTATCGGAGATATTTGTTAATTAAAACGAAAGCGTCCAGAATCCAATAGGACCTTGTTAATAAAGAAGAACGTATTTAAAATCCTAGTTCTTTGCTAATTAAGGTGAAATTTCTTGGAATATTCTTTCTTTTTTCCTGTGGTGTCTTTATTCTACAAGATGTTTAAGAAAGAAACTGACAGATTATAAAATGTGAGGAAGGCTAAAAGAACCGATCTTAGGCTTAAATAGGGGAAGGGCACTTAGTTGGTGACTTTGATAAGTGTTGAATTATCTGGGAGAATTTGTTTGGTGGTAAACATTCGGTTTGCCCTTGTTGGTACAAACTAGGAGTGTTTCAATGGAAATTTGTGTGAAATTTGATACATTATGGTAATCTGGAGGTTGTCTGTACGGAGTCGAACATGAGTCGAAGGAGAGTGATGAGCCTTGATGTATGGGTGCGTACCTCTATCACCTCGCTACACTGATATGGTGATGATTGTTAATAGAGTTAAGGAAAAAATGTTTTAAACGTGGGTTTGGTGAGGTATTGTTATGAAGCCACAAGCAATAATAATTATAATCTCTTAAACAAAAATAAAAATAAAAAGTGAAGCATTTTTCAATGTCATGTACCTAAATCATAACCACATATATATGCCTATCACCATATCTTTTAAATAACCTACACACACACCCCCATATAACTGAGTCTAGTTGGTTGCCTTGAAGAAAAGTAATGGCTTTGATTTCAAAGAGGTTTAATGACTGAGTAACACTCACTTTCTTTCCCAATCAGGGTCAAAGTCACCATAAACAAAGAGAAGGAATCTAATACATTTAACTAAGAGTTCAAAAAATAAACAGATTTAAGTTTTAAATGTATGTGAAGGAGAAACTTAGATACATTGATACATCAAACTGATACATTCGAGTAACACTTGGGCTTCCATATGTGCGTACTACTAGACAAGGCTACATGAATGTGGGATTTGTGATTCTTCATTCCCCCTCCCCATATCAGATAAGCAATGGCTGCCTGAGAAATAAATGGCCTCAAGCGAATTAGATGAATAGTGAGGACCCAATAAAAAGCCCTAATTAAACAAACAAACAAAGGCAAGCGATAATAAGCAGAAGTCCTCTATTAACTGATCTCTCATTACTCCACTGAGTTTCCTTTGTAAAAGATAGAAGAGAACAACACGCCGACCTGCTGGATTAAGGCTCCAGTCTGCCTATGTGATAATTCCTTTCCCTCCCCACATCAATGGTTTTACGACATCCCACACATACCAGTTTGGTAAGAACTGAGAGTAACCACAACGTCATTTTTAGTAGGCTTCTGCGACTTTCGTCCGAATAGGGACTCTGCTACTGCTATCACGCCCATATCGCTTTACTAACACAAGTAGAAGCTGCCTCGGTACTTACGTACGTAACTCACTTCAACACACCATCTATGGCATTCACAGTTCTCGTGCAACCAGCTTCAACACGAGTCGAAAACATTTGCCCTATTATCTTTATTATAAATTTTATGCTTAAATAAGTATTTCAACGAATTTCTATCCTTAAATATCTATTTTTATAAGGATGCAAAGACCTTGTGTATTACAGAACGCCTATTTATCACCAATTGCATTACGATACAGTTAGAATTACACAGCTCGTTAGTAAGAAAGAAGATAAATTGGTTAGGAATTTTTTTATAACGGCTAGATTTTAGGAAATGGGAAACAACTAATGTTAGTCTCTCTGAGCTCCTAGTATAAATGAATAGCCTCGCCAGGGTGACCCAAAGTACAGTAATTGAGAACCTTACTGGTTTCACCCTAGCTGCTCTTCTTCCGAGTAGCGAATTTACCCTTGGTGGGTTCCGATTAGTTTACAATTTTCTTAAATAATTTAAAAACTTATTTTTCGCAATTATTACAAATAGTCAAGTCTAAATCAAGCTAATGGGAGCAATTCCACTCAAAATCTATAGCCATAAAATATAAAACCTAGTTTTATTATAGGAAGCATAGGGTTATTGGCGATTGTTGCGCTCAATTTATTATGATAAGCACATATTGATCTGGACAGAAGAAATTGTGGCTTCAGAGTAAACAAAGCAGAATTAAAAAGCGAATTTAAATTTAATTCGAATTAAGACCTCATATTTTAGTGTATGGTAATTTTTTTTTAAGTCAAATGAAGAGCGGAAATAGTGACTAGAGTTTAGGGCAGTAGATGAGGAAATCAATGACAGTGCTACGCTGCTGTGCCACATCTCGGACTATGAAAGTGAAAGTGACACTTAATACAGAGGGATGCAAGCTCGTATCTTTAGTTATTTCGGTTGCCTCTGGTATGTATTTAGTGCTTTGGCCTTGAGATACACTGGGATAACAGTCCTTGTATTCTCGATCGTCTGCCATGACTCCAAAAGCATTCATTCATTCACTTTTAAGACCAGTTCTTATGTAATGCCTCCCATGTACAATTTTACTTTTAAGACTCGATTGATAACTGTACCTAGGGTATACAATGTTCATACCCATTCACCTCTCACTACTAATCCGCCCCTGGAGAGGGTCATTAGAAGCCCATTCCATGCATTCTATCTGACTATCAAACATCATAAAACATTCTCCTCCATCTTGAGGTACCGAGAATAAAAAAACAGGTCATTTCTTTTCGTGTAATTTAACAGTTTTTCATTTTTTCCACCTAATAAAAAAAAAACACCTTCGTCAATGACCCCAATACACACCACACATTCTCTCTCCAACATGAGTCTCAAGAAAACACGTGGCATCCCTTCCCATTTTTCAAGCAAGGTCACACATGCCGTACTGATTAGACCATTTCACTTTTCTGTCGTCTAATCACCCCACCCCCCTAAAACAAATCAAAACCAATCAAAGGCTTTTCAAGCTTTTGATTATTGATTCGGGAAGGAACAAAGGAATGCTCTGTAATGTTATGCATCAATACAAGTATGTAATAAATGAAAGTTTTGATTCCAAGGAAAACTAAATATGAATCCCTTATCTATGAAATGAAGTTGTACTGTTCAGGTATGTATACAGTTACGAAAAGGATACTTGGGTATAGCTTGAATTTTACGGTCTTTTAAATGTGTTTTATGAAGTGTATGATTGTTCTATTACATTTGGGCATCAACTTGAAGAAACATAACATAACATAATTTCACGGATGATAAAAGCCACAAGGGACTATCAAAGGTCATCTGCATCCGTCAAAACCCACCCACAAAGGACTATATCAGATCATGCAACTACTTTATAAACAATCCATAGGATTGTGTCAGATCATGCATCTACAATATACATACAATTTAAACAATCCATAGGATTGTGTCAGATCACGCGCCCACAATATACAATTTAAACCAGCCACACGAGCGGATCAAAAAGAAAAAGCGCCATCGCCAGGGAAAGACAAAATCAAAGTTTCCCACAATATAATATAACAGATGACAAAAGCCACAATGGCCCATCATAGGTCATCTGAGTCAAACGGCCTCTTTTGTAAGGCACCCAAACTCCCAAGAAAACAGGAGCTGCCAAGTGTAGGCCATGGTCTTTTGCAGTCTCCTTCTTTTCTTATGTTCTTAAGAAAACTACATCCAGAGGATTGCGTCCAGAAACAAGGATATCACCAATCAAGGCTTGTCAAGAACTAAATCATGCAGCTATAGATATATACAAACAATATTAATATATACACAACTTAGGAACCATCACAACCTTTCCTTCCCATAAACTCATCCAACCTACTCTTAAATACATTTAAATTTGGACTACCTACTACCCTCGGTGGCAATTTGTTCCAGAAGTCCACCACTCTATTGGTGAATTTTTTTTTCTTAAATCCAACCTACACCCTTGCTTTTTTATTTTCAAGTGATGACCTCTAGTTCGATTTACATTATCTAACTCAAAAAACTTGCTTACATCCAATTTATCTATCCCAGAATTTTTTTAAAGAACTCAATCATATCCCCTCTCACACACCTCCTTTCGAACGAGAACATATTTAATACCCTCAGTCTATCTATATATTCAAGGTGCCTCAGGGAAGGAATAATCCTTGTTGCCCTCCATTGCACTGACTCGAGAAGGTTAATATCGTGTCTAAAATGTGGGGACCATGCCTGTATACAGTACTCTAGATGTGGACTAACATAAGAGTTATAGAGTTTAAGAATAACCTCCTTACTTTTGTAACTGACATTTCTCTTAATGAAACCCAGCACTCTATTTGCCCTATTTCTTGCTTCAATACACTGCTTAGAAAACCTTAATGACTTATCTATTACTACTCCTAGATCTTTTTCATCCTCTACTGAGGTCAGCCAATGCCCATCCATTTCATAGTTTAATTCTCTATTATCTTTTCCCATGTTAATAACTTTGCACTTATCAAGGTTGAAAGTCGTTTGCCACTTATGTGCCTAGGATAAAAATTTATTTAAATCCCCCTGCACTTTAAAATTATCATCAATATCTTTAACTACAGCTGCTAATTTGGAATCATCCACAAAAATTGACACTTTATTATTAACTGCCTCCCCAAGATCGTTTATATAGATGACAAATAATAATGGACCGAGAACTGATCCCTGAGGAACCCCACTAATAACATCCCTCCACTCTGACTTTACACCATTTAGCACTACCCTTTGCTTCCTATCTTTCAGCCACTCAGCTATCCAATTTGAAACACCCCCACATATCCCAATCATTTTTAATTTATGAACTAGTCTCCTATGTGGTACCTTATCAAATGCTTTACTAAAATCCAAGTAAATTACATCTACATTCTCTCCCTTATCTACTTGATTTGTTACGAACTCCAGAAAGTCTAGTAAATTAGTCAAACATGATCTACCTGATCTAAACCCATGCTGAGCATCGCTGATTAACCCCTCCCTCTCTAGATGTTGGCAAATCCCTTTTTTAACTATTTTCTCAAGCTTTTTATAGACTACAGGAGTTAGGTTAACCGGTCTAAAGTTATTTGGATCCTCTTTACTACCTTTCTTGAAAATGGGGACTACATTCGCTCTCTTCCAAACATTGGGTATTTCTCCATATTCCAGTGACCTAGTATACAACTTCTCCAGAGCTATTGAGATACTTTCTAGCCCTTCTTTAAGTATCCTAGAATGAATATTATCAGTGCCGGAGGCCTTGGTAGCATCTAACTCATCTATTAGTCCTTTGATCGTCCTCCAATCCACACTAATGGTAGTAAACACCTCTTTTCCTGACCCATGAGTACTATACATAAGACTAGTGTTTTTTTTTTAAGAATAGACTGGATAGATTTATGGATGAGGATGCTGCTAGGCGGGGCTGAATTTCTTATGCTCTAAAGGATTATGTGGAAATAGGCTTTTAGTAACAGAATTATTGCTTGGAATGAATTTAAGTAGCGGTGGCTAATAGTATTTGAGTGATTTGGGGATGGTTTAGATAAATTTGACCTATCTTGAATGAATCTAAATCTGCACTCATTCAGTCTGGGTGAAGGGCCAGATTGACTGAAAGATGTTTATTAGCCCTGGAGGGGTCCGCTGATTTTCCAACATCGGTATCGTTAGGTTTATATGGCGCACAAAGTGTGTGTTTGGGGAAGGGGTTTACCGCCTTCTCATATGAGGCTTTAAATTGTTGTGCCGGTCGTTAAAGTGCATGGACACCTATTCTGTAGGTATGTGAGGACCGCGGCTCCGTTTAAATCAATTATTATTATCATCATCACTAACTCTATAATTTAAGAAGGGGAATTTTCTGAGTATTTGAATAATAATTTCATCTTAGTTTGGTTATGACTTATGTTTTTATCAAAGTTATTTCTAATAATTGTTTTATAATATCAAAAAACAAAATGGTGAAGTTCAGAAATAAATATAAGTATCAAAATTTTGTGAATTTTTTTAAAACCCAAGGAATATTACAAATGGTGAAGTTCAGAAAATTTATTTTTATATATCTTCTTCTATAACTCTATATTTTAGCAAAGTGTTATTTTGAAAGGGGGAAAATTTAGTTTAGATTTCCTTTTTAAAATTATTATAATTGGCGAAGTTCAGAAAATTTCTAAAAATTTAACCATGGCTGCTTTTTTTTAGATTTTAAATTTTAATGTTAGTAGCGAAGCGCAAGGTCCCCCAGTGGCGAAGCCATTGCCTGCTTTTTTTATATTTAAATTTTTAAAATTCTCTTTCGATCAAGATTTTTAAAAAGAGGATTTATAATAGGGGGTTAAGGAAAGCATGAGGGGGGCAACATACATAACTTTAACTTACAAACGAGCAGACTGATTGGGGTGAGGATATATAAAATTCAAATGATATTAAAAGAGTTAAAATAATGATGAAGTGAGGGAGAGAGAGAGAGAGAGAGAGAGAGAGAGAGAGAGAGAGTGCGTATGTGAGAGAGAATTTGTGTGTGTGAGAGAGAATGTGTGTGTGTGAGAGAATGTGTGAGAGAAAGAGTGTGTGTGAGAGAGTGTGAAAGCCTGTTGAGGGAGATATTTGTGTAAGAGAGAGAAAGTGTGTGTGTGTGTCTAAGAGAGAGAGAGAGTGTGTACGTTTGTGTGTAAGAAAGAGAAAGATAAAATTACCCCATCTTTAAAACCTACTCCTACTATAGGATGGACAAAATTTGTGGGTAGTTTTTAATAATTTTCTTAGATTAAATTCATCGGCCGCCATTTGTGGAGAATTAGACTAAATGAACATAAGGAAACGCCACCCACTGAGAGTGGTCCTCCACCTCCAAAAATGAGGGAAAATAAACAATAATACTAAGGCTAAAATCCCTCCCCCATCGGGGTGAGTCAGCTCTATCTTAATCCCCTTGATTCGCCCTTGTCATATGACTTGATTCCTAAAATAGGGAACGTTTCTTCATGTAGAGTTGCCACATTTAGTCATGTCACATTTTACGTTCAATTTCGCTCAGAGTGACAATTGAATTATTATGTTATGAGAGATCGAGGGTTTGTGATATATTTAGTTATAAATATGCTATGACATTTACCAATAAAATCAATTATATTTATTTAAATATTTTACGTTATTGCAATATTTCAAGCAATACTGACGAAACATTTTGAAATGGATTTGTTTCAAAGGAGGGAAGCCAAAGTTCCTTCGATTTTTTCCTTTTCCAACTTAATGAATTTTCTATATTTATTTAATTTCTAATCATCGATAACACAAAATTTCTAGCATTAACATTTGTCTATTTTTTCTCACCCTTATAATCAATTTTCTAACCTAATGTCAAGAGTGGTAGTCATCCAAAACTATTCGAGGATTTATAAAACATAAATAATTTCTATCATAGTTAACTTACCTTTGTCCGAAACATTTTGAGAAATCTGACATGACTAATTTGGGCAAATTAAGACCATTCGAACAACCGTGCCCTCGTTGGTTGCAACTATTCTAAGATCTTGTACTAATCAAGAAACATATTTGGACCTCGAGCGTGTTAGAGACATGTTTAAAACCGGATCACTCTTGATCTCTCATAAGAACACCTATCAGATGGGGGGTTTTGTATTAGCCTTCGTTCCTTAGGTTTCATCGGAGTGTAAAGTAGCGCATCCTTCTTCAAGATTGAGCGAACTTTCACATTATCCTGAACAAATATCGGAGTTAACTTATTAGATATACTCTCAATCCGAAACACAAAATACGTATGTATATGTAGCTGTGTTTGTTTGTGTCGGTCGGTCTATGTAGGTGTATGCGTAGGTGTATGCATGCAAGTGCGTATACCTAGGTACATGTATCTATGTAGGAGTGTATATAGGTGTGTGTGTGCGAGGTGTATGTATGTAAGTGTGTAGACCTAGGTAATGTATGTATGCGGATGTGTAGTTTGTGTACATAGATGTATTTATGCAGGTGTATCCGTAGTTGTATGTATGTAGGTGTGTGTGCGAAACATGCTCTTGTCAACACTGTACCGGATTTGTTGGGTATTAATCATTCCTACCATAATTAGTGGTTGTTGTTGTTGTTTTTTGGATAAAACTAAGCGAAAACCAACGATGGCATCTCCGTCAGAAATTATGTGAGGAGGAGAGATTTATAAGAAACTGGTGAAGTTAAAAGAAGTGAAAATGTATGGAATCCTCATAAATTGAGGGGGTGGGGGGCCTAAATAAGGTCGTATTTAGGGCGCTAAGGGACAACAGTTCTTGCAACTCTCCAGATTCTTGCCAAACTCCACAATTAAAGATCTGCATGGTAGGTGTTGAGGTCAGAAGGACACGTAATCCTCCCGATGTCGGATGTCTAGCCACGACTATGTGAGTGGCAGCGCAAATATTCATTGGTTATGAATTTCTGTGCGATGGGGCACCAATTTGAGTGTAGCTTACGGTGGATGACGCACCAGGGATACGTTGAGGTAAGTGGGGCAGGAAACTCATTTCGCCATAAGTTCAAGGGAAAGAGGATTACTTTCACAAACGGAAGAACATAAGAGGAAGTTGTGAGAAATACCTTCGATTTTTTTATCACTTTTAATATCTCAAACCTAACCTGACATGACCAAACATAAGATAAGATAACGTACTCAATGTAACATAATTTAATGCAATATAACCTAACATAACGTAACATAACATAGCCTAACGATCTTAATCTAACGTAACCTAACTTAACTTAATAAAGCTTAACATAACTTAATTTAATAAAAACTAACCTAACATAAGGTAATGTAACATAACCTTACCTTACCTAACATAACCTAACCTAACTTAACCTAATAAAGGATAACTTAACCTAACTACAGCTAACTTAACATAGCCTAACATAACATAATCTAACTAAACCTAACCTATCATAAAGATGCTCTAATGTAACATAACGTAACCTAACTTAACCCAAAGTAACATAACCTAAGATAAGCTAACTAAACCTAACGTAATATAACCTATCATAATATAATCTAACGTAATATAACGTAACCTAACCTAACTTAACCTAGCATGATTTAACATAACCTAACGTAATCTAACTACACATATTTTAACAGTTCGTAACTTAACTTAATTAAGAACAGAAAATAGCGCCCCGTCGTCTTGAAGCCCCAATGACACGAAAATAGATGGGCGCTTTTGTGCTTAATGATATTTTTTGTGCGTTGATGCACGCTGACACCATTTTTAGGGAAAATATTTTAGGATGAATAGAATGTAAACTGGTTTAATAATGGAACAGATTCGGACTCTACGATTTTCTCTTCGTAAGTCAGACCCTCAAATCTCATATCCGTACCTACTCCAAGAGGTTGTCAGGCAAATGATCCAAAATCTTTTATAACACATTTAAGGGTGGCAATGTTATTAGTAATAGTGATATCAGTACTATTTTTTATGTCTTCTTTTCTATATTTTTATCTTCTCTTAATTCATTGACCTCTACCAACAAGGGCATTTTACTTCCTTGCAAAACAGAGGCAGCTCTAGAAGTTGAGTACCTCACTCTTCTAGTGTCCTATATAGTTTTCCTGCTCACGTTAGTCCCGGTTTTATGAAACCTTAGAGAGTGCATTATAAGTCTTATTTATTCGACAGTCGCCCTCCGGGGTCATTCCCACCTCCATTTCTCGGGTTATTTCCGCTTTCTCAACCGGAATTGCATCATTGTATTGGGCATAACTTAATGATGACCCCAGCTACACCGAGCGACTGTATCTACAAGGTGGGGACAAACCCCATCGTCAGTATACCTTATTATATGTCTGTACAGACATATACTAAGATATATTGTTTTGTGACTGTTTTAAATCAATCTTACAGTTCTCAATCGAACTATTTCAGTTGGCCTATTTTAAGTGTTTCTCATTATTGCCCTCTGACACGGGGCTTACCCAGGCTCGATCCCCAATTAATCATCTGTTCCTATGTCTGGTAGATTGAATAACTGGATCCTTTTTACAATTCTATGGTCATCCTGATAAGCATCAACGAGAGCATTAATACAGCTACTTACATGGTTTAGATAGGGATAAGTCCTTCAAGAACCCCTAAGGTAACCGTATATTTTTGAATACTTCCCTACACTGTATTGAGACAATTTAGCATCTTCAAGTTGTACGATTACCTTACCTTTCACCTCATCTAATCATTTGATCTTGTCTAGTCGAAACTAAACGCTCTGAAATGGAATAACACGCTAACTAGTTGTTAGTTAACCTAAATTTCTAAGTTGTAATAGGTAGTTAAGCAATAGGTAAACTGAAACAAGAGTTTTCTCTCAATGTGGAGTAATGAACGGGAGTTAGAACGTATATTGGAAAGTTTTATTCGGACTTAAAGAAGAGCCAGAACTCCCTGGAACCAGTCTTGGAAAAGAACTTTCTAATGGACTATATCTCAACCATCACGACTGGTTACCTTCACAGTTAAAATAGCTGAGAGAGTTATTTTTAGGACTGTTAAAGTGCTCTCTTATACAGTGTGAATAAGAAGCGTCCCTCAGACATTCCAGGTACTGTGCAAAAATGGGCATACTATTGGCATCCATTGGCAGACCAAAGGATGTTAATTAAATTCAATTCAGTTTTTGTTTTTTGGACAGAATTTTGAACCAGCAAAATTCTGAGATTCACTTGAGACTAGTTCAAAAAGAACACGGAAAAGGGTGGAAATCACAAGTGAAGGAGTGGTAAGTGCAGGAAAGGACAATTAAGTAGTTTAATAACTTTATTTATACTTTGTATTTTAAACTAATAATTATCGATTCTTACACATATTTATACTGCCGTAATTTCGACAACATTGTATTATGTTGCAACAATGTGCGTGTGATTGGTCTATATATTCCGATCACTAGGCTTCGTCACATTAGCCTAGTGGATAGAGCGTTAGATGTCTAACGCTTAGGTGGCGGGATCAAAGCTGGAAAAAGAGGTCGCAAAAAATATAAGCACTCGTAGGGAGCTAGGCGCCTATTCAGGGCGTATAGCCTTTCGAGTGAACGCAGGCAGCTATATTCATACATCATCGCACACATGACCAATTACAGCACTGTTCTCTTCCATCTCCTATTCTTCGCACATACCACACATCACTCTTCAATCTACGGAACCGGAAAAGGGGGGTCTCAAATACACACTCCGCTAGCGCGGAACGGGATAGCTTTACCTTGGGCCATGGAGTATCCTCTGCTCGCTGAGTTGCCAAAAACAGCACTATCGCTCTTCCTCCTCCCCAGTAAAAACAATCCAGTGCTGGTCCTCTCATGATTGCCCGTGATTGTCTTTCTGATCTTTATGCAAATTTCATGATCCTCTAGTCTCCTTCAAACGCCACAAATCTATTGATTATTTCTTGATTTAATTCTAGAAACAGGGATATTTATTTGATTTCATTCTAGAGAGGGTGATATTTATTAAGTATTAATTGAATGAATTCTAGAAACAATGATATTAATGAGTATTCCTTGATTTAATTATCTAAACAATGATATATATTGATAATTTCCTAATTAAATTCTCTAAATTGCGATATTCATTGAGTATTTCTTGATTTTAATTCTAGAAACGGTGATATTTATTGATTTTTATTGATTTAATTCTAGAAACGGTGATATTTATTGATTTTTATTGATTGAATTGTAGAAACAGTCATATTTATTAAGTATTTATTGATTAAATTCTAGAAACAATGATATTAATGAGTATTTTTTAGTTTAATTATCTAAACAGTGACATTTATTGAGTATTTCTTAATTTAATTTTAGAAACGGTGATTTTTAGTGAGTATTTATTGATTGAATTCCCAAAACACTGATATTAATGTGCTCTCGGGTCATTGGAATCTTCACACCCCCTGTTCGCGCTATCCTTGACTCCACGGTCACCGTAAGGCTATGGATGTCGAGATTATCTTCTGTCGGGTTCCTGGACCTGTGGGAATTGCGGGGAATGAGCGCGCCGATGAGGACGCCGAAGAGCCCGCGAGGACCGAGCGACCAGACCAGAGCTTAGCTCTTCTCACACCGACTAGATGGCAGGAATCAGGGTTCCGAGTTGCCTGCCTGGCAAAGAATATGGGAGACGGCCGAGGGAAACTTAGAGTTGCGTGCCATTGCGCCGCGACTGTTCTCATGGACCTATACCCCAATGCTGAGACGGCTTCAGGTCGTTTTCTGTATTTTCCGAATCGTACACACTCGCGGGACGCACCGCCATTTGATGGATCGTTCGCCTGCGCCATATTGCGACGAATGCTTTGTCCCCCGGACTGTTCGGCACCTTCTTGTTGAATGTCTAAATCTGGGTGAACTTCGTGCACGTTACCTGCCTCGGTACCGGGACGAGTGGGCTGGCTACCGCTTATCCCTTGTACTCGGGACGGATTCGTGTACACACACTTGCGGACTATTTGACTTTTGTGGTTTGGGGCTGAGGGAGTCTGGCCTCCTCCATTTCATTTGAATCTCTTTGGTGTACTTTGCATGTTCCTGCTCCCGTGGGGAGGGGGAGGCAGGCGTTCCATCAACGTTGGAGGGAGGCAGGCCTCCCCCGTCAACATCAACGCCGTAGCGTGTTTCCTTCTTTTTCTCCTTGCCTTTTTTCTGAGCTTTTTGGGGGGGAGGGATATTTCTTTACTTTTGTTTTGTTTTTTGTCTTTGCATGATTTTTTTTTTGTTAATCAAGCCTAGTATTAGGCTGTATCGTGATTACGGCAGTCGCCAGATGGGCTCCTATAAAAAATAATAATAATAATATTAATGAATATTAATTGATCGAATTCTAGAAACAATGATATTAATGAAAATTTCTTGATTTAATTCTAGAAACAGTGATATTTGTTGAGTATTTCTCGATTTAATTCGTGAAGCCATGTATATTGAATATATATCGATTTAATTGTAGAAACGGTAATATTTATTGTGTATTTACTGATATAATTCTAGAAGCAGTAATATCTATTGAATATGGCAATAGACTAAGATCATTAGAAAGTGAAAGTAATCCTTGCAAATTAAAGCCTGAATTGGTACGTGGCTGAGATGAATATTTCAGTTATTTTTGCCTTGAGACAATTCCTTTGATTTTAATTTTTATTCACAAAAGTAAAGCAGAAATTGAAAGATATTTCTTTCACACAAAAGAGAATCTTTCAATGGACCCAAAACAAACAGCAACATTTCATTTGAGGCTCAGAAATTATTCATTAGTGGATTCTCTGGAATTCCTATTTAATAGATCTAAAAATATTGAAGAGATTCTTAATACTTGTAAGCGTGAAAACGTGGTTATTATTCTTCTAAATGGCGGTAAGAGGCATCTTAAAACCTTTGGAAAGAATTCAGTAATGTTTACATTACCACAATAAGATTTGGAATTTCCAGGATGGATTGAGTAAAAGCAGTTGTTCTAGAAACTTACGAGAACCGATTCAGTGCCCTTTTCGGCAACTAACCACACCCGATGTCACTTAACATCGCTGGGTAAAAATCTTTAAAACGTTTGCAGATTTAGCAGACTTATGCGACACGAGACATTGATTAATCATGTTGATGATAATAATACTGAGAATTGAAAATGACAAATAATATTGAAAAATGTAAATGCAGATAATGATTTATGAATAATGATATATAACTATTTTCTAGGTGTAATAAGAAGATAAATTGCCTTAACTCTCAAAAGCTGCCTATATTCCGACTTCGTTACTGGGCGATTAAGGATTCAACCACGAGAGATGGGTTCTCCACCCCCCGAGGGAGCCCAGCAAGGAATTAATTAGGGATGAAGAAAATGGAACAAGGGATATGTGCATGAAATGTAGGAAAGAAAGTAATATAACAATGACTTTAGAGGCAGAAGAAGAGGAGGAATTGCTTTTGGATTAACCATTGGTAAGTAAATTCGGTTATAATTTAATTGATTTCATTATATGTTATTTTTATTATAACCTGAGGGATTTTAGTTGAAGCTGAGGGAAACGGAACAACCTCATTGGTACCCCTGTCCACCCCTGATCTAGAGGTAACTTGAAGAGTGGTATTGGGTGGAGCAGAAGGACACCTTGAGAATGAAAGCAGTGCATGGCAGTGATATGGATGAGCCAGGAGTAAAGCTCGAGAGAACAACTGAACACTGAGATGAATGTTGGACGTGATCAGGGTAGATGGAGTGAGGATAGATAAAGTGAGTTAGAATTCCGTATATTGTAAGGAAATGTGTGGGTGAAGTTGTGCCAGAGGATGCTCTGAGGTGGTATGATGGACTTCTAAGAATATAGGAAGATGACTGCCATAGGGTAAGAAAGCTCGTAAGGCCGTGTAAAAGTTAGAGTGAATGACTGAGAGAAAGAAAGGATGATGTGTATGATAGGCGTATATGCAGTTGATTTTTGAGCGGAGTACATCAATATGTAGGATCAATGGCAGGGTTCAGAGGACGGATTTTATAATTAGGACATATATAATGTGGAGAGGGATATATTTCTGCTGGGTTGATGCACACCAACCCTTTTTAGTGGTGAAATGAGTCATAATGATAAAAAGTCTGGAAATAAGTATGTGATGAGTGCCGTTCTCTAGGGTCTGTTTGGGGGCCATTACTATTTATTAATTGCGTTGTCGATATGGTTTGAATGCATTTAAGTTTGCAGATGATGCTTAGTTATAATAATAATAATAATAATAATAGAAAAATTATATCGGATTTGAACACAAAGTTTTGTCTCAATTCCTGTAACTCCTTTCTCACTGGATCCCCCACTCACCCCCGCCATTCTTCTACCCCTTCAACTTGTTTAAAACTTTGCAAGTTCCAGTACTTCTTGGCTTTGGATATTCTTCTTTGGTAGCCTTCACCCCCCCCCCCCTCCCTCCTATATTAGCACTGGCTACCCATTCAATAAATGAAATAATTTTTAAATTTATGCACTTTCAGCTTCGAAGAATATGTCAAATAGGCTTGAAGAAACGTCACCATAAATGCATTACACAATAAAATCATCACGTCTTTTCTTCTCAAAATTAATTAAAAAAATTGAATTTAAATGCGGAAAAGGTATTTCGTAAATTTGAAGTGAAATTTAAGAAGAAAAAGAGAGATTTTTGTTTGTCAGCCTTCGAAGCAAAGTAGATGTTCACTAGCTGAAGAAAGACCTGAGAGAAGAGGTGCGTCTTCGATGCAAGATGGAAGGCAACAAAAGTCTGAGTGAGACGAGCATATCGCAACAGGCCGCTCATTCCACATTCTAGGAGCACGTATTTAGAAAGCACGTTCACCCATGCAGCAAAGAAGACTACAGCAAATATGCAGTAATTAGGGAAGATTCAGATCGTAGGCTACTCAAGGGGCCGGAATAAGTTAACTAAGAAGACGTGTATGAGGGAGCTGCGGAGTTTAAGATCTAATGTGAATGGAGGAGGACGTTGGAGGTGATTTTGGATCGAATTGGTAACAAGTACTGGTCGGAGGGTGGTCAGGCTACCCAAGAACAACGTCCAAGACCAATAAGTAGCTTCTATGTTTTAAACAAATCGAAGCATTCGAAAAGTGTCTGTGTGTGTGTGGAGGGGGGGCGTTACAGAAATTGAGACAAGAGGTAACTAAATCACGGATGGGGTTGTAGGAACTATTGTACTCAATGTGGTTGCTGATGTGGCTAAGATTACTGGAGAGAGCGGAGAGAGGATTCGCAAACATTAGCGACATGAGTTTGAGGATTTAGTTGACCATCGAAGGTGACACAGATTTCTAACTTAGTTCGAATTATAAACCCTGAAGACACTAAGGTTAAAAGAAAAGGAGCGGTAGTTTTAAATAGAGCTCCATTTGACAGGGTACCCCCCAAAAATACTTCAGTTTTTTCATGAATGAGAAAATTATTCGTGAGATAGGCAGATAGATTCAAGTGTCATCATCATAGGAATGGAATTATAGCACAAGGTGGCGCATAAGAATACCAAGGGGAATATTATAGAAAGGAAACAGGAGGGGATCAAGAATAGAACCTTGTATAACACCATAATGTACCTCCGCTGGCCGAAATATATTACTCCCAATATAAGTGAACTGAGATATAGATGAGAGGTACGAGTGAAGCGCGGGTGTGACTTCTCTGAAGGAAGACATGTAATCAAGAATGCGAGCTGACACCAAACTTATAAGGACTTTAGTAAGCAAGGGTAGTGTCGGGATGGAGCAAAACGGCTGAGGTTAGCCGGGGCATGGGCCGGAGCCCGGTAGGTCTATAGTTCAAGTTTGGTTTCTTAAGGAGTGGGAGAATAGCGTATCTGAAAGCATATGGTACAACTCTACGCGAGAGGTGTTACCAATCCCAATGAGGAGCAGGAGAAGTATAAGGAGGAACTTGTTCTTAGAGCAGAGGTTCTCAACCAGTGTGCCGCAGCACCTAGGGGTGCCGCGAGATTCGGGGAAAAAATAAATGTAAACAAAATATTATACTGCTAAATGCATACATAAATCATGATAAATCGAGATTTAGCCAGTTGAGAATGCTTCGAACACAAATTTCCAACTGATAAGTTATATGAAAGACATCACAGTCACGTGATGGCAGATTTCAGAAGGAAGCTGTCTCCGTCTCTCTCTCCGGGATCTGAGCGCGGGCAGACCAAAGAAACCTCTTACAGGGTCGTCTGTGCTTCATGTCTCAAAATAATGCCGGGAAACCAAGGGGGCAGGATGTATGCGAGAGAGAAGTGGGGTTCTGTGGAGAAGAAGTAACAAGGAAGCGGAAGAGGCTACATGAAAAGGAGCGAAGTAACTTATTAGTCGGAGTGATGAAGCCTTATGAGGGAAGGAAGGAGTGAGGCAAGTTATTTAATGAATTAACTCTAGATGAATTAACTAATCAAACATTAATTGTGATTCGCTGATTAGCTTTAAAGCAAGATTGGTGGACAAGTGTTTAGATATTATTGGATGTATCCTGGATTGCATATTTACAGTGGCGGCAACAAAAAAAGTGACATGTGACAATTCGGGGAAAATGAAACAGAAAAATGTAACTTACATATTTTATTATGAATATTTCATGAAAGTTAATACTCGGTCATGTTGCCCTTGCACTTGATAACCATCCTAAGTCGATTGGGCATTTATTCAGTCAGGTTTGCAAAGTAGGTGGGGTCGATAGTAACCCAGATCTTCTTCAGTGATTCTATCAGGTCCTTGATGCTGCCGGGTGCTGTCTCTTGAACTTTGGTTTTCATGAGATTCCAAGAATTCTCAATAGGATTTAGGTCCGGGGAATTACCAGGCCACTCCAAAACACTAATATTATTATCATTGAAGAACTTTTTTACTAACTGAGACCTGTGAGCAGAGGCGCCATCATGCATGAAAAATTCACACTGATGAATTTCTTAAAATGGCAGCATGTGCTGCCTCAAAACTTCGAGATAGTTAGTCCCCCTCATGGTTACATTCTTGGGAAGGAAGTACAGACCTCCTCTGCCCTTATTTCCACTAAAGGCACCCCACACCATCACACTATCAGGGTGCTTCACAGTTTTCACGGTATATTTTGGGTCATACCGAGACACATTGCTGGGACGACGCACGATCTTTGACTCTCCTCTGACCAGTCTAAAGGTGCTCTCATCACTGAACATGACCTTCTTTCAATTAGCAGCTGTCCAATGTTTATAGGTCTTGCAAAAATTGAGTCTTTTCATCTTCATAGCCTTGGTAAGAAGTGGCTTCTTGGCAGCGCGGCGAGCCGGTAGGCCTAAGTCCTCCTGTAAGCGATGACGGATGTTCCTGAGGGCGACGTTCTGGAGAAGGTCTGGGTGTTTTTTCTTGATTGATGCGGAGGTTACAGAAGGGTCTGACATCACTTCACGCCTTAGGATATTATCAGTCCTTGGAGATGTCTTCCTAGCTGCACCAGTGCCCTTCTTCCTCTTTGGTAGGGTACCTGGTGGCAATAACTCAGCAGCCCGTTTTAGGAGATAAATCGTATTTCTTGAGGTTCCTAAATCTGCTGCTACATCAATAAAAGACTTTCCCAGCTCTAATAGGGTCAAGGCACAGCTTTCCTCTGTCATAGAAAGCTTTTACTGCCCCATTGTATCCATTTTCACAGAAGTTATAGCACGTCAAATGTAGGCTCGAATGCAGGAAATCAGCACGCTGGAGCGCCGTACACTAAAACCTCACTGTACGAGCTCAAACGAGACACGTATGTTCCAATAAAGCGCAGTTCTGTTGTCTTAGCTCAGGAGAGTCGTCCACTCGCGGCATAAGCCCCGCCCCTTTTCATTGGCTTGTTGGCAAGTAAAATCGTGAAAGCGATTTTGTGTATCGATTTCTGTTGCCAATATTCAATGTCACTTTTTTTGTTGCCACCACTGTATATATATTACCATAAGTATGCTTGGATGAGGGATGGGACATGCTAGGGAAGAGCCTAGTGTGCTCTGATAACCTTGTTCCTCATGTTTTTAATAGTCATATGCGAGAGAGAAAGAGAAAGAGCGAGAGAGATCGAGAGAATGAGAAAGAGAGAGAGAGAGAGAAAGAAAAATCGCGAGAGAAAGAGAAAGAGAAGGAGAAAGAGAGAGATAGAAAGAGCGAAAGAGATAAAAAGAAAAGGACAAAGAGAGAGAGAGATAGAAAGAGAATGAGAAAGAGAGGGAGAGTTAGAAAGAAAAGGAGAAAGTGAGATAGAAAGAGAATGAGAAAGAGAGGGAGAGTTAGGAAGAAAAGGTGAAAGAAAGAGATAGAAAGAGAAGGAGACAGAGAGCGAGAGATATAAAGAGAAAGAGAGAGATATAGACTGAAGGAGAAGAAGAAAGGAAGAGATAGAAAGAGAAGTAGAAGAAGATGGTGATGTAGAAAGAGATGGAGATGGGTAAGGAGATGGAGATGGGTGAGGAGAAGGAGAAGGAAGAGGAGGAGGAGGAGGAGGAGGAGGAGGAAGAGGAGAAGGAAAAGGGAAAGGGGGAGGGGAAGGGGAAGGAGAAGGAGAAGGAGAAGGAGAAGGAAAAGGAGAAGGAGAAGGAGAAGGAGAAAGAGGGTTCTAAGATAGTTCTCTATATTAGTTGGTGCGTTTTTCTCACATTTCTTGCTTTCTTTATCTTAATTCCTTTCTTATCACCTCCCTTTCTCCCTCTATCGCACCCTAAACTACTTTATCTCTAATTCTCTACATTCCCCTGTTGGTTTTCGGCATGATGGGATCTAATTGGCTTCGCGTGGTAAGCAGCGACCATTTTTCTGCTCCCTTGAATGCGATTTCCTTGAAATCTTTCTCAGATGGCGGTGGCAAATTGGTGATGAGCAAATTGGTGATGATAATGGTACCATTTATTCTAACTTCATTGTCTCCTGTGGTAGGGTGATGAAAAGGCATAAACACTGATTTACGAACCTACTTACAGTATAATAATCTTATGGGTTGAACGAACTTGGGTCGAGTTGGGGAACTCACCCGTTTTAATCCGATTTATTGTGGGTCATTTACCTCTTTTGTTGTTTTTCCTAGATCCTGTATATCTATCATTTATTTTTTTCATCCTATGGCACTGGTACATGACAACACCCAGGGTTATGAACAAAAATAAATTAAGGCTACGGCTTAGCCGAGTGGAAACACCGCTTACGATATTAGTGAAGTTAATGCCACTTCATGGCGTCTACCATACGCTGATTATACATGTGGTTCGAATTCCACGTTAATCAGTAGCTCCCCACTGAGGAATGAGGGGGGCTTAAATGACTACTGTTGATTTATGTTCAAACTCATAATTATTTCTGTTTAATATTTATGGAATTTTAGTATTTGTGCGAGTGTATATAGGAATTACGTTCTTTTATTTTTGCTATTGATTTCATCACCTACCCTTGAGACCACGTAATAGCCTTTAATTAATGTTTCCTTATGTTCCACATGCAGTCAATTCCCTATCTAAATCTATCTCCGTTTCATCTGCCTTGTTCTTTCTGTCGCCCAGATCTTCTTCCACGGATCCGGTCTTCTCGTTGTCCAGTTGGGACCCTCCTTCAAAACCCCTTCGTCTCAGGGTAAAATCGCGAGAAAGGAGGCCAAGTCCGCACTATTTTAAATTATGGTCCAAAGGCAAAAGACCTCAGGGGTTTAGTTGGGAAAAATCTTGAATCTGTGACTAAAAATGTTCTCTTTTTATGGTTAATCTCTCTCTCGACTACCGAATGGTACCAAGAAAGTGACTCTCAAGGACGGGGTTCAAAAGGGGTGCCGTCTCGCTGGAGGTAAGGCAGCGCTCCGGTTTTCCTTGTTGACTAAAAGTAACAATTGGAAATTCCAGATTCAAAGTAAAGGAAAGGTAAAAGATGACTCTAGAATTCTCTAACCTCGGATCTCTTAAATAAGCGACTGGTTCCCTCATCTCACCGTTAGATGTCGCGGTTGAAATGTATTTGGTTGTGGCCATCTTAAAATAAGTCGCTCAAAAGTACATGTAAACAAATCGGAGGCAAAGAAAAAAGTTCACATGGCATTGAGCATACACGCACACACACGAATAAGCAAATCATTTCCAAGACAACCGAAAGCGGATCTAAAATAATAAGATTAAGGAAGCTAAAAAGTGAAAGTAAATGAAGGACATACCAGTCGAGGGAAAAAGAAATAAATGGGGGTCCGGCATTTTTTTCCATACTAGGGTAATACTGCTAATATTGTAGATAAAAAAACAACAACCCTTAGGCTGATCTCTAGGGTAGCTCATGCAGGAAATAACTGCATGACTAATGTAAACTAAAAGGGTTCATGTTCTACCTTCATTTTATATATTTTTATTTTTATTCATCTCTATCATGTTACTGGAGCTACTAATGGTCGCTCAGTCCGCTTGAGGTCATTCTCGCCCCCTAGAACGAGTCCTTCACAATTTTTGTATGAAGAGGAAGGATCACATTCTACCAGTAACCTGGTAATGCTAAAAAATGAATGTGTGAAAGTGTGAAGTGAATATGAAAGAGACACATAAACATCTTATAGGTCAGTGAATGAATAGATTGACTACTGGCATCATTTTTTTATCCCTTAAATTTGACCCAATCACCTTTTTTTGCCTGCCTATTACAAATTTTCTCTTTACAAGTCTTCCTTCGTACGACACTACCTAGTTCGGAAGATTCAGGAACTAGTTTTTTGAGGTGATGGCGAACGTTATCTAAAGTTATCTTATTTTTTTATAAGGAAAAAGCGCTAAAGTTGCACGAGATACTCAGATTCTAGGAGGGTTACAATGAAATTACAGGTTATTTGAACGAGGAAAATGACAACTACTCGTAGTTCTCGCTTTTACACACATGAATCTTATGTTACTCATATGTTCAATTCTACCCAATTTTAGCTACCAATATTCATAGATTTGCATTGCTTGAATTAAACTTTAGTTGTTCTTTAACAGATCATTCAGTAATTATGTTTACATCACTTTGCGGCTCTTCAGTATCGAGGAGAATTAACTTTGTTAATTTTTTGTATTCGCCAATTAAGCAATTCTGCATAATAAACTAACGTTGGTATCATTTACGAATATAATAAAATTGAATGGACACAAAAATGAACCTTTGGGGTATTCCAATGGTGACTGGAACTACTTTTCTTTCTTTCACTTAAGAGATGTTAAATTAATTTTAAATGTTCTTTTAACCCCGTGTACATTTAGCTTTATATGGAGCTTTGGACATAGAGTTAATCGCTTTACTTAGATAAAGCTATGGCATATCAAAGGATTTTTGGATGGCGTAGCTTGTTATCATAGTTCATAGTGTGGAAAAACCCAATCAAGCTATTTAATCAGGAGCGATATATTCTGAAACCATCTTAACTCCACTCTGTTTTTTTTTGTCTTCAAATTCTTCTATAAGTTTTACAAATACGATCCACTCCACCAATTTCTATTGACATTTAACTAATAGGCCGATAATTTTCTACATCTTTCTTAATTCCCTTTTTTAAAGAGCTTGCATCGACCAGCTCTAAATCGTCGACCACAAAAAGATGAAAAAATAAAGGAAAAATAAATTGAATAAACCCCGACAGCGGTCGTGGACGGCAGGAGCATTCATCTAAACTAGGCCACATGTGATGCCCAAGATGGACAGAAGCGGGGTTTTCAGCAAGGGTACGGTGGGCCATTATCTAAGTGTGACAAAGTTATCCCCTCTGTACGAAACGGATTTACAGTATTTGTATGCAATAGGTACTCTAGGGGGTAGAAATAAATAAAAGACCACCGAATTCGTATTAAGGGGAGGGAGGAGATTTGATGCGTTACATGGAATAAATATACATTTATTTAAAAATCGTAAAGTGAGAAATAGAAAATTAGAATATGCCGAGTTTCCATAGTCACAAAACCCTACAGGTGACATCGCAACTCTCCTACCTCCTTCGCTACGAAGATGATTCTCCTTGCTGGGACCCCATAGTGAGAGAAAAAATAGTTTAACCAACGAAGGCATTATCGCTTGTTGGCCATGATTAAAGGGAGGGTCAAAGATATTAAGGAGAATGGGAATAAGTATAAAAAACAGTGATAAAGGATTAAAAAAGCAAAGACTAAAAACAAAGGACTCGGTATTCCTAAATCCCAGAACTCGTGATGGATTGAAGTTCGTACATGGAGCACACATACTCACATGTGCGAACTCTAAGTCACCTGCTGGGTTCAACTTAAACTAATCAATACTAAATCGGTCGTTTGTGGTTTCCTTGGTCTTTGGTGGACACTTTAGAAGTTCTGTAGAGTATTTATGAAGAATTATGAAATTAACCAATTTTAATGCAGTACACATAAGGAAAAAGAAAGTAGATTCAGAGCGCTTTCCTCCGGACTCATGCTCTATTTTGTGAACTCTTAAATAACTAGAATATTAGAAACTAGAAGGTCCGTTGTGCCTGGACTTTACATTTTGTGCCCCAGGAACAAAATGTTTGGGAACCCTACATTTTTTAGTACATATTTACGGGTGACCGAGACAGGTTTTTATCTTGGTCGATTACGAGTACCAAAGAACTACAAAAATCACGACTATGTTATTTAAACAAAAGTATATTAGCTTAGTATACAGTGTCCAAAAGGTATGGATATAGGAAATATCACAATGCTCTCGTTCACCAGAACTTAACTCCACTTGACTTCTTCTAGGGTATGTTAAAGGAGAAGGTGACCTCAATAACAAGGTCTGCTGACCAAAAAGTCGCGGGCCCTCACTTATTCTGATTTATGACTACTGTAGCAGAATAAGGTCGAAGGGCGACCACGTGCCCTTCTGTACTCATGTGGTCTCGAGGTCACCTCATGGAGCTTTGAAAGCCCGCCTGAACCAGGGTGAGGGTGCAGTCCACGCTGTTTATCACACCACAGCTATATTTGCTTAGGGACAGATTTCATCGTCTCCCACGGCCGCCTTTCAGCCAGTATGCCTGCCTTCCGTCATAGATCGAAGTTCGCCAAACATTATACGCCAACGTTATCTCACTTTCCTCCGAAGAAGTCACCGACTTTTCCTCCAAGTCGCACGTGTGTGTGGAGGGGCAACCAAGCCATTTAAATCCAACTCACCGAGCGTCTATATAATCCTTCGACTTGGTTCAGTAAGCAGCACTTATTATCGCAAACGAGCTGACGGCCTCCCCCGCCCCCGCGATCAGAGTCAACGACGATTTCGATTCGAGGAGGAAGGCTAAATCGATATCCGTAAACTCTGCCATAGCCAATCGACTAGTATCTGACAAGGATTCCCATCTCCGAAGGCCATCTATGTGTGCTACCTCATCTGAAGCGTGAGATAACCCGACTTCCCCTATCGCAGTCATCGTATCTCGACTGGCTCTTTTCTTGCAACGAGCACGTAAGCAATTGTAACCATTGCCGCCTGCAGATTGTTCTACAGTCTCGCTTGCCCAATAGATCCATTCTTTGTGTGCGCACCCGGTTTAAAAGCTCCCTTTTTAATCACTGACCTGAAATTGACCGCTTTAATCCCCTAATTAACCCACTTGTATCTCGAGTAGACCTTTTATTCCGTCTGTGCGACCATTCCCTTTAAACCCAATATCTGTGTATATTTTCATATTATTTTGTTGCTATTAAAGATATATTTTTGTCATTGTCTTTCTTTTCCAACCCTAACGTGTACCAGCTGCCTGTTAATCATTGACCAACTTGCACTCTGAAATATTTGTTTTAAAAAGACCCATCAAACTTGAAAATAAACCATCCCCCTGAAGTCATAACAATTTCCCCAGTCACTAACGGTCCTCAACCAACTTCGGCCCAAAGCCCCAAAAGTACTTACGTATATATATAGAGAGAGTCTGGCCATTCCACTACATATACACCTAACATAAATATAGCCAAACATATCATATTATAGCCTAGCCTAGTATATCCTAGACTAGTATAGTATACCATACCCTAGACTAGAATAACCTTCATAGCTTAGCGTATTATAGGCTTCGTTAGCTAGCCTATCGTAGCCTTCACATAGTATTACCTAGCATAGCCTAACATAGCAGAGCATAGCCCTCCCTAGTCTATTATACGTTAGCCTACCCTAGCATAGCATAGTATAGCCCTATCTAGCCTAGTACAGCTTAGCATAGCCTAGCATAGTATAACCTAGCCTAGTATAGTTTAGCCTAGCCTAGCATTAACTATCCTAGACAAGTATAACGTATACAATCCTATTATACCCTAGTCAAGCATAGCTTAGTATTGTCTAGCCTAACATACTATATGCAATCCTAGTATAGCATTTTATAGCTTAAATTAGCATAGTATATCTAACGCTTGTACATTATATCTTAGCATAGTATAGTCAGCATAGTATAGCCCATTATAGCATATTATAGCCTAGTCTAATCTAGCAGAGTATCCGCTGAATAGTTATGATGTTATGGCCAGAACAAAATAATTCTCGAGATAACCTTGGGAAAACTTTGGCAATTATATAATTCAAAAGAGAATGTGAAACAACATAAGGGTTTCAAACTTCGCTAGAATCGGCCAAATAGTTATGATGTTATTGCCAAAACAAAATAATTCCCGGGCTGATCTTGGGAGGACTTTGGAAATTATAACATTCGAAGAGAGAATGTATAACGACATAAGGTTTTCAAATTTCGTTAGAATCGGCCGAATAGTTATGATGTTACTACAAAAACAAAAAAAAAGAAAAACCGGGACCGACTACCGACATAGTGAGATGTAGAGTCACTCGCGACTAGACTTGCACGCGAGTAAAAATTAAAGATATGAGACGCCTGAAAGAACAGTGCATCATAAATGAATGTGATCAAATTGACGGACATTTGAAGCTAATGTATCGGGTTCATCGGGTGAATCTCGCAAAGCACATCGAACTTTGTATCACAAATGTTGGAAATCACCTCGAAGATGTTATTTATTAACATTTCAATTAAATATAATGTAGTTCTAAGTACTTTAGGGACACCCTGTATAGTTCTAAATTTAACTTTTCTATTTCTTGAGGTTTCACGAAAACTTGTGATTTTATATTATCTTTAATTTAATACTATCGGGTTGAAACGGAAGTAAAGTCCGATTTTAGGGTATATATTAAAAATGAAAAACTTATAACTATGGAAATATTTAATCATAAACATAACCTCCAAGGCTTCCTAGAACCTCATTCCATCTCTCAAAAAGCTTATAAATGCCACGTTTTGTAAACTTCTTTAGGTTTTGATGCAAGATATGAATCTAACCCGTTTTCAAGATCTTCTCTTGATGTCAACCTAAGACCATCCAAATGTTTCTGTGAACCCCTGAAGAAGTGATAACACTGGGGAACAATGTATTTGGTGAATTGACAAAAGTACATTTTCCTACCTAATTCGAGCATACTGAATTCAAATCTGAAATCAGATTCTCTCTAAATGCTACAGATTTTTCGTAATATCAATAACTAATATTATACAATAATTTTCATTTTATCACGCCTATCATCATGCCCTGAAGTAATTTTGAATCATCCTTTTGCGTTATTTATAGTAAAGCAGGTTTTGTTGCACAAACACTTTATTGCATATGAGAAGAAACTTGAATTACACATTAGGATTTCAAATATTGTAATCAAATAGATGCTAATTTATTAATGACCGTACATCAGGCTGGAGGACCTCTTCTTGATTTCAATCTGGCAAAAATTTGCGTTTGGCTGATCTCTTCTAATCGTCAAGCAGTAGTCCGCCATCATGTGTCTATCCCAGTGACCTTGGTAGCGCTCTTCCATCGTCATCAAATCCTGATGGAAGAGTTCCCCTTGTTCGTCGCTCACGGCTCCCAGATTCTTTGGGAATCGGTCGAAGTGACTATTTAGGAAATGCAGCTTCACACTCATGTTGCATCCCAGATCACGATATGCTAAAAGCATATTAGTAACCAGATCCTCGTAGTTATGCGCTTTTTTGTTTCCCAAGAAGTTACGAACAACGACAGAAAATGAGAGCCAGGCTGAATCCTCTTTTTCATTCATGGTGTTCACGAATTTAGAATCACTGCAGTTCTTCGGAATTGGGGACCATCAAATACTCCTGCTTTTATTTTTTCGTATGACAAAGCAGAAAACACCGATAGTATGTACTGAAAACAATCATTGTCAGTGTTCAATGCCTTGACATACTGCTTCATCAACCCCAGTTTGAGATGAAGTGGAGGGAAAATAATCTTCTCTCGACTTACGATTGGCTCATTAACAATGTTTGGCATTCCTGCTCCGAAAGTTTCCCGAGCTGGCCAATCATTTTGGGACCAGTGTTTGTCACGGGCTCGACTGTCCCACATACAGATATAGCATGGAAACTTTGTATATCCCTTCTGCTGGCCAAGGAGGAAGTTGACCATCTTAAGGTCTACACATATGATCCAATTGTGTTCATGGTACATAAGTAAATCCATGACTATTCTTATGTCATCGTGAGTTTTTTGCAGATGGACAGAGTGACCGAGAGGAACTGCACCAGTGTCATTACCATTATGCAAAAGGACACACTTGAGGCTACACTTGGAGCTATCCAAAATCAGCCTCCACTCAGCAGGGCTATAGGTGCCAAGTTCCAACTTGGTAAACAGACCAGGAACATCGTGGCAGTATACAAATTGGTTTTCCTCAGAGAAATACTTAACAAATGTACTCTCCCTTGTTCGGTAATATGATACCCGTACCAACCTGTCTTTCACTAGACCTAACCTGGAGGCTAAAAGTTCTTCAGCTTTCTTGGAGATTGCCAGATCACGTATCAAGTCATTCAAATCCTCTTGATTGAAACAATAAGGAGCATCTGATGATGAATTTTCAGACTCTGAATCCATTCCGTGGACGTCCATATCAGATACATCCTTTTCATCCTCGGAGGAAGCATATCCACTGAAAATCGGAACTGGTAAAGACTCAGAATAAGGTACTGGCCGGATCACCGAGGGAATATTGGGGTAATCGATCTTGTGCCGATTTTTCTTGGTATTCCCTTTAGTATTCACCAGACAGAAATAACAGTCTGATACATGATCCTTTGGCTCTCGCCACACCATGGGGATTTCAAAAGGAAGACCATTTCTCTTTCATTTCGTCCACTCACGAAGATGTTCCACACAACTATAGCAAACAGCATGTGGGGCCCACTTCTTATCTTGATCGCAAAAAGGAACATCAAAATATGTCTTATAAGTGCGGATCACAAAGTTTGATACATTGCGCCTTTGACAAACTAGCATGTAACAGCCACATATGTAGCAGAAGGTGTCTGGATCATTAACGCAATTTCCTCTTGACGAAGCCATCACTCTAGCATGAGACCTGAAAAAAGAAACAATGATGTCAATATTTTGCACAATAATACTTATTACTATCTTACTACTATGTACTGTGAAGTTTTCGAGGAAACGATAAAATATAAATTACAGAATAACTATAGCATGTAGGTAAAAATGGATTATATATTTGAAATCAGCATCAAAAAACGAATTAAAATTGGCAGATAAATCTAAGTCACCAGAAATGGGATTAAAATTGTTCCCCTGTGTAATCAAAAGGAGCAAGTTTAGGAGTATATGGAGCATGAAGCAATATTTGCCAACCGAGCTCCTCCAAGAGATCTTTGGTCATTCAACCTGTGTGAGGACGGGCATTATCGTGATGGAGGATGACACCCATTCTTTTAACTAAGGAGTATCGCCTTTGGCCCAAAGGGTCTTTCAAACAACGAGGTAGATTACATAAGAGATTAGCATTAATTGTTTGATTGTTATCTGACAGTTCGCAATGGACAATTCCTTCAATATTCCACTATACACTCAACATGATTTTTTTTGTATGAAGTCCTCCTCTCGGTTGTCGAGAAAGTCTGCTTCCTCGACTGATCTACGAATGGAGGCGTTTACCGATACAATACAGGATCCATTTCTCATCACCAGTAACGAGCCTGCCCCCAAAATGGTGCCTGAAAGTGTCGTTAAAGCAATGACTTACAGAAAGCAACACGTTATTGCGAATTCGTGGGACTCATTTTCCAATCACTAGAACCTTTCCACTCGTTGTCACTTGGCGTAAGACAGTAGTACGATTTACGTTAAATTGTTCTGCGAGTTCCCTAGACGTTGTAGCAGTATTTGCTCTGATAATAGCTTCCAGCTCGTCGGAATCAAGTTCTTTTGGACAACCTTCTTTTGGTCCGTCTTTTAGACTGAAATCCCCCTTTGGAAACAGGAAAACTACCTCCTGCAACTTCTTCCATTTACTGCATCATTCCCATTTGTGCTATGAATGGATTTTGCCGCTGTAAATACATTGAAATCTTTACAAAAATCATAGAGTAAATAAAATATGTCTAACGCGATCTTTAGATGGGTCAAATATAGGGTTAATATCAAAGAAGATTATAATCTGAGACAAAAAAGTATAAATTACTCATTGTAGCATTCCTAAACGATAACGAGAGGCGTTACTTTAATAAAGAGTATCTAAAACTTTATTCTAGAAAATCGGACATTATTTTCGTTCCAACCTGATATTAATAAGCTTTCGTCATGGATTTGTGACATCTTCACAGCGTTCATTTTTTAATCAGTTTTAAATGCGTGAAACCATTAATGATAATTTACACCCGTGTTTGGTTTTATAGTTTAAAGTATCTGCACCCTTGAGCCAACACTCCTCCCTTTTCCGCCGGAGTTACGACCCGCCAAGGCAGATATTCAGAGAGTTAAGACTTTCAATTAAAATCTACCTTAATCAATAAATAAAATAATCTCAATAAATCTTCTGGCACATCACTCAAAATATACAAGAATGTTGTTTTCCATTCTCTTTCGAAAGATATAATTGCCAAAGTCCTCCCAAGATTAGCCCGGGAATTATTTTGATTTAGCAATAAATTCATAACTATTCTGCCAATTCTAACGAAATTTGAAACCCTTATGTTGTTTTACATTCTCTTTCGAATCATATAATTCGCAAGGTCCTCCCGAGGTTAGCCCGGGAATTATATTGTTTTGGTACTAACATCATAACATTTCGGCCAATTCTAACGAAATTTGAAACCCTTATGCTGTTTTACATTTTTTTTCGAGTGGTATAATCGACAAGGTCCTCAGGAGGATAGCCTGATAATTATATTTTTTTGGCAATAACATCATAACTATTCTGCCATTTTTTACAAAATTTGAAACCCTTATAATTGCTTTACATTATCTTTCAAATAATATAATTGCCAAAGTCCTCCCAAGTTAGCCCGGGAATCATTTTATTTGGCAATAATATAACAATTCGGCCAATTCTGACAAAATTTGAAACCTTTATGTTCCTTTAAAATCTCTTTCGAAGACTAGAATTGTCAAGGTCCTCTCAAGCTTAGTCCGGGACTAATTGAAGGTTTTGAAGGTCATAAGATCATAAATCAGAATAAATGTGATCACGCGACCTTTGGGTCAGCAGACCTTTTTTTTTCTTAATAACATTGACTGTTTGAATTGAGACACCTCCATTTCTTTGCTATTTCTTTCTTTTTAATTTATTTTCTTTCACTAAAACGTTTATTTGTCCAATTTTTTGATAACTCAAATTACTTTGTTTACCCATTTTGGTTTAATTCATTTATAACTAAAAAAATATCTGAAACACAAAATCATACTATGAAAATAACTAATAAACTATCTGAAACACCTCAAAGTACTATTGTTAACAATCACAGGTTAATATAAACACCTTACTAAAAAAAATGAAAGTCAATATACCAAATGACTCACACAACTGGTTCTGACTTCATTGGAATGGTCCAATGTAATGTTATTTCTTCAGAGTGTTACCAATTATAATTACAAAGTAACCTAAGGCTCTTAAAAATAAAAGTTAAATAGTTGCTCGCTGTTGGTTCATAAAATTAATTCATTTGCAATCAATGAAATTGGTTTCACTAGCTATTTTGCAGGAAAAGTCCAATTTTTGAAAAATCCATAATAATTCCGCAACTACTGTATATATATATATATATATATATATATATATATATATATATATATATATATATATATATATATATATACATATATATATACATATATATATATATATATATATATATATATATATATATATATATATATATATATATATATATATATATATATATATATATATATATATATATACATATATATATATATATATATACATATATATATATATATATACATATAAATATATATATATATATATATATATATATATATATATATATATATATATATATATATATATATATATATATATATATATATATATATATATATATATATATATATGTATATTAGATATGGCTACGATTGCTTGCTCAGATAAAGATTAATAGATATAATTAAGAACAAAGAAGAAGATTAGAAATACACAGATGATAATAGCAATTGAAATTAGATACAAATGAAAGTTATTTAGATGAATTATGGGTATTAATTTATACCGAATGCGATAATATCCTGGTATAGACACACGGGTATGAGTACGCGTGGTATGAATACGAGTGGTATGAAGACAAATGGTAAGACAACAGGGTATAGCCGCAAGGGGTTTGCACATACGGGTTATAACCTCGCCGGGGACTTGTCTTGCGGGTGAAGTAAACACGAGTGGTTTGGGGGATATAAGCGATACAAAGACTTTTACACCTACTAAAGTGTTTAATGCGTTTTTTAGAAGATTTTTTACACCTGCTCAATTGTTAATATGTTTCCAGAATTACTTTTACCCCTGCTCAAGTGGTTAATGTGTTTCCAGACGAACTTTTCAACTGATCAAGTGGTTAATGTGGTTCCAGAAGAGATTTTACCCCTGTTCAAGTAGTTAATGTTTTCTAGAAGAACTTGTTCCCACCTCATGTGGTTTATGTGTTGCTCGAAGAACTTTTACAACTGCTCAATTGATTAAGGTGTTTCTAGAAGAACTTTTACACCTGCTCAAGTCGTACATGCGTTTAAATTATTTTTTTACACCTGCTCTAGTGGCTAATGTTTTTCCAGAGGAACCTACTCAAGATTTTCCTAGAAACATTAACCAATTCTGCTAGTGTAAATTTGCTTCCAGAAGCACATTAACCTCATAAGAAGGTGTAAATATTCTCCTTGAAACACAATAACGCCTAGAATAGGTGTAAATATTCATCAATAATCACATTAACCACTTAGCCAGATGTACAACTCCTACCGGAAACTCAGTAAACACTTAAGCAGGTGTGAAAGTTCTTCTTGAAAAATATCTTAACAAATTTAGCATATGTAAAAGTTCGTTTTGAAACACATTGACCACTTAAGCAGGAGTAAAAGTTCTTCCGGAAACACATTAGCCACCTGAGTAGGTGTGAAAAAAATGATTTTTTAATCACATTAAAGATTTAAGCAGGTTTGAAAGTTCTTCTAGAAACACATTAATCCCTTGAGCTGGTGTAAAGGTTTTTCTGGAAACACATTAACAACTTATCAAGGGGGAAAGGTTCTTCTGGGAACGCATCAACCATTTGTAAAAGTTTATTTTGAAACACATTAACCATTGAGCATGCTGACAATTCTTCTAGAAACACATTGGCCACTTGAACATGTGTGAAACTTCTTTTTGAAATACATAAACGACCTGAGCAGGTGTGATATTTCTTCTTGAAACATTAACCACTTAAACAGGTGTAAAAGTTCTCCTGGGAACACATTAAAAACTTGAGCAGTGGAAATGTTCTTCTGGAAACACATTAACCACTTTAGTTTGGGTAAGAGTACTTATGGAATCACAGTACCCACTTGAGCTGGTGTAAAAAATCTTATATAAACACATTAACCATTTTAGTAAGTGTAAATGTGTTCCTAGAAATACATTAACCTATTGAACAGATGTAAAACTTACTCTGAAAACACAATGAATTCATGAGCAGGTGTAAATCTTCTCCTGTAAACGCATTAACCACTAAAATAAGTAAAATAATTCATCAGGAAACACATTAATTACTTCAGCAGATTTAGAAGTTCTACTGGAAACATATTAACCCCTTGATCAGGTTTAAAAGCTTTTCTGGAAACATATTATCTAATTTAGCATGGGTAAAAGTTATCTTTGAAACACATTAACCACTTAAGAAGAGGTAAAAGTTCTTCTGGATACACATTAACCACTTGAACAGGTGTGAATGTTCTTTTTGAAAGATATTAACCACTTGAGCAGGTGTGAAAGTGCTTATAGAAACCCATTAACCAGTTGAGCACATTGACCACTTGAGCAGGTATAAAGGTTCTTTTTGAAACACCTTAATTAATTTGGCATGGGTAAAAGTTTATTCTGAAAACATTAACCACTTGAGTAGAGGTAAAAGATCTGGAAACACATTAGCGACCCGAATAGGTGTGAAATTTCTTTTTGAGACACATTAACGACTTGAGCAGGTGTGAAAGTTCTTCTAGAAACACATTAACTTCTTAAGAGGCTGTAGAAGTTCTTCTAAAAACACATTAACCACTTGATACAGGATAAAAGCTCTTTTGGAAACAAATTAACCAATTTAAAATGATTTAAAGTTCATTTTGAAACACATTAAGCACTTGAACAAGATTATAATTTGTTCTGGAAACACATTAGTCACTTAAGCACGTGTAAAAGCTCTTTTTGAAACACATTAACGACTTGAGCATGTGTAAAATTCCTTCTAGAAACACAAAACCCACTTATGTAGGTGTAAAAGTTCTTCTGGAAACACATTAACCACTTGAGCAGGGGTGGGGAAATGTTCTTAGGGAAATACATTAACCACTTAAGCAGGTGTGAAAGTCCTCTTGAAACATATTACTCACTGGAGCAGGTGTAAAATTTCTTCCGGAAACACATTAACCACATGAGTCCTTCTAGAAACACATTAACTACTTCAGCAGGAGTAAACCTCTTCTGGAAACACATTAACCACTTAAGCAGTGGAAAGGTTTTTCTGTACTTGAACAGGGGTAAAAGTACTTCTGGAAACACATTAATCACTTGAGCAAGTGTAAAAAAAAACTTCTTTAAACACATTAGCTTCTTAAGTAGCTGCAAAGGTTTTCCTAGAAACACATTAACCCCTTAAGCAGGTGTAGAGGTTCTTCTGGAAGCACATTTACTACATTAGCAAGTGCAAAAGTTCTTCTAGAAATACATTAATCGCTAGAATAGGTGAAATAATTCATTATGAATCACAGGAACTACTTTACCAGATGTAAAAGTACTACTGGAAACACATTAGCCAGTTAGGCAGGTGCAAGAATTTTTTCATAAACACATTAACCAATTTAGCATAGGTAATATTTCTTTTTGAAACACATTAACCAAATTGATGAGGGATAAAAGTTCTTCGGAAACATATTTGCTACTTGAACCGATGTGAAAGTTCTTGGTGAAACATATTAACTACTTGAGCAGGTTTGAAAGTTCTTTCTGAAACGCATTAATCCATTAAGTATGCATAAAAATTCTTTAGAAAACACATTAATCCCTTTAGAAGGGGTAAAATGTCTACTGGAAACACATTAACTACATGAGCAGGTGTAAAATTTCTTATGGAAACTCTTTAACCACATGCGTAGGGGAAAGGTTCTTCTAGAAACTCATTAACTCATTGAACAGGGGTAAAAATCTTTCTGGAAACGCATTAACCACTTGCCCAGGTGAAAAATTACTTCTGGAAACACATTAACTACTTAAACGCGTGTAAAACCTTCTATAAACACATTAATTACTTTAGTGGGTGTAAAAGTTTTTCTAGAAACATATTAACCACTTGAGCAGGTGTGAAAGTTCTCCTGGCAACACATTAATCATTTGAGCAGGGGCAAAAGTTCTTCTGGAAACACATTAAACACTTGAGCTTGTGTAAATCTTTTTCTTGAAACACATTATTCACTTGAGTAGGGGTAAAAGTTCTTCTGGAAACACATTAACCACTTAAGCATGGGTAATATTTCTTCTGAAGACACATTACCCACTTGAGCACGGTAAAAGTTCTTCTGGAAACATATTAACCACTTAAGTAGGTGTAAATTTTTTTTCTATAAACACATTAAACACTTAAGTAGGTGTTAAAGCTCTTCTATTAACACATTAGCTACTTGAGCACGGGTAAAAGTTCTCTGGAAACACATTAACGACTTGGGCAGGTCTAAAATTTCTTCTACAATCCCTTAGCCACTTGAGAAGGGTTCTTTTTTTTTTTACCAATGCTCATCCATTGTGCTCTTGCAATCGGGACTGCGTCAAAATCTGAAAGGTCAAGCTATTTCTTATATAGTATTATTAAACAGAAAAAATAACAATATGAGGTGTCTAAAGTTAAATAATTAAAGATGGATATTCAATTTTTTTTTACAGTAACTCGGAAATTTACGGAATAATAATATCGTAATAATATCAAATTTTTCCATTATTTTCACCTCATTAATGTAGCTAATGTTTCTTTTATGGCACACCAACCAAAACATACCACAGATGACAATTAAAACCACTTTAAATAAAACCATATGATATACAAAATCTACTCTAATAAACAATCCAAATAAATTTCAATAAATCCCATAACATACATTTTACCTCAGGCAACATTAAAAAGATCATTAAATTTATTTTTTATAACAGCTCTTAACGTCTACCTTAAACATCAATTAAAATCAACCCAAATAAACCCTCATGACTCAGCATAAAAATCTACCTCAATCAACAATTAAAATCAACCTAAATAAATCCCAATTGTGATAATGCTATCTCTGTATATAGGCAATACCAAAAAACGAATAAAAAACAAATCCAAACTAACAACGACAGAGCCTCTATTTACCAACACCGTCTACCACACTAACAAGCCGACGCATCATCCTGCGCCATCATCCCTTTCGTTCTTTAAAACATAAACAAAACTACCTCGTTTAATTATTCCTTCAATTAAATTGACTCATCACAAAAATAGCCTAATATTTCTCCCTAATAAAATAAAGTATACCTCTCAACTTTTAAACACAATTAATTAGGCATTTCATCATCTTCCTTAAAACTAAGAAACCCACAAATATCTCGCCATATCTCGTAAACCAAAAAATCGTCCAAATAATCACCAATGATATCTCATAAAACATATAAAACGAAACACAACTAAATAAATAACCCTGACTCAATATGTAAAATCTACATCAATCGGCAAACAAAATCAACCTAAATAAATCCCTATAACCTCATGTAAAACATACTTAAAACAAAAAACAAACTAAACAACCTTTATTAAAGCATATAAAATCTACCTCGATTATCATTTAAAATTGAACTAAATAAATCCCTATGCAATCACATAAACCTACCACAAAGAACAAACAACCTAAATAAACCCCATGGAAAATATACTTATATAACAATTTAAATCAACCTAAATAACTCCCCATGACCCAGCATGTAAAATCTCCCTCAATTAAAACTCAAAATCAACCTAAAAAAATAACCCTGACTGAATATGTAAAATCTAAATCAATCAGCAAACAAAATCAACCTAAATAAATCCCTATAACCTCATGTAAAACATACTTAAAACAAAAACAAACTAAACAACCCTTATTACAGCATATAAAATCTACCTCGATTATCATTCAAAATTGAACTAAATAAATCCCTATGCAATCACATAAAACCTACCATAAAGAACAAACAACCTATAAAACCCCATGGAAAATATACTTCAATTAATAATTTAACTCAACCTAAATAACTCCCCATGACCCAGCATGTAAAATCTCCCTCAATTAACACTCAAAATCAACCTAAACAAATAACCCTGACTCAATATGTAAAATCTACATCAATCGGCAAACAAATTCAACCTAAATAAATCCCTATAACCTCATGTAAAACATACTTAAAACAAACTAAACAACCTTTATTACAGCTTATAAAATCTACCTGGATTATCATTAAAAATTGAACTAAATAAATCCCTATGCAATCACATAAACCTACCACAAAGAACAAACAACCTATATAAACCCCATGGAAAATATACTTATATAACAATTTAAATCAACCTAAATAACTCCCCATGACCCAGCATGTAAAATCTCCCTCAATTAACACTCAAAATCAACCTAAACAAATAACCCTGACTCAATATGTAAAATCTACATCAATCGGCAAACAAAATCAACCTAAATAAATCCCTATTACCTCATGTAAAACATACTTAAAACAAAAACAAACTAAACAACCCTTATTACAGCATATAAAATCTACCTCGATTATCATTTAAAATTTAACTAAATAAATCCCTATGCAATCACATAAAACCTACCACAAAGAACAAACAACCTATAAAACCCCATGGAAAATATACTTCAATTAATAATTTAACTCAACCTAAATAACTCCCAATGACCCAGCATGTAAAATCTCCCTCAATTAATACTCAAAATCAACCTAAACAAATCCCCATAACGTATCTCCGAAACTTTGCCTCAATTAACAATCTCAATGAATCCCCATCAATTCAGAACCATTCGTTTTTATGGTAGATACTTGAACAATATTTGAAACTTGCGATGATTTTAAGTATATGTTCAAGTATCAGCTCTAGATTGACGATTGATGAAAGGTCGTCTCCATAAAAAGCAACTTGGGATGTTTCGGTTCTTAATGGTGGAGTCGTAATGTGTGTGGTAGGGGGGAGGGGTAAAAAAAAAATGAATACCTCCCACCCCTTTCAAGCGGAAGAATGTAAAGTCCACTCATGCCCGCCCCATTTACGTAATACTCAACCTTTTGATCAATTTTGCCGTCGTAAGTGGGCGCCGTTCTTTCGCACTTCTTGATTGGCCTAC
This sequence comes from Ceratothoa steindachneri, assembly GCA_963969495.1. Lineage (NCBI taxonomy): Eukaryota > Metazoa > Arthropoda > Malacostraca > Isopoda > Cymothoidae > Ceratothoa > Ceratothoa steindachneri. The sequence continues at coordinate 53,787,010 of OZ018325.1, forward strand.
ATTTTTTTCGGTTAGCGAGGCAAAAATGACTAAACCGTTCTTGAACCGGTTGCCGGTTTTTGCGTGGTCGTGTGTAAACGCATACGTGTACGCTCTACTATATGTAAGCCCCTGCATGTACGCGAATGTTTATATTCTTCCTCCGCACATGTGCCTTTTCTGCATATCTGTACCTCTATCCGTATACCGTGTATTTGTAAACTTTATGTATATGCGGGATTTGGATTTGGGATGCCTGATCCTGTGTGTATGTGTGTGTGCCAGACTGGCCGAGGGTTGGGTCCGCTCTTGCGAGTCGTACCTCAATAAGAAGCAAATATGGCTTTCAAAGTTCATGTTTATGCGAGTGAAAGTGAGCGGCCGCAACTGCCATCGCCAGTTCTCTGGTTATCGGATGGAATCGCCACAAACCTTCTCTGGCCGTCATCAAAGGTAGGTCTTCAAATCCTCCTCTCCGCTGTTTACCTCTCAATACCTCGTCCGCGACCTATCATCAGTGACGTAATAATCGCCGTGGCGAAAACGTATCTCATGTGTATTTGAAGGTAAATTGTGCGTACCTCGATTACAACCCCTAATAACCGTAAATACCTTATGTATATATATATTTATATAATTGTGTGTGAGTTTATTTCTGTACCCGTGACGTTAATGAAAAATTTCCATCATTTCATCTGTGTTAAATCGATCCGATGTGGGTTGCCGACTATAAACATATCCGTATTAATAATACCTTTGAGGGATCTTGGAAAAGCTACTAAATACACTCGAGTGACAGTGATCTTGAAAGACGTTCACCGACGCATAAGGACGTACGTGGTCTTATAACGTGTTACAAAGACTTAGGATATACAAGGAACATTACAGACGGACAAGGACTCGACAGGACGACATGGGCGAATTGGTTGGCAGATAAGTTGGATTACTTATGTAGATTTAATGGCGGTAAAACTGCCAAGTACTGCTACGGGTTGGAAAAAGTCTTTATCACACTAATTGCACCATCTTTTAATTCTTTGTGACAGCCATATTTAAAAAAGAATATGATTCTGTTACTTTGTGAATTTCATGCAGTTGCCAAAAGAAAATCACCCGCCTTTGGGCGAATATTGAAAGTTCCGATCCTAAAAAAAAATCTGATTTCTAAATTTCTTTCACTCCTTGTCTGTCTATCTATCTCTAATAGCAACTTAAATTGAATTATTTTGTGTAGCCATGTGGGACAATTATTGACGTGTGCTGGAAGTATTTGCGTCTTATTTGTAGCTTAATAACGTCTGAATGAAAATGAAAGTCTTCCCTGTCGGTCTATCTCTCCCTCTTTACCGATTCTTTCCCTTCTATCTATTTTTATATCTCCATCAGCCTATTTATATACCAAACGATCAATGACGCAATAATTACTTGATAAACAAAGAAACAGGTAAATTCGAAGGGACATCAATCCTTAGCAAATACTCTCCGTTACAAATGGTATTATTATTATTAATAGTGGAACTAAACAAACTAGTCCTACTCAATCCTAAAGATTAAGGCTGGAACCCTTCATTACACAAGTGTTATTCCCCAACGCTCCAATACCCTGTATCTAGAATAACCCTACCCTCCCTCTCCGGAAGGTATGATATTGTGGGTGATGTCAAGAGTAAAACACCTAAATGTCCCGCGCCTCCCTTTAAGTGTACAGGACAAGCACGTCCAGCTGGGTCGTGTAATGGGAAAGGAAATGCATCAAGATTCATTTAGGTTCTAGTTACTTAACAGGACGTGTTTCGCATCATTGTGTGTGAAAAGTAAAAAAGAGGAAGAAAGGATTGGGACAAAATTGGTCAAAACAATAGAAACAGAATAGTAAAAACAAAGAACAATATATATATATATATATATATATATATATATATTAGCCTTCTTGCAGGGATCTACCTGGTTGGTTTCTTACGTGTCAAGAGATTCTTTCTTTACTTTTCTTCCACTTCTGTATTCAGAACATGCCATTAATTCTGGGCTTCTCTTTCCTTATATCCGTCCTTTGTTGCCCCAACTCCAACCGAGTGTTCATCTGATTGGCAAAGAGGAAGGGTCTGGTAGTGCCAATCCTTCCTATACCTCCCCCATGAAAACAATTCCCGCGCGCCAGTGAAAGAAAGCACTCTGACTTCACGTTATGACATCAGTGATGACGTCACGAAAGGCCGCCGGTTGCTCTCTGAACTACAGGTGGGAAAGGAGGGATGGAAACTTAAAGCACTGTAGTTTACCTCTTTTTTTTTTACTTTTCTTTATGGGTTTGGTGTTTGGGGAGAGTATGAGCAGGTGATTTAGTTAGTATGTACGTGGGATTCTGCGAGATATCCCACCCTGGGAAGCGGGATTCGAGCCTGAGTCAAGTTGGAGGAGTCTGACCTGCCCCGCACTTTCACTCTTAGGTAAGATAGCGTCGCAACGAATCTGTCGCTGCGCATTCACCTGAACCTGACCCCCCTTCCCCCTCCCCAGCGGTAGCACTCCCCAAGAATCGACTCCCCCCCCTCTCTCCCTCTCCTTTCCTCAGGGCAGAATCGTTCTGAGACAAATCTCTTCCTTCTTAGATTTTGTACTAACCAGGAAAAAAAGGAGTGCGCATATCTTCATGTGCGTATGAATATATTTATGTATGTAGAAACATGCAAGTTGTTTATATATGCAAATGTATGAGTAATTGCGTGTACATATACGCGTGTGCGTGCAGTTCACCCCAGAATAACGAAAGAGAAAGTAATTTTGAGCCTCATTCATGTTCGCTCTTAGGAAAACGTTGGGTTCGCCTCATTAACGTAAATACTAATACAAATACAAATAATATTAATAGCGTCCTATAATTTCTTACACTCTTTTTATATTCTTTTCTTCATTCTTATATCCTTTTCCGACCCTCTTTGTTCTTTCGCTTGTTTAATTGGCTTTTTTTAAGTTATGGAATTTCGTTTATTCATTTTTTACGGTCCGTTTTCCAGGAAAACAAAAACGACTGTGTTTTATCTCCGTTTTATCTGCGTTTTTATTTTGACCATTTAGATGTCTATAACGCTGTATTAGTAGTATTTAAGATATTAATAAGAGTAGTATTAGTAACAGTATTATTGGTAATAATATTAATATTAGTAGCACAAAAAATGAAAGTCCATTTAAAGTGTGTCTGGAATGCGTTAGAGAAAATTAGAGGATGATGAGGGGCGAATTAAACCCCCCCCTTCCCAAGCATTCAAGTGGTACTCAAATTTGGGTACATGCCGACTCCCCCTTGAAGCTAAAAAACACGAACTCAAGAAGCTTTAACCAAGGTCAAAGCTGTTGAGGAATCTAATTCCTCTTCTTTACCACCGCTCCTTCCCTGCCCGATGGGTGCTCGGGTATTCCTTTTTTTTGCCGCACCTCATTAATTGGTGATGAGTGCTCGGGTATTGCTTTTTTTACCACCACTCCTTCCTTGGCAGTGGGTGCTCTTTTTTATAAGAACCCATCTGGCGACTGCCTACAAGGACAAAAGTCGCCATAATTAAGTTAGGCTACATTAAAATAATAATAATTCAAAATAAGACACAACCCCCTTCCCCCAAACAAACAAACAAACAAAAGCAAATAAAAGAAAAAAGAAACAAAGCAAAAAGAAAAAGAAGGTAGCACGTTCCGGCGCAGGGACGTGTGACCAACACCAAACAAAGTCCAGTAAAATGAAGGAGACCAGCAGCCTCTTCCCCAAAATGGCAGATACTCCATAAGTGAGTGTGAACGAACCCGTTGCGAGTACAAGGGACAAGCAGGTTGCAAGTACAAGGGACAAGCAGGGTGCGAGAAGTAAGGACAAGCAGTAGCGACTCCGCTCGTCCATGTACAGGGGAAGGTAACTCGCGCGAAGATCACCCAGAATGGGATAGTCAACTAGAATGCGCCGAAGAGTCTAGAGGATAACGCATTCGTCGCTAATAAGGTGCAGAGAATCGCACCATTAAATGGCGAGGCGTCCTGCGAGTGTGCCTAATTCGAAGACGACGGAAGGCGAGCTGAAGCGGTGGCAACATTGGCCGGTAGGTCCATTCGACAGTAGTGGCGCAATGACACGCAACTTTAATTTTCCCTCGGCCGTCTCCCATCTTCTTTGCAAGGCAGCCCGGAGAACTGCTTTAACTCTTGCCATCTAGTCGGTATGAGGAAGAGCCAAGCACTGGTCTGGTCGCCCAGTCATCGCGGACTCTTTGGCGCTCTAATCGGCGGGCTGATTCCCCGCAATTTCCACATGTCCACGAACCCAGCAGAGATAATCTCGATATCTACCCGGATCGAGACAATCGTGGTGTCACAGATCCCGCAAGCTAGGGGGTTTGGAGATTCCAATGCACATAGTGCACCCAATGAGTTTTTGAGTCACTAAATATGACAATCCGGTCTCCGAATCTGGTACGACTCGTTATCTCCCCCTACCGAGCAGTGTATTGCAACCAGCTTGGCCGTGAAGTCAGACGCAGCGCCTGGTAGAGTCCCGCTGACTTCAAACATAAGAGATATGGTTTGGAAGCCGACACTCTCTTGGGACTTGGAGCCATCCGTGTACACTGGCACGGTTCAAGGGTGACACGATGTGTGCTCCAAAAAGGTCGAACGCAATACTCTCGGCGCTGTACAAGCTTTGGAAGCAGAGGCATGGCGACAAATAGCCAAATGTGATACCCTCCAGGGTTGCATCATGGGAGGAACCAAGGGCACTACCGGCCCAAGAGCTACAAAAAGCTCTCAAAGGAGTTTCCTAGCTCTAAGCCCAAATGGCTTAGGGTATGACTGGTGTCTCTCAGCGGCATAGGCACTGTTAAGATCGGCTTGCGGATGCAGTGAAAGCTGTTAAAGATTGTAGGAAGCGCCGGGCTCGCTCGTACAGGTAAATAATGCTCTGTGCACGGCGCAAAGCGAGGGGTATCTCCTTAATTTAGACAAGTAGGCTCTTAATGGGGTACGAGCGGAAGGCACTGGTCGCCAGGCGGAGGCCGGTTGGGTGGATCTAGCCCAACTTCCGCAATCGGTGCTCGTGTGCGGACGCATAGAACTCGCATTTGTCGTCAAGCTTAGAACAAACAAAGGATCGATAGATAACTAAGAAAATAGCCCTATTAGCACCCCAGGTGCTGAACGTCACGGAATGAAAAATTTCTATAGCGCGGGTACAAGAGGCCTTAAAGTGGCGAATATGAGCCTCGCAGGTAAGGCGTCGGTCAAAAACAAGACCGAGGAAACTGTGCAAATCTACCATTTCCAGGCGAACTCCATTTAGAAACAAGACAGGGGAGGGGTGGAGCCGTGAATGGAGGCAGAAGTACACAACCTTAGTCTTGGCAAAGGAAAACTGAAACCTGTGTGATTCGGCATAGCAAGAGACGAGGTTAAATTCCTCTTAAATTCGAAGCTGCAGATTTGGTGCATCTGAGCTACACCAAATAGATCGAAATGTCATCCACATATACTGTGTCAAGAACATCTTCCAGCAGCATCGATGTGATACCGTTGATGCACAGGGTAAAGAATGTGGAACTGAAGATACTTCCTTGCGAGATGTCCTCTTCTTATTCCATTTGGCCGGTAAGGGCTCCTGCACCCGTAAGCGGAATTTACAATCTCGCGGAAATATCAGTAATAATGATTGGGAGGGGGCCCCTCCCCCCAATAGTGTGAATAGTCTCCATGATATCGTTTCGCCATGCAGTATTATTAGCCTTATCCAGATCGAAAACAACGTGGCGTAGTGCTTTCTACGAAGCAAGGCCTCGCTGACAGCATTTTCCTGTAGGAGCAGAGCATCTAACATGGAGGGCAACTTGCGGAAGGCGCCTGCGCAGAACTCAAGTGGCCTTCGCTGTTCGGGAAAAAGGCTAATCTAACCTTTAACAATTTTCTCCATTAACTTGCTCTCAAGGATGTAAGAGAGATTGGGCGAAAATAGCGAAAAGTGAGCATAGTAGCCATTTGTCAGTAGGCTGGGAGGATACCATCTCTCAAGATCCTGTTGAACAAATCTAACAGAAATGCTACACCTCACTCAACTAGGTGTCGAAACGTTGCATACAAGAAATCGTCCGTACTAGAGATGGTGTCCGCGCAGAGAGAGAGAGAGAGAGAGAGAGAGAGAGAGAGAGAAAAAAAAAGAGAGGAACGCAACTCATTCTATGGAAACCTGACGTTGAATTATTCTCCGCCTGTTGAGGTTAAGTCCAGTTGGTGGCCTTAAGCAAGATCACGACATTCCTTGAATACTGAGGAAACATCATCCCAGATAAAGGGATCGGGAGGGAATTCGTGACGGGGGCGTGGGTCCAAGATTGCGCTTTTAATTATCCTGGAGAACGGAATGGGGGTCATACAAGAACTCACCCCGAATCCTTTTGACTCTCTTCCTCATCTGTGCTAGAGGTGTCTTTCTTTTAATTGAAAACACGTATGGCCACCAGAAAGAGCGACTGACTGACTTCCAAATAAATCATAACGTAGCCCTGGCTCGACGAAATTCATCGACAGTGAAATAGTTCAGGCAGCCCTTTTAACACGTTTTGGCATAAAGCTTCTGTTTGAGGGCCGTCTCACACTCGGCTGACTATCACGGAAGTGATTAGCGTGCGAAATGTCCAGATGTTCTAGGAATATTAGTTGGATGAAGTTGAAGTTGCCGGATGAAATCTTAACGACATCATCCACGGATCTAAACTTCTCGACTTAGAAGGAGAAATCAGTCATTTTCTGAAATGCGTACCATCGCGCCTGTTCCAAGCACCACCGGGGTGGATTTTCAAGAACCAGTGGCGCAAAAAATAAGAGTTGAATGGGAAAATGATCAGTACTATGGAGGCCATCGACCACCTTCAAACCAAAATCAGGGTGTGCCTCCGGAGAGAACTGAAATAAATCAAGACAGGAAATTGAAGCGGCTCTCGGGACAGTGATGTGCAAACTCATCCACATTTGGGAAATCTATCTACCGTTTGTCGATCAGGCCGGCAAGGACCTGACTCGTGGGATAGATCGAGTAGGTTCCCCAGAGAAATTTTTGTGATTCATATCCTTAAAGAGTAGAAAACGCCTCAGGAAGCGAGCCATAACGCGGCCGAAGTAGCCGCGTCGAAGTTGGCTAAAGTTGTCATGTACACAGAAATAACATAATACCTCCTATTCAGGTGTAACTGAACTGCTATTGTCTGAAATGAGGTATTTATAGCAAATAGAAGAACGGAGGCACTATGCCGCCTGCAAATCACCCGTCCTCCTGCCAGGTTCACCATCTAGGAATAGTGGGATCGCAAAACCCTTATACCCAGGCAGGGTGGTCACGGAGCACCAGCCCAGCTTGCTCTTTCTCTGTTTCCTTTCGGCGCATGAGAGGAAACGAACCTCCACAGCAGCTCCAAGTTGCTCAGTATGCGACAATTCCAATGAAGGAATATGCCCTCCAGGCCTAGCTCGCATGAGATGCGGGGGTCCTCTTCGAAGAGAAGACCCTCACGAGAATGGCCGTACGCTCCATTGGCGTTTTTCGCCGAAGAAGGCGTTGAAAGCGCTGTCGACTTTGAGTCTTATCGGATGATGTTAGGCACGCTATGCAAGTATTCAACCATCCCTTACGCCTCGAAACCTTTGTCAGGCGGGTGACATCGGGGACGGAGCTTCCTCTTTTGGAGGATCCACCTTCTCCGAGCCACGCAGCCCTGCCTTGGGTGGGTGCGTAGGAGACGAAGTTCTTCTGTTGCTGTCTTTCTTTCAGGGATTAGGAACTTAGAAGACGGTCTCACGACGACCTTTAGGGTTGCTGCCTCATGTGAGTCTAATGACTCACTGGAGGTGCGCAGCCATTTTTCCTTACCAAAAACAATCACGCTTGGGAAGGGAGAGCCTGATATTAGCAGAAACTGGGTGTGAACCCTTTTTATCGCCACCTCTACCAGGAGAGCTCACGGAGAGATGGTGTATATAACCCACAGAAGGGTTCCGAATAGACGCCCAAACGACCGTGGTTGTAATCTTGGAGGGGCCAGGATCAGATTGTGCCTTTTTAAAAACTACGGCATAGAACGCCATAAGAAGAGCCAGACATGAAAGGACCAATAAATCCTTAGCCTCGCCAAATACGAGATGATTCGCAGCCCGAACGGCCAGGATTCCCTTCTCCAGGAGATACTCACCACATTGCTTCAAAAAGGCGGGGTGCGTTTCTCCGCAATTGACATACCTGGCCATACACGATAGGAGCTTATCATCTACGGCCTTGGAGCAACTTACACAGACTTCAGGTAAACACGCCTTTGCATGTCTACACGAGCGATTCGTATGCCTGAAGCGGTGGCAGTAGTAGCCTCTTCTCGGCAATGCTACTACTATCGCGGTAGCGGTCCTAACCAACACTCACCGACTCAGGGAGCCTGTGGCGGTTGATGGTGAAGAAGAGTGTAGAGATGGTTATCAAGGTCCCTCCCTATTTTCTCATCACACGATCAAACTTGACCGCGCCATGGTTGGCAATCTTTATGGATTAGTCCCTGAGTACCCTCGCGTATACCACTCCTTTAACGAAATCATGCTAGAGTTAGCCCTTACTCTCACCGGAGAGCCATTGAGTGTCCGCCTTGTAAGGGTTAAGACATTCACCAGAAATCTGGTGTCCAAGAAACGGGTAACCTTCGGCTCTCTATTAACCAAGCATGCTAATGCTCTTCTCTGATAGATCATGCTGCAATCTGTCAACATGCTGTCATGGCCTTCCCATGACTTAAGAGGTTAAGAGAAAAGTCTCCATAGAATCAGAAAATCTAGAATGTGATCATTAACACATACTCTGTCCCGGTTGTGGGTTGATAGGCTTTGCCAACCCTGCCAACCTCGAGCTTTTATCATAAAGGATTGTGCCGGCGATACTTGCCCTAGCCAGCAGGCTTCCTGCCCTCCCAGCAGGTAGGGGCCTTACGGTATACACCGCCACTCGGCTAAGGGCTCATAAGAGGACGAAAGTGCGCCGAGCAGCTTGAGCATCTGTAGATAGAAGAGCAAGTGGAAAAGGGGTAGGAGGATATTTAATAAAGAGGAGTAGAGATAGGCAGGTCCACTAACGAGTAGAGTGGGTAATCACCTGTTATTATCATATCCCGGCACTAAATGATCCAAAGATAGTATGCAGTCCACCCAGGCACCATATCTGTCTAAGTGAGAACAATGCCTCTTGGTTCATAGTGTAAATATACAAAATGTTGATGGGATAGTCATATTAATAATACTGATACCGATAATAATAATAATAATAATAATAATAAATAAATAAAGGTAACGTAGAGATGAGTGGGGGCGAGGGGAAAGTGCACCAACAGCTTTCCCAGGCCCCATCAGACAGTTCAAGTCAACCATTAACAGGGCTTCCCTAATTGGCACTCATGCCGGAGGACATGCTACACAGGGTGCCCCTGTGTAGCACCACCTTAACGGTGGATGCTCGGGTATTTCCCATTGGAAAAAGATTCCCCTTGAGGACAAAGTAGCGTCATCGGATAACTAAGGGTATGTCTGCGCGCGCGCGAATATACATACATTTGTCTGCATCTATGTACGTTTTAGAGCTATTGAACTTTGTAAGCGCTTGAGTAGCTATGACTTTGTGTACGTGGTTGAGTGCTTGAGGTGCTTGGAAGTCTACCGATATGTTTGTGCACCCATTTGTGTTTGTCTGACTGTTATAGTTTATGTTTATGTACGTATAGATGTACACGTTTGTTGCATATTCATTTATGTGAGTTAGTGTACGTGTATGTCATTTATTAGCATAATTTAGCATATTTACTTGCACATGTGTACGAAATTGTTAATATGTATGCGTTTCAGTCTGTTACTGTAGTTATTTGTGTCTCTGGTTATATTAATTTCATGTATATATACTTACATGTACGTACTTTTGAGTATATAGTTGCTTTCGTCTTCGTGTGTATATATGTGTGGCTTCGGTTGTATATAATTTTACATATGAACATGCTTGCATACATGTTTTTGTAGCTATTTGCATCTCTGGATATATTAATTTCATTTGTGTTCATAATTGTTTATCTGTACTTACTTCTGATTAAATATGTTCCTGAGTGTTAGTGTATATATTGGTATGCTCTGGATGCAAATAATTTCAGGTGCGTGTACTCGTTTACATAGCGTACTTGTGTGTGCATTCGTGGTCACCTCATGTGCCTATTGGTCTCCGTGTGCAAGCTGAAACGTGTAATATCTTTCCAAACCGAAAATGAAAGGAGCTTCTAACGAACTCCTTATTACGAACATCGTACCGAGAAGACAGGTTTGAACCCCTCATTATGCCATAAAATGACCATATAACCCATTTTTACCATGGTTTACAGCCCCAAACCTCTTCCTATCTTCACAAATCGGCTTCAAGTGACCTTGAAGTTATGCTCTGTGAATAGCTGCTGGGCTTACGGCGCGTACTCTGTCCAAATGAATATGTGAAGAAGTTTCGCTGGCGCGTGAAATTGGGGGAGGGCTTCCTCTTAGATGAGGGATGGATGAAGGGGGTTATAAAGGAGGGAGGGGGAATGGGGGATAAAGTGAAAATTCTTTGGACGCGAATTTTGCTTACTCACAAATGAGGCGAAATCGAAAACCTTATGGGGTGGAAAATGATCGTTTCAGAAGGTGGGGGGGATTGCAATGTGGGAGCCCAGTTAACAGAGAAGGAATTATATAGGGCAGCCACCCTTGGGAAACTAAGCATTAGATGGGCTAAGCCCAAGGAGGGGGCCGCTAAAGTTTTATTAAGTGACGAAACAGTACTCCTGAGAAACGACAAGGGGTAGAAATTATAAATAATAATTAACCTGTCAAATATCTCTTAAAAGCGATTTTAAAGGTAGTAACGCCAGGTGAAATGAGCAAAAAGAGGAGACTATTTGGTGCACCAAGAAATCAGGATAACGCGCAGCTCTTCTGAATCTGCTTCCTCTTGCTGGATTTGCCTTGTAATCATTTCCTCTGGATACTTTTAAATAATAAATTAATATTATTTCGAGTATTATTTTTATTTTATTATTATCTTCATCGCATCATTATTATGTTAACGTTTTTGTTAATTCAATCTTACTAATAGGTTTTTTGTTCGTAATTTTGAATCATAGTACTCCCTCCTGTGAACTTCTCATGGAATTTATAGAACCCCCCCTTTTGTTTCCCCAGTAATTTGATATGATTGAATTTGCTATTCTAATCCATGGGATTATTATTTTCTTTAAATATCACTATTTTTTATTTTATCTTTTTCTCCTCTTCCATTTCCCACGAAGCGTGCCTCAGTTCGATTACCTAAATTTCCATTCTTTTTCTCACACATTAAATCAATTGAAATATCTCCTGCATTCCTTAGCATATGTGCGTGTATTCGGTGCAAGTGTGTATGTGTGCGAACTCATGCGTCATTGAGTGTATGTGCGTTTTTTTTTGTGAATGTGTCTATGGATGAGTATGAAGCTAAGAAATCAGTTTTACCCACTCTAATTCACTTACAGCCTTGGGGTAACTTATGAAAATTCAAGATATCTTTGAAAGGTATACATAAAAGGAAATTTCATGTTAGGTATACCTTGGACTTAAAAAGATGTATCATCGAGGGAGTTAAACACATTGGAAATTGGTGAATATTTGCTAGTATTGATTAGGTAGGTAATAAGATAAAAAGGGATTTATTTGACCGTAATGAGATGTGAAAAGGCGATATATATATATATATATATATATATATATATATATATATATATATATATATATATATATATATATATATATATATTTAAAGGCCCAAGGAAATTAAAATTGGTGATACAACCCGATAAAACACTAAGGAGAATATCACGTGAACCAATCAAAGCTTAAGAAGGAAAATGGGAGACGTAGAGAACGGAAACATAGGACAAACTATTTTAACCGTTATATGAAAATAAATAAAGAAGTTGGATTTGAACCTGTTTTCATTAAGCGCTCATCGCTTAATGATGGTAGCTCTGGCGATCAGCGTCTTGGTCATATAAGCGATGAGTGCTTAATGACACAGGTTCAAATCCAACTTCTTTATTTATTTTCATATAACGGTTAAAATAGTTTGTACTATCTTTCCGATCTCTACGTCTCCCATTTTCCTTCTTAAGCTTTGATTGGTTCACGTGATATTCTCCTAAGTGTTTTTCCGGGTTGTGTCACCAATTTTCATTTCCTTGGGCCTTTAAAAATACATCTATAAAAAATCACGCGTCATGTGATTTTAAATATATATATATATATATATATATATATATATATATATATATATATATATATATACATATATATATATATATATATATATATATATATATATATATATATATATATATATATTACATATATTAGGATATCCAGCTGTTAAAGGTAAACAAGTAGAAAAATCGATGCCATGTTTTCACTAAAGTGGTTATTGGTTACCAAGTTCATGCATTGAAACAAAAATGGCAGATTTTATATTCTACTCAAGAATATTTGCGTACCCCTAGTCCCTGGCACTGCGTGCAGGGTTATGGATCTTGCGCACATTTTTAATTCAACCAACATCATCATCTTTCTTACTAACATAATAGTTCTTCAATGGCCTTCGACAGTTGATTTTGTCCCAGGGAATCTGAATGTGTCCTTTGCTTTTGGCCTTTACATATTCTATATGATTCTAGATCTCACCAATGAGGACTTCTACCCAAGTTGATGCGCGCTTCCTCCAAATCGGCCAGCATGGCATTTATATAATGTTTGTTTGTGTGCTGAGGTGGAAATTGTTCTAGGGGAAGACAACAACAATATTATTAATGTGACGAGGACATTTTGTCGATAGTGGATGTGTAGGTGTTCGGTGTGGAAAGCTGTAATGTCCTTGAATAGGAGGCTGAGACGCTTCTAGAAAACTCTATTGACTTACAAATAGACTAAATAATTTGTATGTAATTAGTATAGCAACGAGCAGCCACCTTCACACTGCCTCGGGCATTCTGGGGGACCCTTCTTCCCCACACCTAGCGATTTTATCCAACAGACCAATCTAACAGCTGTAAAAAAAACTGTATAAAGTGGGTATTTTAACCTAATGTTACTGTAATATCTGTGGGGAATCTCGTCTTCTCTTCTTTCTGACTTTCCCTACCCATACTTCTCCCTACCAATCCCTTCCTCGCACCCCACTCCGAACGTGTAATCTTCCCCATTCCCCGGCATTTTGGAGAAGTGGGAGTCAGGGTGATGAAAACTAAAGCAACACACAAAAAAGAAGTGAATCGATCTAATGAAAGTGGTACGAATAAGCGAGGAGACAGCGCGCTGCCCTGTGGCATCGCTTACTTTCATTCTTAAGCCAGATTATTTCTCTTATGGGAATTGAAATTCGCATTTCACCCGCATTTTTTGCCCTACTTCGAATATTTTTGGACTTGAAAACAGTCATGTTGTTTACGTATCAATGACAAGGACGCTTAACCTCAGTATATATATATATATATATATATATGTATATATATATATATATATATATATATATATATATATATATATGTGTGTGTGTGTGTGATAAGTGAACAATAACGTTCAATGTGGTTAGGTAAGGGTAATAGTAAGAATTCCTTAACCTGCTAGAAAAGTCTCCTGGTGTTCTTCAACCCTCTTCAAGAGCGTCACCCATACGGCTAGGTAACCATCAATTTCTCTAAAAGGAGAAACTTCAAGAACGGTTTTGTATAAGCTTCGGATCTTCGACATTCTAATTTTTTGATAATTGAACAATAACATTCAAGTGAATGCGGTTGAGTGAAGGTAATAGTAAGAATTCCTTAATCCTCTAGAAAAGTCTCCTGGGTATCATTCATTTATTTGACGATTTTTATTGGCTCATTTTTTTCCAAAACATGTTGATGGATTGGTGAATAGCCAACGGTGTTGGATAACATACAGATCGAAATTTTAGCTGACAGGAGGAAAGACTGTAAGCCATCTGGATATTGGAAAAGAGTTACCTGCTTCACGATAATTTGCACCAGATATCAAAATGCCGACATCATGTCAAGTTCAATATTCTGTTAACACTGTAAAGACTGTAAGACGGACATAGGCAGCTGAGGCAAAGACTACGAATCCATGCGACGCTCCACGTATCATGAAGACCAAGTACCCTCAAACTGTAATGGTCTGTGATGCCGACCCATATGATTGAACAAGGTATTAGGCTCAATTCACAAGGCTATGTGGAGCTGCTAGAGATTGTGGTCAAACCCTAGCTTGAGAGGGTTGCTGCTGTGATGCCTTTCCCTATGAAGAATGTCAGAAGTAGTTATCTCAGAACTTCTGACTTCACCAGCCCCAATTTATGGCTTCCTAGATTGCTCGATTTTAATCCCATAGACTACTATGTGTAGAGTGCGGTTCAGAGAGCCACCAAGCACTATGTTTGTAACTCCAAGTCTGAGTTGGTGACCAAGATCAAGAAGGTGTTCGAAAATCTTCCCAGGGACACAGTGTGGAACGCATGCGACAGGTTCCGGAACCGTCTTGAAGTCATGGTAGTAGCTGAGGGTGAATACTTCAAGTAAGGCTCTTATCTCCCAGCCGAACATTAAACTGATACAGAAAGCTCAGTATCGTATTGAGAATCCCTTAGCAGTGATGAAAACATTTATTCTATGTGGCATACTAACCGCGAGGGGGCGACATCTGATGGGTGCGATGCTGGCATACTCATCGGTGATGAATGCCTTTAGTTTCTTATTAGAGGTGGCCGACGACGCCGTCTCACTGCCTCTTTCAGCGTCTAATAGAGATTTCCCAGTGAATTCAGATCCGAAGACTAGGGTGGCCAGTCCATCACCGTAATATTGTTGTCCCGGAACCGCTGTATAATGGACGCAGATTTGTGACATGGGCCATTGTCCTGCTAGAAAATCAGATTGCTGGCATCTTTGTAGAGGGTTCGGCCACAGAGCAACATGTAATCTCCCAGAACAGCATCTGACAAGTTCTAACGTACGGAACTTATATTTTGACTGTGAACACTAAAAACCAAACAGAAACTGAGAACAATTCAAAGAAACAGAAATGAAAGATATAGTAAAACAAATGAAAGCTCTGAGTTGTAAATTGGCAAGATATTGCCAGAAGAAACCACAGGAGATGTAAAAAAAGAGCTAAACTATTTATATAGATCAATAAAGTCACAAAATGACCACACACGTGTTAGGAAGTATTCGGTTAATGGCAGGTTTAACGTGTTAAATTGAATATAGGACAGTGTAAGCTTCTTAACGATGGTTTAGTCTATTATCCTTCTCCCTGCTAGTTTGCCTCTGCTGGACTTCATAAGAGATCATTTTCGCAATATTTTAGAAAAAATAACAATTTTACTTATTGTTTTCAAGAAGCAGGTGAAAGATTAGTTTCGCGAGATTCTTTTGATAAATTCTGAATTGTTTGGAGAGGCCGTAAGTTTTCGCCTATCATAAACCACTCTCAGAATTCTGATGATGAGATCCATTTAAATCATATTCAGTCAACTCTCTGAATGTCTTGCCTCTTCTACATGGCAAAGTCTGCGCTAGAATCATTAGTGAAGGAGAGAAGCTATCCTTATGCCTTCTTGGGTTGTCTTATAGTCTTAATAGAGGAGATATATTTTTTCCCTTATTAAATTCAACAGGATTCGCTAGATTCTTCCAGAACTGCTTCTTTGTGTGTTCGAATTGATGGTAATTTCTTTTTAATGGACGATCTTGAGCGCAACGCCGAATTTCAGTTTTCAACTGTTTCCTTTTTTCGAATTGTTCACGATGGAAAATTTTCTAATACGATTATGTTGGTTCAATCTTTTAATTCTTATAACTAAGTCTTTAGAAACTAAGTTTAAGCAAGTTGGTGGTAATTTTTTTAATATATAACGCTATATTCTTAATTGACCATCTGGTGTGTGAAATAAAATTTCTGTTTTCGACAGACCCTTTTGGTAATTGCGATGGAAATATTTCTTAAAACAGTTTGTTGCTTGTATTTCTTTAAGTTCATGAATGGTCGGGGACAGAAAGCTTCTAAATAAATATTTACTGCTCTTATTATTTTTATCATAGAATTTGCAAGTATGTATTGAGAGTGTCCAGCGAATCATCAAATTCAATAGGGGAAATAAATATCTATCCTCTATTAAGACTATAAGAAGAAGCAAGAAGAAAGTATAAGAAACCCTCCTCTCCATTAATGATATTAGCCCAGACTTTGTCAGGTAAAGGAGGCAAGGAGCCATCTTGCAAATACGAAAAAACCTGTTATTTTGATACTGGATTTTAAGAAAATTCTCGTAATTTATTTAATAGGTAGCATTATATTCTTAATCGACCATCTGGTGTTTGACGTAGAATTCCTGTTTACGATTTTTTTTTCTAATTACGATGGAAATGTTTCTTAAAAAAGTTTGAGGCCTATATCGCGTTAGTGGATGGAATATCAGGGACCGATTCCTAATTATTATTTACTAGTTTTATTATTTTTATAATATAATTCGCAAGTCATAGTATTTGGTTGATGTAGTAACCAAATAATTACGGACAATTTAGTCGAAGAGAAAAGGAGGCTACCGCCATTTAAAGGTTAGTCGGTAGAGAGCACTAAATAATCCATTCCTGGCAGAACCTTGCTCCCGTCCGAGGTGTTGGAGCGAGTCATTTAATTGCGTCACTCATTCCTTTCACATCTTGGCGAGGTCTTCCAGTCGGATAGTGAAATTTACATAAAGATAAAAATGACAATCGGTGGCAAACCATAGGTACTAGGAGCCGTTTCGGGGGTAGGAGTAATGGTAGCACTGCGTTTTGTCACAAATTAGCGAGGAAGAACCCGTTCTGTGTCGTGGGGGTGTGGAATGGTAACACATTGGGTAGTTGCGAGAAGAGTGGCGTTGTCTATGTGATTGGCTGTGTGTGTGTGATGATGTATGTTGAGGGCATTGCTTGCACACAGGTGCATGTGTTGGCACATCTTGTATCGGCGGCTGCCCCCTACGAGCAACAAAATCTTTTGTCTCTGTACCCGATGGGACTCGAACTAAATACTTAGATTAGGAATTAATTTGAAAAAAAATATCGCCACTTTATTCAAATCAGGTGTACGCCGTGGGTTAGGATAATGTGTTGTGGATCCTTGTCATTTTAAGGACTGCGGAGGATGCAAGCGACTTCCTTCAGGCATTCTGACAAAACCTTTGCTCTCTAGACGCTTGCTGGATATGGATTATTAACATCTTTAGGAGGAGGAGCAAGTTCTTACTTGAGTGTAGCTCTGGTATCTATACGAACTTGTTCCTAAAGGTTGATAATACACACAACTTCAGTGTTAAGATTTGACGTATGTTGTACAAGTTCATCTCATCCGTAGCTATTTTTATTACGCCTGTTCTCATCAATCCCTCCACATTTAACTATCCCAATTATTTTAATTAATATTGTCTCAATGTTTACATCAACAATCCTCTTTTCTAAAAATAATCTTATCTTGGTAGGCAGTACCATAGAGGTAGTCACCAAGAGATGAAAAAACGAAACCCCCTCATTTTAAAATTGGCGGGCACGACCTGGGGAGCACACCAGGAGGTCCTACGGACCTTTGCCCTAGCAATGTGCTACAGTACACCAGAGTGTTGCTCACAAGTATGGGAGTGTAGTACCCACACACACAAAATAGACGTCCATCTCAATAACAGCAAGATAATAATCTCAAGTGCCCTAAAACCTACACCGACCCCTTGGCTTCCTACAATGTGCTCTATAGCTCCACCTAACCTCCTTAGGAAAAATGAAGTGCAAAAACTCAAGCAGCACATTAGCAATCTGCCAGCAAACATACCCCTGAAGATGATAATTGAACAAGCCCCCACCACATCAAGACTCAAATCCCGTAAAATCTTTTACAAAACTAGCAATTGCTTTGATTTGATGTCATCCTGGAAAACGCAATGGGAATCTAACATCCATGAAGGTGGAAACCTAGTATCAGACCCCACACAGCCACTCCCAGGTTTCCAGACAGCAACCAGAAAACAATAGACAGCAGCAAGCCGCTTGAGATCAAAGACCGCAAAAAGAGCAGCTAACCTACATCGATGGGGAATGCAGGACTCGCCCATCTGTCCAGCATGCCACACCGCCCCGCAAAACACCGACCACCTGGTGCTAGAATGTCATCAAACTAGACAACAGGGAAGCTATAATTCCTTCCAAGAATGTAAGGAGACCTTTAACAACTGGCTAGAATTAAACAGAGTGGAGGTGTGAAATCCATACGACACGAACAAACGAACCAAGAGGAACCTTTTCCCAGAAAATAGCGCGAGCGAAAATCAATTCCTTGTGGCAGCCCGTATGTTGTGTAGAATTTTTTTAGTTCCTGACCCAAGAGGTAAAACCTGATTGGATAATTTTGTTGAAAGGAGGTGAAGTGTAAGATATTTGTTACGGTAGGAGATTGATAGAATGCAATAAAATCTGTAGTGCTTAGGGTACTTGAGGGATTAAGAAACTATTGTAACCGCAAGGAAGAGATAGTCTCGGTGGAGGTTTGTTCATTTGACCTGCACCTATTTGTACTCAACATATCATAATAAAAACATTTTAACTAGGTAAGGCAATTACGATAGTAGCAGAAATTGGGGTAATTTGGAATGAATATATTCACCGAGTAAAGATAAAAGAGGCAAGAATAAAAAAAATACAAAAGATAAGAATGCCATCAAAAGGATCAAGTCAAAAAGATTGGTATAACAAATACTGCGAGGCCCAAATATGTTGGAGGTAAACACAACCAGACACAAGTTAGTTAAAAACAAGTTCCAAGGTACGAACTTAACCAATGAATGGAAGAAATGACGATATTGTTCATCTTCTTACCTGTTTTTGCATTCTTGATCAATTTTTGT
The DNA here is from genome assembly GCA_963969495.1 of Ceratothoa steindachneri. Classification (NCBI taxonomy): domain Eukaryota; kingdom Metazoa; phylum Arthropoda; class Malacostraca; order Isopoda; family Cymothoidae; genus Ceratothoa; species Ceratothoa steindachneri. The sequence continues at coordinate 53,806,019 of OZ018325.1, forward strand.
AATCCTTGTTATATATCTCCTTTTATTTCCTTCTTCATTCTCCCTCTTCGTCCTTTTAGATCACTAAGGGTCAGTTAGAGATTGCCAATTTAATTCCCCCTTTCAAGGTAGGCCACTCTCGAGGTGGCTACATCATTATCTCTCTCTTATGACATTGACTATTCATTTCTAAGCAACAAAACACAACGTCATGAAGCTTTATTAGCTATCACTATAATGGTTAATTGTAAAGTCCGAATGATGGTTTACTATTATCAAAGATAAGAAACCTTTGTTTCTTATGTAAGGGATCTCATAAAAAATTCATAATTCAACCACTTCAGAAGCACTCTTTTCACTTCTTCTGCGCATTAGTGAAGAATTACGAAAGATACAGAAGAATATCTAAGATTTCGTTGTTTAAATGATGAATAATGAAGGCTTTCATCATTATTTTGTAAAAGGAGGGATATTTAATATATGGTGGAAGAATGCCAGATAGACTGCGTAAGTTCATGCATCTAAACCTTTGTATTCAAGTGTGGAGTTGGAAAGCTTGAAACAAATCAACTTTAAAGAGATTGGCAATTAAGCTTACATGGCCACACATTTGCTGTTTCACTGTCTATTTCTATCGATCAACCTTGTCTCATATGGACATTATGTATATCCTTTCTCTTCTCGAATCTGGAAATTCCAAGTTAAAATAATTCTTGTCATCATAACATTCAGCAACTTCTTGCAATGAAAGAATTCATTAAAAATTTAGCGCCAATCTTTTTAAAGTGGGCTTTTCTTTTCTTTATGTCACTCAAGTGATCAATTATCTTTTTGCTTGAATCTGCTGATTCATATATCATTAACCCGTTTTAACGGGTTCTCTTCTCTCTCATACACACACAGATACTCCCCCTCTCTCTCACACACATATACACATATGCACACTAGCAGACATATACGAATTATATTTGTCAGATTGAAAGGAGTAAACTCAAGCAAGTTAGAGCATTTGGCCTTCTTTGAGATGTGTATTAAAAAAAAAGTTGCTTTCTTTTGACACACACACATATATACACACACACACACACACACATATATATATATATATATATATATATATATATATATATATATGTATATATATATATATGAGGAATTAAACCACATTCTCCGAAGACAATTTAATTCAGAACAGTTTCGGTGTATCACACACCCTTTTTCAACTGACACTGGATAGAAAATATAAGAAAAAAATGCATACAAGCATAACAGGTCGTGAAATATCCCCTCTTTTATCCCCAATCCCCTACTTGTGGCTAATCTGGGGAGGGGGGGGGTTAAGCCTAAACATATTGAATGGCTGACATTTTACTATTTTATTTATTTGCTTTCTTATTACAGGATTAAAAGAAAATTGACCCTCATATAGATTTAAATTAGGAACTGACGATATCAAGCTCGATTCTACGATTCTTCTCTTAACATAGTTAGCCAATTTAAATACCATTTTACATCCATTGAAATCGATCGTATGATTCTTGTCTCTAACATGGCCAGCGAAAGCAGTGGAATATTTTGCCATGTTAGAGACTTGAATCATTCGATCGATTTCAATGGAAGTAAAATGGTATTTAAATCGGCTAACTATGTTAAGAGAAGAATCGTAGAATCGAGCTTGATATCGTCAGTTCCTAATTTAAATCTATCTGAGGGTCAATTTTCTTTTAATCCTGTAATAAGAAAGCAAATAAATAAAATAGTAAAATGTCAGCCCTTCAATATGTTTAGGCTTAACCCCCCCTCCCCCAGATTAGCCACAAGTAGGGGATTGGGGATAAAAGAGGGGATATTTCACGACCTGTTATGCTTGTATGCATTTTTTTCTTATATTTTCTATCCAGTGTCAGTTGAAAAAGGGTGTGTGATACACCGAAACTGTTCTGAATTAAATTGTCTTCGGAGAATGTGGTTTAATTCCTCATCTTTTCTTTCGATATTGCATTAATTTTCATCATATATATATATATATATATATATATATATATATATTGCAAAAAGAGAAATTGGACGCGAATGAGCAATGAGACAAGAAACAGGAGTTTTTTAGAGGTAAGAGAAAGGGACATTAGAAGAAGACTAGAATCAAAGAGAGCAGAGGGCGGCACAATGAAGGCAATCCTTTATCGAGAAGACAGAGATAACGCCAGGGGAAAAAGTTTGAAATTCCTGGCCGGGACTCGAACCCAGGTTTGCTGATTGCCGGTCAGATGCTCTACCGCTAAGCTACCAGGAACAGTGACTCTACTTCACCCAAAGCGTTACTCCATCAAACCAAGTATCTCTCTAAGCTAGGAACCTCCAAGGAATTTTTATACCATATCTTCTTACCCGCTGACAATTTAAAGACTCATCCCCCATGTGTATATATATATATATATATATATATATATATATATATAGATATATATATATATATATATATATATATATATTTATATATATATATATATATGGAGAGAGAGAGTGAGAGAGAGATAAAACCACAGTAATAGGACTAATTTTATATGCGAAACCAGGTTTCGACGGAAACATCCGTCAACGTCAGTCGCTTGTGTACAAGTGAAATACAGAAGTTACTTAACGTACTACAAACACACAAATCAGTGGCGCTAAGGTGGAATATGCGAGAATATGTCAGCATTTTTGAGAAACTGAAGTATGAATTTCTTGCTTATTAAGGTATTAATATTGAATTGGCCGTCGGAAGTATTAAAGTTGGGAATTTCTTTTATAAGTGCCGATTCAATTAAGCGTCGATGTACATAATTGTAAGACTTATAAACTATTTTAATATTATCAATATCAATTTGATGATTTTCATTGGACATATGTAGAAATAAACTCGAGGAGAGGGCACCACGTCGCATATCGCATATACGAGGGGCGGTCAATAAGTTTTGCGAATCAGTAGGGCAAAACAGAGGAAGGGGAATGGCTGTTTGTGGGAGTGTTAGGACAAGTTATGACAAGTCAGGACCTGCAGCCGCACGCTCCTGCCCGTCTATTTAAGAAGCAGTAGCTGATCGCACATAGTCAGTCACGAATTTTTCAACAATGGAGAAGGTTGAGCACCGCGCAGTGATCAAATTTTTGACCAAGGAAGGCAAGAATGCAAAAGAGATCCATAAATGCATGGTTGTAGTGTACACCGACACCGAACCTTCCTATGCAACCATTGCTCGCTGGAGTAGGGAGTTTCGCCAGGGTCGTGAGTCCTTTAAAGATGACCCCCGTCCAGAACCCCCGTCAGACGTGACCAACGAAAACAATATGGCCCGTGTGGAGAGGATAATCCTCGAAAATCGACGGGTGAAGGTCGAAGAAATCGAGCGAAAACTTGGAATATCGCATGGAAGTGTTATCAACATCATCCACTACAATTTCGCAATGACCAAGGTCTCTGCCTAGAAACCTTACGCCCCATGATTGACTTCAACGTCGTCAAAGTCCACAAGGCCAGAGTTACACAAGCTGCCCTGCACAAGTGCGGATTCGAGGAGCTCAACCATCCCCCCTACAGTACAGATCTGGCCCCTAGCGACTACTTTTTATTCCCCCAGCTCAAGACTGCACTGTGTGGACGCCGTTTTGGGAACGATGAAGATGTCCAGCTCGCCGTCCAGGAGTGGATTGGACAGCAGTCGGGAGATTTCTGATTGTCGGGAATTCGAAGCCTCAGGGATCACAAATGCGATATGCTCTCAGGAACATGGAAAAAACTACAGACCTTTTAAGGGATACATCGTGACACGAGAAATAATGAATATAGGCATTAGAATTAGTTGGTTTCTGGTAGACGGAACAATATGCTTTGTCGTTTATTTTAGATATTTTTACATCAAGAAACGGCATTAAGTTGTTCAGTTCCCATTCTACTTTAAATTAATAGTTGGGTGGATCTTATTCAATTTCTCAAAGAAAGAATCGAATCTGTTATCATTGATAAGCCATGTGGCACATATATCGTCTACATAGCGGAACCACATTATGGAATTGAGTAAAATGGTGGGGGAAGGAGGTGCCTTTCAAAATCCTCCATAAACAGATTGCATAATATTCGGGAAAGGGGATTGCCCATACTCATGCCATATTTTTGCCTGTAAAAACAACCTTCAGCTCTGAACACATTTTCCATCACACACAAACGAACTAATTTTACAATCTATTACTCCCCTGCTAATTATAAGGAAAACAGATGTTACAAATATTATGTTACCTTTCCATACTCCCCCAAGTTAATCAATTTCAAAAAGTTGGTACGGACCAACAGCATCAATGTTGCCTTTCAGTACGAGAATACGATCAGAAATAGCCTATCCAAAAATAGATCGATCGATAAAGAACAGAGAGTTTATTTTATTCCATGCAAATCATGTAATGAAGTATATATCGGTGAAAGCAGCAGATTTTCCAAGCGAATGCGATATGCGACGTGGTGCCCTCTCCTCGAGTTTATTTCTACATATGTCCAATGAAAATCATCAAATTGATATTGATAATGTTAAAATAGTTTATAAGTCTCACGCTTAATTGAATCGGCACTTATAAAATAAATTCGCAACTTTATAATACCCTCGACGGTCAATTCAATACTAATACCTTAATAAGCAAGAAATTCATACTTCCGTTTCTCAAAAATGCCGACACATTCTTGCATATTCTACCTTAGCGCCACTGATTTGTGTGTTTGTAGTACGTTAAGTAACTTCTGTATTTCACTTGTACACAAACGACTGACGATGATGGATGTTTCCGTCGAAACCTGGTTTCGCATATAAAATTAGTCCTATTACTATGGTTTTATCCCTATATATATATATATATATATATATATATATATATATATATATATATATATATATATATATATATATATATATATATAAAGTAGTAACCACTATAAAGCGTAGAAACTAAAATTCTCGTGATTTTTCAAAAGCGACCCTTTGATTTGAAATAGTCTTCCTCTATATCTTCTCACTATTATTAGCTTTTTCGCTTACTTCTCATCTTCCTTCGGTTTCTCGTTCGTTTGCCACTGAGTGCCTGAACTCACTCGAAGCAGATAACGATTCCACCTTCGTTCCGGTCTTGACAGGAGAAAATACAGGTCAACGTGACCTCGAGAAACGGAGTGAGAGATGGGTTATGAGGGCAGGGAGTAGGGGCTGGGGGTGCACGGAAGTAGATCGTGGCGCTTTCGAGATAGTGACCCGTTCTCTGGTTGGTAAGGAGCCGGTTTCGAGCCTGTCGACGCAATTCCCTTTCACGGGAGCGAGGGAACGCAAGCAGAGGAAGCGGGCACCGGCTCAGTTCACCTTGGGGGGGATTAATGACGGACTCTTTCTAGAGCGAGGTTGGAAGGGACTTGGGCGCATGTGAGGAGGTTGGGGAAGTTCGTATTTCCAATTCCTCCGAATGTGTTTATGGTTCTTTTTATTTTCAACCGATGTTTATACGAACGCTTTGAAAACCACTTCTAATGAAAGTATTTCTGGTGGACATGTGTAGCTCATTCCACGCAAGAAAGTTCAAGTTTGGTCGTACTTTTGAGGCTTTTTGCAGCTTCTTGGTATTCCTGAGGGTAGCGTTGAAGCTTCTTTGTAATTCTGAGGTTGGTGTTGCACCTCATTTGTACTTCTAATAGGGGCTTTGCACTTCTTTAGTACTTCTGAGGGTAGCTTTGCACCTACTTCGTACTTCTGAGGGTAGCTTTGCGCCTCCTTCATATTTCCGAAGGTGTTTTTGCATTTTCTTCGTACTTCTGAGGATGGCGTTGCAGCTTCTTTGTATTTATGAGGGTGGTGTTGCACTTCTATAGTACTTCTGAGGGTGGCCTTGTACCTCATTAGTACCTCTGATGGTGGCTTTGCATTTATTTCTCTTTCGTAATTCTGAGGATTGTTTTGCACTTCTTTCGTATTTTGAGGTGTTTTATTTTTTAGTTTCTTTGTACTTCTGAGGGTGATGTTGTACCTATTCAGTACTTATGAGGATGATGCTGTACCTATTGAGTACTTGTGAGAATGGCTTTGCACTTCTTTCTCTTTCTTACTTATGAAGGTAGCTTTGCACCTCTTTCGTACTTCTGAAGATGGTTCTGCATCTCATTCTCACTCTTGAGGTTGCTTTTGGTAGCTCGTTCGTTCCAATACTCCCTAATCTTCCTCGTGGATGTCCTGGCTGATTAGATTTCACCCATTCATAATTATAAAAGAATAATCTTTCCAATATTCAAAATTTCCATCAAATACCTTCAAAGAGTGAATGACGTAGTCAGTCGCCAATTTCCTTAATGGAGCAAATAGCGTAGTCAGTCGCCTAATTCCTTAAAGGAATAAATGGAGTAATCAGTCGCTAAAATCTTCGAGGAGTAAATGGAGTAGAGAGTGGGAGCCTAAACGTTCACCTGGGCTGGTCGAGACAACCCAATTAACGGAACGTTTCGCACGAGGCCAACGACTTACTAATTTAGATAATGTGGACAGGAATGACCTTACGAGAAGGTACATTCCCGTTTCGTAACCACGGAATTACAGTTTCTTCAAAAGGAAAGAGACACCTCGATACTATCACTACTAGTATCCTCATTTATCTACCCTACAATGAAATTTGGTGTGTGTATGTTTGAATATGAGTACTTTTAGATATGAACATATTATTCATGGACGCATCAAAAAGCGCCTTTCTGATTTCCGAATTGCGAGATGGCGAGTTACTGATCCTTTTCTTGCATGGGAAGAATTTTTTCAACTTTTTCCTTTTATTTTACACTTTTCTTGTCTGTCGTCTCCTTGAATTATTTTTTCATTATTGGGTGCTCGAAACTCCTTGGTCAGCGCTGGCTCTCTTTTTCTCGTCCTTAAAAGTCATGTAAATCCATTGCCAGAATCCCAAGCTAGGCATTTGGGGTTAATGAATCTGGGTTAAGAGTTTGAAATCCATTGGTGGTCTCAGACCAAATCCTCTTTACTACCTCCCCATCCCTTTATGAAGAATTATCTTGACATGGCTAATTGACGCCATTGGTGCCTTCCACTGATATATGTATGCACTACGCTCCCGTGACCAAGCTAGGGGTAGGAAAAGTAATAGTTGGGACACAGACCCAAACTGCTACTACGAGACCGAATCCAACCATCAGTGAGTAGTGATAAGTCCACCCTTTAACACTGACTGGACCAATAAATCGAGAGAGAGAAAAAAAAGAGGTACCTATACCAAGGATATTTAAATCCAGAACTTGCCCTAAATACCTAAATTTCCCCCCCCCCCCTCCCTAATGGCACTAACATTTTATCTCTTTGTTTCAGTACAATGGGTGCCATTTCGTCGTACCTTATTCTCTTCCTTCTACTGGCACTGAGAACCGCAAGTGGTGCTCCAGTGCCAATCCCAAAGGAAAGCGAAAATGCAGTCGAGGAAGAGGAAGGCCTGTTGGTCTTGGTACCTACAGTGCCAGTCGACGGGAAAGGAAAACCGACGAAAAGAGAGGTAGGCCGGTGTTTGAACCACCAAAAAGGTCCTAAAAATACTTAGTTCTGTTATTTTTAAGCTATTTTTTCCTCATCTTCGTCTATTTATTCTCCTCCTTACACCGTTTTCTTCTATTTGTCCTTCCATTCCTTACCTTTCTCCTGATCAGGCGTTAAACCACTAATATTCCTACGTGTCTTTGTGCTTCGGAACTCTTTAATTATTTGATTGCGGAGAGATGATATATCCGGAATTAAACTCGACTTTACCAAATTATTTATTCTTTACTAATTTAAAATATAGATCAAGCGTGTTTTGAAGTAGGAGCTACTTGGTCACAGAGATGGGAAGAATTCCCAAGGAAGTTCTGAGGATCCGTTATGTAGAGTTCACATATTTGGAAATCTTATGTTCTATTCCAGAGACCATGTTGGTGATTATGTTTCAATGTTTCACTTGCGAATATTTTTTTAACAAGGAAAGTTACGTTCCAACTAGCCATAATCGTAATAAAATTTGCCGTTTTTGTTTGCACAATCAAGTGTTTGAATTAAAAAATTCCCAATTCGATTGTTAAAAGGAGGGAGGAGATTAGAGGAATTCTCACAGGGCTTACACCCTCGAAACATGAGATAATAGACTTAAAATGGAAATTAGGCTCGTCCGTTGATAATTTGTGTGCTACGATAGCGGTAAACACTTGAGGTAATAACGGACACCATGTTAATGGAGGAGACTCCACTGGGGTTGTAAATAAGAGTTCACAAGAGGTCATAGGAGAGCAAACTATAAACTGAAAGCGTATTTGAACACTCAGCAAGACTTTAGGCAAGTTGTAAGTGAGATTTCACCAAAAAGGCCTACGTGCACATTTTGGGGGTGGTGTCATAATTTATTCTGAAAAAAATGATCCCTCCTGAAACTGAAACGATCCTGATCGGAGATTCATTGCTTAAAATTCAGGATAACAAATTTAAAGCAAGGAATGTGCGAAAACGAAATCGTTTTTTTCTGCTTGGGGGTTGGCTCTAAAAAATGATGTAGAGAATTAGATAACTTTCATCTGCAGACTACAACCCCTGCAAAAGTAACAGTTGTGGGTGGAAACGACATCCATAGGTTTGATACAACTTCTAAAAGAGTTGTTCATCGTTAGCGCGACCCAATAGCGTCCGCGAAGGCAAAAGAAAGTAATGTAGCAATAAGTGAGATTTTCAGCTAAATAAATGCAATTTTAAGAATGCAATTATAGTATAACTACACAAACGAGTGTCCATTAATGAGAGATAATATTTGTTAATTTCTGGGAGCAATTTTAGCCTCCAACCTATTTTAAAAGGTCAGTCTTCATTTAAATCAGATTAGAGAGGCTCATATTCGCCGATTGTTAAATAAGAGCATCGGGAGATGCAAACATTCTGGCTTCAGGGAAAACCCAAACAACGAAAGTAGCGTCCGAACCAGGCAATAAATTAGAGCTCGCCCAAAGCGGGGAATAATGGTACACGGAAAAACGCCGAAGCCAATTGAGAAAGTAAGAAGTCTTCTTAAGGGACAAATTGAATTGCTTTACGCAAATACGTGCAGAATAAGAAACAAATTAACAGAATTAAACGCTTTGGTCCATATAGAAAACTTCGACGCAATCGCTATAACTGGTTGGATGCATTGCATAGGGACTTTATTGGAGAATTTAAGATCGATGACTACAAAATATTAAATGTACACCAAATGCAAAATAAAAAGGGAGTGGGGATTCTTTACTTGAAAAGGGATTTGAACTCAAGAATGGTAGACATAGATAGCAACGATTTGGGAGCGGATGTAGTGATAGCAAACTTTTAATCCGCCTCCTAAATATAAAATTAATATCGCATCATTTATAAGCCTCAGGTACAATTAAAAACGAGGACAAACTTGGCTTTGATTGTCTCTCTTCTATTGATAAAAGAAATACAACGATAATATGCAGAGATTTGGACTATTCGCCTATCTGGCGAGTGCATACAAGGGAATATGTCGCTGTATTTATTTTATAACCTAATGCTAGGTTAGATTAAAAAAACAAAAACAAAAAACAAGCAAACACAAAACCAAAAGGAACAAAAAAACAAAGAAGCAAAAAGCAATAAGATGGAGGAAGCACACTCCGGCGTCGGGGAAAGTTTCCCTGTCGACTATTTAGCAGAGACTGAATAAAGAGGGGAAGACCTTGATAAACTTTATTCATGCCAATTTTCGTTTTCAAAAGGTTGAGGAACCCCATTGGAGCCAAAATATACTGAAATTATTTCTTACCACGGACAAAGACTTAGTGCTAAACATTCGAGTTGGTAAACCACTGGTGGCAAGTGATTATAAAGTAGTAAGATTTTAAAAAAAGTCGAGCATAATTGCAATTGAGAGCAACCAATAAATACATAATTTGGGGAGTTGTAATTTCGATGATTTTCTTGACCGTATAAAGGAAAATGACTGTAGGGAGCTGCTTTCAAAATGCAGACGAGCAAATATGTATTCAGACTTACAGCCAACTGTACTTATTGTAGATTCCGAGTTAGTTTGATACGTACACACACAAAACGGTAAATCAAAAAGACCCTCCCGTGGATCAGGAGTGAAATCATAAACTTAATATGGGAGCGAAATAGACGTTACCAAAACTTGAAAAGAACAAAAAATAAATCGATAAAGATATATATTATATGAAAGAATGGTTAAACGGAGCGTTAAGAAAACGAAAAGAAACTATGAAAGAGACTATCACTAAACTTAAATGATCACCCTAAGAGTTTTTATAGTTACATGAAAAGTAGCAACCCCATAAGGGAGGCCATAGGGCCGAATAGGGGTAGATAGGGACATCACCGAAAACCCAGAGCAAATTGTCAAGATAATAAAGGACCACTTTGTACTTTTGCTCTTAATAACTGGCACATTAATCAAGAATAAGAGGCAAAATCGACTAAATGAGGGGAAATTATTACATATATAAAACGATGAAACGCTTCAAGGTACGTTGGCCTGATTGCGTGTACACAGCTCACCTAAAGGAGTTAATGAACGAATTAATAAAACTGCTGTGTACGATCTTTAACAGGTCTACGAAGGAAAACGTAGTCACATTATAGTTAAAATGAGCTAATGTTACACCATCTTCAAAAAAAGGGGGAAAATCCTATTATAGTGACTTCTGGCCTATTAGTTAAACATCAGTAATTAGTTAACTCTTAGAATTGTTAATTATAAATAGGATGGTGACTCATCTCGTTTCAAATAATGTATCTTGTACACAGCAAGAATTTCGGCGAAGACGCTTCTGTTTAACAAAATCTGGAATTTTTTCTTATAATGATTTCTTCTATGGTGACCACTAAGCAGAGGATATAATTTACTTAAACTTCGAAAAAACCTTTGATACCTTTCCGCATGAGAGGCTTTTGGTAAAACTTAAATCGCACAAAATAAGAGAAAAAATCTTAAGTGGATAGAGAAGTATCTCTAAAATCGTTCACTACGGGTTGTTATAAATGGTGCAAGCTGAGACTGGGCCTAAATCCTTATTGAGGTACCTCAGTTGTCAGCACTGCGCTCCCTGTTGTTCCTTGTATATATTAATGACCTTGATAATTGAATGTTTAGTAAAGTCGTAAAACTCATAAGCGACACGAAGCTAGGAAACAGTTGATTTTAGTTAAGATGTTGCGGACCTGGATAAAATTGTCGAATGGGTGTACAAATGCCATATAAACTTTAACACGTTGATGCAAGATTATGTACTTCGGATGGCAAAATTTAAACGTGGATTGAAAAATGACAGCAACATTTTAGAATCTGTTAACTTCGAAAGGTACCTAGGAATTTTAATGTCTGAAGACATCAAAGTGCAAAAGCGATGCCATGAAACTACTAATAAAGTTAACCGAATGCTGGGATACATTGCCAGGAACTTTACTTTTAAGTCGAAAGATATACTTTTATGTATCTTTTAATAAAAGCTCGTCCCACTTCTTCTAAAGTACGCAGTGCAAGTTCGTTCTTCTTAGGTCACAAAATCTATCGTTGTTAGAATTAGTGCAACATAGAACAACTAAACTGTATCCTGGGCTTAGAAATAAACCGTGCGAAGGAAGACTTCCCTCCTTAAACGTATTATCCTTTAGAAAGTAGTCGATTATGTGTAAAACTAATCAAAGTATTGAAAATCTTAAAAAGATTCACTAATATTGATTACAGATTACTGTTAAACATTCGTCATAATGGATTCAAATTAGAAACAAGCGCTTCAGCACTCTCGTAGCTCAAAATTATTTTCGTTATAAAATCCCACAAATGTGAAATAGCCTACCTGACCGACTACTGGAAATCACATCAGTAAATATGTTTAAATAATCGACTTGACTAGTATTTTTCGAGTCTATATATTTCCTAGTAGGAGACACAGATAAAAACGTCCGATAAGAGATTAGGAGGGTTGAGGAAAAAAAGAAGAATTAAATAAAATTTTGACAGCCACTGTTCCCTGTAAAGCTTATGTGCAATGGCGTTTCCTTATTCTTTTCAACATTAGCAGGCGAGGCTCTGCGGGAGGGAAAGATCTGTCCTATCCTCCATTTTGTATGAAAGGTCGTTTATTTTGAACTATATATAATAGATCACTGTATGACTCATAGCTCACTTGGAGATAAGTGTGTACCGTAGTTTTCCAAAAAACGTTAATCGATACATAAGTAGATAAGTGTGTATTAGACTTCTTTAACTTACAGAGTTAACATCAAATATCTGGTTATATAGTTAGTAAGATGGCTAATCTGGTATACTTTGATGTATGTTGTAGCTTTCAGCCTTTTACTACTCTGGCTGGCCTTGAATAGATCCAAGGGTCTTGTTGCTGGTCTTCGTTCTGTACTTTTCTTTTTCTTTTCCATTTCTTTTTCTTATTTCTCTTCTTTTTCTTCTTCTTCTTCCTCTTCTTCTTCTTCTTCTTTCTTCTTCTTTACACTTTGGGCTGATCTCACCAGGAATCGGTTGACTGTTGTTTTTAGCGATCTAAATTATCCCAATGTAGATTTCGAAAATGTAAATTTTTGTATCAAGCCGTTAGGGGACATGGAATGAGACAGACCATATTAGATTTAATAATAACTACAGATAAAAACCTTGTGAAAGCGTTTCCGTAGGGGAGCACATAGGAATTTGGGATCATAATTAAATTCGCTTTAAATTAGTAGCATCGAGTGAGATGAAAACTAGAAAAGCTAATATCCCCAAGTTTAGAAAATGCAATATTGATGAATATCGTTCAAAATTAGGAGTTGACTCTCTATGAAAATTATATCTTACCGATGCAACTACGATGTATTAGACATGTATGCGTAGTTTTATCGTTATGAAAATATGTACTCGTATGTCCCTAAAAAGAACTATCCTTAGATGAACGAAGCTGTAAAGAAAGCCATTCGAGAAAAAAAACACTTTTTTTTTTTACATTTTCAATTGTGTTTCCAGTGATAAAAACAGGGCAAATTTTATTCGGTATAGATGTCTAATAAAAAAAGCGGGTTAAAGCGAGTGAAAAGCTTTCGTGAACTAAATCTTGCGCAGTTCTGTAAGGACAACCAAAGGGCGTTCTTTTCGTATATAAAAAAAAAAAATCAGAATGCCTCAGTCCTACTTAAGCGATTCCGGGCAGTTGTATAGTGATTCTAAAAGTATCACTCAAAACTAAACAAAAAATTTTCAGATCGTTCACTATTGAAAACTTAGCAAATATTCTCGCTTACTAGGATGCTATAGTGCTCAATAAGATAACCACACCTGACGATATTATGTTAAGGTACGCCGAGTTGCTGCTCTATACTAATGAAATGAAGTGCATTAAGTCACCTACACCAGATGGAATACATCCTAGACAAGTAAAAGAATTAGAGAACGAAACTGCTGGTCCACTGTCAGTTATTTAAAACAGACCCATCCTTCAAGATGTAGTTCCAGAAGATTTTAAATTTGCAAATTTGACAATCAGGATGGGAATAGGGTGAACATTCTTCTCAACCAGCGTTTAGCAATTTTACTCAAATGTTTCGATTCAAAAGTTTCTACTTGTTCCCCTTCATACTAAAATAGTTTCCATCCAGAATTTCCTAATTGTTTCATGCTGTTCCTCTTCATACTTTAATGGTTTCCATACAAAGTTTCTACGTTTCCTGTTTTCCTTTTCATATTAAAATAGTTTCCATCGAAAATGTTTCTAATAATCTCGTGCTTTTCCCTTTTATAATAAAATAGTTACCCTTAATGTTTTTTCTTTTTTTTTTATCTTATCCATAATCAAATAGTTTCATTTTATTACTTTCTAAGTGTTTTCTATTTTCCCCTCTATAAATATAAGCTTTGGATTATATGGATTATACTTGTCACCCATTTTCCCCTCAATAAGAAAATAGTTTCGCTCTAATGGTTCTTAACTGTTTCCTGTTTTCTCCTCCCTAAGTAAATAGTTCACTTGCAATAGTTTCTATTTGTTTCTTGTTTTCCTCTCCATAAGCAGAAATGTCCTTACAATGGTTTTTACTTGTTTCGTGTTTCCTTATGCATGATTAAATGGTCTCTCTACAATGGTTTCTATTTGTTTCTTGTTTTCTTCTCCATAAGTAAATGTTTTCTTTACAATAGTTACTCTTTATTTCCTCCCTCTCTCTCCACAAGTATATGTTTATTATTATGGTTTCTACTTGCTTTATGCTTTTCTCTCCATGTGAAAATGGTTGACTTACAATGCTTTCTATCTGTTTCTGGTTTTCCTTACAATTCCTTACAATGGTTTATTTGTTTTTCTTGTTTTCCTCCCCATAAGTAAATGTTTTCTTTACAATGTTTTGTTTATTTGTTTTTCTTTCCGTCTCTATAGGTAGACGCTTCAAAACACTGGTTTCTACTTGTTTATTGTTTCCCTCCCCATGCGTAAATGCTTTTCTTACTATGGTTTTTGTTTTCCTCTCCATAAGTAAATGGTTTCTGTTTGTTTTTTCTTTCCCTTTCCATAAGTTAGATGTTTCCATACAATGGTTTCTATTTGGTCTTGTTTTCATCTCGGTAAGTAAATGGCTTATTCACAATGGTTTTTACTTGAGTAAATAGTTTACTTGTTTTTGTTTTTCCTCCGTGAGTAAATCGTGTCTACTTGTTTCCTGTTATCCCATCAATTAGAGAAATGAGTTCTCCCTAATTATTTTTACTTGTTTTCTCTTACATCTGCTTAAGCAAATCGTTTCCATTGATTGGTTTCTACTTCTTTCTGGTTTTACCTGCTCCCATACGAACAGCTACCTTACAATGCTCTAATTATTTCCTGTTTTACATCTCCATTTTCAAATGGTTTCCAACCATTGATTTTTATAAGTTTCCTGCTTTCCTCTACATTAATTATAACTTATATTGATTTAATTCCCTAAACGATGTCAACTTTCCTTTTTATTTGTCAATTCATAAGAGAAAGTTTTATTCAATTAGTTTTCTCCTATTTCTTTGTTTCCCTGTCCAAAACAAAAGATTTTACTCTACGAGTTTTTAGTTGTTTCCTATTTTCTCACCCGTCAGCAGAAAATGGTTTCCCTACAATTGCTTTGAGTAGTTTCTTATTTTTCCATCCATTAGAACATGGTTCCCTTAAAATTGTTTCTAGTTGTTTCCTATTTTACCATCTATAAGCAAATGTTTCATTGTCAATTGTTTCTAGTTGTTTCCTATTTTCCCGCCTATAAGCAAATGGTTTTCTTCCAATTGTTTCCATGTGTTTCCTATTTTCCCATCTATTGAAAAATAGTTTCATTCCAATTATTTCTAATTGTATCCTATTTTCCCACTAGTCCCTTTCCAATTGTTTCTAGTTGTTTCATATTTTCCCACTAATTATCAAATGGTTTCCCTTTTTTTTTTGCCCATTGTTTCCTATTTTCTCATTCATTAATAAATGGTTTCCCTTCAATTGTTTCTTGGTGTTTCCTATTTTTCCATTCATTATCAAATGGTTTCCCTCCAATTTGTTCTAGTTGTTTCCTATTTTCCTGCCCATGAGCAAATGGGTATCTTCCAATTGTTTCTAGTTGTTTCATATTTTCGCATTCATTAATTAGCAAATGGTTTATATCTAATTGTTTCTATTTGTTTCCTATTTTCCCACACATAAACAAATGGTTCCCTTCCATTTGTTTCTTATTTTCACATTCATTATCCAAATGGTTTCTTTCTCTGTTTCTAGATGATGCCTATTTTTCCACCCATAAACAAATGGTCCCATTTCAATTGTTTCTAGTTATTTCTTATTTTCCCATTCATTAGCAAATGATTTCCCTCCCTTTTTCTAGTTGTTCCTATTTCCATCTATTAAAAAATGGTTTTCCTCCAATTATTTCTAGTTCTTTCCTATTTTCCCACCCATAAGTAAGGAAATGGTTCCCTTCCAATTGCTCCTATTTTTTTCTAATTTTCCATTCATTTTAGCAAATGGTTTCCCTCCCATTGTTTCTATTTTTTTTCCTGTTCTTACCCTAATTAAGCAAACTCAAATGATGTTATTAAAAACAATATTTCGAATTTCCTTCAGTTTATTTAATTGCGAAACGAAACATTTCTTTTTTATTTCTCGGAAAATTTCGTTTGTGATCTTGAGTTTATTTTACGCAGAGAATTCGCAGAAATGCAACGAATCAACAAAATACAAATTTCAACAGATTTTGAAATTTTTTTTTTACTCTTTAAAGAAATATTCGGATTTTATTTTCTTGATCACATTTCTCAGTGTGTGTGGACGAGAGAGGCATTGTACCCTTTAGTCCCATTCGGGGCCAGATTCCTATACTGCTCTTGTGATTAATGTCATGGTGGGTGGGGGGTGTTTTTATTCTATATTTGCTAGGTTTATCTCGTTATTCCACTGCCTCCTCCAACCATGCGTCTTCCTTTGGATTGGTTTATGGTACCAATTTTACTACCGTTTTATACTAGTTTTTTAGGTCTTTTTAAGAGGGGGGGCTTCAGGTAAACTCTGAATCTAAGCCAGGGGGCAAGAAGGGGGGCGGCTACATGATGTGGGAAGTCTCCCCGAATAAGGCCTCCATCCGTTCACTAAACATACCCAATGGGGCCTATGTTCCTCAACTTGTAACTATTTTACCCACTCACTTTGACAGTACCTTCTCGATAACAGGCAGAACTACAGAAAAGAAAAACTAAAATAAATATGGTATTTTTTTTAGTTTTATTTTTCTGTGGTCCTGCATGTTATCTGCTTCTTACGTTTCCCTCCATAGTTACCCTGGGTCCAAATACTTCTGATATGCCCTTAAAGAAATCCCAGTTCCATAGGAGTTCGTACAGTCAAGCACCAGAGTTCTGCCTTGCGAGCTTTCTCCGAGGCCCAAGAAAGAGTCAGACTCGAGACCTACGGAAAATCAAGGAGATTGCCACACGAGTCTTCTCATTCTCGATCCTTTTCATTATTCTGGTCAGCTTCGGTTTGTCTTCCCGAGCCTCCCCGTAAATGAAGGCTCATTCCCTCATTGGATTATATATGGTAATTCAATAGTCTTTCCCCAGTAAGAAAACTCCCCAGTGGCAAAATGGAATACGAAAATTCCTTTGTGGAATAATGGAATAAAACAAAGTCTGCTGACCAAAGTCACGTGCTCTCACATATTTGTGATTTATGATCTCCAAAACTTTCAATAATTCCTGGGCTAACCTTGGGAGGACCTTGGCAATTATATCATTCGAAAGATAATGTAAAAAAACCCTTTAGATTTAGTTAGAATCGGCCGAATAGTTATGGTGTTATTGCCAAATATTTCCCCAGCTAACCTTGGGAAGACTTTGAAAGAAAATGTAAAACAACATAAGGATTTCAGATTTCTTTAGAATCGGCCGGATAGTTATGATGTTATTGAAAAATAAACAATTTCCGGACTAAACTTGGGAAGACCTTAGTAATTAAATCATTCGAAAGATAATTTAAGATAACATATGGGTTTCAAATTTCGTTAGAATCGGCCGAATAGTAAAATGTTAATACCAAAACAAAAGAAAAAGCAAAACGGGGACCGACCGACCGATATAGTGAGATATAGAGTAGCCCGCGACTAGAGACCCACTTGACTAGACTGGCACGCGACTAAGACAGAGGTATACAGTGAATGTGAGGAAGTACTTTTTCACCAACAGAGTGGTAGATTACTTGAATCGTTTACCACAGAACAGAATAAGCAGTCCAAATTTAAATATTTTCAAGCCCAGGTTAGATGAGTATATGTGGAGGGTAGGTAAAGATGGTTTTTAAGTTGTATTGGGAAAAATTACACATAGTAATATCAATTCTTGTGTATATTATATTATTGATGTGCGGTTTACGGGATTTAGTCTTTTTGACGGGATATGATGGAGATGCCTTTTTAAGCAGTAGCTGCATGGTTTAGTTTCTGACAGGCCGTGATGGTTCTTCCTTTTAAAGTAGTAGCTGCGTGATTTAGTTTTCTATGTGCCACGGTGGTGGTGCCTTTTGGGGCAGTTCGGACGCGATCTTATGGACTCTTCTGGCTCTTCTCATCCGTTGAATTATATTATGTTATGTTAAAACTAGAAATCGTTATTACGTCCTTGCCAAAATGCAGAAGGATCAATCCTTGTATCCGAGTACAAGGAATAACGACATTTTCCAAACTTAGTCTAACGAATACAATTATAGTATATGGAATTTTTTACTGTGGTGAGACTTATGAATGCCCCTATATGTCGCCCCTTTATCATCTCGGTAAGGAAAATAAATGAAGAAGCGGATGCAACTTCTTACTCCAATGTGTCTGTCTGATGCAATTGTAGGAAGTGTTATCGAGGCCGTATGGTACTATTGCCTCTAACTAAGCCTCCTTCCGTTATTTGCTTAAAATTAAAAAAGCTAAAACCAACGAAGGAATGGGCAC
Organism: Ceratothoa steindachneri; assembly: GCA_963969495.1. Lineage (NCBI taxonomy): Eukaryota > Metazoa > Arthropoda > Malacostraca > Isopoda > Cymothoidae > Ceratothoa > Ceratothoa steindachneri. The sequence continues at coordinate 53,824,507 of OZ018325.1, forward strand.
TTCCGAAAACTTCGTCATCCATCATTAAGAAAGTAATCGCAATGAGTTCCCCCGAGTTAAGCCGGGTTAAGATAATGAAGGTAAAGAAGTAGAAAGAAGAGACATGTAAACTTTATGACCACTACATACATGCCAATAGATGCAAGGGTGAAATAGAGTTGTGCGTATTGAAAGCAGTGAAAGAGAATTATATGTAGGAGTTACGAAGACTGACTCTAATATATTTGTCTTTGTTTTAGATTGACTACGAGTTGATTTCCATCCCTGGAGAATTGATCCGGAAGACCGTGAAGGAAGTCACTGCATCTTATGGGACCCGCGGGTACGTAATAGAAGCATTTGGTCACACGGCAAAGTCATGAATGTGCAAAGGAATTGACACTGTGTGTGAGAGAGAAGGAGATGGTGAGAGCCATATTGACAACATTCATTATATATCACGCGTCATGTCATTTTCCCTTATTATAAACAAAAAAACCCGTGTCCCCTCCTACTACCAAACCACTTACCTCTCACTGGATAAAATCCTACACTTCGTTATTCAATAGGCTTCTTAAATTCTTAAATAAACTCTTTTTTTTTGGGGGGGGGAAATGGTGGCTCAGTCGATGAGCGTCGTGGTTCCGATAGCGATAAGCGCTTGATGACACAGGTTCGAATCCACTCCTTTATTTCACCTTCATATAACAGTTAAAATAGTTTTCCCTATTTTCTGTTTCTATATCTCCCATTTTCTTTTTCGAGCTTTTAAGGGTCACGTAATATATTCCTCAGCGTTTCACTGGGTTGTGATACCACTTTTCCTTTCCTTGGGCTAATAGCAATATATATATATATATATATATATATATATATATATATGTGTGTGTGTGTGTGTGTGTGATCCTATGTGTGCCAAAGGTTATAAGGAACTAGGAGAACATAGATCTTACAGGAGATGACACCGAGAAAAGCCACAAGAAAAAAACCCGTAGCCACATTAAGGACTAGAGCCTCGGACCTCTGGCTATCTAAACCAGTGCTCTACCGACTGAGCTAACGTTTCCAATAGCGAGAGCAACACATCTTTCCCAAGTAAACTTTCCGTTTGCATCTCCAAAGACCACTTCCCAAATGAAACCTGGCTGACAGGATCGTATATGTTGATACTGCAAGGTGAACGCATCTCTTCTTTGTACGCCCGAAAACTATTGGCCAGTTGTGGTTGGCGTACAAAATAGCCTAGCTCTTACCCCCTACAGCCACATGCTGCCTGATAAAGGAAATATGTGCTAAATGTTACACAGAAACAGGAGGTCAGAGATCTTGCAAGAAGAGATGACCCCGAAAAGAGCGACGAGAAAAATCACGTCGCTCCGGCAAGAACTCGAACCTCAGACATCTGGTTATTTTGATTTGTGCTCTACATAGTTCTTTTACCAGTCATCAAAAGCCTGAACGTGGTAGATGCTTAACGCCAACCACAACTTATCACTAGTTCTCGGTCGTACAAAGAAGGGATGCGTTCACCTTACAGATTAATATATATATATATATATATATATATATATATATATATATATATATATATATATATATATATATATATATATATATATATACACATATATTCAAAAAATCACACAGGAAAATGAAAGGCAGATCCCAAGTAGTTTTGACCTTGAAAGTACTTGGAATCCGCGTGTAATTTTCCTGTGTGATTTTTTCGCATTTATTGCTCTATGCTCTACTCACGCGCTACTTTGTGAGTTTCTCATATATATATATATATATATATATATATATATATATATATATATATATATATATATATATATATATATATATATATTTATATATTAAAAAAAAAACGACTATCAAAATATTTAATCATAAACATAACCTCCATTGCTTCCTAAAACCTCATTCCATCTGACAACAACTTATAAATGTCAAACTTGTAAACTTCTTCAGGTTTTGATGCAAAATATAAGTACAACTCTTTTTCAACTTTTCTTGTTGTCAACTTAATACCGTCCAAATGGTTCTGTAATCCCTTAAGCAAGTAATAATCAGAAGGAGCAAAGTCAGGCGAATATGGAGGATGAAGCGATATTTCCCATCCGAGCTCCTCCAAGAGACCTTTGGTCAGTCGAGCTGTTTGAGGACGGGCATTATCGTGATGAAGGATGACACCCCCTTCTGTTGACTAGGAGAGTCGCCTTTGGCTAAAAGTGTCTTTCAAATGACGAAGTTGATTGTAGTAAAGATTAGCATTAATTGTTTGATTGTTGTCTAACAGTTCGTAATGGACAATTCCTTCAATATACCACCATACATTCAACATGATATTTTGGGGATGAAGTTCTCCTCTCGGTTGTTGATGAATTCTACTTTCTCGACTGATCCACGAGCGGCGGCGTTTAACCTTATAATAAAGGATCCACTTATCATCACCAGTAACAAGCATACTTAAAAATGGTGCCTGAAAGTGTCGTGAAACCAATAACTAACAGCAAGCAACACGCTTTTACAAATTCACCGTGGACGGTTCGTACGGGACCCATTTTTCAATCACTAGAATCTTTCCACTCCATTTCAGTTGGCTTAGAACAATTGTATGAGTTACGTTAAATTGTTCTGCGAGTTCCCTAAAAGCTGTGGTTGGTTTTGCTGTGACAACAACTTCCAAATCTTCGGAACAAGTTCTTTTGGACGACTTTCTTCTGGTCCGTCTTTTAGAGTGAAATCTCCACTTCGGAAACGGAAAACCACCTCCTGCAACTTCTTTCATTCACTGCATCATCCCAACAAGTGCTGTAAATGGATTTTTACGCTTTACTTGCACTGACACCTTTATGAAACTCATAGACTAAAGCATGTCTAATATGATGTTTAGATGTGAGGACAGAGAGGCAAATACCAAAGAAATTACGAACAATGTTTTCATAATCTGAAAGAAAAAGGTATGAATTACTCATTGGAGCATCTCTAAATGATCCTCTCTAAACCTTTATTCTAGAAAATTGAACATTACTTATATTTCAACCATATATATATATATATATATATATATATATATATATATATATATCGTTATAGACTTAAAGAATGTTTTACGAAGGGAAAAAATATTACTCTGCATGCAGTCGCTTAATGACCAAGTGAAAGCTTTTTAAGGCCAGATGACGACTTGATTTTAATTTCCGCAATGAATAATCTTCTTTTAAATATATTATCGCTTTTGCTAATTTAAAAAACAAATGAAATTACGAAAATCAACATTCTGAAATAAATTTTAAATAATCTTAAAATGTAATATTCAAGTTTGTGCAATTTTTCTTTTTTTTCACAAGAATTCTCAATATGATTTTAAAATTTGAAATCAATGATTTTGGTTATTTTGTTTAGATTTTTAAAAATTTAATTTCTTCCGGAGTTTTTCCACTAACAGGACTATCCATCACTTTCCTTTCTTGCAATGCTTTAATCTTTTTTCTCGCATCAATCACTTATTCTTATAGTCTAATATTTACTTCTCCTCGACAAAAATTAAAGAGCTCTATTTTCCTTTCTCTCTTAGGTAAGTCAAGTTTCTGCGGTTTTCCCACCAAAATAGAAATTGATGAACGGAACTTTCCCTTTTAATTGCTTCATTCCGCTTCCTACAGTTATATCAACTTGCTTTAGGGCATTCTATCGCTCTTTCAAGCCTTTATATTACTCTCTCTAACCTACTTTTTCTTATAGGTGCTCAAACCTGGCTTCTCCAAAGGGTACGAGAAACAGAACATACCCAAAATCTTCCCTCGTAGGATTTCATTCTTTGTTTTTATCCCAAACAAATTTTCTCAGGAAAGGTCAAAATTGTTGCATCATACAAGGAAATATTTAGATTGGGAGAAAGATAATATTGAAAATAATTCCCCCATACACGAATAGAGTTATACACAAAAAATAGGAGGTGGATAAAAAGATATGTTTGGTTGAATATCTAGTGGTGTTTTTATATTGGAAAAAGTCGTGGAATACGGCGAAAATGTAGGTTTGTACGAATTGCAATGATTGTGTAACAAGAACAGTTTATATGAGCGTAGAATGTTTTTTAAGAGGTGAAAGGAAATTGTTATGAAAAAGAATTAAAAAAAGATCAATTTTGACCAGCAAATTAACACAGAAAATGGAATGAAAGTGATCAGCATCAGGTGCGATATATTCTTTACTTGTTGGAATACGAAACGACACCTCTCTCTCTCTCTCTCTCTCTTGTGTGTCTCTTTCTCTCTCGCATATATATATATGTGTGTGTGAGTGTGTGGTTTAAGGGTGTGTTTATGCATGGATTTTAGCATTACTTTTTCCTCAGAACATGTTTTGTTAAACGGGAAGGGTAAATTCGTAATGATAACTTTCTTTTCGAGAGTTTGATTTGTTGTTCTTCGCCTTTACGTTTTGATTTAACGCGTGTATTTCTTCACTCTAAATTCATCTAAAATTAAGACTTTTATCTCTTGAGAAAACGCAGAAAACTCGACTACTATACATCGAATTTTATTTCGCTAACCTGTTTTGATAACCATTCGGATCTTCCTCAGAGATATAATAATCATAATGGGTGTAAATTTGTATTGCATCAATAAATGGTTACATACGTACTAGCAAATAATACGTAGAAAGTTGAGTTTACATAGTAAAATATTACGTACATATTCACACTCATGTAAAGGGAAATAACAGGTTTAGCGGCGATCCTATTGTTATATATATATAAAACCACAAATTCCTTTCACAATTTGATTTAAGCCTTAAGGAGAAACTATTAAGCGCACTTCCTCGGGCTGTGTCGTGCTCGTGTAGTCGAGTGTCTTTCGTAAGAATTAAATTGCACAGTGTGATCACTAAAAATGCGTCTAATTTTGAACCGCCATATATGATTAACCTTCAGAAATAGAAAGATGAAATAAAAAGTAGAAAGAGCGAAATCTTCAGTTTTATCAGGTAATATACGCCTAGTCTCGCCTAGCCGAGGATCATCCTGAGTCTAGATCAAACAAGAAAGAACTTTTCCCCAGTGGACAGCCTTAGCAGTGCGACAACCTTGTACAGTGCGGGTCATTTAGATGTTAACCAACAAATCTTGGTTAGAGGGATTCGTACCAAACACCATATATTCTACACCAACTTCATATACGCAAATATTGAGTGTAACATCAATCTGAAGGAATCTTAAAAAATCGTCCTATCTCAGAACGATTAAGAACAGGAATAAAGGCAACTCCAGATGCAAGAGACCCATACCACCTCAGTCAAACATCGAATTAGTGAGAGTACCGACCACTGATTACACTAGCCAACAAATCTTAACTTTGTCTCTGGTACTTGAGTAAATGTTGTTTTACCTAACTAATTTTGGTACGCTGATTCCAAATCTGTGCTCAGATTTGTCCTAGCATGTAAGGTTCCTGAGTTATGCAGCTAGGCTATATGGTTCACTTTGTCACCTTGGATCAATTAATGATATAATTATTACAAGTTTGAGAAGAATGAGACGTTTCTGGGCAAAGGTTTGGAATCGGGGCGCCCTATTTGGCATTATGTACGTCCTTTTGCAGACACAGACAAGATATGTATTACATATAAAAGAGGTAGTACTCACCTAACTATAAATTTCTTAAAAAATGTTTGAGACTCTTGCTCTTGAGCCTGTACGTGGATGTGGGATCCTTTCGTTGTAGGAATCAACAGTAGTCACCCATCATGTTTTGTTGAAGCGGCCTTGATACCTGCTTTCCATCATTGCGATATCTCATTGGAACCTTCTCCCATGTTCGTCACTAATATCATCCATATTAAATGGAAAGAAATCTAGATGCGAATGCAAGAAATGCATTTTAAGAGACATCCGACACCCCATTTGTTGATAGGCCTTTAGCATGTTGTCCACTAGTTCTTCATAGTTTTCAGCCCTATGATTACCAAGGAAGTTCTGCACTACATGAACAAATGAATTCCATGCTGCCAACTCAAGTAAAGTTAGTTTATTTCTGAATTCCCTGTCACGTATCAATTCTCTGAACTCCAGCCCTACAAAAATGCCAACTTTAAATTAAGCATCGGTTTTCGTTGCACCAAATTTCTCTTTGAGATACTGGAATCCATCAGAATCATGGGCCATTGTTTTAACAAAATTCGTGATAAGGCCAAGTTTGATATGAAGTGGTGGAAGGTAGATCTTCTATGGATGTACCAAAGGCATGTGCTTCACATGCCAATCGGACAACTATGTGTTCTTCTCTTTCCGGCCACATTTTGACAATATAATGATTCCTGTCGTCATGGCTGTTCTATAGGCATAAGAAACACATATTCTTTGTATATCCCGGCTGCAGTTCAAGAAGTGAAGAAGTTACCTATAGATCACCACAGATATTCCACATATGATGCGGCTAATAAACACCTTCCACAATAAATTTCATTGAGTCATATGTCTCTATCATCCCAACAATAAGTGCGACAGGAATTGAAGGGTTTTTGTTACCATTGTGCTTGCATCGATGAATAGACTCCATTCATCAGGTAAATGCTCGTTTCCTAGCTGATTCATGAGGCCATTAACATCAGTACAGAAACAAGCACCACCTTCTTCTTTATAGAAGGCAGCTAAGGCCTCATGGCGTTTACGGAAAGTAGATATTTTTGCACCGTCCTCTAAAGGATTCCATTGCTGTGGTCTGGAAGCCAACAGTTCTGCGTTCGCCTTTGGCAATGACAAATCCCTCACTAATCATTCAATCTTTCTTGATTTATCAACTGGATCTTCTTTTCCTTAGAATCATCCTCATACATTTCATCGTCATTGTTATCCTCCTCTTCAGGGGATGAATCATCTTCTTTAACTAAACTAGCTGATGGAGGAACTGGGATTAGCATCTCCATATTATGGGGGACTGGTTTTATAGCTGACTTACAATCTGGATATACAATTTTTGACTTGTTCTTATTTGAGAATCCCGCAATATTTGTCATATAAAAGTAGCAATCAAAAATTTGATTTGTTGGCTCACGCCACACCATTGGTACAGAAAAAAGGCATACCCTTCCGTTTGCCATTTAACCACTGTGTGAGCCCTGTATAACACACAGTACAAGATTTGTACCAAAATAATCATCATCATCATCATCACTAACTCTATAATTTAAGAAGGGGATTTTTTGAGTATTTGAATAATAATTTCATCTTAGTTTGGTTATGACTTATGTTTTTTTATCGAAGTTATTTCTAATAATTCTTTTATAATCTTAAAAGACAAAATAGTGAAGTTGAGAAATAAATATAAGTATCGAAATTTTGTGAAATTTTTAAAACCCAAAGAATTTCAAATGGTGAAGTTCAGAAAATTTATTTTTATATATCTTCTATAACTCTATACTTTAGCGACGTGATTTTTTGAAAAGGGAGAAATAGTTTAGAGTTCCTTTTTAAAAATTATTATAATTGGCGAAGTTCAGAAAATTGATAAAAATTTAACCATGGCTGCTTTTTTTTTAGATTTTAAATTTGAATCTTAGTAACAAAGCCATTGCCTGGTAATTGTATGCAGTTTTCACTCTTTTAGCTAAATTTTTCCGCTGGTTGCTTTAAGGAAATCTTCCACAGATATAACAAAGGTTGTCTGGGCTATTTATACATCCTCGCGGATTTATGTTTTCATCCTAGTTAGTATATATCCTGTTATATACTTTTGTACAATCTTATTTCATTTACAAATTAATTGAGAGATAAATCTGAAAGAAAAAAAATAAAGAGTATGTGTGTAACTCAGGAACCTTATGTGCTAGAACAATTCTGATTACAGATTCGTTGATAATTTGGTCAACATGGCATCACAAAGGTCCAGATGTGGATCCATATGCTTTACATACTTTGACTTTGCTGCAGAAGGAATACGTCCAAATCCCGGTAAATTCTTGTCTCTAGGCCATCTTTAATTGGAAAGTGCATAAGGTTTTCCACTGATGGGTGACCTCTGAAGTACTTGGAGTAGTGTACTAACTGGATTAAGGGGTCATGCTCATGCTTCAGAAAAATCGACCTAAGATAAAGGATGCTTCTGGTATCTAAAGACCCTCTCAAAAAATCACCTTTACCTCACCTAGACCGTTTCCACCTGCTTCTCAAGCTAACTTACCAGTTGGTGATAGCCTGAAATAGGTTCAAAGAGCTAAAGTAGTTTGACTAAATCGTAAGCGCTGCGACCTGACGGTGATTGCATTTGCCACTCGACACATTAATCCCCTACTTACCCACAGCTGTAAGTGATGGGTTGTTAAGGATTGACCCACTCATCTTAGATGTTAAGTCAGAAGGCATCACTGGCCTCTAAGGTTGGCAACCTCAGATCAGACATCCCTTACCTATGTACAAGGCCAGGACTATATGTATAGGAATGTCAGTCGAGTCGAAATCTTTCATTTAGGGACAAAAGGTTAGCCACCTCGGGGAAGGCCCTTTCTTATACATGTGACCTTTTTTTCCCATAACGTGAACAAGCAATGATTTGGGCTAGTTGCGTCTCAACCCTTCAAGTTCACCTAGGCTGATCAGGCTGTATCTGAGGGGTATGTTTTCTTCCTGACGAAAGTAAGAGTCAACTCTACGGTAAGCGACCTAAAATCTGACTATGGAAGACCCAGAACAATATCAGTGTGATCTTGGATGTAAGGCAGTGGAAACTCAAAACCACGTGATTCATGCTTATCCAGGAACACATGATCTACTTGTTTACACCAGAAAGTATTATTCCTGCTGCAGAACCTTGAAGCATTAGCTTGTTTTTTGTGGATTCATTGTTAAGGGTGAACGATAATCACAGTTCCAGAAGGCCTACCTGATTTAAAAGAAAGGCCACCGTCTTGTAATTAGTGACATGGATATTTTATTGGACGTTGAGAAGCCCAATGAGGCCCTTTTGAAAAAAAACCAAAAATCAAAACAATGTGGAATCCATTTAAGTTGCTCCGCAAGTTTACAAGTGACAGAATTCCTCGGTACTATGCGTCTACCACACGAAGAAGTTTATGGTCTCCCAGTTCTGTAAATCTAACTTGATTCTTTCCCTTTAAGTGATGCCATGGTGACATGTCCTAAGTATTAAGAGTCACTTTCCTTTGTACGAGATATTCAAGAAGAATGTTCTTTTAGCTCGAAGGAGGAGGCCCGCGAACGGCGAAGAAATGGTGGGATGCCTGAGTCAGCCCTAGGTAGAAAGAAACGGCTGCCGCGCTTCGGCATCAAAAGCGGAAGCGCTGTTATCGGAGATCTTGTCTTCCCCTTCCTTTGATGTGCCACTGAATGACCTTATTCGTATAATATTTACTACCTAAAATACAAAAAATTCTTCCTCTTTTCTTTCCTTGTCACCGGAATGATGCCTTAATGGCCTGAGCAGTTAATAAACCATCTAAGGGCGTGAAATCTTCCGAAAAACCATATAGAAGGGTATCCAAAAATGATGCCGAATTTACTTCTAATTCGTGAATGAAATTAGCAGAAGGTACAAGATTGTTAAGGCAATAAGAAAAAATATTAACCTAACCATCAGCAAGCCAAATACCCCCTTCTTCGACACATAATTTTCCAGAAAGGATGGAAAGGTGTTTAGACTCAAAGAATTCTATAAATGTACAATCAGCTCAAACTAGGGTATAAAGGTTCCTTACGAAATACCGAAACGCTGAAGATACAATTTTTCACTGAAATTAAATTGGCACTTTTGAACATAAAGTTTGACTAAGCTTATACAAAGAGTGCCAAGAGTAAAAATCTATAGATAATCATAATTTGAAATAAAAGATTAAAACAACAATGAATCCTAGTTCGGATGCTCTTCCGTGTAAATCACACTTAAGGTAAAGTTTCTTCTGTGTTTTTTTTTGTTGATTTCTTCAAACCACCAAATCTAATGACTCTCTCTTTTTTTCACAGAGGTCCGAAAGCGTCACCCAGTTTGGGCTTAACCGGTCCAGCTTCCATTTATGTCTCGTACGTATTTGTGTATAATAATTATAATTATTTATATAATTAAAGTTGGCAAAGTACGTAAAGAATGATAAATAAAATAAAGAAATATTTAGCCAAATAGTTACCCGACTGTTTAGTTGACTTATTTGAAATCTATTTTTTTTTGTTAGTTATTTATATTTTGGGGTTGAGATGTTAACGAGTTAATTAGGAATTTAATTTACAAATTTGTTACCTATTTGCCCATTTTATTCACTTATTTAATGAATTAACTATTTTTGAGTGGGGTAGTTTTTAGCAGCACTTAATCAATATGTTAGAGTTAGACGTTTAATAATCGTTTGTTAGCTATCGAATTTGCTAATTGTGTTGTACTCGTAAAGTAGTTCTCTAAATTGCACTCTAAATGTCTCAACTTTAATCGTAGATATTGTAGTAGATTACTCGTAAAATATTCAAGCAGTTTTCTTCTTTGCATAACCTATTTCACGTAGTTGTACTCATTTGAGCTTACAGGTTTAGAGATCTTGATTCGGAGGGCTTGTTCTCCAGAGCACTTTGCTTTTAGATCCCTTTCTTAGGATTAAAACGACTACCAATTATAGTTCATTTTAGCTTCTTCACTTCTTCCTATTAATTATTTTTCTTCTTCTGTTCACCAATACCCGCATTATTTCAAAACAGTACTGTTGTTTCGGAGTCCTAGTTTGGTGTACGTGATCAATTAGAACTTAAAGTTTTTATCCTTAATTAGTCTCTTTTTGTACTCTCAACTTGTGCTCCAAATTTTAGAGTGTAATTGTGATCGAATTCCTCGCATCTGCACAGGTGGTACAAAAGTGGTACTTTTGCAACCATTTTACTCGACCATTTATATTTTGTACTCATTCCCACTTATCTGAGTATTTTTTACCCCAATAGGAACCTCAGTGACAATGATGACAATGAAATCATACTTTCGGCGTGAGTACTTAATGGTGTTTGATAGTAATCTCTAGTATTTGACAGCACTTAATGTATTCGAGGGTATTTGAGGATGTATTTTGTTAGTGGAAGGTACTTGATGGCATTTTGTGGCACTAAATGCTATTTTACACTATTTGATGGTATTTAAAGCTATTTGGTGGTAATTTATGACATTTAAGAGTATTTTAAGATGTTTTATAGTATTTGAAGGTACTTGATTATAAAGGGTCTTTCAATAAGGTCGCTTGATATTTAAATGTAAATAAAACAAGTTATGTGATATATGCAGTCAATTTATTTTAAATTTGAAAGTACATTTTATGGCATTAAGTGTGGAATATGACGTCGTTCAAATGTCCGCCGCGGCTTTGCTTGGTGGAACGTATTCGGGACGCCCAATTTTTTATGACTTTGTTGCATAAATCTGGCTGAATTTGCTGGATGATGTTCGTTATGTTGACTTTTAGGACATCAACTGTATGCAAATTATTCGCATATACCTGCAATTTAAGGTAGCCCCAAAGAAAGTAGTCTAATGACGTTAAATCGCATGATCTCGGTGGCCAGTTGACGTAGCCGCCGCGCGAGATGACCCTGCCCTGAAATCGCTGGTGCAAATTGTCTATCATGGCGTGCGCAGTGTCGCACGTAGCGCCGTCCTGTTGGAACCAAATATCGTCAGTATCCATATCAGGCATATAATCCAGTTGAGGCCACAAGAAATTGCTTATCATCGTTCTGTAGGTCTCGCCGTTGACGGTTATGGCAATCCCATCTTCGTTCTCAAAAAATTACGGACCGATGATTCCGTTAGACGAAAATCCACACCAAATAGTGATTTTGTTGGGATGCAATTGGTGCTGGTGTATCTGATGTGGATTGTTTTTGTCTCAAATCCAAAAATTTTGCATGTTCACAAATCCATTCATCCAAAAATGGGCCTCGTCGCTGAAGATGATTGAAATCACATAATGCGCGGAATGTTTGTCGAACGGAGCACTGATTTTAATAATAACATTTGATGGTTTGCACACGCTGTTCAACGCTATAACCTACCATCTTGACTTGCAAAGTATTACTGAACAGTTCACAGTGAGGTTGCCTGCCAGTTGTTGCTTTAACAACATGGCTAATATCGCCTGACAAAGCTCGAGTGTCCTTGTTGAAAGAACCTATATTTGAGGGAGTTTTATGTTTCACGATGGTATTTGGTGCTACATGGTGGTATTTGATTGTACTCGATCGTTTTTTAAGGGATTTTGTGAGATTTGATAGTGCTTGATTATATCATATGTTATTTGAGGTTACTCGATGTCTTTAATGGTATTGGATGATATTTGAGGGTACGTTTTTTTTATTTAATGGTTATTGATAGGACTTGATGATATTTAAGAGTACTTGATGGTATCTGAAAATAGTTAAGGGTACTTAATGTATTTGAGGGTATTTTGTGGTACTTGAAAGTATTTGCGGTTTTAATAGTAATTGGCAATTGTAAGCAATTTTCGTGACAAAAATCTTGGGCACTGTAATAACATGAGCACTGCCATATTGTGCTCTGTGAGTCGTCTCACTTTCACCGTCGTGAGCATTTTGTGGGAGATGAGTACAGCCTTAGTAGTAAGAATGGTATGAGTACTGCGATGATGATGACTATAAAAATAGGGATAAAAGGTGTGTGTGCTTATATTGTCTGTATACCTCAATTTAGTGAGAAGAGAATCGTCGAGCAATAATGGATGCATGACATTTAGTGAAATGGAAAAAAGATGAAAAAAGAAAAAGAACGAGGAAAGAATGTGGGAAGAAAGGATAAGAACGACGATAGAGAAATGAGATGAAAAGGTGAGAATGAGAAATGAAGAGGATAGAAAAGAATCGGAAGAATAGAATCGGAGAAGAAAGGATAAGAAGTAGGATAGATGAATGAGAAGAAAGGAGAAGAACGAGAATATAAGATGAGAGCAAGAATAAAAGATGAAAATAAAGGAGAATAATTAGGATATAGGAATTAGAAGAAATGCGAAGAATGAGAATAGATGAAAATAATAATAAGAAGAATATAATATGAGAAGAAAGGAGAAGAAAGAGGATAGAGAAATGCGATAAAAGGAAAGAACGAGAAATAACACGAAAAGAAAAGAATGAGGGGAATATAAGATGAAAAGGAAGAATGAGGGGAGTAGAAGATGAGAAGTTAAAGAAGAAGTAGGATAGATATAAATCTCGTCCACCCTGGATGTTTTGGGGTCGAGGCGACAATTCGACCCTTCTTTAAAGGGCGCGTTCGTACACAAGAGGATCGCGAGCGCTATAAATTACGAGCGAAGCCCTTCCTTCCCCAACATGGCGAAGAAAAGAAGTTATAGAAGGTAAACAGAGACGGGTGCCTATTAATTAATAAAAAAGGGTCAGGTGTAAACAAGAATAAACGGAAATAATAAAGGAAGAAGAGACATTGAGGAAATAAGAATTGATGGAAGAAAAGGTGCACACACACTTATATACACGTATAACGACTCGCATACACACGTACATACACGGATAACGACGCGCGCGCACACATACACCAATTCTACTCTATTTTTGATTAAGCGGAGGCAAATGTGTGGTAGAAGGTAGGTTCCCCACTTGACAGGTGGCGAGATGTCCTGCGTTTGGGAGATTGAGGAAGCGAAGAGGGAGCGGGTGGAGGGTAGAGGTACTGTTCAGAAGAACTCATCCTGGAAGTGGAAGATAGAAAGAAAGATTGCCTACTTTACGGATGGGAGGAGGACACCGATTATTTTGTCCTCAGATGAGACCGATTCTTTACCGGGGAAATGAACCATTGTTATTAGGAGTTCTGCCAAAGCGGAGGATGTAATAGAAGAAAAATAGTGAAAAATGACCAGGTATTAGTAAGATTAGAAGTATTAGTATTGTATTAGTAGTAGTAGTTGTGGTAGTAATACTAGTGGTAGTAGTACTAGTAGTATTGTATTAATATTAATAGTAGTTGTGCTAGTAGTAGTAGTATCAGTAGTAGTAGTAGTATAGTAGGGGTAGTAGTGTAGTACTAGTAGCAGTAGTAATTGTTGTTGTTGTTATTCTTCCCCAAAGACTGTGGTGTTGAACAGAATTAAAAATGAGCCCGTAGAAATGAACTGCAGAATATTTAATAAAGATGCCAAAGTTTGACTGCGACGAATGTGAAGTCTTTTCGACCTTTCCCGAATAAAATTTCTGGTTCTCAGCTCTGCTACTTCTGTACCATCGTGGTTGATACGGAGTCCAATCTCTGACCAGTAAATGGAAGATGGTTGATAGAAAGCCATTTAGAAGGGGACACATCCAAAATAGCATCCCCTGCTCAACCGCACCTTTACATTTAAAGGGAGACCTATCGATAAGATCACCAGCAAAGTAGAGGCGATGGGTACCAAGAGAGAGAGGTGGAGTCTAATAAAATGAAATGACAGAAGACCGAAGAAAAAAATACCAATCCATCTTCCAAAGGATAATCTAACATATAGTTCACAAAGTTCTAAGGACTAAGAATTAGAATCAATGGGGGAGGGGGTCGTAGTTAAACCTATTCTCTTATAAAACAAAAAAGTCTTCGATGGTCACATCGGGAGACCTTCTTTCGTTGCATTTTTAGCCACGGGGTTTCGTCCTTTTAAGCGACTTTCAAATGACTTTAAATGACTGATTCTGATGACGTTTATCGCAGCGAGGAAGACCTGAAGGTGGCCCAGAGCCAAAGTGCCACGCAAAAGACCTCTTCTCCCGACAATAACGAATTTTTAAGCAGTTTCGACGATGACGCTGCCATTAAAATGTAAGTTTTCATGACTTGTTCACTACATACACGTAGTTTGTGTCACATCCTTTCAACTGCAGGTGCTCTGTGAAGAAGCTGTAGTAGCTTTGAAGAGCTTCATGCCCAAATAATAATTATTATTATCAGCGTTATGATGATATTATTATTTGTATTAAAATTGAGGAAGGAAACGTGAGTAATCGACGGGGCTTTTAATATGCGGGAAAAACATGACGAAAGAAACAGAAACAGCGTAAACGCTCCATAATTGTTTTTAGGAAGAAGTACTGAAGTTAGGCAAGGTGAATTTGTGTGAAGAGTACAACAACCTAACGCTAAAAGAGAGGCTCTGACCTGAAGGGTAGGCAACTCTCCGGAACCTGCCTTGCTTAACTTCGAAGGAAGGTCATATTGTATATGTATAACCTCATCAAACCTAGAGATGTACTGTACAACAAATCACCAGGAACAAATTCGTATAAAAAGCACAAAAGTACTCGAACGCCTTTGATGTGATTGTTGTTGAGCACTTCCAGAGACACGCTTGACGAAATAAAAGGGAATGATGAACGAGGGAATGAAAATATAAAACAATGAATAAGGAAGACAGTAGTTGTGAAAATATACAGGGTAAGAAATATAATTAAAAGGCTCACTTATAAGTCTTTATTAATAACGATCGCTTCAGGTAATCATTATTAATATTAAAATTTAATTAAAATTCATGAGCCTTTATAAATAACGACCACTTCAGGTAATCATTATTATTACTATTATTATTAAAATACGGAGAACCAATCATTTAGGAAACAGTGATTTATAATTATTGTGTGATCGCGAAAAATGTTTATTCAATTTGAATGGCTTTAAATTATGTTTGAAAAATCGAGGTTGAAATAAAAAGATTCGGAAAGGAGAATTCTAAAGTAGGAGTTAGCTTAATTCAATTTTAGGATAATACGGAATACATAGTCACATTGTCAATTGGCATTGCATCATATTGTATTATATATCATTTTGAAGTGATTTTTTATGAGTTAAAATATGATATGAATAATTTATTTTACTCAATATTAGCATTCTAGGGTGGGGTTTATATAATGTCTGGAGTCAAGAATTTAGTCTAACGACGTCTGGTGACCATCTTTGAATTCGAACTTAATGATCGGCTTTTCGAATGAATTATTTATACTACTAGTTAATTGCGGTTAATTTAGAATACACAATCACCCACTTAAAGGAAATTTAATTACACCATTTCTAGCTTCTCTCCGAAAGGGCGGAGCACTACATTAAAACATTGAACATTGGAGTGCCTAACAACGTCTAGCAACCTTATTTAAATTCGAACCCTAAGATAAATATTTCGAAATGGAGGGTAAGGGGGTCTTCTACATAACCCATGGTGAGGGTGTTGCACCCCCCATACACCCCTGCTATCTTATAGGTATTTCCGAAAGTCTGTTTGTACGTATATATATATATATATATATATATATATATATATATATATATATATATATATATATATATATATATATATGAAATGAATAACTCACAAAGTAGCACAGAAGGTTTGCAATGAATGCAATGAAAGAGGTGCTTTCAAGTACTTTCGAACTTTTTCAGTGGATATATATATATATATATATATATATATATATATATATATATATATATATATATGAAATGAATAACTCACAAAGTAGCACAGAAGGTTTGCAATGAATGCAATGAAAGAGGTGCTTTCAAGTACTTTCGAACTTTTTCAGTGGATATATATATATATATATATATATATATATATATATATATATATATATATATATATATATATATATATATATATAATATATATATATATATATATATATATATATATATATATATATATATATATATATATATATATATATTACAATAAGAGAAGGCCACTTAGAGCGACCTTGAAGACCAACAAAGGTCACTATTGGGGGTAACCTGACCCGGAGAGTAACAGGCTACTCAGATTTGGCAAAAGTGGCGCCACCTGATTGTTAGGTTAGGTTAGGCTTGGTTCGAACTTTTCCCATTTCCATTTTTTTTTGGACAAGTAATCGCGGGTATGAGTTGCAAATAAAATATCAACATTGCTCGTGGACAAAAAATAAGGTTTGCCAGACCAATTATACGACTGTAATAGTTAAAAAACGCGATAATACCTATTATCAGCATGCCCGACTTGAATAATTTAGATATTTAGTTAAAACTCGGGATCATCTGCTTGGGGCGCGCTTTAAAGTCTGTGTTCATGATAGTTTTTTTTATGCCCGGACAACGTCGGGTATCTTTGCTAGTGTATAATAAACTAGTAGTATAAACAATTCTAAAGCTTAACATTAGGTTCGTATTCAAATGCGATTGTCGGACGACGTTAGGTGCTCTAATGTTGAATGTTTTTAGGCCGTGTTTCTTGACTTCAGATATATTAGCCCCACCCCCGAATGATAATTAAATCAATCATATTTGATTTAATATTGAGTAATATAAAATGTCCATATCATATTTTAATTTAGAAAAATCCTTTCAAAATGATAATACAATATGAGGCGATGCCAATTGCCAATGTGCCTGTGTATTCCATATTTAGCTCAATTACAGATTGTGGGGTGCGTGGGCGGTGGTGTGCAACCTCTCACCATTAAAGGAAGGGTAATGTGAGAGGAGAAGTTTCCCCATTTCAAAAATAATAAGCTTAGGGTCCGAATTCAACACAGTTGCCGGACGTCGCTAAACACTCCAACGCCATCTTGAGGCAGGTGACTGTATTTTAAAGGGCTATTTACTCGAAGTCGGTCTAGTGGAGTAGTCCCCTTCCTTTGAGGTTATGACTAGCACGGCTTCCAGTTCCCAGCACGGCTTCCGAAGGCAACGGTCATGCCTGACGAACCTTGTGGAATTCTTCCACTTCGTTTTCAGTGAGCACGATCGGGACAAGGCGGTGGATGTGGTTTACTTAGACTTTCAGAAAGCCTTTGATAAGGTACCACACCGCCGCCATCTCCGGAAAGTGCGAGCGCTTGGCATAGACGGAAAGGTAGCCGACTGGATCGAGAACTGGCTAAGTGGCAGACGGCAACGGGTGGTGGTAAATGGACAGTCTTCTGAGTGGGTGCCCGTTACTAGCGGGGTGCCTCAAGGTTCTGTCCTGGGACCACTACTATTCATCATCTACGTCAACGACATGGACGGTGACATGGTTGCCAAGATTTCCAAATTTGCCGACGATACCAAGCTTGGTATGAACGTTGCAAAGGATGGAAATACTGCCCACCTGCAGGAAGATCTTGGGAAGATTGGGGAGTGGTCGGACACGTGGCAAATGCCTTTTAACGTGAGGAAATGCAAAGTGATGCATATCGGCCACAGAAACCCCCAATCTCAGTATATCCTTAAGGGCACTGCTATGGAATCCACCGACACTGAGAAGGACTTGGGTGTAACAATCACTAGTTACCTCAAGTTCTCGAAACAGTGCATTGAGGCGGAGAAAAAGGCCCGAAGGATGCTAGGCTATATTAAGCGCCAGTTTGGTTATCGGAACCAGGAGATTGTACTGTGCCTGTACAACTCCCTTGTCCGACCGCACCTGGAGTATGCCGTACAATTTTAGAGCCCTTAATTGCAAAAGGACATCGCGAGATTGGAACGCGTACAAGCTAGGGCAACCAAACTGATTCCCTCTATCCGACATAAAAGTTATGAGGATAGACTAAGGGAGTTAGATCCGTTCTCGCTGGAAACCCGTAGACTGCGTGGTCAGCTCATCGAAGTCTTCAAAATACTTCGAGGGTTCGACAATGTTGACTACCGGGATATTTTCACACTGAGTGAGAACAGAACAAGAAATCATGGCTTTAACTTGAACTGAAGCGTTACAACCGCGATCTGTCTGGAAAATTTCTCACCTACAGTATCTGCGGTAAGTGGAACGCACTTCCAGTGGAAGTTGTCAACAGTGAATGTGTTGACCAGTTCAAGTCAAGACTAGACAAAGTCTTGAAAAGTGGCCGTTTAGGGACGCAAAACAATTGAGCAGCCATGTGCCTGTTCGATTGCTAGTCCAAAGGTACCCTCTTTGAATGAGCCGTAAGGTCTCCTAGAGTACTTACTTTCCTTGTTACTCCTTGTTACTCCTTGACTATCTTTTTAGCTAGAAATGAAGTCATTAAGTTTTGTTTAGGCAGGTGAATAAAAATTTTATTCATAACTATTTCTAGCTCAACCCTGAATGGGTAGAGCTAGAAATGGAATCATTAATTTTCCTTCAAGCATGTGATTGTGTATGCCAAATTTACAAAATTTTAGAATTATTTTTGCATTTAAATCGTTTTATGTAGACGCATTAACTGGTTAACGTTAGGTTAGTTTATTTTCTGGACAACGAAAATCATGTCTCGAACAGAACGCAGCTTTCGCAAGTTCCATTCGACGTCAGATACTCAGCGTTGATGATTTGAGAAAAAAATGTCATTCAAACTCTTTTCCTCATCAATAAGTGTTTTATGTAAAATATTTTTTTAGGAAATAGAGCTAGATAATGCTTTGGAATATTTCCCTTTAGATTGTGTAGTAATTTATTCTTCTATCTTTAAATACTTACGATTGAAAGCATTCAAAATTATCCATATCTTTAATAGTCATCCTTTACAAACTTTAAAACCACTCCTAGGATGGGTAGCCATAGCAACTACTATCACAGCATGAAACCCTTTGATTATTCAATCCAGAAACAAAGTGATCGTTAAATTTATTCCATTAGTTTTCGCTTCTGAATAAACTGACGACAAGACAATTAAAGAGAAAACAGACGGAGAATCAAACGGAGCTCATATAAATCCGTGGAAACTGGTGGTCTAGTGGTAACGCTCTGCACTTCTCAATTTGGATTTGTTCCGAAATGTGAATTTTGTTTATATGTAACCACAATAAATCTGTTCTCGTTAATTTTTTCCATTAATTGTTTTCGTGTGTTGGGAGGGGGGGTCATATACGAAGAGTGTGAAGTATAGGGAGAGTCATATAGTAGTAATAATCACTCACAAATAATATTTAACCCCCACTTAACTAAACGTCCCTCTCCCCTGCTATAAAGACGCAGATCTTCGCTAAATTTGAAATTTCTTTCAACACATTGCTACTTGGTGTTAGCTGAGTGGCAAATGGCTATAGCAAAACACCAAACCTACACCTAACTTTCGATCTTTAAGCTATTACATATTACTCGTACCACTTGTTCTTATATGTCAGTAGATAATTTGTTGCCAAAGAACCTGGAATTCTAAAACCCACGGTTTTAGTTCTCCATTGAAGGCGGTTGGGGCCAGGGATAAATAGTTGGGGACTTAACCTGCCCCCGCCTCAATTGGGGATTTAGGAGATTATCTCTCTAGTAGTGCACAGAAGGATTGTGGTGGTAAAGGGGTCTAAACAAGGACTTGCCATAGTGTTGGGAGTTAAAGTGTGGATTTTCCTTTTGCAGATCCCCGACCACTTATGAGGGCTCCATAAGAGGGAAAGAAACCACCGTATCCAAAGAAGAATTGAGCCTGGTAAGATAACGAGAGCACTTCGATAGCTAAGATAATGAGAGTACTTCGATAGCCCGTAAAGATCCTTATCTCCATTTATGGGTTTCATCAGTCTTTAATTAAAGGGTTTAATAACCTCTTTCTCACTTGTTGGTCTCTTAGTCATCGAACTACGTTTTTTTTTATTTGTTTTTTTGCTCTTCCCGTTGACCCTTGTATTTTCGAAATTAGTTTCAGAATTGACTGGTTCCCAGTCCGAAACTAGTTTCCATAATAAAGTTCTTCGTTGAACTGGGGGTTTGTCTTTGTTTTTCTTTTTGCTCTTTCACTTTTTCCGTTCAATTCCGGGTTGGGGAACAGGAGAAAAATAAGCAGGTAAAAGTGACCATGGATAGAAAAAGGAGTACTAATAGCCCAAATGATCACCATTAAATGGTTAGGTCAGAAGATGTCCCGGGAACATTGGGAACAAATGAGTACTACGGGCACAAGTATAAAAAAGTGGATTTTAACCCCCTTGTGAGGTTATAATTTTTTTTCGATAAAGAATTTCTAGGTGGCATTTTTGCCATCATCAGTGTTTTTGGTAATGTACTAATAAATAAGTCTCCTGTAGTTCGTATATCTGACCATGCAAGTACTCTTGTAGGTTTTACCATCCCCTTGTTCTTCATATTTGAACTGGACTGATACTTAGTATCCGAATTCTATTTTTTCCCTTTACGACTCTCCAGTCCCTACTGGACGAAGATCGGAGAGTTCTACACCCTCCTGCACCCTCCTCTTCCCTACCTAGCCTGATCCTTAGGTGATTATTAACCCATGTTTCTTCTACACAGTTGTACATCCCTAACATCACTTTTTCAGGAACTTCTCTACTCAAATTTCGGGTGAAGATTCCTTCGTTGGTTGACCTCTGGGAACCTTAGATTTCCTATTGAGAACAACTCGTTTTGTGTCCCTTTACAATAAAACAATTTAATTTCAAGATGGTAATTACTGATTAATCAGTTTGACCTCCGTTAACCTTTCGCAGATTCTTAGCAGTTTGGCAACATCGAGTCTTTCCGCAGCCTCTACAGGAGTTAACTTTGCCGGTCAAGCTAAAAGTGCTCTTTCTACAGCTAAGAAGGTGGGAACGAACGCTGTAGTAGGTGGAACTCAAGCTGTCAAGTAAGTTTAGATAAATTAAGTTGTCAAATTGGTTCTGACTCGGTTAATTTTCCTTACAACTACCCATTTGACTTACTGCTCTCTCGGTGTCAATAAAACTTGGATGGAGAAGTCAAGTTGCAAGATTGAATTTCACACGATCAATCTCCTTTTCACGTACCCAGTTAGATTAAAGCCTTGTGGTTTGGGGTATTTTAATAAAGTATATTTTTCCTGAAGGTTTGTAATACCCCATCCCAAATCATTATTTAAAGTAAGCAAAATTTTGCATTGAATTTCTCGTCTTTAACATTTTCTAGCATCAAATCTTCCGCGGGAAATAGAACACTTATAAGCGCTTTGCCTTTAATTAATTATACAAAGCTTCAAGAAATAATAATAAAGACAAAACCATTTTAATCAAAACATTTCTGCGGATTATTTCTATTATTAGTCTTCCTTCCTGTGACCTTTGTCTCCATTTTTTGTTATTTCCGTTCCTTTTATCGAATCATTTACCTTTCTGTACGTAGCCCACTTTACCACTGACTGAAAACACCCTCGTTAGTTGCTCGTTGCTTACACGTACTCTCACCGCTTGTCAATATTAATATTATGCTTGAAGATTTCCCAATTACTTCAGTTGTCTTGTAGTCGAGCAACTTTAATTTTAAATAATAAGTGGCAATTTCAAGATAATTCTCATATATTTCCCATGTAATTGAGAAGTTTGTGTTAAAGTGATTGCTGAAACATCAATACATAAATAAAACAGTCGCGGTAACTTCTACTCTTCAGAAGGATTTTCACAACCACTCAACATCTTCACTATTTTATTGTTCACCAGATCACTAAGAATTTTGGTTTCTCCGAAGTCCCGCCTAGACTAGAAAACTTGACCAGACCCTTTCCTCCTTTATCCGTCCTCTCAGTTTGTAAATCATTTTGCATTCCTTTTATCAAATTTTTATAATTAATATATATATATATATATATATATATATATATATATATATATATATATATATATATATATATATATATATATTACACTTTCCTACCCAATATTGTACTGCATCTCTCATCTTTAATAGTTTTTTTATTTATTTGTTTCTACTTTGGTTCTTTTGCTCCTATTTTGTCATTACGGACTGAGGATAAGAGGATGAAAGGATGTGAGCGGGTTGTATATTCTAAAGAGGATGGGAAAAAGACTGATTGAAAGGAAATAAATCGTCGTAGCGAGGACTTTTTGAATCGTTCACTACGCGTGTGGTAGAGATGCTGCAGACGAGTCGCTATATCCACTCAACCATCCTTGAATAAAAAAATAACCTTTTGGAGTAGAGGATCAAGACCACGCATTTTTTGGCTCTCCCCAAATGTTGCAGTTCACGACACTTACCTCCTTCGTTAAATCCATCTACCTACGGCGGGTTTTTTCCGTACTTTTTGAAGGTTCAGAACTTAATTGAAGGTTTTAAACATTGTTGAAAGTTAGGAACTTTATTGAAGGTTTGTAACTTTGTTGAAGGCTTGAAATTTTATTGAATGTTCGGAAATTTATTGAAAGTTCATAACTTTAGTGAAAGGTTCGAATTTTATTAAAGGTTCGGAACTTTATTAAAGGTTCAGAACTTTATTGAAGTTTTGGAACATTAATGAAAGTTTACATCTTTATTGAAAGTTCAGAACTCCATTAAAGTTCGGAACGTGATTGAAGATTCGAAACTTCTATGAAGATTTGAAGCTCTATTGAAGATTCGGATGTTTATTGAAGCTTCGGAAATTTATCGCAGGTTCAGAGCTTTATTGAAGGTTAGGAACTCTATTGAAGTGACTGGATGTTATTGAAGGCTCGGATCTTTATTACAGATTCAGAACTGCATTGAAGGTTCGGAAATTCATTGAAACTTCGGATCTTTATGGAATATTTAGAACGTTATTAAAAGTTCGGAACTTTTTTCAAGGTTCAGAACTCTATTGAAGTTGTGGAACTTTATTGAAGGTTCGGAACTTTATTAAATGTTCAGAACTCTATTGAAGTTTCGAAACTTTATTGAAGGTTCGGAACTCGATTGAAGGTTCTGAACTTTATTATCACATTACTCACCCCTGTTTTTTCCTTTACAGATGGGCGTTGCAGCAGAAGGCGTCTGGTATCCGATCTTTCGCTGAATTCGCGGGCACTGGGCTGAATTACGCGGGTCGCCTCACTTCCGCCATCCTGAAAGTACTTCTTAGGGTAAGTCAAATGGAAGTATTACCTTAAGCTCTAC
The DNA here is from genome assembly GCA_963969495.1 of Ceratothoa steindachneri. Classification (NCBI taxonomy): domain Eukaryota; kingdom Metazoa; phylum Arthropoda; class Malacostraca; order Isopoda; family Cymothoidae; genus Ceratothoa; species Ceratothoa steindachneri. The sequence continues at coordinate 53,848,279 of OZ018325.1, forward strand.
TGAACCTTTTAATTGACCTAAGAGGAGGTTATTTCCTGCAAAGAAAATTGTGGAAAAGATCAAATTAAAAATAATTAACTTGTGCAACTCGGTCTATTTGGGAGAACGATGGAAGAAGAATAAATTTCCAGGTCAGCACAAATGAACCGACTTGAAAGCTCTGTCATTTCAATTCCCTTCTTCTAAAACCCGGCCATTTCCATTGTTGAGTAGTAAGTTATTACTGAGGGTACAAACGTACACAACACTACTAAGCCTATCTTATCTATGAAGTGTTAAGACAGTTTAGATGTAAAAAGAACCTACATCCTAGAGTCTATAATGGGAGAACAAGGGCCGTGAAACATGTATTGATCGAATGAAAGATTGCGAGAAATGTGAGCAAGTAAAGAGCATCATGTGCGTGAAGGTTATTTGTAAGTGGTCCAAGCCCTGCGTGGTCCTACTACCAATGCACCCTTTAAATGGGAAATGTCCTAACCGAACTGGAGTGTGGAGTAGGTGCATAAGGGAAGAGTAGTTGGCTGGATTCTTTTTTATCTCTTCCAACCCATCACGTTAATGCATGACTATAGACAGTTATGTTGAGTTACTGAGGTCAAGATTAGGATGATGATGAGCCATATAATATGAGTTGTAATGATCATGATAAGCATTATAACATAGGGTGAATGCTGATGTTGAGCCAAATAACATCAGAGCGTGATGAGGATAACGATGATAATCCCTATAACATCAGGGTGTAATGATGCTGATTGTGATAATCTATATAACAGAGTGTAATGCTGATGATGATGATGATGATGATGATGATGATAAGCATTATACCATCAGCTGTAATGATAATAAGCCCTATAACATCAGGGTGTAATGATGGTAAGCCATATAAATTCAAGGTATAATGATGCTGATTATGATAAGCCATATAAAATCAAGGTATAATGATGCCATATAACATCAGGTTGTATTGATGATGATAATGATAAGCCATGTAACAACAGGGTGGAATGATTATGATAAGGCATAAAACATCAGTGTGTACAAGGTCACAATTTTGAGATCGGAAAATTCGATGTTAGTGTTCGCCCTTTTCCTACGAACATTTATCTCGAAGGCGTTAAATTTACCAACCCCAATTCTTTTAAGACCTATTCTTATTCATTATCCCTCCCCATTTCTTTATTTTTTCTCCTTTATTTATCCAGTCTATGAATGGGTCCCTATTCCTAGCCTGTTTTTAAGTTGGGATGGAGATGAAAGGGAGGACAAAAGGATAAGGAGAACTTATATATAAGAATAAAGAGGACTATAGAGTACAAGGAGGATGGTTAGTAAGCTTATCTATCGTAATTATGAGGGCAGACGAACATTCTTACGAGTTTTTCTCGCTCTCTTACGTGGGGCATTGTTACCAATCCACTATTTTAGTATCTAAGGGATGTTGCCACACTCCTTGCCCCCCCCCTTCCTTTCCAAGGTTCAATGTTCCCCTCTACCTCCTTCATTTAGTAAGAAGTTTATTGGAATCTTTCGAATTAGGTCAAAATTTTTAAAATTTCTCTGTTTTGGTGGTCGTACATGGGTGGAGATTTTGAGGCGCTCAAAAGAGGATGTAGTATGTACCGTGGCAGGTTTAAGAATAATAAGAATTAATGAGTGTAAATTAAAAGGGAATTGATGGCATACAAACGTTGAAAATAATTTTATCACATGTAAGATTACTGATAGTTGGAACGCTCCCGTCGCTAATCTTGTTGAAACGATTACAAATTAACTCTCAAATAAATTTGATAAATACTCGAAAGAGCGCCATGTTATATAGACAAGTTAAAATTCAAGGATAAAAAATTACAAGCACATTTACTTTTAGGACAGTTGACAACCTAGAAAATGGGCCCCATGTCTGTGATTGATTCTTGTAAAATCGCTATTATTTTTTCATAGCCACTTTTTATCAACATTTCTGTCGGGGATTCTCTAACTTTTTTTTTTAAATAATTAATAAAAATACTGTGCTACGTTTTGGGGTACTCAGCTATGATTTATCTTACCATTTTTTCTGGAACGTCTAGAGATCTTTCACTTTTGCAGATCCCTAGGATTAAGGCGAAAGTGGTTTCTGATCTAATTCAGGCCGGACAACCTCTCGCTTCTTCTATTAGTGACGTCATCACCGAGTCTGCTGATAACATAGGAGACATCTTCGCCGCGCAATCGGACATCTTCAGAGACGCCGTTAACATCCTGTTTAAACTGATTCAAAATGTCCTCGCTCTCCAAGGGAGAATTCTGGCTTCCTTCAGCGCTGGCGGGTTGGACAAAGGAGCGAGCATAGTGACCTCCGGAGTTAAAGTCGGGAGCGCGTTGGTTCAGACAGCCGGTGATGTTGCCTCATCCGTCGGAAGAGGTGTTGGAGAGTTAGTTAAGGTGGTCTCAGAGGCAAATCTTCCTTCTCCTCCTGCACTCCCTACAATAACATTCCCGGTTCTTCCAAAGATAACGTATCCTACATCTTCGGAAGAAAATAAGTACGGTCCTCCTCCAAAGGAAACCTATAAAGCCGCTCCTGTTGAAATTTATGCTAGTACCGGAGAAGGAAGCTTCAAGATTTCAACGTAATGCCTAAACTTATGACTTTTGGTAAAATTTGGTATTTTATCCTCTATATTTGTTATGAATATGCATTGTTCATTTTTTACACAAAGTTTACGTGGTGGTTAACTCGTTAAGTGCGATGGTTCCCAAACAATAACTATTTGACCACCATTTATGATATATATTTCATTTATAAAGTATCATAATGCAATAAACTATATTTATGATGTTTATGATTCACATGTGGGACGTATCGCATATAGCGTGTTAACTGATATGAATATTTGGAGTTAATTTGATATTTTTGTGTACGTATGTGAAAATATGCAAGAATGTGTGACTTATTATACAATCTATGGCTGTATTTAGGGTAAAATGTGAATTTATGAGAGCTGATGAAGTAATCTTAGATCTTCCGAACATAAAGGAAGAGAATTCCAGTTGCTTGATATTGTCATGATTTAGCATACATTTAAGTGCTTTAGCAAGATGGTCAGATAATTTAAGTTTCATCAGCGATTACATTATGATTTAGGGCAGATTTGAATAATTAGATTATTAAAACTTCTAATTTGAATGATAGAGAAAAACCAGGCAATGGCTTCGTCACTCCCCCCCTACGTGGGGAGCTCGCGCTTCGCTGCTAAGATTAAAATTTATATCTAAAAAAAAGCAGCCATGGTTAAATTTTTAGAAATTTTCTGAACTTTGCCAATTATAATAATTTTAAAAAGGAACTCTAAACTAAATTTCCCCCTTTTCAAAATATCACGTTGCTAAAATATAGTTATAGAAGAAGAAAAAGATATATAAAAATAAATTTTATGAACTTCGCGATTTGTAATTCTTTGGGTTTTGAAAATTTCACAAAATTTCGATACTTATATTTATTTCTGAACTTTACCATTTTGTTTTGTGACATTAAAAAAAAATTATTAGAAATAACCTTGATAAAAAACATAAGTCATAACCAAACTAAGATGAAATTATTATTCAAATACTCAAAAAAATCCCCTTCTTAAATTATAGAGTTAGTGATGATGATGATGATGACGATGATGATGAAGATTAGCTCATATATACATATTAAGTCTCAAAATGACAATTATGAAAAGACACTTTGCTCATATATACACAAGAATGTATCCGTAAAAATACCAGTATTTTGTCTTGTTTCTTGAGGGGAACGTGGAACTTTGGGAAATATTTTTTAGTCTATAGATTGTGAACAAGAGCCATGTTAACCCGTTCTTCACAGATCCTAGACAAATAACGTAGGCAGCTAACAAGAGAGAGGCCATAGGCTTATTTCTTCTATAATATATGGAATTTCTGTCTGTACCTATGCATATTGGAGTTAGAGCTATAATATATGAGTCCAAAGGCCCATTAAGATGCTATCAGGATAAAAATAGATCGCTTGTAAAGTAAAAAAATAAATATTTCTGCTGGAGTCTTAATATGTTGGGGGGTGGGATTGTCAAGGTAGTCATAGCAGATAAAATACAATCAGATAATTGATAAAAGTGCCAACCAAACTCTTGCTCAATTGTACTCTATGAAGCAAGGATTGAAAGGTAGAAGTAGAAGTAGCTAAAATAGTCGTGATTGACTCGGTATTTCGATTTTACCTTTCGCAAAGATGGTGGTGTTTAGAGAGAATTCTCAACATTGTAGGACTGATAGATTGGTCTAATGGATATGTAGTCGCTTGCTTTGGAAGAGGTTCTTCCCACATGCATACCTAATGCACTGATTGCTTACCATTGTTATAGCAATCGCACATCGCAACTGCGTACAATACAATGATAGTGGTAAACTCTTGCAATGTTTAAGAAGTTGAATGATTCATTTTAGCAAGAGAGGCCTAGTTTCTAGAGATTAGAACCAGACAAGGAATTTAATTATTTAAAATGCGTTATATTTATATTCTTAGAACGCTTAATCCTGTCTAAATCGTTGCGTGAGATGGTAATGCATTGATATAGTCCAGGATATATGACGGTTAGGCCGTTAATGATTACATCACGATGTTTCATTTTGAAAAGTTAATTAAAATAACTTTTCCAAGGCACCATTTTTTGCCCCTTTTTTTAACTTTGAGTGAATACGGAAAAAAAATAATAAATTCACATCCAATTCGATGAAACGCGATGAAAAGAACATTCACAAACTCTAAGCAACTCTAGAATTACAACCTTTCTGGGTCTATCAGCTTTTTCTTAATCCAATCTCGATAATCATTCATTCACGCTGTATCTATTATCTCTTTTCTCTCAAATTCGACTCAATTAAGAGACTCAGTGAGCGCTTTCTTTCGGATCAAATCAGATCACTTACTTCATTCTTCTTATATTAAAAACAAATAAACGCATATATGTGCACTTAAATACATTTTAGTCACGTATGTATAGATTTAGATACATAGGCGGGAAATCATGATAACATTGGAGTGGGTATGGTAGCCTATTGGTTAGCGCCTTAGCCTGATTAGCGAAGAGCCCTCCATGGTAGATGCAGGTTCGAGCCCTACCTATTTTTTACTTTCTTTAACAGGTAAAAGAGCTTATATTATTTTATTCCGTTTGCTCCCCCCTCTCTCTCTCTATCTCTCTCTTTATCTCTCTTCCTTCTTTCTTAATTTATGTTTGATCCATGTTTGGTCTTATAAAAGAAGACGAAATCGCTTGTGTATCATCTTTCCTTATTTCCTAGGAGTTACTGAGCCTATATATATATATATATATATATATATATATATATATATATATATATATATATATATATATATATATATTCATACATTTCGAATTTATGTTCATATATTCATTATATGTATATACACATCAGCATAATTTGAGGGAAAGTTGGAAGATAATTGACATAAAATCAACATATTTTGAGCGTTGAGAATTCCGAACGTCACACACGTTCACTTGATTCTTGCAAATCAACTCGTCCGAGTCTGAATCAAATAAATAATAATTATTATTATAATAAAAATATTGGAATGAAATCAAATGACAAAATATAGTTTAGGAGAGGGGTGGGGGGGTAGAATAGAAGGGAGCATTGGGAGAGTGTTACTAACGATGGGGGCCAAGGAAGAGTCGTGTGTGATGGACGACCAGAGAAAGGAACACCAGAAACGTTTAGAACTAAAGAGAATAAAGAAATACTAAAATTGTGATGATGCGAAGTCATGTGAAAACGAATTAAAAAGGCACAAAACGCTAAGCCATCTTGAATTGCAAACCTTTCGGACCCTTTGCCAAAGCTTTCGTAAATTAGGCATTCAAATAAAGATGGACGTCATCATTTTATTTTGCCCGGTTCGATAATTCATTCACCATATCCATTTCTAATTAAAAATGGTACCTTCAAATTACTCTGCAAAGTGGCTTGGAAGTTCATAGCTTTGGGGGTTGAGTGCTCACATATACGTAACTAAGTTCCCTTTGTCTGTGTCCAATACAACTATCACTACCAATTAAATGAATGATAATGCGTGTAAATAATTATCCCAACTTTATAATGCTATGATGTACATATATCATTGTGCTTTGTAGAACAAAACAGTCAATTATTAATTATATTTTTATATTTGTAGTTAAGCTTAAGGGATGTTCTACTGAATCTACTTTTTAATGCAGATGTGTAAATATAATAAACATTATTATTATCTAACGAACCGAGAGTTGGTTTGTTATTGTCGACGGTGAATTGTTACCGAGCATTTCTAGTAAAATATATGTAATCAAAACAGTGTTATTCATTCCTTTACATATGACTGTCAATTGTAAAGCAGCAAGGTCGCCAGTGTATGTAGGACCGGCATCCCTTTATGGTTTAGTATGGTTAGGACGTGTTTTAAAAGTGCACTGGCGGGCGTAACGGTCGTTCTTGGCGGTGACGGACGGGAGCTTTATCTGAGGATATCTCCCGAAGTGGGCTTTATCTGATGACGTCTCGCGAAGTGGTACTTTATCTTAAGACATCTCCTGAATTAGGTTTTCCTTCCTGAAAACAATCTCTCAAATTTTCGAAGCGTATCCTGATACACCAATATCTTTGTTGGCATGCAGGGGGAACAGCTGCACCGGCAAAAGCTCTTACTCTTTTGTGATCAGGAACCAAAAGTGAGAAAGTTTTTAAAGTTTTGTTCTTGAGCAAACTTCGAATAGATTGACAAGTTTCGCAATACTCGATATCAAAGATGATATTCTGACAAGGGCTAACCTCTATAGAAATCTGAGCAGTAGAACTCTGTGCAAAAGAATGAGATACTGACAAGAGGATATTCTCTATAGAACTCAGAGCACTAGCAAGTTTCAAGATATTTTTGTAGGTACGAGGGGAGCTCAATAAGTTTTGCGAATCGGTAGGGCAAAACAGAGGAAGGGGGATGGCTGTTTGTGGGGGTGTTAGGACAAGTTATGACAAGTCAGGATCTGCAGCCGCACGCTCCTGCCTCGTCTATTTAAGAAGCAGTAGCTGATCGCAGGTCGTCAGTCACAAATTTTCAACAATGGAGAAGGCTAAGCACCGCGCAGTGATCAATTTATTTACCAAGGAAGGCAGGAATGCAAAAGAGCTCCATGAACACATGGTTGCAGTGTACACCGACACCACCCCTTCCTATGCAACTATTGCTCGCTGGAATAGGGAGTTCCGCCATGGTCGTGAGTCCCTTGAAGATGACCCCCATCCAGGACGCCCATCAGACGTGACCAACGGGGACAATGTAGCCCGTGTGGAGAGGAGGATCTTCGAAAATCGACGGGTAAAGGTCAAAGAAATCGAGCGAGAACTTGGAATATCACATGGAAGTGTTATCAACATCATCCAGGACAATTTGGCCATGACCAAGGTCTGTGCCCGTTGGGTCCCTAAGAACTTCACGCCCCATGATCGACTTCAACGTCGTCAAAGTCCACAAGGCCAGAGTTGCATAAGCAACTCTGCGCGAGTGTGGATTTGAGGAGCTCAACCATCCCTCCCTACAGTCCAGATCTGGCCCCTAGCGACTACTTTTTATTCCGCCAGCTCAAGGCTGCACTGAGTGGCCGCCGGTTTGGGGCCGATGCAGATGTCCAGCTCTCCGTCCAGGAGTGGATTGAAAAGCAGTCGGGAGATTTCTGGTGGTCTGGAATTCGAAGCCTCAGGGACAAGTGGCACAAGTGCATTGGAGTCGAGGGTAGTTATATTGAAAAATAATAAAACACTTTTCCTCATATCTTGTTTCCTTATATCCGAATTGCAAGACTTATTGACCGCCCCTCGTATATATCTTTTTGACCGGAACTAGAAGTTTCTTGGTTAATATTCCTTTGATCAGAAATATGAAGTGATTAAAGTTGCCTAACCAAGTGTTCGCATTACATTTTAGATGGAGTGCGCATTAAATCCTAACCTAATTGATAATTTAAAGTATAAAAAAGAATATCGGATTCGATCGTCTGTTGCTCTATAGTGCGGCGTCAACCAAAGCAAAAAATTCTTACCATTTCCATCTGGCGGCCACCTAATGGTGGCAGAACCACCGAAAAACTAATCATTAATAGATTTAAAAATATGAAACTAACAAAGGATAATTAATCATAAAAGATCAAAGCTCAAAACATTAGAAAACCTGGCCCGCATAATTCCGTATTAAGGACGCGGAACAGGCGGAAGTGAGCCCCCCTTCATTAATGGAGATACCCCCAGAGTAAGAAAAAAACAAAAAAGTGCCTTAATGTCTGGAGCACTAGACATTCCACACGGTAAGGTTCAAGCGAGCCCTATATCGGATGGAGCTGCGTCCCCTGAGTGTGTACGATTCAAAGTTAATCACGGGAACATTCACAGTGCCATTCAACGCAGCTTACTATTCATGCATGCCGCCAACAATCTTCTTTGCCATGTAGCTCAGAAAGTTTTCTTGATCCCTATCAAATAGTCACTATTGTGAAGAGCAAAAGACAGGTCTGGTTACTCAGTCTGTGCAAGATCATGCCCCCTTATCAGCGCGCTCATTCCCGCATCCTCTACATGCTCAGGTACTCAACAAGAAAGAAATTCGACATTCTTCCTAAATGCAGCAACCTTGGCGCCATGGATGTTGTAAACGACGTGATTTAGATATTCAGATACTTTAAGAACACTCATTCGCTATGCACTACAAAACGGCATTAGAAACTAGCACGACGTGCAATGTCTTTTGCAACCAGCTCGGCGGTTAAAACAAACGCAGCGCCAGAAAGCGGCCCGCCGGCTTCAACCCGTTGTACGAAAGCAATACTCCTGGTTCAATTAAAGCTTTGATATCAGAGGCTTGGCAATAAACGTTCAAAGATGGTGTTATCTAGGGTGGCTTCTTGGACATACTCATTGGTGCCACTGGCTCGAGGGTTACACAAAACTATCGAAAGGTTTGCGAGGAAACCTCTAAATCGCCCGCAGACAAAATATGGGTGTTTAGCTACCTGGGAAGATGCGCAACCAGCACGAGTAATCCCATAATAAACTCTGCATGGCGTAAATAGAGTGGCATATGCCAAGAGTCGATAAGAGGGCTCTCTATAAGAGACGTTGCAAGGCATCGATCTACAACTAGATCCCTATTTTGGAGTGCCATTCCCAAATGGTACTGAATGGCATCTGTGGTTATAGCGAAGTGCACTGGTTTTTGGTTATATTTAGCCAAGACCAAGGTCTTGCACTTCTACTGCAGTCGAGGGTAGAGCCTCAACCCATACCTGTTTCAAAACGAGGATCTCATGGACATGGTCGTCTGACTCAGATTTCTGAGTCGGGCGTGTATTCGAAGCCTTAGTGTCTCTTTACCTCTTTTAACGGGAAAATGGAGGTTCTCTATTTCGTGGCATTCGTGTTGTATGAATATGATAGTGCTAACCTATTAATGTTGTGTTCTTTTAGCCGTTCAAAATATTATTATGAATATAAGTTCTATTCATTCGCATCCAAAGGCGGAATCCTTACACTCTTTCTTTCTCTAACGGGTGGTCCGAAGTCGACTGGACCTGCGTCGGACTGGCTCCTTCCTGAAATTGCGAATATCCTGCTCACATCTCCCCACTCCCTGAAAAATAAAAGAGTTTTCCTTTTTGTATCTTTCTTGATTTTTTTTTTTGCGTTCACCCACTTCCATCATCAGGGATCTGGTTATGGACGGGATTCGGGGTGGCTTCCACCCACCCAAGCCATGATTCACCTCCTTAGGCAGGGCCACTTTAGTCCCGATATCGAAGCGCCAGCTCAACTCGGGGAGGAACTCCTTAGGAAAAATCCCCCTTTCCCCTTGCGGCATCAGGGGTTCCTTCATGGACTCGTCTATCCTTCTGGTGCTGAGGTTTTGCCTGATTCGGCCCAAACCCATGACTCATATCGATTAATAAATAAAAATACATGAAAACATGCGGTAGAAAAAATTTAGTAAATAATTGTATAGGAGAATAATATACATTAATCTTAAAATTTAAGTTTAAAAATTAAAATACATCGCATATTCATTTACTGCTTTAGATACGTTTTTATTTACTTCTCGGCTCCCGAGAAGTATAATATTTTAAAACTTCCAACAACTAATTTGATTATGAATCTTTGGAACAAAGTACTCTGCAGATAAAAATATCCTGTTTCTGAAGACGAAAATGGCATTTTTCCTATTCAACGCTCGTTGTTCTTATTCAACGGCGATGTCCTTCTAGAGAGTGACCAGATGGACGCTTTAAAAAGTTTGTTCATATTGTTTATCATCCCTGGTAAAGTTGTTCCAAATGCTCGATCCACGCTCTACTTGCTTCATTCTGATTCACTTCCTTGGCTCAATTGAAAGTATCAGAGGGAGAAACGATGTTTCTTCCTTTTGCTAGCCCCTCAGTAAGGTAACTGGAGCATTAGATCACTGGATTTACTAACAAAGAATCTGAAAGAAGCTGAAATGTCACCTTCACCACTTTCATCTTTTTGTCTTTCTGCTTCTTCATTTGAAAGAAATAAACGGTTTAATGTTGTTTCTGATTTGGCAACAAGAAAGATTCCACTGATCTGCGTTTCAAACCTTTTTTCCAAAGGTCATTGGTTCTCCATCTGATTTAGAATCATTTTTGCATGTTGAATTTAAGATTTTATGGTATTTTTCTTTGGTCAGGTCTTGGTTCTAAGAGATATGCTCGATTTATATTAGAGTGCATATTCCAAAATAGCGCTATCATCCAACTCTTTATTTCTTCTGTTTTGTCACATCTAGTGATGAGTAACCATGCATAACCTATTTTATTCATCTTTTCAGGTCTAGATTTGCATTACAATGGATGGTAAGTGTAAGAATCATCCGAATAGGTTTTGTTACATCTGCTGACATGTCGCTCTTTCAGACCGTCCAGCAAAAATCACGGAATTTGTCAAAAAGGCATATCATGCTTACTTTGGAGTAAAACTAGGGGACCAGGATAAGCTATTTGCTCCTCATATTTGCTGTACAACATATTTGTAAAATTTACAGGATTTAAGTAATAAGAAAAGTAAGAGTATGCCATTGGATGTCCCAATGGTGTAGGGGAAGGCAAAGATCACGTCACAGACTGCATGACAAATTTGAAAGGCATCAATCGCAAGAACAAACACCATGTTCAATGCCTCAAAGTTCCTTCTGCTACAAAACCAGTCCCACATGGCCCTGACTTTCCTGTTCCTGAGCCTCTCTTCTGGCTTGTATGCATCAAACTCAGCTGTATTGGTAGTGACGTTAGCCACTGAATCAGAGCTAGAACCCATGGTAGAATCAGGTTCAGCAACAGAAAAATCGGGGCTATGTGGAACTGGTTTTATAGCAGAAGGAACTTTGGGGCATTCATTAAACATGGTGCTTGTTCTTGTGATTGATGCATTTCAAATTTGTCATGCAGAAGTATGATGCTATGGAATGGAGACTTTTCATTGACTCATCTTACAGAAATCTCAAGGATGTTCTTCTTAATAACGGCAATAAGTTCTCATCTATCCCTATTGTACAATCAGCTGCAATGAAGGAAACCTGCAACAACACGGACCGTCTGTTGTCTGCTCTCAACTACCAGGAACACAAATGGCTGATCTTTGATTGGAGATCTTAAAGTTGTTGGACTCATCCTAGGCCTTCAAGGTGAGTACACAAAGTATCCATGCTTTATGTGCTTGTGGGACAGTCAGGCTAATGACCAGCATTATGTCAGACAATAGTGGACGTCAAGACAAGGATTATAGCCCGGTTCACACAACGTTCTGTCCCACCCTTTGGTTGAACTGAGCAAAATATTGCTTCCACCGCTGCATATCAAACTTGGTTTGATGACGGACTTTGTCAAGGCAATGGGCAGGTAAGGTAGAGGATTTGATTTACTCCGTCAGAAGTCTTTACGAGTCAGCATGGATAAACTGAAGGCAGGTGTATTTGATGGTCCTCAAATAAGGGAGCTTATCAAAGACATTAGTTTTAATGAAACACTGAACCCTGCTGAACTCTCTGTCTGGTTGTCCCTTAAGTCAGTCATTGAAAACTTCCTTTGCAACCACAGAAGTCATCAGTATGAGAATGCGATTAAAAAGTTAATGGAGAATTTGCACTTCCTTCGGTTCCTCCTGGACTATTTTCCCGAGAATGTGTATAAATCAGTTCAAAGTTTACTATTGTGTGTACATTCGCCTACAAATAGCTCGGAATATAGGAATTTCTGGCATGTGTGTACATCTCAAAAACCTAATCTGATTAGATAAAATGAGCTACATTTTCGGATTCAGCGCGAAAAATTGACTTAAGATCGGGGTATTATGTGTTACACCTTGAAAACAGTGCAGACCAAATTCTTTAAAATCAACCCTGGTCAATGTTTTAGGATCTTCGAATGAAGTTATTCATTCTTTGTAAAGAAAGTCGTTTATTCAAACTTTTCTTCTTTTTATCCGAGCAAGAAGTGTGATTCTTGAATTCTTTCAAAATGAATTTTACTGATTTCCAGTGGTGGGCAGTCCGCCAATACCGATGACGGAAGGTCGGTCAGTCCGTCACTGACGGACTCCCGTTTCACTGACGACTGACGAAAACATTATTTGCCGAAGGTCGTCTTTGCTTTTCGGGTTAGTGACGGTTCGGGTGACGGCCGAAAATCGTTTGCGTTGGCGCTTATTCCGTCAGGGTTTTAAAGTTTCCGTCAGTCGTCAGTCCGTCAGTGACGGACTGACGGACCTTTCGTCATCGGTACTGACGGACTGCCCGCCACTGCTGATTTCGTCCTTTAACAGTAAAACGTCATCTAAGGAATTTCCTTTAAAAGCTATTTCGAAGGGACAAACGACATCTAAGAGAGCATCGAAAGTTCCATTTGTCGTTCTATCTCACTCCAACAATTTCGCAAACTCTCAGAGCACGAGGAATGATTTTTTTCAATATCTGAATCACAAAATCATTGAAACCATACTGTTCTATCTTTTCGGGTTATCTAGGACAAATTTCAGATATTTTCCTGTCAATTCAACAATGTAAACTTCTTTTAGATAATAATTTTTAATGTAGATTTCCTACGGATTTTGCAAATTCTTCAGACTTTTGACCCGATCTTGCCAAACTTCCATGAGTAAGTGGAACACTGATATTATCATAGGTTGCTGATGTTATTCGGACAAAATATCAAAGACACTAAGATGAATTCCTTGAGCTAGACCCAATTTATGAATGAATCCCTTTTCTTTACCAAATTTGACCATGACAGAAACGCCATCGGATGTAGAACGCACAACATAGTGATTCAAATTTACTACTTCGGTGATTCTATTGCTATTTAATGATCCCGAGTCCTCACTAAACCTAGGGACAAATTTTTTTTCACATTGATATCCATGAAACGACGATTTGGCGAAGATGTATACTCGTCAAGTGAAATTGAGTAATTAAATCCAGCCCTAATTTCGAATGAAAAGTATTTAATTAACTCATGTTTTTGATTTCATAAAATTTATGACCGAAATTTTGGCTCTTTTTAATGAAGCGGTCGGCAACTTGTCTAAAATAAAACTACCGTTGTCTCTTGCATAAGGAAGCATTGGTTCTACTTTCAAGATTTCAAAACCGATGGTATAAACTTTAACGGCATGTCTTTTCAAGCTTGACGTTGAGCAGCCAGTACTTTTCAAAATCTTGACAGGTTAAACATTTAGCTTCTTTACTTTTTTGGAAAAGAACTGAAACACATTTGACTTTTTGTGATTTATAGGTGTCGAGGAACGACACAGTATGTCTCACTGTCTAATACGAGTACATACGTAATTGAGTCAGACCAGCAAATCTCGGCCCTGTACTCAGGCAGGTATGCAGCGAAGGGAAGGCAATGGCCTCCAAAGGTAAATAGCGCGACTTAATTATAGGTTGGCTATTCGAAAGGGGAACTCGTTTGCCAGATTCAACTCAGGAATTATTGAAGGAAACACCTCTACATCTATAAGCTTTAATACAAGATAAATGATTAAATATGGAGACAATAATAATAATGGAAATTAGAACAAAGGTTAGCGTGACAATGAATATTATAGCGGGCAGGAATTAATGGAAGCTGGACCCGAGAATTATTAATTAATTCTACGGTTTAAATAAGAGGAGTAAGATTACTAAATCTTTCCGTTATCCGATTATGGGGTCTTCTTAGTACTTGAGAGAATGAATTGACTTACGAGGGTAGGATTCTGGATTATCTCGGATGATTGACGGGAGCGGAAGACCAGTGGCCAGGTCTTCGTAGAACGAACTCGGGGTATGAGCGTTCAGGGAACTCCAACTGGTTTGCAATTACCCCGACTTCCAGGGGGGTAGGGGGGCAACCACAGTAGATACTCGTCAACGAAACAGCGTAGAATCTCCACGAAGACGGATGAGAAGAGTCGAGCCCAGGACAGTCTTCCGGGACGTAATGAAGTAATCTTCCTCTAAACAGAGTGGATTACGGAGAGGATCTACTCAAGAGATCCCGAAGACGAAGCTCGGTTCGCCTGGGATACAGATACACTTGGTCTGGGCGACAAGACTTCCTAACTCGCACTCTCTGATGAGAACTATGCACTTCATCTAAAATAGGGAAGTTCGTCTAGAGGCAAGGGGAGGGGGGGAAGCGAGACGAGTGAAGTCCAAAGGGATATCATGGCGGCAGACAATGCAAACAAGAGAGTTTGATAAGCGCCGCTTTGATGAAGTGACCGGGGGATCGGGTAGTGAGAGAATTCTTTCTACTCCACAGAGAGGGGGGAGATGAGGGAGACACCAGGGTCCAGACGGGCGGTTAACGCTATCAGAGTTGGGGACGGTGGTCATAAATGAAAATAAAACATGGCTGGTGCCAATCTAGGCCTGAGAAAATTAAGCCACACGGCGCATTCGAATTCATACTTCCACACTGAGGCATAGTAAAGGTTGGTGTTGTTTATTCTTTACAACAACTGGTACAAAAATCGAAATAATAAATGAGTGGAAGAGGTAATTGCAAGTAAATAACAATAACTCACTCTTAAAGTCTACTACACAGCTAAATCGTTTATATACATACATGCATACACTTAAGAACATTCTAGAAGTTGCCACAACGTTAGAGGATGTCCTGTTGTCAGCTTGAAACTTTTTAATTTTTTTTATTTTATATAACTTTCTAACTCTTTTTTAATTAATTGGCTTTTTAGAGTAACTGAATATTTTTGAATACCGGTATTAGTTGTTCGGTAACGGTTTTAACGATTGCTTTTCAAAACCGGTATTCAAATACCATTATCCACACCCTACTGCGAGCTCCCCGGATACTAGGAAGGGATTTGTTTTGGGTGGCCCTTAAAAAGAAAAGGGTGATGAGGAAATCTTTTCACTTAAGATCAGGTAGCTCTAAGCTTGGTCTCTTAAAACATGCAGGGGTTAAAAGGCGTTGTTTATAGAGGTTCCATAGCCACTTCTCTAACACTGCAGGAGGTAGTTAGTCAGGTCATTAATACCTTGATACTAGGTAAGAGAATAAAGAAATGACAGTTGGTGGATTTATTTGCCGTTGTAGGCCTGTTAGCTCTATTACTTGTAAGTATTAAAGATGTGGACTCCTACTATTTAAGTGAATAAGTTATAATGTGCGTTAAATAAGGGAAGCCAGCATATGATACCTATCTGTTGCTTGGGGAGGGACGCTGCTGCCCACGCTAATTGCACTTAAATACTTCCCGTTTTAGGCCTGTTAGCGTGAGTACTTATACCACAACGTTGTGTTTAAGTATCCAAGAGTGGGTTAAAGTTAAAATACCCTGTGAAATATTAATGAACAATCATAATATATGGTGTGACACATGCCTATAAATTATGTGATATATTTTTACTATACGCTATCTATGGTAGGGTTGCACCGATAATATCGGCACGTTATCGGTATTGCCCGTATCGGCCACTTTGCCGATATATGGGTATCAGTCATATCTTGCCGATATATTATAGGCTTGCTTATCTGCTAATCCTATAAGTATTCCAATATTTGCTTATACAGCACATACTTCTCTAATGGTGTCTCAGTACCATTACTTTGTTTTTCCTTTCACTTCTACGAATATTGTATTAATACTACAAAGTTGAACTTCAAAACTTCTTAAAATTTAATCAGAAAAAAATGTATAAATAATTACAATGGTTGATAACTTGATATGCAAGGTGTCCCAGAAAAAAGTTAACCTTACTTTGAATTAGTATAACTCAAAACCTATTGGAGATTTTTGATTCCTGTAAAACAAAACAAATTGACCAACTATTTATCTGTCGACTCTAGAAATTTCATTAAATTCCCTTTTACAGTATTGATACACTAATCGGTTTAGTGGAGGCTATCAAAATTATGTTTGCGCAAGGAAGTAAAATAATGAAACTTCGAACTTTAAAATTAACAAATATATTTAAATCCATTTTTAACAAAAACACCATTTCATATGGGTAATACAAATTCATTCTCAAATTTTCTAAGTATCATTTCCTTCCACATGTCTTCCATTTCTTTTCAAGCACAGTTGCGCCTTTGATCGAATTTATTGAACAACTTTTTTGATTAACTTGTGATTTTCCTTAAGTCTATTGACTTCACGTGTGATACTATCTCTTAACTGGTTGATGCTTTGTGGTAGAGTAGAATACACTTTATTCTTTAGATATCCCCATAAGAAATAATCACACGGTGTCAAGTCAGGGGATCTTGAGGGCCATTCAATTGCATGATTTAGCGCGACAATGCGGTTGTTAAACGTTTCTCGTAGTTTTGTTCTTACAGCAAGCTGTCTATGAGCTTGTGCGCCGTCCTGAATCCACCAAAGTCTATTGAATTGATTGCCGTAAATCTGGCGGAGTTCCGGGAAGATCCTTTCGTTGATCATGCTCAGGTAGGCAGCACCATTCAAGTTATTCTCGTAAAACAATGGGCCGACAAGATAGCCATTCCCGCATATTCCGATCCACAGAGACACTTTCTGCTGACAAATGCGTGTGTCAAAGTTGAATGCTGGGGAGTGGTTCAGCAGCGCATATTGCCGAATGTTATGGCTATTTACCTTTCTATTCATGAAAAGGGCTGCCTCGCCACCAATCACAATGTTTTCCAAGAAACGAGCAAGTTTATGGGGAAGCCATTCGACAAATTGTCTACAAGGAAAATCAGTTTCAAGAAGCTGGTGTCTTGCATGCATCTTATAGGGATGTCATTTTAAGTCATGTTTAATAATGCAGTTAAATGATGACTTTGACAATTGTAATCCATTCTTTCTGACTGATACATGGGAATTTTGAAGAAGTGTCATCTGAACATTTTCGATATTTTCTGTTGTTCTTATGGTTCTCATACGACCCGAACGACCTTTATTTAGATTTAAGGATGTTTCTTCATGTTGGTATTTGCGAACCTTTTTCCAAAGTGTGGGCTTGCTTGGTGGGTGCTGACCTAGAAAACGTTGTTCAAATTAATCTTGTACTTGTTTAATACTGCCAGTCTTAATAAAGTTTGTGACTACAAATACGCGTTGATCTTTTGTTAACTGTATGATTAAAAAGGTTCTATGGAAGTAAATTTTTCCAAAGTAACGCTTTCATTTGCTTAGTAAGCAATAATGACGAGACCATACCATAGCGTGCCTGAAAAAACACTGTAAAATGGCCTAAGCTATGCTTGGAAAATCGCACAAAGACCTAGGCAACCTAGGCTCCCTAGGTTCTCTTGAAAGTGCACGGTGGCCTAGCCTTCCTAGGTTTCGTTTCATTATTTTACTTCCTTGCGCAAACATATTTTTGATAGCCTCCACTAAACCCATTAATGTATCAATATCACAAAAGGGAATTTAATGAAATTCCCGGAATCGACAGATAAATAGTTGGTAAATAAAACACTTTTGGAAAGATCACAAATTCTCCAATAGTTTTTGAGTTATACTAATTCAAAGTACGGTTAACTTTTTTCTGGGCAACCAGGTATAAGAACATAACTTATAATAACGCCAAATTATGTTAAACCCAAAATGAAAAGGCCTAGCCTGCCTTAGCTCAGGAGTACGCAAGCGACTTTGTGGCGTCATAGCGTCGCTCATGTACTCCAGCCCTAAGGTGTCTCATAGCCGCGCCCTTCTGTGGCGGGGATCAGCGACAGCTCGCCACAGACGCTCGTGTGCGCCGCGTGGCTTCTAAACAACGGAAGCCTATGGGAACTCACATTCCCACCACAAACCGACGCCACGCTGTGGCGGCACAGCGTCGCTCGTGTACTCCCGGCCTTAAGCTCTTTTTTGTTATCACTATAAGCCTGTTTTAATTACGCATTTCATTTGTTCATTATTTCAACACAAAGCTATAATGATCTAGAAATTGCAAACTTAGCTTTAAGCCTCACAATGCACGTGTTAATTTCTAAAATAACCTAAAAGTTATAGCAATAATTACGTAAATAATACACTAATTTAAATTAATAATGCATTTACCCTACAATAAACTTAACTATTATCGAATGATTTTATTATTCATAGTATTGTTTACGTTTGTAAACAAACGAGGACGATTAGGCTCAGCAAGATTGCGATCGTCTAAAATTGTCAGAAATGACGTCCTTGAACACATATTTTTTATACGGCAATAGCTCCTCCATTCGGAAAAAATATTCTCAAATATATATATTTTTTATTTTGATTTTGTTAAACTTGTATCGGCGCCGATATGAGTTGGCCGATATATCGGTTATCGGCTAATTTGCATATCGGTGCAACCCTAATCTATGGTATTGTTTATCCCTAGATAACTGTTTATCATAACTGTGATATTAAATTCGCGACTACGATACGCACCCTAAACTACACCTTCACCGATGCCTTGGGTTGATCAAATCATCTCTGGCTAGTTATTACGGTAAAATTATATTTTATTGCCGTTTATAAATTTATTAAACACGGGTTGAACGACAGCAATACAATCTAATTAATAGTACTGTACTGTTATTCATATGATTACAAATGGTGTATTACATTTGTTTCAGGGTTTGGACGTAATGACAGCGTGTACACATTGGTATCACAAAGACTACATATGGTTAACACTAACCTCAATCTTCATCACTCTACTATCAGCAGTTATGTCGGTTGTGTGTCTATGGTGGTGAGTATTGGTATTATAATTTTATTATTGGTGTTATATTTCTATTATTAGTGTTCTATTTTTATTATATTGATATTTTATTTTTTATTGGTGTGCTATGTTATTGGTCTTTTACCCATCATACCCCTTAGAGTGCCAGATGTCTTTCGTTTGGTTAATAAAATACAATAATCGATATATTCCTGTGTACAAGGTGGAACTATAATTCAAGTTATAGCTATACGGTGTTGTGAGACAAGTTGTATTATTGGTCATCTTGAGGTTTACATTGTATTTTGTTGTCAATCTAATTGTAAAATATTATTGCAGATGCCAAGGCCATGTTGTGTTCCTGGATGAGAGTATGAGAGTACAGTACTGTATTGAAGATTACAAAAGAATACAAAGGATCTACAAACAGCAACACACCTAGTGGTCCTTACGATGCTGCTTGTTCTAACTACATAACCATGCCGGACATGTGAATCGTGTTCGGCTGTCGGACTGGATACCGGCAGACGGCTACAGAAAAGGCCAAGGATAAGCTGCCACCCAAGCTGGCCTTCCACAGATTCCCCACCAAGCACCCTGAGCTGTTTGCTAAGTTGGAAGCTGCTCTGTCCTTCATGGATCTCTCCTCCACCACCAACTGGAAGAAGGCTGGAGTCTGCCAGCGACACTTCAGGGATGATGACTACATGACTGTAGACTTCAACAACAGAGGGAAGCCCAGGAAGAGGATGAGGCTGAAGCCTGAGGCTGTGCCCAGAGTCTTTGACACCACCGGCTTACCTGCAGACTGCCTACCAAAGGTTTCCGAGTTCAGGAAGACAAAGCTGGCCACCCCCTCCGCCCGCAGAGGGCACGAAAAGTCCATCGCCGAGGTACTTGAGAAGAAAATGCCACTGATCCTCCAGGTTACAGGCCACCAAGATCTCCCTGCAAAGCTGCAGGAGTACTAACTGCCCTGCTGCTACCAGCAAGTCATGTACAAAGAAAACAACGATGACATTATGTGCTTCCAGCAGGTTGACCTCGTGGAAAGTCAACCTCAGGTGAGAAACAACTTTGTTGTGTGACATGATTCGACCTTTAAGGCTTACAAAGAAGGCAAGCCTGTCAACAACAAAAACTTCACCAACGTGGTCATCAGGTTGAGAACCCACCACCTGCCACTCATCACCAAGGTTGACGAGGTCCCAAACATCCTTACCATCCTCGCGGAGTTGGAACACAACGAGCAGGCAAAGCTTGATACCATTGCTGCTGACCTCAAATCTTTCAACAAGGACAATCTCAACGAGACGCAGCGACAAGTTGTCGATTTGTTCCGTGAACAGCTCAAGCTTGTCAAAGCCGAACAGTTTGGGAGTAAGTACACCACCAAATTTCTTTTTCAATGCGTGCAGTGGTCTATTATGGCTCTTAAACTCTACAAAAAGCTAGTTAAAAGTCCTCTACTTGTTTTGACTTCCTTTGAGAGTCTCAGAAGATTCACCACCTTCACAAAATTTCGAGGCGGCATAGACCCAGTCACCATCGAGTACTTCAAGATGCGCTTCGCCAAACTTACGCCCAGGGAGAGAATTGTCCACCTGGCCATCGACGAGGTCCACACCACCACCACCCTCAGCCTCGTCAGTGGCTCGTTCTTTTGACGTACACAGCTTGACCATGGACAACCACAGGGTCAACCAGTTTTTCATCCAACACATGGGCGGAGAGGAGTTTCCAGTCACTATCCCGCCGCATGTCTTTGTGTTCTATGACCCTGTACATATCAGCAAAAATATGTACTACATGCTCCTCAATAAAACCATCATCATGCTGCCCTGGCTCCCCACCCTGAAGGAGAAGAGGAAACACAACCAGGTCGTCACTGGAAACATGTCACACCTCAGGCAGTTGTTTGCAAAAGACCTGGGAGCAATGAGGTCATGACACAAGCTGACGCATAACTCATCAACCCATCCAACCTTGAACGTCAGAGCGTCAGTCTGATGGCAGCTGCCGCGAACCCATCAACCGTCGCCGCCCTGCGATTCTACGCCAAGCAGGAGGGCCTTCCCAACTGGAATGACACAGCCTTGTTCCTCGAGTTCGTGAGCAACTGGTTGACTATTCTCAACGTCAGAAGGCCAGGCCAAGACAAGAGGTAAGAAATGCCGACTTTCAGGCAGTTTTTCAATAAATTGCATTCCTATTTAATGTTAAAACTTCAGGCTTTTTTATTTTTTCATTAAAAATGCTGTCGTTTCACATGTGTTGCTTCTGCATTTAGTTAGACAACAATGAAACCAATGTAAAATCTTTTACATAGTGATAGATGTCAATTAACATTTTGCTCTTTCAGGTACAACGACACCCGAAAAGCCGTGTGGAACCTGGATTATGAGATCACCCAGAGGCACATCCAGTTCTTGCGAGAAACGGCAATACTCATGAAGGCTTGGCCATCCTGTGGCTACCCTAGCAACAGGATATTCACCACTGACACCAGGAAGGCAGTGTAACTGACGACGACCAACCCATTCGCCGCCATCATGTACGTCCTGGACAGGTACAATGACCAGAGCATCGTAAACATCTGCCCTGGCAAGATGACGTCGGAGAAGGAGGAGCATGCCTTTGGCCGCCGTCGTAACATTTCTGACACCAACTACTGGAACGAAGCCAAACAGTTCTTCCAAGAAGAGACCCTCATCAGGACCATTTCCATCATCAAGCTGTCTGGATACACACTGGAAGAAGTCAAGGAGCACATGGTCCCACTCCATTAAGCCCAGAAAGCAAACAACGACCAACTGGCCAAGGAGTTTGTTGAGGAGCTGAACATCGACTCCGAGAGGTTGGACCCGGGCAAAATGGAGCCGGGTGAGGCCAGGGGTGTGAGATATTTCTGCGGGTACTTAGCCAGAAAGGCTCGCAGCCGCCTAAAGTGTGCTTCTTGCCAGGAGGCTCTGGTAGAGGGCAACACCCTTATGCCCTCAGTGCGGGTGGCTAACCTCGACAAACTACCAGAGACCTTTAGAGAGATGATTGAACTCCAGGACCGCGACGGTCTCCTCTACCCCTCAAAACGAGTGCATCCACTTGGCTATGGTGGCCGTGGAAGTCTTCAAGGCGATGATAAACAACATCAGGCGAAAGTAGGGCCAAGTTCCTGGCGGCCTACTCTTCAGAAGAAGTGTTTGTGAGTGTCTACAAGGAAATAATGAGCAATGACTTAGACATGTCCCTGCTGGACTGTGAAAAGGGTTGCAGCCTGATCAACACCATTGTTCCTGCCATCGCCAGATCTCTCTTCCATGTCATGGGCAAAAATATGGTGTCAAAAGCTAACAGTGATGCCCATGCAAAAGTCAAAAGAAGAGGCATAAAAGAGGTAATCCGGATGCACCCAAGAAAGCTACCAAGAGCAAAAGTGACTACAAGAAGGAGAAACTTACTAGTGAGAAAAAGTCCTAAGTCAATTTAAGTGTGTGTAGCCACTGACACTTGTTATGTATCTTTATTTTGTAGGGTAGATATTAGAATCCAGGTTAACCATGAAATAGGTTACTAGTACAGAGTGTCCACACCTTAGATTCTTACTAGCTATTACTTTATTATATCTATTTCAGAATAATATAGTCGGTACTCACCCATGGGCTATGAAAAGGATTTTAAAAGTTAAAAAAAATTAAATCAAATGCGGGGGGCCTGGAGGAATTTCTTCTTTTTTCTTTAATTGATGCTACCAACTTTATTTCATTTATTAGAATATACCTTGAAATATGTTTGTAGTTAAATGTTATATACCCATTTTTTGATTACAGATTTAATTCGAAATTTTGTCATTTATTTTCTTTTTAAGTACCAATAAAAGAGCTGGAAAACCTATGGAATTTTGAAATTTGATATTAGTAGACACCCTGTAGTATCTAATCAACATCAGTTATAAATATAAGGTTTTTATTTTTTATTCTCATTAAATAAGTCACACTTTCGTCGTCATGCAGAATCTGTTCGTCGAATAAAAATTTGACTTCACGCCTCGAAGTACATTGGTCCCAGGGTGCTTCATGCCAAATTTGGGGTGAATATCTTTAAAAATAAAGAAATGATAACGACTTTTGTTTTTTCCTGGCTAGCCCGACTATGGAATCGCCCGATTTTGAGCTATCAATCAAGTATTCGTTATATATGACCTAGTAAATAAAGAACACAGCAACACCGATTTAAACCAGGTAAGAAAATATAAAAACTATTACAAATCTAATGATAAACAGACTCTTAGATAAGCCATATCAGTCTTAATTAAAGAAAACAAAGCCAGATTTAAATATTCAATCTGATCAGATACGCAAATTCTAAACATACTTTAATGATATTAGTAGACATAAAAATTATAATTTCCCAAATTTATATAGAAATTCAATTTGCATGCCAAGGGTGCTTCACTACCTGTCCCAAAATGGTTGTTGCGAGACTAAAAAGAGCGCAATTCTGGTATAGACTCGAGTTAGAGCAAAGAAGTGTCAAAAATCCAATTAAAAAGGAGTTTCCGAAAACGGCAGAAAGACTTATTCAAGATCTCTCCCAACGGAAATGAATATTTTGATAGTACAAAAGATTCGTTATACAAAAATTGAATGAAAGCTAGGATAAATCACTCCCTACCGCACCTCATCGTTCCAGAGATTATAGGAACAATATGTAGCAATATGTCGCTGATGGAAGTTAAAATCCTCATACAAAAGTCAAAGCAAAAGTCTCCCGTGAAATCGGGCTTAACTCCGAAAAAAAACTTCTTAGAGCTCCCGGTAATGTAACCATAGCTAGAGTTTATTTGTTTAACCCCTCTTTGAATGCAGAATATTTTTCTCCGACAGTTTGTAAAACCCCAAAATAGTATTTTTAACAAAACCAGCGACCACCACCCTAACAACCCGTAGAATTCTGGCCCATCTGACTGCTAGAGGTTGTAGCGAAATTGTTTGGGTTTTTTAATTAAAAATACCAGGTTAATTCATCATCTGGAAGTAAACAAAATGGTACTACAACACCAATATGGGTTCCGAAAATGTAGAGGCACCGACACTACTGCGGTACCAATCCTCACCGAAATGTTGGCCAGAGCCAAGCAGGGTGAACATTTTGTACACGTAGTACTGCGTGGTGTGCAGAAGGCATTTGACAAAATCTGGCGAACAGACCTCAAATTCAAAATTAAAGGACTTGGCATCTCATCCATCATGACCAGATGCCCCCGCGGGCATAATAGAAAAGGGCTGATCATAATTTGGTGCCAACATGAATCTGAAGTAAATCCTATTATGGCTGGTGCCTAGCTTATGTGGTTTTACATATAGAATTCGAATGTGAGCTATTTGGGGGATATATTCTTTTTTTACCTACACCATTTTGTATTTGTAAATTTCCAATTTTTCCATTTCAAACCCGTTTATAATGTATAAAATTATATAGTTAAATTATGTATATTGACAAAGCCAAATCAAATTTACATATTTATTAATAAGTGAGCTGCATTTATATCACTAGATTCAATTACAAGGATCATTCTCCTGGATCTTTTTAATCCTTTCAGGTCGCAGAAATCCGTCTGTAACTCATTACTGGATATCAGCCTCCCTCTGATGTCCTGATCCCTGATTTCTGATCCTCAAATCTCTATTTTCCTGTAAAAAATACTTAGCAGAAGCCTCAATCACCATTTTAACAACTCTTTCCATGTTTTGTGAGTGGCAAGGCTAGCTTAGCACTGTCATGTGAGTTTTGATCAAGTTTATCAACTTGAAAGTGTTTAGAGAGCAGGTAAGAGGTGCCTCTGACACATTTTCTCACCATTTGATTAGGTCACCAATGCTGAAAGCATCACATGTGATGCCAGGTGTCACTTCTGCTCCAAACAGATGAATCCTCACCGAGTATCTGGATTCCCGTCTTTTGTGATGATCAGATTATGCCCATTATTTCAATCCTTTCTTTCTGACCCTCAGAACACAGCAATATTTGGATTAAGGCTTCACTCTGGGCATACCAAACCGATCTTCTCACAATTGTCATCACAAAGTCCAGCACCTCCTTCATCTGTTACTCGAAACAGACCAGCTGAAAGTGTATATGCCTAGACTCTTCGATCCAGGAATGCTTGACTTCCACGTTAAACCAAGATGGATAATTAACCACAATCATGAATTCCATTATGAATTGTAGTTTCCTTAGTTTCTTCCCTTTGAGTCTTCGCTTTGACACGCAGCCCGAGGTGTCTGTTTACTTTAGTGAGCCAGTCTCTGTGATTTACTGGTCCTATCTCGAAAAGAGCAATCTATGCAGAAAGCACAGCCATCCCTGACGGCACATACAACTTTGTAGTCATAATGTTGATCAGTTGAGAGATCTTGGATAACCTTGTCCGGCAACTTGATCAGTGGAGAACCATCAGAAGAGATGCGGCTGAATTTTGGATTGATAACAAAGTCCCTAGCAGTATCAAAGAGCCTTCCTATTGGCCCGGATATCTTGTTGTCTGATAGAGTGAATCCATTAAGGTCAACAATGAGATGATACAGGGGGAGTTCACCAGTGTGTAGGTTGCACAACAACCAGGCGATTTTTCCCCCAGGTGAAGTTCCAGAAGCTCCAATGTTCGCATTAATCCAGTTTTCACAGCAGTATTGACATTTGTAGAGTCGCCTCCAATGACCAACAGGGTTTTATCAAAACCCGTTTCTTCCAGCCAGGCAAACATGACCTTAGCATTGTTCTCCGTATGTGACTCCTGTTTAGTTGCTTTCTCTAGGACAAAATGGAGTATATAGTATCTCACAGGCTCACTAAAAAACACTAAAGTGTTCTTCCTATGAATTTTCAGGAAAATATTGGTCATGCGCTTAGCTTCCGTCAGCGCATTGGTCAGGTCAGTTCGTCGATCAAAATGGATGCAGGAGATCCCGCATCCTCTCGGCACTTTCCCTCGAACTCTTGCACCAGCTCTATCATCAACTTCTTTTGTGTTCTATTAACTTTGTTATTATAAATCACTTTACTTGTGTTGTCTTCTATGGTGATTTCTACATCTATCAGAGCGGTTGGTGCTATTGCTGTAAGTGGTCTCAGCCTTATGCCATAACTTACACTAGCAAGCGAAACTCATCTTCAGCTCCACTTCCAGATCCTCATCACCTTCAGCAAAAAATCTCCCCTAACATCCTTCTTGTCTGCTTTCTCTGCTGGTGCAGCATTTTCCTCCTTGCTCCTCCTCTTTATCTCTGACTTCTTTTCCATACACATACTTTTCAATCTCTTCACCTGTCTCCTGTACTCTGGCAGTTCAGAGCGCTCAATTTGTGGGTTGCTTTACTTCCAACATTTCTTTCTGTCGGTCGATATAGTATAGATCTTTCAAAAGAGTATTTTTCTCTCTATTGCAGAAACATTAAATGCGGGCTTGGATCACACAACCTTCACAGTCCACCAGGCCCCCACTGCACCTCACAAATGATAATCTGACACCTACAAGTCAAAATATCAAATAACTTGTCTAACTTGACAATGAACCTATATTTGGCCTCGTTTGCCTTTCTCAAGAAAAAAACGCACTGCCTAATTCTAAAAAACCTCGAGCTTGGGTATGATGGTCACCTTTATTATTGATAACACGAACTTTAAAAGATCATTAGCTTTGCTCCACTGCCAAATCAGACCATCTTGTCCACTTGGTACTTTCTCCCCTCATTTCACTTTGCTCCATCAAGTAGATGCCATAACTCATGATATGGCTCACATTTGGTAGTTCAGACACTAACAGCTCCTAACCCTGGGCCAACAAAATTACTTAGATGAGAACTTGATGTCGTTCTTGTTCTGACTTGAGCCATTTACTTCACGAGTTCACACTGAAATAAAACCATAATAAAACAAGTAATTATTCACTCTCCAATATGGCTGCAGCACTTTCTCGGAGGATTAGTGAGATTTTGGTCATCACTGTCTCCAGGCAGATTGTCATAGCTGCTGAAGGAATAAAATCTTCACACTTGAACACTCGCTTTCAAGCCATTGATCAGTATGAAGAAAAAGAAGGCTCGTCTTATATTCGTTACTGAGCACGAACGGATGACCACTGGACTCAAGTGCACTTCAGTGACGAATCTTAGTTCAATTTATTCTGTAATTTGCACTGAAAAAGTGTAATTTTTTCGGATGAAGTTTCAAGATTTGGTCATGGTTTCAGTAAAAGGCCCTGGACCATTTGTTCGCTTACGAGGCACAGTGGGTGATACAAAAATGTTGAAGGAATTGCCGCGACAGTATGTTTTGACCCATCTGCGAGCTTTCAACCTGAAATTTTCGCGCAAGATAACGTCCTATGTCATTAATCCAAGTCGATCCAAACGTTCCTGAATGACGAGCCATCACTTTTATGAACTGTCCCTGCACCGACTCTGGACCTGAATCCCATTGAAAGTGTTTAGGAGAAAGTGGAAAAGAGCTCGAAAATGAGAAATCCGAAAACTTTTCAAGAACTATGAGAAATCTTCCAAATGAATGGAGAAAAAGTACTGCGCAAGTGTTACCGCAGTTACCTGCGGCAACATCGATAATAAAGGCTTCCACACTAAACACTAATTACTTATAACTTGTGCAAATGTTTTTTCCGGATAATCTAATCGTTATATTCTAATAAAAAAAATTCCACTGTCATTCGGATTATTCTAAATATTTCAATTTTTCTAGTTAATTGTTTATCTACTGATAACTTTCGTTTTATTAATCCCAATTTGCATAACTTTCGCATATGTAGGATATACATGTAAGTTATCGTACACCAATTTTGCAAACCTTGGATTTTCACGGGCAAAAGTTATGGGAGATTTGTGATAGAAATTCATGAATTCTGATCTTTCGGATCGTACTGTACATACTTTAATATTGGCCACACATCCTCCCAATCTATGAAGTCCTTTTATATATCTCTCTTTCTTTCTTTCTCTCTCACACACACAGACACATACAATCCTTTCTATGTAAGATGCCTGAAGGCTTGATGAGCTCTATAGACCGGATGAGGTTCACATTGTGATCCAAGACCGCGTAACACCAAGTTTTGTCTCAGTTGTAGTTGTGTCGGAAATTTTTGGAAAATGTGTTGAACCTTTTTGTTTCATGGTAGCAGCCTAAATTTCCGTCACTCACGCCGGTACGATATTTGTATGTTCAGTGCTGAAATGTAAACTGAGTTCCAATATTGAATTCCAGCACTTTGGGTTCATAGTTAAATGTAGTTAAATTATGATGAGCAAATAACTGTGCGAGTTCCTCTTCTGTTAATCTTGTGTAATCCCAAAAGGAAATCTAAAACAGCAAAGATTACATGAAGCACATGTAGATAAATACTAAATTATATACAAACGGGAGATTTTAGTTTTTAAATAGGTGAGAACCATTTTTTCGCTTGATCTTCCTGAGATTGAAGTTGTGTTCCCCAGAATTCAGAGTTTGGAGTCATTAAGTTCTTAAAATCTCTGTCACATAGAGCTTGAAACCTCAATTTTCTAGAACTTTGAGTCTGTCTCTTAGAACTTGAACTCTCGGTTCTCTGGATCTTGGGTTTAGTTCTCTAAGGATTAAGGCTTTGGTTCTCTAGTTCTTGGAGTCTAGAAGGCTTAAAGTTTCAGTAACCTAGAACCTTAAAGCTCTCTTTTCCTAATGTGTCCCAATGGTGAATTGTCTCCATGACGCCGCAAGATTATCCCCTCGGGCGTGCTTATAAAACACTTACCTCATATCCCCTTTTATTCCCTCATTGTCTCATTGCTAGCGGATCTTTAGTCAACTTTGTTTTCTCCCGCATTGTACCCTTTGCCTGGTTTATGGTTACCGCTTTGCTGGCTTCGATTGGATATTATCCAATGTCATTAATATGACACACCACACCCTATCTGCCCTTTCCCTCGGAAAGGGGACTAATAAACCCCCCTCGCTTTTATAATGAACGTGGGGGTACTGTTTTGATGAAAAAGAAAAGAAGAGCGAATTCCGCCCTGACGACAACAATAACGATGGCTAATACAGCGACGTTTTCACCAAATATTTCGCCGTTTTGGCAGAACGACAAAGATCCCAATGACGCATTCGCTTACTAATTTTACTATCATTAAGAAATGACGAGATAAACAGTTGTGTATGCTTAAATAGCCTTGTTTGAACTGTTCTTTCTTTCTTTGTGTATCGTCTGCTGTGGATCTTTACCTCCCCATTGAGTTTTCTCGTCCTTTAAGTCACCCGGTTCTTTAAGCGGTAAAACACTGTTCTATTCTGACCCTACTGTCAGCAGTCGATCCTCGTCCGTCCGCTTCTTCACTTCTTTAATCTTAATCATATGTGTATCATACAATTCTCACCATCTTGAGGGTCGAATCCATTAGACAGATAGTGGCTCCGTTCTCCCTCGATTACCTTTGCTGTTCCTTCTCACTTACGAGTTCCTCCGAGAGGGAATAGCTCTTATTACCATTCTTGCGATTTGACTGTG
Organism: Ceratothoa steindachneri; assembly: GCA_963969495.1. Classification (NCBI taxonomy): domain Eukaryota; kingdom Metazoa; phylum Arthropoda; class Malacostraca; order Isopoda; family Cymothoidae; genus Ceratothoa; species Ceratothoa steindachneri. The sequence continues at coordinate 53,878,059 of OZ018325.1, forward strand.
CTCTATAGAGGAAAGGGACAAGTAAAGAATTACACACCGAGGACTACTAGAAATCCTAAAACTCACTTGAGTGTAGCTGATGAGGGAAAGAGAGGAGAAAATGGGTATATATTTACTACAAACTCACCTGAAATCATAACAACAATACGGAATTACAGGTGTAAATTAAGAGCGACTGTTAATCTATAAGGAAATTAGAATTAACAGAAAATTCAGAGAAAATAAAATAGTTTGAGTAGGCCACGAGCATATTTTTAGTAGGCTTGTGGCTAATAGTACACATATATGAACTTAAGTTAAAGTGGATTGTACACATGTTTGGTTGATAGATGAGGAAGGAGGGAAAATGCCATTGATGGTCTCATTTTTCCCTTCATTAGCATGATAGCCAAGGTTGCTCAAGTTTCATTGCGGCTCTTTCGAAGGGATCCTAAGGTACTGAGGAAACTTGCTGTTCCATAGGTTAAGTTGGGTTAGCGTGATGGTTTTATTTGGTGATTGTGAACCGTTTCCCATGAGGTGAGGTGGTTTGGGTTTGTTGATTCTATTTGGTGATTTTAAGATGTTTGATGTGTGACGATGATTGGGGTATTTGAGATTGTTAAATTTATTTGATGATTGTTAGTTGTTTTAAGGTGTGACGAAAGTTAGCTCAATTTACTTGGGCTTATCGAATTTATTTAATGATTTTAAAATATTTGACCTGTGGATTTTTCTGACAATAATGAATTGGTTTTCTGTCACGATTCTTAGGTTAGATTGTTTTAGTTTGATGGCTCTGTATGATGTTTATATTTATTTTTGTATGACTGTTTTTCTTTATTTTTACCTAACCTAACCTGCCTCTATCAAGTCTACTTGAAAAAAAAATGCATAAGATAAATGTATTTCAAATTCTCCCAGAAATTGTGTTTTAGCGCCAATATCGAACAGACTCACACACGCACAAACATTCTTTGAATTTTATACAGAGTTAGATACAACCTAGGCTCCGTGATTAGCAGGCTATGAATTGTAGTAGTAGTAATGGTTCATTACCTACTGTACCATGATTTAGTCGAGAAGACTTATCCACTTCGATGCTAAATCATCAAAGGATCCAAAAGATTTGCTCTAAATACCCTAAATCATTTTGTCTTAATTCTTACGCAAGAAACTTTGAAGAACTTCAGGTTATTGAACCAAGGATGGCCATCGATCTTCGTTCACCACTAAATACTAAATCACTCCGGGAAGATAAAGTTTTTTCTTCATCATCACTTTCAGTATTTTCCTCCCATTGTTGAAAAGAACATTTTTCTCATGTTTCTGAATTTTTGTCGATCTTGTGTAAATTGTTTCAAATTTTTAGCATATTTTTGGATTTTTTCTCTTCAGGTAAACTTAAATTTCCCAAATTGCTTAAGCAGGACAGGATTTATTCTTGCCGCTTTAAGGATTCAAAAGGAGTTCATTGTAGAACTCTGACAAAAGAATTTAATAGAGCTCTCCTTCCAGGTGTCATTACATAAAATGTGTGGGGGGTGGGGCTGGCTGGTTATCGGCAACGTGACTTATTTAGGTAGAGCAACCAAAGAGAGGACACAACCAGCAGGCAAGCGATTTAGGATAAATAGAAGGGCTCTCCTACTAGTGGAGAAGCGTCGCTCCTTGAGACCTACACTGAATGGGACCAAGAGGACACCATAGGAAGTAGCTCACGGGATATTTAACCACCTATAAATACTCTCAACCAGTCCTTAGAAGTACTGACGGGATTTATAGTAATATTCCACGAAAACAAAGATGTGGATCAATTACTATCCTCAGCGGGAGCCATCGCCCTCAAGAAACTCGATCTAGAAGCAAAGTGTGCCCCGTAGATCATCGCCAACAGGAGTTTCGTATGCCGAGAATTCGAACCATGGTTGAAGCTCACACACCCTAAGAAATTAAGGAAGAACTCCAACAAAGGCAATCATGTTCAAAAATACAAGAAATAATCAAATTAAAGGAATACACACACGTTTTCGAAATCGTTTGTGAAAAGACAGAAATGACCTTAAAACTCTTATAAAAAGTAATCGCTATCTGCACACGGATCCCTCAAAAGGCCAATATGCGAAGGGACGCCTTCATCAACGTGCATATTTGATTCTGTTCCTACGAGATGAAAGATTTTATCACTACGGATTGCCCCAAGAAAAACCTCATAGGTTCATAATGTGGCTCAAAAAGAGATACTTTCAGAAATTACCGGAATACATAATAAAAATGTATCAACTTTTGAGGACCTCACCGGACAATGGCCATGTCCTGCCCTAAAATAAGGGAAGGGTAGAAAAAATGGAAAAAAGAACATGCCGTACGCGAGGTCAGTAAAAACGACCACATAGTCAAGATTGGAACCACAGATCAACCTCGAAGGGGAAATTAAATGTAAAGTACCGGGCTTTGCAAAAGTTTTGTTACGCTCGGGGGGGTTTTATCTTTCAAAAGTTACGTCAAACAATCTTAAAGCTCTACTTTTCCAGCACATGTTATTAAAACCTCTTTTCCATTCATTTTGTGCAGGTGTGTCGAGATGGAAGAGATAAGAATCGAAATCTCTGCTCTCCTGAGTGTGGGTCACTACAAATCCGACATCGCTAAATGGCTCAACGTCAACCGGATAACCATCCACAGAGTCGTGGAGAGGCTGAAGAACGGAGAAGCCCTCAAAGATCGACGTTGTTCTCACCGACCGCATGCGAGAACAACGTTGGGAGCGCTGTCGTTGCCTTCTCAACGACTTGAAGAGTCATGGCAATTGAATTCTTATTTTTTCTGATGAAAAACCCTTCACGGACTATCTGGTCCTGAACAATCAGAACGATCGTTTGGTAAGCTTCTGCCAGGACGGCTCCGAGGTCCGCTACGTGTTTAAGACCAAGCACTTGGCCTCTGTGGTGATGCTCAGTGTCATGGCTTTGAATGACGAGAAGATGCCGCCGGTGTGGTTTGCGGCCGATTACAGGGACATCTTGGCCACGAAAGTTTTACCCTGCATGAGAATGATCCAGAAGAAGGTGGACTAGGCCGTTCAGCAAAACGAGGCCCCGGCCCACACAGCCAAGATCGTGCATAAGTGGTTTCGGTCTAACATGAACTTCTGGTCGAAGGACTTTTGTCCGCCGCAGTCGCTCGACCTCAATTCTCTCGTCCACAGCGTATGGGCGTATGTTGAAGGCAATACCTGCAAGGTCCGCCACAGCAATGTCGATCAGCTGAAGTCTTCTGTCAACCCGTGTGTGGGTTAGGTTGAGGTAGGACTTCGTCCGCAACGTGTGTGCGTGCTCGCCGAAGAGGTCAGCCAAATTGATTAATAGTACAATTTCAACACATATTTATATGTTAAAACAATAAAAACGTGTCCAACTGCATAAAAACTATCATTGTGTTCTCTGTTGAGAATGTAACAGGATTTTTGCAATACCCAGGATTAAGGTGTATTTTGCATGCTCACAGAATGAAGATACAAACCCAGGAAGCTATGCCACGTCACTGAACGAGATGCTCAAAGATAATAGACTAGATCTCTAGAGTCAATGAAGTTCCTCAAAGCAGTAGACTCTTCGGCTATATTCAACATTAATATAATAGAAAACAGCACTACATATCTAATCGACCAAGCTTAATAAAATGAAGAAAAAGAAAATATTGAAATGTAAACACAGGACTCGCACTCGTAAATAAGAACAGAGGAATCCAAACGGGAAGCGAGAGTGACCACTATAGTTTCCCACTATATTATTTCTTTCCCCTCCTTTTCCTCTCCTTATCTCCCTACCCCCTCCAACTAAACCGATAGCAGAGGGGATGGGGAAGCTGGGTGATCAATTGAGATTAAACAACTTAGTAATATTTCTCCAAATTATTGTCATTCTCTCAATCACATCCTTATTTTTACAAGTAACTAAATAAATTTTTCTTTCCTTATTTGAAGAAACTTTAAACGAACTTAAAATAAGAAACGAAAAACTGGAATTTAATAATTTTTGGTTAGAAAATATAAATTAGTGTAAAAATCTATAGAAAATAATTACAATCCTATCTCTTCTATATCTTTAATATAAATCGAGTTTAATTTACGAAAAGAGAGGGTATTTGTTTTAGAGTAATGAAATAAAAGAAATTATGAATTTAGCAACCATGCAAGGTATGCAGGTCTTGCATATACACGATGGAAGAGAGAGAGAGAGAGAGAGAGAGAGAGAGAGAGAGAGAGAAAGAGAGTAACATGTAACAAGGAGTAACAAGGAAAGTAAGTACCCTAGGAGACCTTACGGTCCATTCAAAGAGGGTACCTTTGGACTAGCAATCGAGCGGGCACATGGCTGCTCAATTGTTTTGCGTCCCTAAACGGCCACTTTTCAAGACTTTGTCTAGTCTTGACTTAAACTGCTCAACAGATTCACTGTTGACAACTTCCACTGGAAGTGCGTTCCACTTACCGCAGATACTGTAGGTGAAAAAATTTCCACACAGATTGCGGTTGTAACGCTTCAGTTCAAGTTTGAAGCCGTGATTGCGCGTTCTGTTCTCACTCAGTGTGAAAATATCCCGGTAGTCAACATTGTCGAACCCTCGAAGTATTTTAAAAACTTCGATGAGCTGACCACGCATTCTACGGGTTTCCAGCGAGAACAGATCTAACTCCCTTAGTCTATCCTCATAACTTTTATGTTTGATAGAGGGAATCAGTTTGGTTGCCCTAGCTTGTACGCGTTCCAATCTCGCGATGTCCTTTCGCAATGAAGGACTCCAAAATTGTACGGCATACTCCAGGTGCGGTCGGACAAGTGAGTTGTATAGGCACAGTACAATCTCCTGGTTCCGATAACCAAACTGGCGCTTAATATAGCCTAGCATCCTTTTGGCCTTTTTCTCCGCCTCAATGCACTGTTTCGAGAACTTGAGGTCACTAGTGATTGTTACACCCAAGTCCTTCTTAGTGTCGGTGGATTTCATAGCAGTGCCCTTAAGGATATACTGAGATTGGGGGTTTCTGTGGCCGATATGCATCACTTTTCATTTCCCCACGTTAAAAGGCATTTGCCACGTGTCCGACCACTCCCCAATTTTCCCAAGATCTTCCTGCAGGCGGGCAGTATTTCCATCCTTTGCAACGTTCATACCAAGCTTGGTATCGTCGGCAAATTTGGAAATCTTGGCAACCATGTCACCGTCCATGTCGTTGACGTAGATGATGAATAGTAGTGGTCCCAGAACAGAACCTTGAGGCACCCCGCTAGTAACGGGCACCCACTCAGAAGCCTGTCCATTCACCACCACCCGTTGCCGTCTGCCACTTAGCCAGTTCTCGATCCAGCCGGCTACCTTTCCGTCTATGCCTAGCGCTCGCCCTTTCCGTAGAAGGCGGCGGTGTGGTACCTTATCAAAGGCTTTCTGAAAGTCTAGGTATACCACATCCACTGCCTTGTCCCGATCATACTCACTGAAAACGAAGTGGAAGAATTCCACAAGGTTCGTCAGGCATGACCGTTGCCTTCGGAAGCCGTGGTGGGAACTCCTCAGTAGCAGGTTTGACTCTAAATACGACGTCACTTTGTCCACCATGATGCTTTCCATGAGTTTATCGACTATCGAAGTCAGACTGATAGGTCGGTAGTTCGACGGTTGGTTACGGTCTCCTTTCTTGAAGATAGGAGTCACCTCCGCCTCACGCCAGTCTCTAGGAACGCATTTGGTCCGGATTGACATGTTAAAGATAGCGCACAGATGTCGTGATACTTCATCGCACACTTCCTTCAACACTTTAGGTACAAACCCGTCCGGTCCAAAGGACTTATTCGTCTTTAGGTCAGCGATCTTTTTCTTCATTTCTCCTTCGGTGAAGTCCATTGCCTCCAGCTTTTCCCCCGAGTAGGAATCCGTCGGCTGGGGAATGGGACCACACTCTTCAGTAAACACTGAAGAGAAGTAGTCGTGGAGGAGGTTAGCATTTTCTGCATCTGAATGCTTTAATGTCCCCTCCTCATTCCTCAAAGGGCCAATCGTTCGACGGATTGGTTTACGGCTGTTCACATATCCAAAAAACTCCTTGGGATTCTCTTTACAGAGTCTCGCCACTCGGAGTTCCTCAGACCGCTTAGCCGCCCTTATACTGGACTTCACTCTCCTGGCTAGCCTCTGGTATTCGTCAAAGTCACCCGAGATCTTTGATTGCCGGTACACATTTCTCTTCTCCCTAAGCAGTTGCCCAATTTCTCGATTAAACCACTTTGGTTGAATAGAGGACCGACGGGAGCATTTCAGAGGGATAAAACGCGATTGAAGACTCATGAATGTGGTTTTAAAATTGTTCCAAGAGTCTTCAACAGCCTCGCATTCTTCTAGCCTCGCGTCAGTCAGTCCCGCGTGTAGACCTGCAAAGTCTGCTCTTTTCATATTGAGTTTCCTTGATTTACTAGTTGCAGGCTCTGCCTTGGGGACTTTGACTACAAATCTAATTAGTCGGTGGTCACTGCCACTGAGCTCTTCGCCAACAGAGAGGTCCTCAACGATGTCATCCTCAGAGGTGAAAACCAAGTGGAGGTTATTGTCTCCTCTCGTTGGCTCTCTCACCCATTGAGTCAGGAACTCGTTGTTCGTGAACTCCAGGAGTAGTGCGTTCTCGCCACAGGGTTCTCTGGTTTCCCAGTCAACTTGTGTGTTGAAATCACCCATGACGATACACACTCTGTCTTCGACAAGTTCTCCTAGTAGCTGGTACAGATATCTGTCCTTTTAAACGAGTTGGGCAGGAGGTCTATAAAGCACCAGGGTCCTGTATTTGGCAGGACCTATCTCTAGGTCAACACCTAGTAGTTCATGGTCGGATACGATGTTGCAATCCGTCGAGTTGAGAGTATCCTTGACATACAACATCACACCGCCACCCTCTTTGTCTGGCCTATATTTCTGGAAGAGCTGGTAACCGGGAATCGTGAATTCACCTTCAAAATCTCGGCTTGAGGTTTTAATCCACGTCTCCGTTATGGCCACCATCTCAGGTTCCTCTGTTGCTACGAGGCCACGGAGCTCAAGAAACTTATTCCTGATTGACCTCGCGCTGAACAGAAGAACTTTTAGGGAGTTCCCTAGTGTAGGACTCCCTACGCTCTTCCGTTTCCCGCCTTCTTTTGTGTGGCAGTACCCCTCTTTGCCACATCTAATAACGTCGTTCCAGGAGTGACACGGGCATACTGTCTCCTTGTCCGCCTTTACTCTGGGTTGGACGCTCCTCTGCGTCCGCCCTACGACATCCTGGATTAAGTTACAGAGTACAGCCTTTCCCTTGAATGAAAGGTGCACTCCGTCCCTTTGGTAAAGGTCGTTTCGACCGTAAAAGGTGCGGTAAGGGTCCAGAAAGAAGACCCCTTCCGCCGTACAGAGGTCGGACAGGCGCTGGTTCAGGGTCACGTTCCTAGAGTGAGCTGTCCGGCTAGGACCTCTTCTTGGGAGCATCCCTACAACGACCCTTTTGCGAGTTCTCAATCCACAGTCGTCTACGGCTCCCATGACCGTGTTGAGAATTTTCTCGCTGGAGCCTACTTCGCCTCCTCGGAGGTAGAGGTCATTCCCACTCACCATCAGTGAGACTGAATTTTAGGACATCTGAGATTTCTCAGCCTCTACCCTGATGTGGTGGTTTTCCCGTCCTTGCTGGCAGCATACCTCCACACTAGTGCGAAGGCGGGCCGCTAGCAGGGGCTGCAAACCTTGTGCTTGGGAATCGCCCACAAGGGTAACCCTCGGACATTTCCGTGCAGAGGTTTGAGGCTTTCCTTGCGGAAGCGAACTCTTGGTTCCCTCTTTCTTTTCCATCTTATTTTTCTTGTTCTTCTTTTTCTTATTTAACTCTTCCCCCTTATCTTCCTTTGTTACATACTCTTCTGTTTTTATCTTTTCTTCCTCTGCTTTAACTTTCTCTTTTTCAGCTTCTATTTTATCTTCTGTTTCAACTTTCTCTTCTTCCTGTTTCTTTCCCTTCCTTTTCTTTTTCTTTGAGGGTTTATCCATAGCATGCGGACCTAGCTCTGGGGGTAATACTGCAGATGCAGTGTTTAGTACAGGGCTTGACGTTAGCTCTGATATTCTGACCTCAAGCCTGCGAATCAGTCCGGCGTGTTCTAATTCTAGGCTGCTTATTTTTTCCTCCAACTTCCTGGATCTTTCCTCGGAAACCCTGCATGTTTCCTTTAGCTCCTTGATTTGGCCGTTTAAAATACAGTCAGTGCAGGAACTGGCCGGGTGGCATTTCGAAAAACACCCCTCCGGAAAGTCCACGCACCACTTATCTATGTGGCATATTGTACACGTGTATTTTAGAGCTCCTGGTCCTTTCTTTCCAGTCATTTTGAACCCTTTCTCTCTTTCAATACTTTGCGACCAATCAATGATAAAAAGGGGGGTTGGTGAGTTCTCCCCACGTAAGTTGCTCCCGCCTATTGATCGGAGTCGTTTCGGAGTCTTCCAGAAGGCACGCTCCATGTGCTGCTGTTCGTCCGACCGAGTCGTCAAGCCTCGGCGTGCCGTGACTTCCAACCAAGCAACACAGACGGTCCCCAAAGGGACCATCGATTTGTCACCAGGTGAACAACAACGAAGCACGCCCCTTACTAAACTCCTACTAGTTCTCTTCACAACGGCCAGGATCTCGGAGCAGCGTTCAATGGATATCCCGCCCCACCAAGAGACTCGACCCAAAGCTTTTTATTGGCCTGGCAACCAACCTGGGAACAAAGGGCCGTCACCTCGGATCGATGCTACCAGAGGTACCCGTCAACGGGCACTAGGAACGGTCAATAATTACGCGCCAGGAAAGAGGTTAACGGGGCACTACCCTCATCCCATTCATCGTGCCCCAACGCCTAGGACACCTCTAGTCCTAGTCTCTCGCAACCAGTGAACGTCGATTGGCGTTGTTTATAGAGGTTTCAAAGCCTCTCTTCTGACGCGTGAGGTAGCTGCCAGGTCCTTATATGTAGATAGAGGGGGAAAAGGGAAAGAGTGACATGATAGGAGTAGGCTTTTTTTTGTTGTTTTTTTCTTTTTGTATAAGTGGGAGATAGGATAAAAGTAAAAAATAGAGAATGATAGAGTAGAAAAAGGAAGGAATGACGCACTTAGTCTGGAATCTCGTTTTCGACCAAATCGACAAGGGAAGCCCTACCAGGGGTACCCAGAAGAGGTACCACCGCTGACATAGATCGAAAAGTCAAAGGTACACACAAGCTCTCTTCCCGCGACAAAGGGGCGTCGCCTCTCCCTCTACTTTCTTAATGAGAGAGAGAGAGCTACAAGGAGTTAGAGTCTCATTGGCGGAACCACCCAAGTCAGTAGGAGTTTCGTCTCGAGCTTGAGCTGACTGGGCCTCTAGTTTAGAAGCTAGCTCTTGGATTCTCTCCTCGAGACGCCGAATCTGAAGCGCGTGCTCCATTTCTAAGGTCTGTAATTTAGTTCTCAGTGCCCTAGACTTTTCCTCAGAGGTTCTGAAGAGATATTTAGGTTCATTGCGGTATGCAAGTGCCTAGAGATGCTGTCGGTGCATATACTACCCAGGTGGCATTTCGAAAAACACCCCACCGGGAAGTCCACGCACCACTTGTCCTTCTGGCATATCGCACATGTGTATTTGAGTGCAGCTGGACCTTTTTTCCCTGTCATTTTGAACACTTTCTTTCTCTCAAAACTTTGCGAGCAATCAATAGTAAAAAAGAGCGTTGGTGAGTTCTTCCCATGCGAATCGCTCCCGCCTATCGATCGGAGACGTTTCGAAGTCTTTCAGAAAGCACGCTCCATGTGCTGCTGTTCGTTCGACCGAGTCGTCAAACCTCTGCGTGTTGTGGCTCCCAACTAAGCAGCACTGACGGTCCCCGAAGGGGCCATCGATTTCTCACCAGGTGAACAACGGAGCACGCCTCGTACTAAACTCCTACTAGTTCCCTTTACGACGGCCAGTATCTCGGAGTAGCGTTCAATGGATATCCTGCCACACCAAAAGACTCGACCCAAGGCTTTTTGTTGGCCTGGCAACCAACATAGGAACAAAGAGCCGTTACCTCGGACCGATGCTACCAGAAGCACCCGTCAACGGTCATTGTGAATGGTCAATAATTACACGCCAGGGAAGAGGTTAACGGGGCACTACCCTCATCCCATTCATCGTGCCCCAACGCCTAGGACACCTCTAGTCCTAGTCTCTCACAACCAGTAAGCGTCGATTGGCGTTGTTTATAGAGGTTCCAAAGCTTCTCTTCTGATGCATGAGGTAGCTGCCAGGTCCTTATATGCAGATAGAGGGAAAAAGGGGTAAGAGTGATATGATAGGAGTAGGGATTTGTTTTTTGTTTTTTTTCTTTTTGTATAATAAGTGGAAGAGATAGGATAAAAGTGAAAAAGGAGAAGGATAAAGTAGAAAAGTTAAGAACGTACTTAGTCTGGAACCTAGTTTTCGACCAAATCGACAAGGAAAGCCCTACTAGGGGTACCCAGAAGAGAAGAGAGGTACCCCCGCCGACATAGCTCGAAAAATCAAAGGTACGCACAAGCTCTCTTCCCGAGACAAGGGGGCGTCACCTCTCCCTCTACTTTCAAGATATATATATATATATATATATATATATATATATATATATATATATATATATAAAAATATATATATATATATATGAAAGATTATGGCTCAAAAAAGCTCTATGAAACGGTAAAGTAAAGGCGAGGCAGGAAAAGTTTGCTAAAGTAGATTGCAACTTTATTAGTCACTATTTTTCATCATCCATTTATCAAAAGTGTCTTTAAATGAAACTATACTAGCTGCGTTAACCATAGCATCTGGTAGATTATTCCAGATTCTTATGGTTCTGTTGAAGAAAAAGAACTTCGTTTCGTCTGCCCGAAAGTGACTTCCCTCAAGCTTAAGGTTGTGACCACGCTTTGACTCATTTGATATAAATATTAGAAATTTTGGTTTGTTTACATTTTCAAAACCATGAACCTTTTTAAATAACTCTATCATGTCCCAGCGTATGCGTCTCTGTCTAAGAGAGAATAGATTTAGAGCTTTAAGACTGTCTTGGTAATTATTTGTTCGTAAGTGAGGAATCATATTGGTGATTCGACGCTGGACTCTCTCTAATCTTTCTGTGTCCCACTCTAGATGTGGTGACCAAAACTGCACGCAATATTCCAAATTTGGCCTAACAAGTGCATCATAAAGTGTTAGAATACATCTTTTAGACTTGTTTTGAAATGTACGCCCTATGAGACCTAGTATCCTGTTTGCATTTTTCACTGCCTCCATGCATTGTTTACTTGATTTAAGGTCGCTGGAAATTTTACACCCAGATCTTTTTCTACGTTGAAGTTTGGTATGTCGTTTTTACCTAGTTTATAGTTAGTTCTCGCGTTGTTTTTACCAATGTGGAGCTGCACTTTGCGTTGTTAAAATTCATTTTCCATTTGCTCACCCATTCAACCAATTTGTTTATGTCATCTTGAATCAGTGCGCGGCGGTCTTCGGAAGTTTTTGCACGCCAACAATTTTGGTATCATCTGCAAACATTGATAACTTGTTAATTATTCCGATGCATATGTCATTAATGTATATGAGGAAGAGTACTGGTCCGAGCACCGATCCCTGCGGCACGCCACTTGTTACTTGAATATAGCTGGAATGGCTGCCACAAATTACTACTCTTTGACTTCTTTTACTAAGCCAGTCTTCTATCCATTTACCTACTTTCCCTCCGATACCATGAGCTTTGATTTTGGCAATCAATCGTTTGTGTGGTACCTTGTCGAATGCCTTCTGAAAATCGAAATACACAATATCGGCAGCTCGGTCTTGATCATATATTTTGAATATGTCGTGAAAGAAATCAAGCAAGTTTGTCAAACATGATCGTTTTCGACGAAATCCATGCTGAGAATCTTTTATAAGGTCTTTCGTTTTCATGTGATCTACAATTTTGTCTCTCATTATTCTTTCAAATAGTTTTCCAATTACTGAGGTTAAACTAATAGGGTGGTAGTTTTCGGCACGGGAGCGGTCTTCCTTTTTAAATATTGGTGTAACATTTGCTATTTTCCCCTCTTTTGATTTAACACACGTTTCTAAACTTTTATTAAATATATGTGTCAGGGGAATAGTGATTGCTTCACGTATTTCATATAAAACGCAAGAGTGAATACCGTTTGGACCAGGAGAACTATTTACGTTAATTGCTTTCAGGTCTTCTCTGACTTCGTTTTCAGAAATACAAAAGTCATTCAAATGTTGTTCATTGTTGTCGAACAATTCAACTGGAACTGGAACGTTGGTCTCATCTTCAGTAGTAAACACAGAAGTAAAAAATATTAAGAATTTCGGCCATCTCTTCATTATCATCCTCAGTGTCGTTATCTTGAGAGAGGTGCGGGCCAATCGATGGGGAGGTTGTCTTTTTACTATTCACATAGCTGAAGAATAACTTAGGATTGATTTTTACTTGCTGAGCGATAAATTCTTCTAAGTCTTGGGGGGTAGGATTTTATCAGCTTTTTCGTTTCTTTTCTTAACTTTTTAAAGTTATTTTTATCTACAGTTGATTTTGTTCTCTGAAATCTAGTGCATGTGGCCTTCTTTGGTCCAAGAGCTCTTTGAATTTCTCTGGTGAACCATCTTGACTTTGCAGTTGTAGCTTTTTGCTTCCTTTTATGTGGGATGTATCTTGAGTAGTTTGTATTAATTATAGACACAAAAGCATTCCAGCATTCTTGGGGATTATCGCTAGTAGTTAGAGGTGACCAATCCTGGTTTTGTAATTCCTTAGCCATTAGGTCCCATTTAGCGTTAGCGAAATCCAATTTGAGGGGAGCATTGGTATCCTCTTTGTTGTAAATTAGCATTTACATTAAAGTTTACTTAAAATTTTACCTGTCTGTGGTCGTTGCTTGGGAAAAAGTAACCAACATTAAGGTTGGTTACCATGTTAGGGTCGAATATTAATATTAAGTCAAGAATATTCAGGTCTCGTGTAGACACGTCTACTACTTGGTAAAGGGGACCACTCAGAAGGCCTTGGTAGAAAGTATTTCCAGAGGCTGTAGAAAGCGGTTAACCCCAGTTTTTGCAGGGTAAGATAAAATCTCCTAAAATTAAAGAGTTGTGCCTACAAGCTATATCATTAATAATCTCGCCTAAATTTGTATCAACTTCTACGACCTGCTTCGGGGTCTATAGAAGACTGATAGTAGCAAACTATTTTTACACATATCTGTAATTTCAATAAAAATTGCACTAATGGTTTTAGGGATTTCAAAAACTCTTTGGAGTGAAGAAAGTGATAATTTCACATATAAAATAACTCCTCCACCAGCGTCTACTAGTCTATTATTATAGAACATGGAATATCCTGGGATTTGAAATTCTTCCTCAAAGACTTTACTTAAAAAATTTAGCCACGATTCCGTGACGGAAATTATATCATATTTGCTGGCCTGGTTTAAGGCCACAAGGTCATCGAAGTTGTTTCTCAGACTTCTCGAGTTTAGTAGGACACAAGGCAGGTGTTGATGGTTGCTAGTATAGAAATAATTATTTATTTTTTTAGTGAGTGAAATCTCTTTAGTATCTGACAATTTATGATTGCCTCTGTAAATAATCGTGCCAACCTTGTTGAACTCATGGTGTTGAAGTGGAGTCCGTCTGGAAGAAAATGTTCCTTTTTATTATAAAAGTCGTTCCAGAAGTTTACAAATTCTACACCTTCACTCCTGCAGATAGTTTCAAGGCAATTATTTGTGTAGTGAGATCTACTGAAGAAGCTATCTCTGAATTTGTTCCGTGGGAGAATGCCTGAAATAATCAAATTATTTGTTTTTCTTTTAACTGATTTAATCATTTTATATTTATCTAGCAGTTCTTCGGATCTGGTGGTTAGCACATCGTTTGTTCCTACGTGCTGTGTCCTTCTTAATCTCCTGAAAAAGAGAGTCTAGAGAATTATTTATGTCTTCAATGGACGCACGCGGTGCGGTAGGCAAAAACGCTTGCGTCTTTTAGGATTCGATCTACAAAAAGTGTCAAGTTGACCTCTTACTATAGAGTCTCCCACAATAGCGGATTCAACTTCAGGGTCCTCCTCCTCAGCTAAAACCTGAAAGGAATTGAAAGTCTTAATTGGATGAATTTTTCTGCTGGGTTTTGCACCGTTTTTGATCTGTTGGATTGAGCTAAAATTATTAGGATTATAAATAATATTACTACTATTGTTAAGGTGCTGGGTGTTCGGCTTTTTTGGGGGGGGGCAAAGATGGTACCTTCTTCCCCTTTGCGGGTTGTGGGGCATCGGGTGTCGTTTTCTCCTTCGTGGGTTGGGTCATGCATTGGCTCACAGCTACATTTCTCTCTACAAATTCCTGCAAAGAGGAGACCTTTTTTTCTAAATTAGTAAATGCCTTGATAGGAATATTTGCAGGAACATAAGAGGCAGTCGAGGTACTACGGGAACTTTTTAATTCGGCTAGTTCCTCTTTGACTGTTGCTATCGTAGCTCTAAGTTTGTCCGTTTCCTTCTTGTGTTCATCTCTAATCTCACAGAATAGGCAAATGGAAGAGTAAGTTATGGCTGCATAACACCCCTCTCTAACGTCAATTGCCCAGCGTGTGCCTTCACAGTTAGGGCAGACCGCTTTCATCTTTTCTGTACCCGGCATAGCTGAAGGATCTAAGAAGTATGTAAGTAAGAGTGAAAAGGAGAGAGAGAGAGAGAGAGAGAGAGAGAGAGAGAGAGAGAGAGAGAGAGAGAGTGAGGATTAGGGCGACTCACTTATGAGTAACAAGGAGTAACAAGGAAAGAAAGTACCCTAGGAGACCTTACGGTCCATTCAAAGAGGGTACCTTTGGACTATCAATCGAGCAGGCACATGACTGCTCAATTGTTTTGCGTCCCTAAACGGCCACTTTTCAAGACTTTTTCTAGTCTTGACTTGAACTGGTCAACAGATTCGCTGTTGACAACTTCGACTGGAAGTGCGTTCCACTTACCGCAGATACTGTAGGTGAAAAAATTTCCACACATATTGCGGTTGTAACGCTTCAGTTTAAGTTTGAAGCCGTGATTGCGCGTTCTGTTCTCACTCAGTGTGAAAATATCCCGGTAGTCAACATTGTCGAACCCTCGAAATATTTTGAAAACTTCGATGAGCTGACCACGCAGTCTACGGGTTTCCAGCGAGAACAGATCTAATCCACCTAGTCTATCCTCATAATTTTTATGTCGGATAGAGAGAATCAGTTTGGTTGCCATAGCTTGTACGCGTTCTAACCTTGCGATGTCCTTTCGAAACGATGGACTCCAAAATTGTACGGCATACTCCAAGTGCGGCCGAACGAGGGAGTTGTACAGACAAAGTACTATCTCCTTGTTACGGTATCCAAACTGGCGCTTTATGTAGCCTAACATCCCTTGGGCTTTCTTCTTTGCCTTGATGCACTGTTTCGAGAACTTGAGGTCGCTAGTGATAGTAACACCCAAGTCCTTCTCAGTGTCACTCGATTCAAGAGCAGTGCCCTTAAGGATATAATGAGATTTGGGGTTTATGTGGCTGATATGCATTAATTTGCATTTGTTCACGTTTAAAAGCATTTGCCACGTGTCCGACCACTCCCCAATCTCCACAAGATCTTCCTGCAGGCGGGCAGTATTTCCATCCTTTGCAACGTTCATACCAAGCTTGGTATCGTCGGCAAATTTGGAAATCTTGGCAACCATGTCACCGTCCATGTCGTTGACGTAGATGATGAATAGTAGTGGTCCCAGGACAGAACCTTGAGGCACCCCGCTAGTAACGGGCGCCCACTCAGAAGCCTGTCCATTTACCACCACCCGTTGCCGTCTGCCACTTAGCCAGTTCTCGATCCAGCCGGCTACTTTTCCGTCTATGCCTAGCGCTCGCACTTTCCGGAGAAGGCGGTGGTGTGGTACCTTATCAAAGGCTTTCTGAAAGTCTAAGTAAACCACATCCACCGCCTTGTCCCGATTGTGCTCACTGAAAACGAAGTGGAAGAATTCCACAAGGTTCGTCAGGCATGACCGTTGCCTTCGGAAGCCGTGGTGGGAACTCCTCAGTAGCAAGTTGACTCTAAATACGACGTCATTTTGTCCACCATGATGCTTTCCATGAGTTTACCGACTATCAAAGTCAGACTGATAGGTCGGTAGTTTGACGGGTGGCTGGAGGCTCCTTTCTTGAAGATCGGAGTCACCTCCACCTCACGCCAGTCTCTAGGAACGCATTTGGTCCGGATTGAAATGTTAAAGATAGCGCACAGATGTCGTGATACTTCATCGCACACTTCCTTCAACACCTTGGGTAGAAATCCGTCCGGTCCAAAGGACTTATTCGTCTTTAGGTCAGCGATCTTTTTCTTCATTTCTCCTTCGGTGAAGTCCATTGCCTCCAGTTTTTCCCCCGAGTAGGAATCCGTCGGCTAGGGAATGGGACCACATTCTTCAGTAAACACTAAAGAGAAGTAGTCGTTGAGGAGGTTAGCATTTTCTGCATCTGAGTAAGTTAATGCACCCTCTTCGTCTACTATGGGCCCAATCCTACGATGGATTGGTTTACCGCTATTTACATAGCCGAAGAACTCCTTGGGATTCTCCTTGCAGAGTCTCGCTAATCGGAGTTCCTCAGTACGCTTAGCCGCCCTTATGCTGGACTTCACTCTCCTAGCTAGCCTCCGGTACTCGTCAAAGGCCCTCGAGATCTTCGATCGCCGGTACGCATTTTTCTTCTCCCTAAGCAGTTGGCCGATTTCTCGATTAAACCACTTTGGTTGAACAGAAGGCCGACGGAGAAATTTCAGAGGGATGCAACTAAATTGTAGACTCATGAACTTATTTTTGAAATTGTTCCACGAATCCTCAACCTCTTCGCATACCGCTAGCCTTACATGAGTCAGCCAGCACGAAGGCTTGCAAAGTCTGCTCTTCTCAAGTCAAGTTTCCTTGATTGACTGGCAACAGACCTTACCTTCGGGATCTTGACGGTAAATCTAACTAGCTGGTGATCACTGCCACCGAGCTCTTCACCTACAGAGACATCCTCAACGATATCCTTCTCAGAGGTGAAGACCAAGTCGAGGATATTGTCTCCTCTTGTCGGTTCTCTCACCCATTGAGTGAGGAACTCGTTGTTGGCTAACTCCATGAGTAGGGCGCTCTCGCCACAGGCTGCTCTTGTTTCCCAGTCAACTTGTCTGTTGAAGTCGCCCATAACGATGCACACTCTGCCTTGAACCAGCTCACCCAGCAGCTAGGACAGTTCCCTGTCCTTCTTAACGGGTTGGGAAGGGGGTCTGTAAAGCACCAGGGTCCTGTATCTGACAGGACCTATCTCTAGGTCAACGCCTAGGAGCTCGTGATCGGATATAATGTTGGAGTTCGTAGATTTGATTGTATCCTTGAGATACAACATGACACCGCCACCCTCTTAGTCTGGCCTATCTTTCTGGAAGAGTTGGTAGCCAGGAACCGTGAATTCGCCTTCAAAGTCTCGGTTTGAGGTTTTTATCCACGATTCTGTTATGGCTACCATTTCGGGTTCTTCCGTCGCTACGAGGCCACGGAGCTCAGGAAACTTGTTCCTGATTGACCTCGCATTGAACAGAAGAACTTTCAGGGAGTCCCCGACTGTAGGACTCCCTACGCTCTTCCGTTCCCCGGCTTATTTGTTGGCGATGCCGTCGTTTTTGCGACCTCTGAGAAGGTCGTTCCTGGAGTGACATGGGCGTACTGGCGTACGTCTGCCCTCACTCTGGGCCGGATACTCCTTTCGGTCCTCTCTACGACATCCTGGATCATGTTCGACAGAAAGGCCTTTCCTTTAAAGGAAATATGTACCCCATCCCTTTGGTAGAGATCATTTCTACCATAAAAGGTGCGGTACGGGTCCACAAAAAAGACCCCCTCTGCCGTACACAAATCTGCTAGGCGCCGGTTTAAAGAGACATTCATCGAGTGAGTGGTCCGTGTTGGACCTCTCCTCGGGAGCATCCCGACTACCACGCGCTTGCGGGTTTTCAGCCCACAGTCGTCTACGGCACCCATGACCGTTTGGAGGATTTTATCTGCAGGGCCTACCCTACCTCCTCTCAGGTAGAGGTCGTTTCCACTGACCATCAGAACAACGACTGAGCTCTCAGAAATCTGTGATTTCTCAGCTTCTACTCTGATGTGGTGGTTACCACATCCTGGCATGCAGCTTACCTTAACGCTTGTGCGAAGGCGGGCCGCTAGCAGGGGCTGCAGGTCCCGTGCCTGGGAATCACTCACAAGGATGACCCTGGCACATTTGCCTGCTGAGCTCGGATTCTTTATTTTCAGAGGCAAGCTCTCAGATTTCTCTCTCTTCCCCGTCATAGTCTTTTCAGGCTTTTCTTTTTTCATCTTCCTCTTATTGTTCTTCTTCTTCTCTATCATCTTTTCCCCCTTGTCATCCTTTTCATTAACTTCTTCTACCTTTGTTTCCTCTATTTTTCCCTATTCCTCTTTCTTCTTTCCTTTTTTCGTATTTTTTTTCTTTTTTTCCTTTTGCCGTCTCTGCCACATTTGGGCCCGGGCTCTCTGCAGAGGTGGTGTTTGCCACATGACTCGAGAGCTCGTTTAACTTCTCTTCGAGCCAGCGGATCTGGTGGGAGTGCTCCTCCTTGAGCTTCTCGATTTTCTGTTCAAGGTCTGTAGTTCTTTCTCTGTAGTAGGCGACTACTTCCTCCACTTCCTTCTTTAAAATGCAAGTGGTGCATACACTGCCTGGGTGGCATTTCGCATAGCAGCCTTCCGGGAAGTCAACGCACCACTTGTCCTTCTTACATGTGGCACACGTGAATTTTAACGCTGCTGGACCTTTCTTGCCTGCCATTTTGAACATTCTATTTCTTAAGCTTGTGACCAATCAATATATAAAAAGGGGTTGGTGAGTTCTCCCCGCGTGAGTCGCTCCCGCCTATTGATCGGAGTCGTTTCGGAGTCTTCCAGAAGGCACGCTCCATGTGCTGCTGTTCGTCCGACCGAGTCGTCAAGCCTTGGCGTGCCCTAGCTCCCAACCAAGCAGCACAGACGGTCCCCGAATGGGCCATCGATTTGTCACCAGTTGAACAACAACGAAGCACGCCCCTTACTAAACTCCTACGGCCAGGATCTCGGGGTAGCGTTCAATGGATATCCCGCCACACCAAGGAACTCGACCCAAGGCTTTTTATTGGCTTGGCAACCAACATGGGAACAAAGGGCCGTCACCTCGGACCAATGCTACCAGAAGCACCCGTCAACGGGCACTAGGAACGGTCAATAATTACGCGCCAGGAAAGAGGTTAACGGGGCACTACCCTCATCCCATTCATCGTGCCCCAACGCCTAGGACACCTCTAGTCCTAGTCTCTCGCAACCAGTGAACGTCGATTGGCGTTGTTTATAGAGGTTTCAAAGCCTCTCTTCTGACGCGTGAGGTAGCTGCCAGGTCCTTATATGTAGATAGAGGAAAAAAAGGGAAAGAGTAACATGATAGGAGTAGGCCTTTTTTGTTTTTTTCTTTTTGTATAAGTGGGAAATAGGATAAAAGTAAAAAAAATAGAAGGATAGAGTAGAAAAAAGGAAAGAATGACGCACTTAGCCTGGAACCTCGTTTCCAACCAAATCGACAAGGGAAGCCCTGCCAGGGATACCCAGAAGAGGTACCCCAGCCGACATAGCTCGAAAAGTAAAAGGTCCACACAAGCTCTCTTCTCGCGACATGGGGGCGTCACCTCTTTTAAATTATTGACTACAATTATATATTTTGTTTATTATTTATTTATTTTTTAATGCACCTTACTTTTTCACAGTGTAAAAATAGGAAGGAAAGGAAGAAGATGGGAAAAGATGATTAAAGGAAGTCAGAGGAATTGAAAACGAGAAAAAGAGAGAACAATAATGGTAAAGAAAAGGAGATGGAATGCAAAACATAAACTCGACTTATCTGTTTTGGGAATTCGTGCTGGCGGAAATAGGGGATTAACGTCCGGCTTCGTTAGTGAGAACTTGTTAGTTAAACACGTATTTAATCACTTTTTGAAATGTTGCATAGTTATAAAGGCAAGTATTTGAATTAAAAATTCACTAAAACAAGTGACTAACTAAAACGATAGGCAACCTTACTATACTAGAAAAATAAATTTTAATATTCAATAATTTATAATTGGGGACCGGGTATTAGAATCGCTTCGTATAGTGAACTTCCTCAGGGTATAGGATTTGAAACGCTTTTGAATACTTTTGTAACTAAAGCACTAAGCAAACAACAGTAAACGCAATGGTAACTCACGATAGAAACCACACTGAATAATAAAAACATAAAACACTTCTCTACACTATAAAATATAAATAAAACCACAAATAATAGCAGGAAATTGCGGAACAAACAGAGACACGTCTTGTCACTATGCAGTCAATCCAGAGAGAGAGAGAGAGAGCTACAAGGAGCTACAAGGACAAGAGGTACCCTAGGAGACCATACAGTCGATCGAAAGAGGGTACTTTTCGGCTAACAGTTGAGCAGGCACAGTTGTGCACAACCACGTAAGTGCCCAAACGGCCACTTTTCAATACTTTGTCCAGTCTTGACTTGAACCGATGAACAGAATTGCTGTTGACAACTTCCACTGGAAGTGCGTTCCAGCTACCGTAGATGTTGTATGGGAAAGATTTAACACACAGATCACGGTTGTAACGCTTCCGCTCAAGTTTGTAGCCGTGATTTCTCGTTCTGCCCGCACTAAGTTGGAAAATATCCGTGTAGTCTACATTATCGAAGCCTCGAAGTATTTTAAACACTTCGATAAGCTGACCACGCAGTCTCCGGGTTTCCAACGAGAACAGATCTAATTACCGCAATCTACCATCCTAACTTTTGTGTCTAATAGAGGGAATCAGTATAGTTGCCCTGGCTTACACACGTTCCAATCTCGCAATATACTTCCGAAATTAAGGACCCTAAAATTGTACGGCATATTCCAGGTGCGGTCGGACTAGGGAGTTGTACAGACACAGTACAATCTCCTGGTTCCGATATCCAAACTGGCGCTTTATGTAGCCTAGCATCCTTTGGGCCTTCTTCTCCGCCTCAATATACTGTTTCGAGAACTTGAGGTCACTAGTGATTGTTACACCCAAGTCCTTCTCAGTGTCGGTGGATTCAATAGCAGTGCCCCTAAGGATATACTGAGATTAGCGGTTTCGTGGCCGATATGCATCACTTTGCATTTGTTCACGTTAAAAGGCATTTGCCACGTGTCCGACCACTCCCCAATCCTCCGAAGATCATCTTGAAGGCGGGCAGTATTTCTTTCCTTTGCGACGTTCATACCAAGCTTGGTATCATCGGCAAATTTAGAAATCTTGGCAACCATGTCACCTTCCATGTCGTTGACGTAGATGTTTAATAGTAGTGGTCCCAGGACATAACCTTGAGGAACACCGCTAGTAACGAGCACCCACTCAAAAGCCTGTCCATTCAATACTACCCGTTGCCGTCTGCCGTTTAGCCAATTCTCTATCCAACTTGTTACATTGCGTCTACGCCCAGCGCACGCACTTTCCGGAGGCGGCGGCGGTGTGGTACCTTATCAAAGGCTTTTTTAAAAGTCTTAAGTAGATAACATCCACCGCCTTATCCCGGTCGTGCTCACTGAACACGAAGTGTAAGAATTCCACAGGATTGGTGAGGTATGACCGTTGCCTTCGGAACCCGTGCTGAGAACTCCTCAATCGCAAGTTGGACTCTAAATATGACCTTATTTTGTCCATCATGATGCTTTCCATGAGTTTACCGACTATTGAGGTTAAGATAATTGGTCGGTAGTTCGACGGCTGTCTAGGGTCTCCTTACTTAAAGATAGGAGTCACCTCCGCTTCACGCCAGTCTCTAGGAACACATCCGTTCCGGATTGACATGTTGAAGATTGTGCTCAGATGTCGTGACACTTCATCGCGCACTTCTTTTAACACTTTAGGTAGAAACCCGTCCGAGCCAGGGGACTTATTTTTTTTTAGATCAGTGATCTTTTTTTTCTATTTCTCCTAGGGTGAAGTCCATTTCCCCCAGCTTTTCCCCCAAGTAAGAATCCGTGGGCTGGGGGATAGGACCACACTCTTCCGTAAACACTGAAGAGAAGTAGTTGTTCAGGAGGTTAGCATTTTCTGCATCTGAGTGCTTTAATGCCTCCTCCGCATTCACTAAAGGGCCAATCGTGCGATGGATTGGTTTACGGCTGTTTACATAACTAAAAAACTCCTTGGGATTCTCCTTGCAAAGTCTCGCCAGTCAGAGCTGCTCGTCACGCTTTGCCGCCTTTATGCTGGACTTCACTCTCCTAGTTAGCCTACAGTACTCCTCAAAGTCTCCAGAAATCTTTGACCTCCGGTACACCGTTCAGAAGGTTAGCATTTTCTGCATCTGAGTGCTTTAATGCCCCCTCCTCATTCACTAAAGGGCCAATCGTGCGATGGATTGGTTTACGGCTGTTTACATAACCAAAAAACTCCTTGTGATTCTCCTTGCAAAGTCTCGCCAGTCGGAGCTTCTCGGCACGCTTTTCCGCCCTTATGCTGGACTTCATTGTCCTAGCTAGCCCACGGTACTCGCTAAAGTCTCCAGAAATCTTTGACTGCCGGTACACCGTTCTTTTAGCAGTTGACTAATTTCTCAATTAAACCACTTTGTTTGAACAGAAGACCGACGAAGTTTTTTAAAGGGATGAATCGTGATTGAAGACTTATGGACGTGGTTTTGAATTTATTCCTACGAATTTTCAACATCCTCGCACACTTCTAGCCTCGCATCAGTCAATCCAGCACGAAGACCTGCAAAGTCTGCTTTTCTCAAATCAAGTTTCCTCGATTTACCAGTCTCAGAATCTACCTTGGAGACCTTGACTATAAATCTGACTAGTTGATGATTACTGCCACCGAGCTCTTCGCCTACAGAGAGATCCTCAACGATGTCATCCTCACAGGTGAAAACCAAGTCGAGGGTATTATTGCCTCTCGTCGGCTCTCTCACCCATTGAGTCAGGAACTCGTTGTTCCTGAGAGAGAGAGAGAGAGAGAGAGAGAGAGAGAAAAAAAAAAATCTTATCAAGAAAAGAAATTGAATCCAGCTCAAAGAATCATTTTACCTTTGAGAAAATAATTCTCTGATCACCTTTACCCAGCCTGCAACCAAGGGTGATAAATCACCCTTGGTAATCACACCACTCTCGAAGAGGCTTGCCCAGCCTACACAACCTATAGGAGATCGTGTCGATTTTAATAGATGTATCTATTTATCAACATATGCCAGACAAAAGAACACGATATTGCGAAAGTTGTATCAAGTTGGCAAGAAATTAAGTCCGTTTTTAGAATACAAAAAAGTTTCGTGGAGTTGTTTAAATTTAGTAATACCTAGGCATCTTCTAAGGTTTAATACTGCCTAGGCCTTTTCTAAGATTTAGTAATGCCTACGCCTTTTTTAAGATTTAGTAATCGCTAGGCCTTTTCTAAGATTTAGAAATGTCTGAGCCTTTTTGTAAGATTTAGTAATGCCTAGGCCTTTTCTAAGATTTAACAATGCCTAGGCTTTTTCTAAGATTTAGTAATGCCTAGGACTTTTCTAAGATTTTATAATGCTTAGGCTTTTTCTAAGATTTAATAATGCTTATGCCTATGTTAAGTTATACACTGGTGTTTGGAGGTCACAGTGACTGTCCAAATAACAACGTTTACAAAGTATGAATATTGTTCACTTACTTCCTATCCTATATTTACAACAAATGAATGTTAAAATGAGGTTCTTAATCAAAAACGTCCTTCACTGGTCCAGCCAGCGAAAGCGTTTTCCTCCTGTATGATCATGTGGTACGTTTGACCCCAAGAAAACTTCATTCGCTAGGTTGAGATGTTTCTCATCATCCTCTAAATGCTCATTGCACCATCTAATTACCATTTAGTTAAGTCATTACAACATCACATAATGGAAAAATCTATTCTAATATAAAATCGGCCTAAAAAATTATATCAAATCATATTTTGCATTTAAACTTAATGAATTCTTCTTGAAAGGTGTCCACTCCTAAGCTAAGCGATGGTAGAGGGCTGTAAATAATGATGAAAACTATAAGGTGATGGAGGAAATTGAGGACCTTGTTACTTTTAAAGTATAAGTTTTTATAATCTTACACATCATTCGAAAGGAGGTAGTTTTAAGTTCATGGCTAGTATTGGCTAGGTTTTATAAAACAAAGGTCAGAATAAAGCGTTAAATGAAATTTAGGGTCTAGTAATGACTAGGCAAAAGTCAAAATAAGAGCCATAAGAAAAATTTAAAGACTAGTGTAGATTAGTCCTTCAAAATAAAACAAAATCAAATCTTTATAGGAAATTTAAAAATAAGTATTGATTAGAACTTAAAAAAAATAGACACAAATGGAAGCGTTAAATGAAATCAACACAGTAGTATTGAGTAGTAAGTTCTTTAAAATGAGGAATAATATAAACATCGAAGTTATTTAAAAAAAAATTAAGAATTTCTGTTACCCCGAAAGAATGGAGACCCATTCAGCGTCAGGGGTATGTGGATAGAAATACCCGCCACAGGATTCCTTGGAGCAAAAAGAGAGAGTGCATGTTGTGGTATGAAGACTGAACTGGAAAGATAGCAGTGTTGTGATTGGCTATGTGTGGTGACCAGTGTACGATCTACTTGCCCCCACAGGTGTATGTACAGCGCGTCCGCAGAAAGTTAACACATCATCATCATCATCATCATCATCATCATCATCATCATCATCATCACTAACTCTATAATTTAAGAAGGGGATTTTCTTGAGTACTTTGAATAATAATTTCATCTTAGTTTGGTTATGACTTATGTTTTTTTTATCAAAGTTATTTTTAATAATTCTTTTATAATATCAAAAAACAAAATGGTGAAGTTCAGAAATAAATATAAGTATCGAAATTTTGTGAAATTTTTAAAACCCAAAGAATTACAAATATGGAAGTTCAGAAAATTTATTTTTTATATATCTTCTTCTATAACTATATTTTAGCAACGTGATATTTTGAAACGGGAGAAATTTAGTTTAGAGTTCCTTTTTAAAATTATTATAATTGGCGAAGTTCAGAAAATTGATAAAAATTTAACCATGGCTGCTTTTTTTTTAGCGAAGCGCAAGCTCCCCCAAGTGGCGAAACCATTGCCTGGTATTATTATATTAATTTGTTAGTTTAATTGAGTTCACAATAATGATTTCTTTACAATATTCTCTATTTTAATAACAGGAAACAGGTATTGAGTAGTTACCCTTAATTCTTGCTCGCACTGCTCGTTTTCTAAATTTTGTGGTTTGCGGACAAACTGAACTTATGAGACTCTGTTTGCTCCACTTACAGTTTCTCGATTTAAATTTAAATACACAAAATTAAAAAAATGCATGAGCAAGCAAAGAAGCCTTCTCTCTCTCTCTCTCTCTCTCTCTCTCTCTCTCTCTCTCTCTCTCTCTCTCTCTCTCTCTCTCTCTCTCTCTCTCTCTCTCTCTCTCTCTCTCTCTCTCTCTCTCTCTCTCTCTCTCTCTCTCTCTCTCTCTCTCTCTCTCTCTCTCTCTCTCTCTCTCTCTCTCTCTCTCTCTCTCTCTCTCTCTCTCTCTCTCTCTCTTCTCAATTACCACAGTAATTGGGATGGACACTTTTAAATAAGTTATTTAATAAAATATATATATGCCAGCCAACCTTTTTAAATAATACGAATGGTGGTAGTAATTCATTATTAATCCTACTCTTACTTACTACACAACTAACCTATTTTTTTATGTGTGTTAACGAAAGAATATGAATAATTGTGATAATAATGAATTATAATTTACAGGTGAAAAGACAAAATAAGGAAAAAGCAAGATAATTATGGGGCACTAGAGAGAAGGGGGAAACCAGATCCTTATCTAGCACTCTAACGTGTTCCTTTCAGTGCTGTTAGATTGGATTGCTAAATAATGGACGACCTCAAGTACCACTGTAAACCTTCCTCACAGGGGAGCTCTGAGGGAAATATCTCAACAACTCGTCGACGGATGATAGGGATTAGTATGAAAGAACCCCCGATGGTTCCTACGAAGGCCAAAATTGGTTGGGAATAGGAAAGGAAACAAGTGGACAAGAGGAAACCTGCAAATCTCGCTCAATTGAAAGCTATTTATATGTAAGAAAGAATAGGCAGATATTCCAACACAATTTTGCCTGGATTTGGTCGTCGTTTTATTAGAAACGGCTGGATAGCAGCTATAACAAACAATGGCGGTGCAACGAAATATTAGGCTATCTCTCTCTCTCTCTCTCTTATATATATATATATATATATATATATATATATATATATATATATATATATATATATATATATATATATTATATATATATATATATATATATATATATATATATACCAGGCAATGGCTTCGCTAGTAAGATTAAAATTCTAAAATCTAAAAAAAGTAGCCATGGTTAAATATTTATACATTTTCTGAACTTCGCCAATTGTAATAACTTAAAAAAGGAACTCTAAACTAAATTTTCCCCCCTTTCAAAATATTACGTTGCTAAAATATAAAAGAAGATATATAAAAATAAATTTTCTGAACTTCACCATTTGTAATTCTTTGGGTTTTAAAAAAATTCACAAAATTTCGATACTTATATTTATTTATGAACTTCACCATTTTGTTTTTTGATATTATAAAAGAATTATTAGAAATAACTTTGATAAAAAAAACATGATTCATAACCAAATTAAGATGAAATTATTATTCAAATACTGAAAAAAATCCCATTCTTAAATTATAGAGTTAGTGATTATGTTATATATATATATATATATATATATATATATATATATATATATATATATATATTAGGAATGTCAGTATTGTCTCTATTTAATGTAATAAAGGACTATTAATTACACTGGTCTGCATTTTGGAATTTTTTTATTTTTATTCATGGATGTGATCTTACATATTCTAGGGTTGCTAATTTTAAATATCTACACCATTTTCTCTTATCACGTAAGGATTTTGAATAAAATACAAATTAATGATAACAATAAATGTGCATTTTTAATATATTGTTACTTATTTAAAATGAATAAGTAATCATGGAAAAGCCCATTTTTTTAGTTTTAAGAACATATGTATACCAAATCAACATAAAATAAATCACAGTTATCATGAAATGAATCAAAATCATCAACATCAAATCAAATGAATGTAAAAAAAAACATGCTCTCATGGTTAGCCTACATACCGATTCAAAGGATGTCGTACCGCTGTGATTTCCGCTTGTGTTGTGCATCGGGACCATCACGTTTCAATGACCAGCAGTAATCCGCCATCATGCTGACATTCCATTTGCCCTGGTATCGAGTTTCCATGGTGAAAATATCCTGATGGAAAGGCTCCCCTTGTTCCTCACTGTAGTTCCCACAATTCGTGGGAAAATAGTCAAGATGTGAGTGCAAAAAGTGCATCTTCACACACATTCTAGACCTAAGTTGCTGGACACTTGAAATCAGATCTTGGATCATTTTTTCATATTCTGGGGACCGGGTGTTTCCCAAGAAGTTATGGACAATCTGCTTGAAGGAAAACCAGACATTCACCTCGACACCTGATAATGCTTCCTCAGAATACTTGTCCTTCATCAATTCCTGAATCTGGGGGCTAACAAAGATTCCTGCCTTTAGCTTGCCTTCACTTACACGAGGAAACTTTTACTCCAGGTACTTGAAAGCAGCTCTATTCTTGTTCAAGGC
The DNA here is from genome assembly GCA_963969495.1 of Ceratothoa steindachneri. NCBI lineage: Eukaryota > Metazoa > Arthropoda > Malacostraca > Isopoda > Cymothoidae > Ceratothoa > Ceratothoa steindachneri. The sequence continues at coordinate 53,905,947 of OZ018325.1, forward strand.
CTTCACAAATTTTTTCATAAGACTTAATTTGATGTGGAGTGGTGGTAGCAGAACTTTCCTGGGGTCAAATAGTGGCATAGCTCTCACGTTGTGATTTCCGGGTAAAAAGCTGATTCTTGATGGCCAGTCCTTTTTTCATAGTCCTGGCTGTCAGCCCTACTATCCCAGACACAAAAAACAGAGATACTTGGTGTATCCCCCTTGAAGACCTAGTAGGAGAGCAATAGCTTTTAAATCACCACAAATGAGAAAATTGTGCTGAGGGTACTTGATTGCAGTTATTAGTGTTTTCAAATTTTCGTAGGTTTCGGACATTTGGATACTATGACCAATTGGCACAGATGCAGCTCTGTTGCCATTGTAAAGAAGAACAACCTTTAAACTTCTGTTAGAAGAATCAATGAAGAGCCTCCATTCATTTGCTTTGTACGGCATTCCCACGTGTTCGATAAGGCCAGAAATATTTGAACAGAAAACAAAAGAATCCTCTTTCTTAAAGAACTGAATGAATTCCGCTTCACGATGACGGTACCAAGCGAATGTTGTTCCAGAAGCTAGAAACCTGTGTTCCTTCAGTCTAGAGCCAAGTAACTGTGCACTTTCTTTTGGAAGGTTAAGGTCTCGCACCAGGTCGTTGAGCTAAGCTGGTTGAAGAGTTTGGGATCGTTATTTGTTGGTGGTTCATAGTCTACTTCCATCTGATTAGTATCACTAGTATCTGACTCTGATGAAATTTCTCATCTCCCAGGTGGTACAGGCACAGATGTATCATCTGAGTGTGGAACAGGCCCTATTTTTAAAGGAATATTTGGGTATATTATGCTATCTTTAGTCTTCTTGTTGAATCCAGCTACTTTAGTCATACAAAAGTAGCAGTCATCATGGTGATTCTTCTGCTCTCGCCATACCATTGGTACTCCAAAGGGCATACGTTTAAGTTTTCCAACTGACCACATTTGAAACATACTGATTCAACTCTTGCAAGCTTTGTGTGGGGCAAATGGCTTGTCTTGGTCTCCTAATCTGCAGCCAAAATAAGCTAAATAACAACACCTCAACGAAGGAGTAATATTGCTCCGGGAATCTGAAGGGGTGAATTGCCCGCAGACATAGCAAAATATGTCTGCTGAATTTATACAGCCTCTAGACATATTCAGAATCTAAAAATAAAGAAAAGTATATTAGCAATATTAGAGATATATCTATATATATATATATATATATATATATATATATATATATATATATATATATATATATATATATTATATAATGTAAACATATATATATGATATATATATTATATAAATATATATATTATAATATATATATAAATATTTACTTAGGCTATACAAAAAGAGAAAAGTATGTGATAGAAATGAGTTAAAAACAAAGTCAATCACCATTTTTCTTATATATTTTGCAAAAAGATGTCATACAGTCAATAAAAAAAGTCATGCAGACCAATGTTATCAATATAGGTGTATGAGACAAAAAGTATATTTGGAAATTTTTTAAATATGTAAACTTTTTAGAGCGTCTAAATATTTGTTTTACCTCACTGTAGGAAATAAAAGTAATGATACATTATGATAATTGCTCGTTCGCCTTTATCCTTATTTTTAAGCAATTAGTAGATTCATTGAAAATCCTAACTAAAAGACACTATTCTAAGTCATATTGCACTGTTTTAATTATTCCCAATTGATGACTGTTGATTAATAAAATCAATTTAATCCGAAATAACAAAACGCGTGTATTAGTATACGGCAACGTTAGACACGAAGTTAATGTAAGGTCCCAGTTGTATATTCTTTAAGTTTAAATCCGTTTTTTGTGCTTACATAGCAGTAGGAGGAGCATTCTGATCCTTGTATGTTATAATTAAATCATTGAGAACAGGAGATTATAGTAAATAAATGTTGGTTTCGTATACGAGTCAGTATTTTGAGGATGCAAAAGTATAAGCAACTGGGATAGCATTTGTTTTAATGGTTACATATGCATTTTTTCATATAAACCGAGACTTCGAAAGTCTTTAAACGTATTTGAAATGATCCTAGCGTAAACCTGGATGTTCGAGAAAGATAGATTAGCTACTAATTTACGTAGGAGATTTGTCGTTCGTTGTCATTATTTCGCCGAGGAAACATTTCCAAGAGTGCAATGGAGAAGACTGCTAATCATTTAGAATCTACAAGAGACCATATTGTTAAACTGCACATGGCTGGTCATGTGTATATAAAAAAAATTCCTCAATTGTGAACATCCTACTTTCAGCTGTAAGAAACATTATTTTGATGAATAAATCTAATGGCATCACACTAAAATCTTTCGCTTGAAGGTCGACCAAAGAAACTGGGCCTTAGATATACTCCGTCTATGATGAAGACAGAAACAATTTTGAGACTTCATGAAATGAGTTACAAGCAAATCTTGCAGCACACGGTGTAGATGTACACAGTTCAACAGTAAAACATTATTTACACCAGGAAGGGTTTCATGGACATGTGCCTAGAAAGAAGCCTCTGTTGCAGAGAACTCACAAAGAGATCCGTTTGGTGTTTGCTAAAGAGAATCTGAGAGATAAACAGGCTAATTAGATAAAATACTATTGTCAGATGAGACATAGATCGAGCTATTTAGTAGTATAAATGACCAACGGTACGTTTGGTGAAGATCTGGAGAAAACCTCATAGAAAAGAACATCGTCCCAATCTGTCTAAAAATGGAGGAGGTTCGATTATGCTGTGGGGATGTTTTGCTGCTGCTGGCCCCGGCGCATCAAAAGTGTTAGATGGAATCATGAATTCTGAGAACTATCACCGCATACCTGATCAAAATGTGAAGCAATTGGGAAGGAAACTTGGACTTGGAAGGCATTTCAACTTTGAATACGACAGCGATCCCAAACGTACCAGGAAGTTTACATAGAAATACCTAGAACAAAATCACATTACGGTACTCATGTGGTCTTCTCAAGGCCCATATTTTCACTATCGCAACATTGTTAAATTAGATGAATTTACTGAAGAAGAGTAGAATAGAATCCCTCCAGAAACGTGCACGAATCTTGTACATTCTTATAAGAAACACGTCACGGCTGTTATAAGTCTAAAGGGAGTCATACCAGATAAGATATTAATATCATGTTGCCTTTATCTCTGTTTTTACTATTTTTCGATTAACAAATCTTTTTCATTGTTATATCCGCTATTATTTTACCAATTTGTATTGATATGTAATTGCAATGGACTAAGAAGCTTGTGTAATATATATATATAAATATATATATATATATATATATATATATATATATATATATATACAATATGCAAGTGAAGTGGAAACCCCCAATTTTAAATCTGAATCTTATCGTATTTTACAGCGTGTTTCTAAAAATCTGATATCATTTCAAAATCTAATACCTTTACCAATTATCGTTCAATTGACCTCAAATTTTAAGAGCATGTGTGTAAATACGCCGAAGTTATATAAATAATGTTTTTTTGTTTTTATCTTTTCAGATATAGAAATGTTATTGAATAGAACATAAAATTTGTTTTGTGTTTTAGAATACGCTCAAACATGTTCTAACAGCAATGCAGATTTGGACATGGCACAAAAGGTTAAAAAAGGAAGGCTGTCTCTGCAGGGCAACAGGATCTGGACCCCCACCAGTATCAGAAGAGACGGTGGAGCGGGTTGGTAACAAATGCTTGCGAAGCCTCAAGGAGTCCATAAGAAGGGAAAACATGGAAACTTAGGTTCCGCCAGTGAGAAGTTGGCGTGTCCTGAGAAGATGATTGCAAATGAAACCCTACAAGCTGTTGAAATAGCCTCTACGTCCATCTGACCTAGCCCCTTGCTATTATTTCTATGGGGGGGGGGGTGAAGTGACTGGTTTATAAATTCTTCTTCCTTCAAACCGCACTGAAGACTGTTACCAATGACATGCTGCAGCATGTTTGGCAGGAGCTGGACAACCGACTTGACGGGTACCTCATCCCAGGCGCCGAACATCTTGAAAATTTCTGAAATCGTTCTTGGAATCCAAATACTTTTGAATTTCTCATTAAAATTTTGAGGAATAAATATCATATTGCTGATTATTAAGTTTCATTTTTTTACACTATGTATTTTTATTAGAGATTCTTCTATTTTCTCGTTCGCTAATTTTACAGCTTAATTCCCATGGTATCTTAACTGTATTCTGATAAACCTGTTAAATCCATTAATTTAGAATATCTGTGCTTGATAAATCTTCCTCTGAACACTACTCCTAACTCGTATTCTGTTTTAAGTAAAGCTTTTGTCTGATATTTTTTAAGTCTATAGTGGTTGTGGTTCCTCTAGTGCTGGTCACCCGCTGCAAAAGTTGCCATGTTGCAATTCCTTTACCAGGAGACGAGATAGGGTTCCTCTGAACACTACTCCTAACTCGTATTCTGTTTTAAGTAAAGCTTTTGTCTGATATTTTTTAAGTCTATAGTGGTTGTGGTTCCTCTAGTGCTGGTCACCCGCTGCAAAAGTTGCCATGTTGCAATTCCTTTACCAGGAGACGAGATAAATTTATCTTCATTGTTTTCCTCTTTGTTAAGATGTCTTTCAAGTTTCCTCCATATTGCACATATATTCTTTTATTTAGTATCTGGTTTAATGGTTTAAGTCATGCTTGCTGGTGGAGGAAGTTTGTCTGGAGTCTCAGTACGAAGGAGGGTGGTATGTATAACCGGCGAATGTTTGACTGTTTCTTCTTGCTAAGAGGTATCGTCGGGTACATTTCTGTTGATCTTGCCAACTAAATGTAAAGCTTCTTCATGTTGCTGGTGCTTAGCCCCCAAACTAATAGAGCTAAATTAGATTAATCCTGGCTTCGGCAAATCGTTGCTTCATATTTTTCATAGCTACTCGATGACAGTGTAAGTCGTAGCTACAGTGTCATCTTCGTAGTCTTCGTAGACCTAATCATTCACTATCACCCCTGATCTCTTCCTTCTGCCAATTAGAATAATTTTAAACTGTTTGATGTTTTTTTAATCTTCGTGTTCAGCTCGCCCATAAAGACGGGGGGGTTGTTCGAGCTAAAAATCTTCATGAAACATGAATTTTCGAAAAGTGAATATTATATGTGGGGTGGTTGGTGGTCAGGCATTAGATTTATTTCTTTCAGAGCCGTTTCTATTTTGATTCTTCGAAGCTTGTAATCTCGTATACGATATCTGGTGTATTTTTTCATTAGAACATCGTAATTGAATATCTTGATGGTTTCAGTTTTCGGGTTGAGACTGTGTTCATTAAGCATAATAATTATGTCAGGTGTTGTATATGCAGTGCCCTTTTTCGCACAATCCCGCAACCTTGTGGCAAAGAACTTTGAGTTTTTGAGTTTTTTTCTTTCTGCTGACCTAAGTTTGAGTCCTGTTCTTGGGAAATTCGGGGTCACTGTGTTTAAAAATGGCAATAATTTTCTTCTATCACGTCAAGTGTTTTATTTAGGGACTGGTCCATATTGGTCTTACTCATAGTAGCAGGCTATCTTACGACCAAGTAAATGAAGTGGAAGCATTTGATATTCTTTTTATTTTATTTTTATCTATGTATTTAGACTTCTCTTCATGCACATCTAGATATATAAAGCAATTGTGTATAATATAATTTTCTGTTTTTTCAGATGTATTTTATGAAATAACATTCAGTAGTAATGCTTTATTGCGGAGAAAATGTTTGAATTCCCCTGACTTGTTTTGCTATATATGTGGTTGTTTTAGTGCGCTAACTCAAAGAATGAACATTAGTATCCTTGTGAAAATAGCAGACTTGTCTTACTTTAAGATTAAATTAAGTGATGAGTATAAACCGTGGGCCCCGCACAATGTTTATAAGCCATGTGTCGAAAATCTACGCCAATAGACAAAGTGCACACGGAAACGACTAGGATTTGGCATTCCTATGGTGTGGCTGGAGCCCACAAAACATGTAAACGATTGCTACTTTTGTCTCACAAAGACTTCTGCTTATAGCAAGAAAACGCGACATAAAATAAGTTAACCAAATCTTGATTCATCAATTCATCCAGTGCTTCATTCAGATGAAATTCCAGTACCTGTATTTGAGGAACTTCCTTCACTGGACGATGTAATTGATATACGTGAATCTGATGTAAGCAATGAACTTAACAGTGATCCAGGCTTTGTACATACATCGCCCTAAGAAGGTGGAAACTTCAGCCAATTAGAACTGAATGATTTAGTTAGAGACCTAGGCCTGTCAAAAGAGTTAGCAGAAGTGTTAGCTTCTAGACTTAAAGAGAAGAATTTGTTGCAGGAAAAAAAAGTATAACTTTTTATCGGAACAGTGAGAAATATCTCTTGGCATTCTTTAAAACTGAAGAAGATTTTGTTCACTGTTGTGAAGTGGCGGGACTTTTAAACACGATGGGTGTTTCAGAGTATGATCCAAGTGAATGGAGACTTTTTATAGATAGTTAAAAGAAGAGTCTAAAATATGTTACTCCATAATGGAAACTTGTTCGGTGCGATTCCTATTGGTGTTGTTTTTGATGAGCATCTCTCCTTTAAGCCTCATATCCGCAATGTCAGCAAATCCTCTCTATGTTTCCTTCGTAACTTCTCTCGCATTCGCTCTCACTTTGATCGCCAAAGTCTTGAGACTGCTGTTCATACCTTCATCACCTCACGCTATGACTACTGTAACTCTCTGCTTGTGAATCTGCCATCCTCCTCTCTCCGCCCCCTTCAACTTGTACAGAACTATGTCCCCCGGCTTCTCCTCCGTCGCCCTCGCTTCTCTCCCTCGAAACCCTTGCTGCATGAACTGCACTGGCTCCCTGTCAGATCCCGTACTTACTTCAAGATACTTCTCTTCACATTTAAGGCCCTAAACAACAAGGTCCCGTCTTACCTCTCTTCTGCCCTCTCACCACGCCATGTCCCTCGGGCCCTTCGGTCATCACATGCACCTCTTTTGAATATTCCTCGTTCATCCCTCTGCTCAGTGGGGGACTGCTCCTTCTCAATCTGCGCCCCTAAGTTGTGGAATGCTCTTCCTGCTGAAATAAGGTCTTCTCCCTCTCTTGCCACATTTAAGGGTCTCCTGAAAACGCATCTTTTCAGAATTGCTTTCTCCCCCTCTTGAATTTCCATTGAATTTCCATTCTCATCTCAGCACAACGTGCGCTCTGGGAAGGCCTCAGGCCTTAAAGAGCGCATTACAAAAGACTTATTATTATTTATTATTATTATTTAAAAGAGAAGCATTAACACATAAGATCTGTATTAGATTTATTCAAATATGATGAATACAAATGGATCACATGTGTGGATCTGAAAATCGTAAATTATTTCCTTTGCCAACAAGGAGTCTATACAAAATATCCGTGTTTCCTGTGTTTATGAGACAGCCGAACCAAGGACAAACATTGGGAACAGAAACTCTGGCCAATTAGAGAAAGTTTGACTGTTGGGGAGAAGAATATTATACACCAACAACTTGTTGAGCGAGAGAAAATCATCTTCCCATCCCTTCATATTAAACTAGGACTGATGAAACAATTTGTGAAAGCTCTTAATGTGGAGAATGACTGTTTCAAATTCATATGTACAATATTTCCTGGCTTAAGTTATGATAAAATAAAGGCTGGAGTTTTTGATGTGTCACAAATCAGAAAGTTAATAGAAAACCTAAACTTCTCTAGTTCGATGACTGACATAGAAAAAGGAACATGGGATTCATTTGTGGCTGTTGTGAAAGGATTTCTTGGAAATAAAAAGGCTGCTAACTACAAGTAGTTAGTAGATATAGTTGATAGCTTCTATCGTTTAGGCTGCAACATGAGCATAAAGGTTCATTTCTTCAAGAGCTATCTTGATGAATTTCATGCTAATCTTGGCAACGTGAGTGATGAACACGCAGATCGTTTATATCAAGATATCAATATTATGAAAGAGAGATATCAAGGACGATGGAACACAAACATGAAAAGCTGATGTGTTAAAAAAAAAATGGATGTAATATATGGAATTAGCACGTCAAAATTAGTTAAAAACAACCACAAAACATAAGTCAGATAAAATTGTGTTGACCAGTGTTATCGGTATGTCTTGTGCTTGGGTGGCTCGTTTTTTGCATTTATATTTTTTCTTGCTACTGGTAACTTCATTCTTTCATTTCTCATTTTCTCAAATGTATCATACGGTATTGTTATACAAACTGCTCCGACTAATTTAATTCTGCTCGTCTATAAGGCCTTTAGAAAATCTTTCTCCAGTATTGCCGCGTTATATTCTCACTTGTAAGCGCTCTTTCTGATAAGGTTTCGTAGCTCAAATAGATTTTGTTGGAAGAATGACTTGGGTTCTGACGAGTCATTTTTTTAGTTTAGTCCTTCCTCGTTGTAAAGTTCCCTTACCTCACATTTCGACCTTTGCGCCTCTGATATGTGGGAGGATGCAACTGAACTCCTGGAGACATACTATTCGCATAATGTCTCCAAATTTAATTTCAGTCTCCATCGATTCATGGTATTCAAGGTGCTAGGGTTCTTTTATTTTTCCACAACTTCTCTGTATGTCATTGGGGCTTTAGCGGATACGCCATCTAACCTAGCAGTAGCTACATCGCTTTCTTAGTTCTGGCCGGCTTTTTCCTATTTTGCCCCCAAATTCTGTTTTGCTTTCTCTTCCTGCATTCTCACTTTCCCGGCTTTTTTTCTTCAGTAAAACTACTGTTTTTTTTCGGGAAGGCCATAGCTAAGGACCTATAGGGCCGACGGCAGTTGTTATATCTTTTGCTTGCATTGTTGCACTTGGGCGAGTAATGATTTTCCTGCCCGCATTCTGAACTTAGAGTTAGATCTTTGGGCGGACAATCTCTAGGGATGCCGTTTTCCATTTTATAGCAGTTGAATCATGTCAATATGCTAACAAAATTCTAAATTCTGCACCTTTTTGTCATGCCTGTCTCTTTGAAAATTATCTTTATCACATAGCTGTATTTTCTGTTTCTTGGCCTTGAATTTATCGCAGTTTTTAGTCGCGTGCAAGTCTAGTCGCGGGCGACTCTACATCTCACTATGTCGGTCGGTCGGTCCTCATTTTGCTTTTTGATTTTTTTGTAATAACAATGTAACTATTAAGCCGATTATAACGAAATTATAAACCTTTATATTGTTTAATATTCTCTTTCGAAGGATACAATTGGTAAAGTCCCTCCCTCCCCCAAGGTTAACCCGGAAGTTATTTGGTTTTGGCAATAACATCATAACTATTCGCCGATTCTAACGAAATTTGAAACCCTTATATTGTTTTACATTCTCTTTTAAATAATATAATTGTCAAGGTCCTCCCAAGGTTAGCCCGGGAATTATCGAAAGTTTTGAAGGTCGTAAGGACATAAAAAAATCAGAATAAGTGAGAGCACTTGACTTTTTGGTCTGCATACCTTCTTTACTTCTGCGCACAGTAGTACCCTCTCTATTTCCTCTCTTATATCATTTGCGGTATTCTCTCTGGTCCTCTGATCTAGAATTCGTGCTAATTCCACTTTTAGTGTTCCAATGATGGAAAATACACCTTGTTTGTTTGCTTTCTACTCACTTGCGAGGACAGGCAGTGAGGCCTGGTTAAACAAGGCCATCCTCTATTAGTGGCTGGTTCACTGGTTGTCTTCTCATTAATCTAATTTTCGCGAACTCATATTTTCAGACTTTAACCTAACCCACAACTGAAAATATATATAACTTAAGCTAGAAATATTTAATTATCTAAAGATGACAGCAAAAATAGAAATTATCGGGCAGGTATATCAAGTTTGTGTGGCATTGGCTTATTCCGCTAGAGGCATGACGGTAAGCCCTACCTAGCCTACCTAACCCCTATCCGTAAGAATCTTTACTCCTACCCTGTACTTTGCTGCACCACACAGGGCAATCCTCACACCCTAGCGCCTCCGGTTTTCCAGGGTATGTCTCAAGTTTCAACGTAACTCCTGGATGCAAGGGGATCTAGGGACACTTGATCTTCCGTAACTGTTACGCCATAAGGGAGGAGAAAAATTGGAAGAGAAAGTCTTGTCGAACAAGACCATTTTAGTCGAATGCAACTCATATCTCACTATATCGGTCGGTCGGTGGGTGGGTGGATGGGTCGGTCGCTGTTTTGCTTGTCTTTTTGTTTGGTAATAACATTGTAACTATTTGGCGGATTCTAACGATATTTGAAATCTTTATGTTGTTTTAGATCCTTTTTCGAATGATTTAATTGCCGAGGTCCCCCAACGTTAGTCCAGGAATTATTGAAAGTTTTGTAAATCGTAATGTCATAATTCAGAATAAGTGAGAACACGCGACTTTGGTCAGCAGACTTTGTTTAGTGTACCGTAGATTCGAGTTCTCGAATAGAGGGGGAAATCCTGCGGCTTTTTGACCGTATCTGGCCTTCTTGGCTATTAAGTGCGACCTTCTGAATGATTTTAAACTTTGTAGATCAAATCATCTTATTACTTTTCTTTTTTACTCGATTTCCCAGCGGAAGACATCAGCTAAGATTTGAGGAAGCACCCTTGTTCAACTTAGGTAAACACTTTAACCAGAAGGAAGGAGAAAGAAAAAAAACTGATAAAGGCATATATCTCGACCACGAACTAAAGAACCGATCAAATGAACCTAACAGGAATACTGGAAGTATATCATAATTAGAAAACCGAATTGAACAAAACTACCCAAAAAATGAACAACCGATAAAAAAATAGCAACATATACAACATAAACAAAAGCAAAATAAATAAGCTCAACGACATGAATGCCACAATAAACACACACAAGAAAGAGAAACTGTAAAAAATAACAGACGTTACTTGGTTCTTCCGCTACCTATATGAAGTTGCAAAAGCGAAATAAAAGACCCCTAAAAGCGATGGAAGGAACCGAGAGATAGAGGGATGCGTGGTTCGGAATCAACGATAAAATCAGTAGGTCCACACAATGGACTTATTCCATCAATCAATTCAATCTGCAATATGAAGAAGGTGAAAATAGATCAACTTCGATTCTCTTACTCTCTTTCTCACTTCCAATTTTTGCTCCTCTCCACCTTTCTCGGCTCCCGCTGACCACTTGGATCCTTTGGGTAAGGATAGGGGGTTAGATGAGGGGTCGACCTGGGGTCCCTCTCCCACTCGGTAGAGAAGAGTGGAGAAGCGCCTGTGCCAGCAATGAATCTTTCCTTCCTACTATAAAAAAATTATCATTGATCTTGGACTGAAGATGGACGCCAGTGATTGACGTACTTTGTCTCCTAAATAAACGTCTTATTTTCTCCCTCAGAAGATCGATACCAAATGATAACCTTCAAACAAACTATACGAACAAACCCATTGCATATGTCTTAAATTATGGGTACTTTTTGCCATAATGGTTGAATTTAGAAAATCGAGTTTTCATTAATTCGAATCTTATTATGTAGCTTGAAATTATCTTAGATCAATTATGATCTAGATATAATGATTTCAGCCAAAATTTACAGTAAACTGTTTTTTATTTGAATTCATACAAGTAATAAGTGGATTCAATAAATCAAAAAACATTTGCTAAAAAAATTTAATAAGTTAATGGGTTCGATAACTTAATACAGTTCAAAGGGAAATTTCGAGTTTATGTTGAATTTATGCTGCGTTATATTCGTTGAACCCATTTATTTTAACTATTTTTTAGGGAATAAAGTTCGTTTATGTTTATATATTTCGTATTCGTCCTGAGAATTTTGCGTCTATTTGTATTGTGCTGAAATATGCTCCAATATGCCCTTTTGTGCTCGGGGTATAAATATTTTATTGCCCGGCTCCGACTGTACTCAATCTTTCATTAAGTCATAAATTAAGATAAGCTATCTTAATCCCCGTTCGTAGTCGCAAGACAATGCGGCTATCTGAGAGTCACGAATGACCGGATCATGCACGTATTTTCGCTCACTTCGTATCCATCCCAAAAATGGATTAACAAAAATATCTGCAGACCTCATTAAAACCCGCCTCCTCTCACCTCTTACCCTCCTCTGCACTTCCCTCAAACACAACCCATCTATTTCTCCTCCCACTCTCCCCTCTCCCGTCTCAGCGATGTGTGCTACCTTCACCCCAATCGTTTTTTCCCTATTTTACACACAGCGACTCTCGTCTTGAGGTTTTAGAGCGAAGCCAAGAATTCGTCGCGTTCTTTCCTCGAGCCGCAGAGAAGGACGAAAGAGCCTGTCCATTTTCCCAAATAGCGCGTTAGTGTTGTGTCCTTAACCGAAAAATTGGAGTAGGAGGTCCTTCTAAATACTGGAGGATGAGTGTTTATGCGCGTCCTTGAGGAAATTGATTCCCTGGGTAATGTAAATCTTCTTGACCTTAGAAGATACGAATTCTAGGGCACCTCTGGGTATATGAAGGAATCCCTTCTTGACTCGGGAAAGGAGAGGATGCAGGTTCGAAAACTGCTCTTTAGGCGAGAAGGAAATAAGACACTCAGAATTGAGATGGGATATAGAATTGGTAAAGAAATCTTAACTACTTCTTAACGACGATAAAACACTAGCTAACAGTGAGGAGAATAACAGCGAGGAAAAGATCCCCCTCCAAAATAAACAAATAATAACATAAAAAACAATATACAAACTGAAATAAAACAAGAACCTACCAACCACCAAATATACAAAAAACACCCACACCTCAGTCTAAGATACATACAAAATAATACTCTCGAAAGAGAGGCTCGAAAACACGAACTTCAAGCCTCTACCGTACGCCAAAATATGTCCCGAATCTCCGCCAAATGTGAAGATGACGAAAAGTTAGCGCCACAGAATGCGAGAAGTCGTTAACATCTATTTTAAAACTTACCGAATCGAGACTGGCTGACTTCACACGTACACTCGTACCCCTCGTACCCCCGAAACCACCGCCCCAACTACAGGGCGCATGTGCCCTGCTTAAAGAGGAGGGGAGGGGGCGATTGCTTCTGGGGAAGTGGAATTGAGAGAAATATTTGAGGTGTTTTGAGTTCAATTTCTTTTTCCAAGGAATAACTGAAAACGAGAATGCGTGAAATATGTGGACTTATGAGATCTTTGTAAAATTATTAATTTTTCATATGTGTCTGTATTGGAGAGAGAGATCGATAAAGAGCAAGATATAGCCATAATATATAGGAAAGAAATAAATACCAACTAAGCTTGTAATATATTTAGTCAAAACACATACACAAAAATTAACATAACATAAATAACATAACATAACATTCATGGATGACAAAAGCCACAAGGGCCTTTCAAAGGACATCTAAGTCAATCCACACTACAACATAAACTACATCCAAATGATAGCGTGCATAAAATCCCTTTAAACTTATTATCATTCAAGGCTCGCATTTGCTATTTTTAGTCGCGTGCGTGTCAGGTCGCGAGCGACTCTACATCTAACTATGTCGTCGGTTGGTCGGTACCCGTTTTGCTTTTTTGTTTTTGTAATAACATTGTAACTATCCCGCCGATTCTAACACAATTTGAAACCCTTATTTTACTTAACATTCTCTTGCGAGTGTTATAATTGTCAAAGTCCTCCAAAGGTTGGTCCGGAAATTATTTTGTTTTGGCAATAACATCATAACTATTCGGCCGATTCTAACGAAATATAAAACCATTATGTTGTTTTACATTTTCTTTTAAAGTATAGCCTAGTCTGATAAGCTAGGCTAGGCTAGGATACACTGTGATAGGTTCAGGTATACTATATTAAGCTAGGTTATTTTAATATATACTATGCTAGGCTATATATGCAAGTTTATATTAGGCTACTCTAGGGTATAATATGCTATTCTAGGCCATTATATACTAAGCTGGGATATACAAGGATATCCTATGCTATGCAAAGCTATGCTAGACTATACTACGCTACGCTAGACTAGGCTAGATTATAGTGATTATGTTAAGCTAGCATAGGCTAGGCTAGGCTAGGCTATGCTAGGCTAGACTATGGTTGGGTATGCTATGCCAAGAGATACCATGCTAGAATAGGATAGGATATACTATGCTTATCTAGGCTATACTGTGCTATACTAGTTTATATTATACTAGGATAGGTTATACTATGCTTATACTACACTATGCTAAGCTAGATTAGGGTAAGGTAGGCTATGTTAGATAGGCTATACTATGCTAGGCTTTGCAAGGATAGGCTAGCTTATGTTATACAAGGATAGGATAGGCAATACTATGTTAAACTATTCTAAACGATACTAGGTTAGGCTATGTTATACTATACTATTATAGGCTAGGCTATACTATAATAAGCTATACTATGGTAGGCTTTACTATCCTATATATGCTAGGCTGCACTAGGCTATGTTAGGCTAGGCTTTACTATAGTTTCTAGGCTAAGATAGGCCATACTACACATTTTCTGCTAGGCTAAGTCATACTATGCCAGGCTAGACTATACTATGTAAGGCTAGGGTAGGCTATATACTATGTTAGCTACACTAGAGTATGGTATGATAAGTTCTACTATTATAGGGAATCATAGGCTAGACTTGGTTATACTAAGCTAGGCTATCCGATGCTAGGCTAGGCCATGCTATGGTAGGCTATGCTATTACATAATCTACTCTGTTATACTATACTATGCTAGGCTATGCTAGGCTAAGCAAGATTTACTATGTTAGGCAATATAGGTTAGTCTATACTATGCTAGGCTTTATTATGCTAGTTGAGGTAATACTATGGTAGGCTATCCTATGGTAAGCTAGGTTTTACCAGGCTACTATTCGAGACTATACTAGGCTAGGCTACGAAATGTTATACTATTCTAGACAATACTAGGCTATACTAAGATATGCTAGGAGATGCTATACTATATTATACTTTACTATACTGTGTTTTCTATGCTATGTTATACTATAATATGTTATTCTATAATATACTATTCTATGTTATACTATGCTATAATATGATGAGCACCAATATGCAATAATATGCTATGTTATATATTGCTATAATGTGCTATGCTATACTATTATAGACCAGCGGTCGCCAACCTGTAGTCCACAGACCACTGGTGGTCCGTGAAAATATTTAGGTGGTCTACGGAAAAAATGTCATTATTTATATTTCATGAACATTCCTATAAAAAAAAATTACGATCAACAAAACTTATCATAGACATAGATCAGTAGTTCTCAACCAGGAGGAAACTCCCCCTGAGGGGGAATTTCAAGATTTTCAGGGAAAAATGAGGATCACAGATTGTGCGGCCCAAGGCCGCACAAAACGCAGTGGGCATCGACCCGCGCTATTGAGAGGTCACGCTAGGTTTTCTTTCCGCTCTCATGTGTGTACTCCAACGACAACCTAGTGACACGCATCTATAAATATCAATAATTAACAATAATGTTTTCAGAGTTAATTAATTATCACCGTAAGTATTTATCAGGAAGGCCATGAAGTCCTGACTCACCTAGGATGTAGAAAGGAAGAATAAAGTTTTGGAAGCAATGACATTAGGTTAGGGTGGCCTTGAGACAGGAAATTTTGTAACGGGAATACCATTCTAACATATGGTTAAAGGGTGCATGGTCCCAGAAAGGTTGAGAACCACTGACATAGATTATACTTTTTTTAAGCTACTTTTATTAGCGAAATTCCTTCTGAATCAGTGACTTTTTAGGTACTTTTGCAGGTGTACTTAGCGACATTTGAAAATGAGAGTTGGCATTAGAAAGAACATTGAAACTGGTGGCGAAAAGAAAAAACACAAAATATCAAGAAAATATGGTTCAATCTACTTGAAATTTGGATTTATCCAAGAACCTGGTAGTGAGCTGGACCCAGGGCCTCTTTGTATTATGTGTTGTGAGAGTTTATCTAACGATGCCATGAAACCGTCAAAACTTCAAAGACACTTACAATCAAAACACCCAGATTTAGCTAAGAAACCCATTGAATATTTTCAAAGAATGCATGAAAGTATGAATAAACAAATAGGTGCTTTAAAAAATATGGTTGTTGAAGATAAGTCCCTATTAAAGGATTCCTACTTGATAGCACTTCAAATTGACAAAAATAAAAAGCCATAACCTTGCATATTACAAGCCTGTGAAGCAGTTTTGTGAAAAAAGCTGTCCAAAGACTGAAGGTAATTCCTATGTCTGCTAACACTATTAAGCGCAGAATTGAAGAAATGGCTGAAGATATTGAAAATCAAGTTATAAAAATGGTGAAAAAATTCACCATTTTATTCAATTCAACTTGATGAATATACGGACGTAAGTAACAAGGCACTTCTCCTTTGTTTTGTGAGGGGTGAGTGCGAAGGAGAATTACAGGAAGAACTTCTTTGCTCACTAAACTTGCCAGGCAGAACTTCTGCCTTTGAGATTTTTGAAGCACTTGATAGTTATTTCCTGGAACACAGAATTGAATGGAAAAAATGTATTGGCATATGTACAGACGGTGCTTCAAGCATGACTGGACATAACTCAGGAGTTGTTGCAGAGGTAAAAAATGTTAGTCACCCAGACATTTTGTCTACGCTCTGCATTATATATCGTGAGCATCTTGTGGCGAAAAAAATGTCCCCAGAACTATACGAAGTATTATCAGATATTATTAAAATCATAAAGGAAATTCGACACAAAGCGCTCAATTCTCGAATATTTGAAACCCTCTGCAAGGAAATGGGTTCCCGGTATACTCACCTTCTTCTTCACGCTCAGGTAAGACGGCTTTCGAGGGGCAAAATACTGACCCGACTCTTCGTCCTGCGTGAATAAATTTAATTATTTTTTCAGCAGCAAAAATATCAGAAATTTCAAGAACTCTTGTCCCACGATGAGTGGGTAGCCAAGCTTTCATACCTGGCAGATGTTTTTTTCTCTGTTAAATGAACTAAACATATCTTTGCAAGGACAACTTAAGGACGTGTTTACAGTACGAGGTAAAATAGATGCTTTTCGAAAAAAAATATCACTGTGGCAAACGCGGTTGGCAGAAGGAGATCTACAAATGTTTTTAGATTTTGAGGAATATATGGGAGAGAAAGGTCTCAACCGGCAAGTGGTATCCATTATTCAGTCACTGACAGAATATTTTGATTTTTATTACCCAAGTGAAGAAGATCCTAGGCCTGGAAATATGTGGATAATAGATCCATTTGTAGCTAACATCGAAGAAAGCAAATTAAGCATGAATGAAAAAGAAAGCCTCATCGATCTATCTTGCGACCACAGTCTCAAAGCTCAATTCCAGTCATCTTTATCAAGACCTCATTTCTGGCTCTCTGAAAAAAATGAATACCCATCAATGAGTGAGGAAGCAATGAATATTTTGATTCAATTTTCAACAACATATTCATGCGAAAAGACATTTTCATCAGTCACAGTAATTAAAACTCGGTAGCGCTCTCGGCTTGAAATAGACGCAGCTCTCCGTCTTGCAGTGACGTCATTGGAGCCGAATCTCCACATACTGATGTCAAATAAACAGCAACAACCATCACACTAAAAATGGGTAATATTTAACTAAACTTCAGGGGTTTGGGGGGAATTACTACTATATAACTTTTTTACCTTTAATATGTGTATTTCGTATTAAAAAAATCAAACTTTTAGGATTAATATTGTATAAATATATTTACAGTACCTTTTAATCTAAATTCATATTAGTGGTCCGCCAAATAAAAAATTATGCATTTAGTGGTCCATTAAGTTCTAAAGGTTGGCGACCGCTGTTGTAGACTATGCAATTAGGGTGTGATCATTTTTTCGCCTTTCCATTTCCATAAATGAGGTGTGACAAAAAGTTAAGGCCAGCCATTTTAATTATATATATATATATATATATATATATATATATATATATATATATATATATATATATATATATATATATATATATATATATATATATTTCAATATAATTTAGTTCTGCTTTTGAATAAACTTTTAGAAAGTTGTGACATTTTAGTCGCGGACGACTCTACATCTCACTATGTCCTTCGGTCCATGTTTTGCTCATTTTTTTTAATAACATTGTAACAATTTAGCCAATTCTAACGAAATTTGAAACCTTTTTGTTGTTTTACATCCTCTTGCGAATGATATAATTGCTAAGGTCCACCTAAGGTTAGCCCGGGAATTAGGTTTTGGATGTAATAACATCATAACTTTCCGGCTCTGATTCTAACGAAATTTGAAACTCTTATATTGTTTTACATTCCCTTTAAAATAATATAATTTCCAAAGTCACCCAAGGTTAGCCAGGGAATTAATTTTTGAGGGCAATAACATCATACCTATTCGGCGGATTCTAACGAAATTTGAAC
This sequence comes from Ceratothoa steindachneri, assembly GCA_963969495.1. Lineage (NCBI taxonomy): Eukaryota > Metazoa > Arthropoda > Malacostraca > Isopoda > Cymothoidae > Ceratothoa > Ceratothoa steindachneri. Next base: position 53,924,322 of record OZ018325.1, read on the forward strand.
CCCTTAAAGTGTTTACATTTTCTTTCGAATGGTAGAATTGTCAAGGTCCTCCCTAGGTTACTCCGGGAATTATTGAAAATTTTCAAAGTCGTAAGGACATAAATTAGAATAAGTGAGGGCACGCGACCTTTTGTTCAGCAGGCCTTGTTCAATCATTTGGCACTACTCCGAAATATACTGATCTACACACACACACACACACACACATATATATATATATATATATATATATATATATATATATATATATATATTCTCCAGATTTACTGCAATATTTTCCACACCTTTAAGCAACGTAGAATGAATGACATCCAGGCTAGTATTTAATTAAATTATGTCTTTTAATGATTTCCCTATCTCAAAAAATGGTATTTAACACCTCCTCCGCTTAACTAGAACTATCATAAGTTCTTGAGATTCTCTTCTGTAAATACTGAAGCAAAGTGATAATTAAGTACTTCAACTATTTCCCCATTAGCTTCCTTCATAACTCTTTCATATTTAATAGGCCATATACTATCCCTGCTAGATTTGCTATTGATTTTCTAATACTAAAGAATTTTCCTGAATCTTTATTGTTGTTCTGAGCTAACTTTTGTTTGCGTTATTATCCATGCAATTCTTTTATGTACTCTGCGAGTTGTTCCTAATATGTATCCGTTCAGGGTACTCTGAGTTGACCACAGACATATTTTTTGTGCTCCATGTCCAAATTTCACTCCCTTAAGCTAAAACTAGTAAGATGTATTCATTAAATACCTGGTGTTCCCAACATAGGTGCATGTCGGTTCGGAAGATGTAGTAGCTGAGCTCTTTACGAACCGCTCTCTGGCCTAATTTTATTCTTTTATTATTTTCCTTTTCCCTGCTTCTATCAGGAGTCAAAAACGGTCACAATTATGGCTATCCTTATACCTGCTTTAAAATTTGATCGTAGATTCAAATTGCTTGATCTTCTGCAAAAAGTAATGATTATTATTTATCTCTTTGAAAAAAATATTCTCAGTCCAAATGTAAGCCTGGCTTTCGATAATTCTGTTTTCATTGACTGGAATTCTGGATTGCATTGAATCTGTTCCATCTATTCTGATTCCATTTTGTCCTCACTAACAAAACTTGAACTGTTCCTCAAACACTGACGTAAAAATTTGAAGGGAATAGGAAACCCGGGTCTCACTCATTTTATTTGTATCTTATTAATGACAAAGTGCCGTCTAAATGGCTATGATGCATGACTACATATGTATGAAAGCATTTCAATGTAGGTTTTGATAATTTCTCGTCTCTTAATGCTCTTAGAATTGAATCGGTGTTTACTGAGTCGAAGAATTATTCTCAATCTACGAACGGAGAGCTTTTGAGAGGTATTCTGTATTCATTTTTCCCTTGAATAATTGTAGGCCTCCCCGTAGATAACCTTGAGCTCCATATTTGCTTTTGTTTTAGGGATTTGTTATTTAAGTTTTTATTACTATATTTGTGTGTTATATTCTACACTGAGTTGATTCATCCCATCTTATTATTTTCCTTTTGTTTAAAATCCTTTAGGAGCCTTATTTATTTTTTATAGATGATCTTAAATTATTATTTGCCATAGTGAGACATTGTAAAATATTTTCTGTCATAATATCGTGGCTGTTTTCTAATGAGGATTTCGTTACATAATTTCTTGTGTAATTTGTAAAGTATGTATTTACTCTATTTTAATTTTGGTGTCAGTTTTCATTGGGTTTGTTCTCTTCGTCATGATTTTTATTATATATATATATATATATATATATATATATATATATATATATATATATATATATATATATATATGCAAGTTCTACGGGTGATAACAACCACCACAGGGCTGTCGTCATATTTATTTTCTGCCTTTCAAAACAATTTTGAAGACAGAAAGAAAGGTGCAGAAACCTCGCATTGCAGACTATATACAATATACATAGTACAAGAAAGAGAAATTGGACGCGAATGAGCAATGAGACAAGAAACAGGAGTTTTTTAGAGGGAAGAGAAAGGGACATTAGGAGAAAACTAGAATCAAAGAGAGCAGAGGGCGGCACAATGAAGGCAATCCTTTACCAAGAAGACAGAGATAATGCCAGGGGAAAAAAGTTTGAAATTCCTGTCCGGGACTCGAACCCGGGTCTGCTGATTGCCGGTCAGGTGTTGGCACAATGAATCTACTTCGCCCAAAGCGTTACCCCATCAAACACAGCTTAGCGGTAGAGCATCTGACCGGCAATCAGCAGACCCGGATTCGAGTCCCGGACAGGAATTTCAAACTTTTTTCCCCTGGCATTATCTCTGTCTTCTTGGTAAAGGATTGCCTTCATTGTGCCGCCCTCTGCTCTCTTTGATTCTAGTTTTCTCCTAATGTCCCTTTCTCTTCCCTCTAAAAAACTCCTGTTTCTTGTCTCATTGCTCATTCGCGTCCAATTTCTCTTTCTTGTACTATATTGTATATAGTCTGCAATGCGAGGTTTCTGCACCTTTCTTTCTGTCTTCAAAATTGTTTTGAAAGGCAGAAAATAAATATGACGACAGCTCTGTGGTGGTTGTTATCACCCGTAGAACTTGCATTATTTGCTCTATCTCTCTCTCTCTCTCTCTCTCTCTCTCTCTCTCTCTCTCTCTCTATATATATATATATATATATATATATATATATATATATATATATATATATATATATATATATATATATGCTCATATGTGTTAATTGAATCACTGTGTAGGAAGGTATTGTTTGAGCACGAGACTTGTTTCGGTATGAGGTTTATCATACCATATTCAGTCTTAGAGTGAGAATTGACACAGACTTCACAAACATAAAAATAAAAGAAATCAGATCGATATCATTAATTGCCAGGGGATATTTTAGCTCACTCTTAATGTCGCTTCGGGTTCGATTTGAGGTATAAGAACAACAATTAAATTGCCTCTTTAGAAGTTTGCAATTTGGGATTTCTCTAATACATCTGTATTTTATCCTTTTCTTTTAAGGAAAATCATTACACGGGTAAATTATTACATGGTTAATATTATTAGTATGATAGAAAATACTTGATGTAGCCATGGCTCGCTTGACAACCTTCATGCTCCTTATACCCTCTTTTCTTGACCTCTTTCAGTAACTCCTAGGTAGATCAGGGGCAATGATCTACATGAGATTATGCAGACACATAATTCATTAGTTTTTCTCTTTCGGATTTAGTTGAAGCGAAAGATTTTATTAATGATCGAAGGGTATTTAAAGGTAGTGAGATTGTGACAAGGGACTCTTTAATTCTTTGAGTAAAGGAGAAAATGCAAAAGATATACAATTTAGCTTTGATTAATTATGTGAACAGGATATTTTAATTATATACCTGAACTATAGAAAATGTGCGTATTTTCTATCATGCTAATAATATTACCATGTGATAGATTACTGCTAGGTTCAAATAATCCACCCGTGTAATGATTTTCGTTGGAAAAAAAGGATAAAATAGAAATTTATTATAGAAATCACAAATTTCAATCTTCTAAAGAGGAAATTTAAATGTAGTCTTATTTACCCCAAATCTAATCTTAAACTACATTTCAATTAACTGAAATTCGCCTGAGTATTGATCTTTTCTGATTTCTTTTATTTCTTTGGGGTTTTTTGCAAGTCTATGTCAATTCTCACTATACAACTGAAAATGGTATGATAAACCCCATAACGAAACATGTCTCATGATTAAACATTACGATCCGACGCGGTGGTTTTATTAACACCTATTCTACTCATTCTTGAGTTATGTGAGTTGAGTGAATGACCGATCGGAGCGCGTTAAATGTTACCTACGGAATGTAACCCTTTCATACGTCAATGTAGCTTTCACGGATTGCTCTGAGGTGTTAGCTGTCCCTGCAGAGCTGGAGCGTGTGACGAAACTGTTCGTTAGTAATGGATACTCACAGTGAGACATTGACACCATAATCAAAAAGATGCTAGAGAAATAGATGAAAAAAAAGAAACATCTAAGAATCTCTTTCATTATCCAGTATTACAAAGAACCAATGAACACGGGTCACAAAGAGGACAAAAAAGTCCTAAAACAGATCACTGGTCGCGACGTTTTCCCAAATGAACCGAATACAAAGCTCAACTTTGTCATGTAATATAAAACAAAAAGGACCTCTTTTCTTGTTATGAAGAGTTTCTTCTTTCTTCATCAAGAGCCCTACATGAAATAAACGTAATGTACCTGTACACCTGCAGTGTTGGTGAATGTAAACACCGCAATTCCCATACATCAGCGTAACGACCACGACGCAAACAAGAAAGCTCACAGCTCACATACAAAATGGTGTCATAAAGTGACATAAAACAATCAGCACTCAACCTCCACTGACTAGAGACATACTTGAAGAAAATACCAACATTATCTCTCACAAAGCTCACACCATCCGACCGAGAATGACAGAATCAGTCGTCATCGATAAGGAGAATCACACTATCAACATACACCTTCAGCCAAAAATTCCGTGCCCAAGTGAAGTAAATGCACCTCAACCACGTAGCAAACGCACATGTCCCTCCCCCCTGTTGCCTTTAACTACGTTCCATATTTCTTGCCGCCTCTACTTACTTCCCCTACTCCTTGCCTCCTTTATCTACATATTTCATATCATATAAGTTTCTTTATTATCATTATTATTATTATTTCAGAAATTGGGTATCAGCCTTTGATTTAACTACTTTGTGGGTTTTCGTTTCCAGCTTACGAAAAATCTTTCTTGCGTTGTAATACTGTTTAACATTTCTTTGTTAGCTATGTGTCTCCGAAGATGAACTAGTACGGTCGAAGACGACTAAGATAAAGGAACTTAAGCACTCTTTAGTATCACCTAGGAACCCCCTCACAAGATTCTCGTAAGGCACCTTGAAAGCATAAACAAGAGACTCAATAATGCATCCTTCGCTCTTGACTGTCTCTCTTCCCACCTGTCTCCTACTTTTAGCTCTTACATTATAGTTAATATCCGTATAGAAATTCTTTCCACCTCTGTTTATCAGCATCGATTAAGTCCTTGTTTTTCCCCCACGCAAGCTCATTTCTCTAGTGTTATTCTCTCTTGAAGAACAACTTCCCTCCTCTAATCGAAAAGACCTGTTCTCCTCTAGATTCTTGCGTCCAAGTTTCTATGGTCAGTTCTCCCCTGTTCTTTTCCCTTACCAGATTGGTTTCTTCCACAACTCCCACTTATTTGGTGTGGTAACAATTTATTACAACTATACTGCTATTCGCCCAATCTTTAAGAACAACTAACGTGAATCCAATCAATCCTGCAAGCTACTAACCAATTTCTCAACTCGTTCAAAATGGATGAGATCTTCCAGCCAGGCTACAAGGTAGGTCATAGCTCTGAAGCAGCTCTCCTACATATAATTGATCACCTTTGCCGTGCAGTTGATACTAGTTAGCGTTTCATCCTTGTAATTCTTGATCTCACAGCATTATTTGATAATATCGATCTCACTTTTCTACATCATCGCTTTTGTAAATTCCTAATATTTTTGAAACTACCTTTAGCTGGCTTCTCTCGGATATACCAGAGCAGATATATTTCATCCAGAAGTGGTGTGTTATGGTGTTTCGTAGGGTATAGTTATTGTCCCACTATTGTTTCGTATGAAACTTCTGCTCCTAGGTATTCTTTTGCATCTCCAGAGTCGTTTGCCGAGACTCTTAGAAATCCATCGGCATAGGAGATAATTACTGAATGGTATTCGAAAAACCTTTTGAATAGCATCGTGACAAAACTGAGGTACTAGTTGTGGGCCTCGATCGGTTGAGGTTCGCTGCAAAACTCTTGTTTCTTTTCTTAACTTCAGTGGCTCCCTAGTGACTATTCTGATAATGATAAAACTCTGCGTCACGTTTGATAGTCATGTATCTTTACAACTCACTTTGAACATTATTTCTTCAAGGGCGCTACTCACGCTTTGGTTACCTCCCACCTCGACTATGCCTCCCTCCATGCTTCCATAATTTGACCCCTATAACTTGTTAAAGATCCTACAGCCCCTGTTCTTCTCCGAAGGGGACGTTTTTCTCTTGCTGATGTCCTGATTCGTGACGTGCCCTGGCTACCCAGGCATTTCGACACCGTCTTCAACAGCCTCCTATTTTTTTTCTCTGATTTCCTCGCTGTCCCTGATATCCCTTGGTTTGGACTCTGACCGTATATTGCTAGTAGTTTGAAGTCGTCTGTGATGTATGGGTAATTGTGCTCTTAGACTGTGGAATGCGCTGCCTGCTGGGAGACGCTCCCTTGCCTGAAGGTCCATCTTTTTTCTCGAGATTTTCCTTAATTGGAGGACGGGCGTTATGTGAAGCCACAAAGCATTGGAGAGCGTATTATTTAGACTCATATTTATCTTCATATTAAGGGTAGAAAAGGGTATTCTTGAATCGTTTAAGTATGTATGTAATCTTAGTTTTGTTATCGACCTTGAATGCGGAATTTAAGATCTCACCATGGCAGCAACCAAGGAAGGCATCCCCCTTGCGACCTACCATATATGGTGAGGTTTTGTGCCACTGTTTATCACTGATTATCTTCCCGTAGAGGAAGTAGAAGAAGAACAAGAGAAAGAAAGAGGAGAAGAAGAGGCTTATTTTGATGACGCATAAGTTGGATGCCTCACAAAATATGAAGCGCCGAGATTGGCTCCGATGGTAAGATGGTAAGCCCCCTTTACCCACCCCATCGAACCGAGGGGACACGGGTCGGGGGAAGAGGGGGCGAGGGCGGTGGAGAGACGGGATGTGAGAAGGGGGAATGTAGGTGTTTCTTCTGAAATTAGCATCACATCCCGTCTTGTTCGCCCCAGTGCTCTGAGTGTGCTCTCGCGCTCCGCTCCGCTCCCAGGGATTTCTCCAGTGCTCCTCGTCATTTAAGAACGTGCATTCACTCATTCACACACACATCAACACTTACACGTGTGTGTACGAGGAAATCCTACGATCGACCACGCCTAAGAGACCCCTTCGGTCGAACCTCGTCATCCGCGTGTCAAATCCCGGGATTCCTCTCAAATTCCCCGCCCCCGTGAGCGCCCATCACCTATTCCAGAGACCGTCATAATGCCGGCTACGTCATCCGCGTCATCCTACTGCGTTACGAAGAGCTACAAGAGCGGCCGCAATGTGTCGCCCGAATGCGCGGAGATGAGCCTCTCGAGGACGCTGACGGCCAGCAATGCAGCGCTCGAGGTAAGCGGGTCGGACGCGCCCTGGATGCGGGAGATCAAGGGTCCTAGGGTGTAAGGGTGGGGTGGAGTGGGAAAGGGTACGGAGGCTGAGTTGTTTCATGGATGAAGTGAGTGTCAATTTGTATAGAAATGGTCTAAAAAATGGTGGAAATATAGAGCTGTTAATATGTATAGAAAGTTAGGAGAGAAACGGTGTATGAGAGAATAGTAAAATAGTAAAGTTCATGGCTAGAATGAGTACAAAGTTGGGAATAAATGGTTTAAGAGAGAGTAGAAAAATAGGACCGGTTGATTGTATAGAAATGTGGAGAAGGAACCGTGTATGAAAGAGCAGAAAGAGTGTGAAGTTTATGGAATTACTACAAAAGCGGAGAGAAATGGTCTAAAAGAGGGTGGAAAAATATAACCGTTAGAATTTGTAGGAAACTATCAGAGAAATTAGTACAAATTTGGCAAGAAAGCATTTAATAAAAGGGCGAGTGATTGGACTGTTCATGAATGGAATGTGCAAAAAGGTGTAAGAAAAAAAGATGCATGAGAGAGTAGAAAGAGAAGTTCATGGTTGGAATGAGAACAAGGTTGGAAAGAATCGAACTTTGGACTGTTCATGAATCGAGTGTATGGAAAAGTGGGAGAGATTAAAAAGAAAGAATGACATTATTTGGGTTAAATGGGTAGAAAGCTAGTATGAAAGAAAGTGGGAGAGGGTAGGAAGAACAGTCGTTTATTGGTGGAATAAGAAGAAAAGTAGAAAGGAAGCAGAAGGGAAGAGGAGAAAGCGATAGTCTTTTTATGGTTGGAATGAATAGAAAAGTACAAGGAAAGAAATCGGGTACGGGGTATATGATGAGATGTGTAGAAAGGCAATAACCCAAATGTTGGATACAGAAATTGATTAAAATGGGTACGTGTAACAGTTGGAAGCTAAGGATGGAGGGGCCTATAAAGGGAGGGGTAAATTGAGAATAAAGATAAATAGAAGGGGAGTAACTATGACTATAGCTATAATCATAGTTACTCTTTATCTATTTATCGCTCTTATATCCTGCTACTAGAGTAGAACTCTTGTTAGCCGAGTGGATACGGCATTGGCCTGTGAAAGTCGGGGTCCTGGGCTCGATTCCGGCAAGAGCGAACATAAACGTCAGCGTACGTCGAGGTCTGGCTAACTGCAATTGGTGGACGCGCTGTGCTCAATCCTGTATTTGGGTGGGTAGATCTTACACTTCTCATAACACACAGAGCCAATTACAACACTGCTCTTTTTCTTCTACAGTCTTCGCGGCACAACACACACAAACACCTGTTCTATTCCAAGGAATTCTGCCGATGGGTATCTCTATCTACATATCTCTGACGCGGAACAGGTCCCTCTGCTTCGGTGCGACGAAAGTTCCACCTGAACGCCGTTTGGTGTCGAAACATAATCCTTCTTGGCAACTCCTTCTAAAGACAACCGGCCTCTGGTGAACATGGGCTCGCCGGCGATTGTCATACTGACCTTTATGTCTATTTCATTATCCGGTCGGGATGCTCCTGGATAAAGGCAGGTTTGCAAACCACTACCCCTATATCTATAGTAGAAGGGTATAAAGTAAAAGTAGATGGTGTATATGACTAGAGAACAGTAATTGGTGAGGAAGTGAAGGAATTTTGGCGTTATGAAGGTAGATTGCTAGCCATGCATGAATATATGGGGGAAGGTTTAGAGCTGTGAAAATGAGGTTGACAAAGAAAATTATACAAGAACTAAGAAGCATAGTAAGAAAGGTTAGGATGGATACTCATTAGATTGGTAATGTTGTGTAAATGTAAGGAATTACAGGGGTTGGACAAAATAATGGAAACATTAACTAATGCACCCATGTACACCAAAAAAGGTTTTAAAAACTTATTCAAAATACCTGAAAATGACGTTGAACACACATTGGTCTCCATAATTCACAGATCTTCCAATAATCAAATATTTTTTATGTAAATAGGAGTAAAAACTAGGGGATATATTCCCTCTAAAAAGCCTCTACAAAGGAGCTAGAGCAGGTTTTACTCAAAAACAGTTAAATTCGTATAGAAACAGCCCAAAGCTGTATGAATCAAGTGGTTGGCGTATTGAATCTATTTATACTGCTAAGGGGGTGGGGGATTCAAATCAGTAGTTTAATTAATGTTTCCATTATTTTGTACAACCCCTGTAAGTTAATAGGAATATATGAGTCGGAAGTAGGAGGGAAAATCAGGTGGGGACAAGCGACATAATCATTGATCTACTCACACAGGTAAAACACTCAAAAACATTTTGTAAAATATCATATTTGCATTAAGATATTTATTATTGTCTGTAAAACATCAGATTATCGTAAAAAGGTATTTTATAGTGTCAAGAAAACGTGTTATACTTTCGGGAATCATGTCACACTCTTAGGATACTGATTTCTTTCCAGGAACCTATGTTGTTTTTATAGAAAACAGTTATAGTCCGGAAAAACATGTCATTCTTAGCAAAATGTACGTTATATTCTAAGGGAAAGCTTCTGTTATCGGGGAAAACATGAATTCTCGGGGAACATATTTTCAGATTTTGGCGAAAAAGTCGGTCGTGTTCTTATGACAACAATATTATTTTTGAAACATGTCAGATTTTCTCATTTTATTTCTGACTTTCAAAGAAAAATGGAATGTGAGTAAAAAAAAAAATAAGAAAAGAATCGGGAAAGAAAGCATTTGCCATAACATAAGAGACAGCGTCCGCCGATGTAACCAAAGTCAGTATATCTTAAATGGGCCAAGATGCTCTCAAAGATATAAAAAAGAACCTGACAAACTGAAGGGGGAACCAAAGAAGGCCAAATACCATCACCTGTAGCCAGGGTGGACTCTAACTGACCAGAATAAAAAATAAAGCGAAGCCAAGCGAAAGTTTGTAAGAAGAGATCTGTAAAGAAAGGGATGAAGATTGAAAAAGTGAAAATATGTGGAAGATATATAGCCGCTAAACTTTTTTGCGGGAATTGGGGCCAGGAGAGAACAAACCTTCCAAATGTGAACAAACAGACATAAATAGGCAGATACAAAAATGGGGTCAAGAGGTTTCTTTGGCACATGTGATTGACTAATAGTCGAGCGCAGCACTCCAACCTTGAACCAGCATAACTCGGGGCCCAAACTAAGGAGGGCCTCCGTACACATACCCCTGTTGATAAGCCCATCTGTAAACCATCTGTTTAACCAAAACACACAACCCTACCACCACTGACGCTATATAGTACCCCAATAATATTCTAGCAACGTTCTAGAATCGATATTCATTAAACACATCTAAATATTCCGCGATCTTTATTCTTATCGGGAATTTCTTTATTATCACGGCATTTATCTTAATTTCCTTCCCTATCGGCTGATTCTCCCTACCTCTCCTTCTTTCCCCACTAAACCTTAGGCCTCGTTGAACCTCAAGAATATGTTCACCTGGGTTGGTAGGTCAAATAATGTGTTATTTATATTCATATTTAGTTCTAGAAGAACCCCTTTGAATGTGACACGACACGATCGAAGTCAAATCTTTGGCTCAGAGGAGTCAGCGAATATATTCGTGTTTAGAAAAAGAAGCAATTAATTGGGCTAGTGGTTCTTAACCTTTGGTCGCACACCCTACCTGGGGGGCGCGATCCCTAGGAAAATGACATGAATTTATCTAATTGTATTTGTTTTTCTTTTAACAAGAGCATCCATTAAAATTTGGAAGTTTATGAAGGTTATTTTGAAACAAGGGGTGAGGGGGAGGGAAGAACCAATTCCTAAAGGGAGCCTGGTAGTAAAGAGATTAAAAAGCACTGAACCAGGTTCTATGCGCCAGAAATTATATAAATATAGGCAGACATTAACAAAGTGTTGATGTTGCTAGAAGCTAAAATATGTGGAATATGATTATTCAGAATATACAAAGGAAGAGATTATTTAAGACAAGAGAAATAAGCGAGTGAGATGCAATTCTCTGACACAGGTCTCCCACCCGGTTGTGAAAGCTACCCCGTCTAGTGGCTCAAGATGGAGATTTTAAGGCATGGGTAATCAGAGGGGTTCAATATATATTTAACCTATTGGCTAACGAACTATCCTCAGCTATAAGTATGATAAACATGTATTATTAATTATTATGACTAAGAAACAATTAAAAACTACAGCTAAAAGGGGATGAAGCTGCAGGGATAAAGGAAAGTGGAAAATTAATAAAAACAACTAATTGAAAATAGCGAGACAGACGAATATTTTGCAATGCTATAAAACTCGGCTAATGAAGTTATGAATACCCAAAACAAGTCAATCCAAGCTCCTTCCTTATTTAATCAAAAGATGATCCTTGTAAAAATACCTCTAAATAAATCGTGACTCTTAATTGAGGCTATTAATAGCCTCGCCGTGTAGAACATTCCAAATCGTTGCAGATTTAAAAATAATAATTGTAATATTTGTTTCGAATCTTGCTTCATGCACCTTGCCTCAATTATTATTGGTATCGTTATTATTATTAGCAGCTGTAGTAGAAGTATCTAAGTGTGAAGTATTTATATTTAGGTTAAAAAGACTTATTTTAATGTAATGAGATATTTCATTTGGGGGTAAATCATAGACCGGTAATATTAGCAATGATGAACATCTGGAAATGTATCTATAGCTTGTGTTTGTGTATTTTCAGGGGAGGTGAGAGCGATGAAGTATTTTACTGAATAATCTTTGTTTTGTTTCAATGCAAAGAATTTGAAACAAATATTTGAATAGAAATTAGAATTATCCAAATATCAAAGTCAAGATAAAACCAAATGTTGGGTTTAATTACCATAGACATTTTACTTCGTTTCCTCTCTCTTATTCTTTTAGCATCGGTTAATTGCCGCAGACTTTCTCATCTTTTTCGTTCGTTCGTTCGTTCTTTTCGAGCTGTTTAATTACCATAGAATGTTTTTTTCATTTTTATTTAGTTTCTTTCTTTTTAGCATCTTCAACTTCAGGGTTTCTTATATGTGCACTCAGATAGACAGACCTCATTAGAAAGAAAAATGACTCGAAATTACAGTAGCAGTGAGGTTCCCACCATTATTGCTGCACAGGAAACAATTAGGAGGTTCAAGACCACCTAAGTACCATAGATTGTCTTACTCTGTCTTCCAGAACACCAAAAGTAATTCTTTATAAGTTGAAACTGTTACCAACCAACGTGGGTAAGAGGCAGAGTAAAAAGACAAGTTGTTTCTATAAATCCAATGGAATCACAGAGCGATTCCAAACTCTAAGTCCTTTTACACACTCAAATTAGAGGCTCTGAAGTACAGAGTTCGTTCGTTTCAGCTTCACCGTTTATGAGGTTCTTTTCATTCCCAAATATTCAATTTTAAATATTAATTTTAAAATTTATTTTAATATCAATATAACATCAGTTAATATCAATTATAATATAGATTTTAATATATATTTTATATCAATTTAATATCAGTTTAATAGCAATTTTTAATATATATATATATATATCTATCTATATATATATATATATATATATATATATATATATATATATATATATATATATATATATCAATAGTTATTTTAATAGCAATTTTTATATCTATTTTAATAGCAATTAAACAGCAGTTTTTTAATATATATTTTAATATTAATCTTGCTATCTCTTTTAATAGCGATATTTTAATTTTTATTTTTTCTATTGTCCATTTAATTGATGACTTGGGCAGGTTTGAGGAGATGTAGCTTTCTTGTTTTCGGCACAGGTTTTGGCATTAATTTGTACTCACTCTACCACCGATTTGTCCTCATTTTGAGGCGCTGCTCGATAGAGACACAAACCTTTTACCGTCGGATCCAACCCCCCTCCCCCCCCAAAAAAACAACCCCAAACAATTCGGAGAATCTTTTGGCGTGTTGCTGCATGCTAATAAGATTGGGCATTCTATGCCATTTTCTCTTTTCACCAACTACCAGCAACTCCTAGTGACTCATCTAGCCCTAGTGACTTCGATAAATGATCATTCTGTTGACTCTCCAAACTCAATTACAGGGAGTGTTTCAGTATGACCTCAGTAATGGTCATAATTCGTCAACTCAACTTGATCTATATTTAATAATTTGGCGACTTTTGAATTATACTTCGTATTGAACATCTTCGTCATCAATTTTTTTCCCTATAAAGTAGTGTTGGCGCACATCAACTTCAATTATTATTTTCGCTATCGCAGGAACAAAACTATTTGCGTGCGCGTCTTTAGATGCCATCGCCCCATAGCCCGGTTTAGTCCTCTCATAGAATTCTCGCCGGGAGATAGTTGTGTGCTTCCTGCCACATACACGGATAACTTTTCATTCCTATTTGTATTAAAAAAATAAAAACCAACACGAGCATCTCCAAATGAAGGATTCTTTAAAAAAATGTCTCTAAAGAAATTCATGAAGTTAGGGAAGGTGAGAATGTTTAAAAGTAAAACCTGCAACTTTACTACCTAGATGCACCAGACAGATGCACGCAACTGCCATCAACTGACCTATATCTCCCCTTCTGTCGTCTATTTTAAATTACAATTGGAAGTTACTTCATCCTCCAACCTGCACCTCCAGATAGACTTCTTGGGTGGTTTGATGTTGTGGTTCTGTCGAAGGAGTGGCGACTGGGAATTCTTCCAGCACATGAAATTACTCCAACATGGAATAACTTACATTCGCACGTCTCCATTTAAAACTTTTAACGCCCTTTCCGCCCATTTCTGGGTCTAAACAGGCGCGAAGGAGAATGGGAGATTAAAGAAATGTAAACGATGACCTGTGAGAGAGCACCACTTTCTTTTGGTGCGCTGGGGACGGTAAGGCGCGGCTTTTCTCATCACCCATTCAGCTTACCTCTTGGTTCTCTTGGGCCCGCGATACGGTGTCCTGTCTACCATGGCCAACCATGTGGGAGCTGACATATGTAGGATAGCGTGCCCTCTATGCCTCAACGCCCGCAGTTAACTCCCTTCCCAACCTCAATGCCCAAAGGAGGAAGTGGAGTTATGTATCTTTTGTACATAATCACTTCCTTTATCTTTATCCTTTTCTTTATAGACCCGGCGTTTAAAATTTTATGCAGAAGATTCCCTCGTTGTTTTTTTTCATTTACATTAAAAATGTTAAAAGAAAAATTTCGGATTGGTATTCGAGTGGTTCTAATGGTTCTTCCGTACTCAGGGACTCTGCAATACAAACATTGGACAGTTGATTGAGCATCGGAGATTTCCTTAATATTTTTTTTATTCATAAAAAGTTATAGTGAAATTTCTTCACTCTCTACATGTTGGTATCTTATTTCCCATAAGGAAACTTTTCTAAGTCAAGTGGAGAAGAATTAAAGAGAGTTACGCAACCATTCTGCCTCAAGTATCTCCTCTTTCCTTACTTGAGCTATCTTAATATTCTCTCTTCCTTCTAACTTTACATCCTTCTTAACTACTTTTTTCATTAAATTTCGGGCAGATATTCCTCTGGAGATCGATAGCAGATAAAAAGATAGAAAGCAGAAGCAAATAAGCAAACAGAGATGAAGGGTAAAATCTCGCCGTCCGTCTAGAAAAATCTGTATATATGCCACATTAACTATGTCAGAAATTAAACAGGTATTTATTTCTGCACACCAACTCTTCCCTTCAAGAAAAGCGGTTTCTCTCACCCATTAATCTTCTCCATTTCAATTATTGCATCCCGTTGTATCCCTTCAAGTTCACCCACGAGCAACCAATTTGGTGCCGGATTTACACAAATCACCAAATGACTCGTGAATGACGAAGATGAGGAAAAATGGGCACAAATTTTAAGTTGTGGCTTTTCTACCCTCATTGTTCTCACCCACGTTTGCCCGAGGGAGACACTCGTTATTCCCACTGATTCTCCCTTTGGCACACTGTCTTATTTTTGCGTGGTTGTAAAGCTATTTTTACACCCTAAAGTTACTGATTTCTTATATTTTCCCCGACACTACTTTGACCAATATCCTTTGATGACAGTGACCAATTTTCTCGCGAATCTATATCTTCATCAATTGACCTCAAGTTTGTGGTTCAATTCTATCGTTCAATCTTAACCTTGGTGGGTAAATGTAACGTAAAATGCCTATAAATGGCTCTCAGTATTGCTGCCTGTAGTAACCTGAGCTAAGAAGATTTTGCTGCCATCTCTTGGAGAATTCAGCAGTCACACCTTCAGTTCACATCTCAGTCTATCTTGACTCTTTGACTGGTGGTGCTGCGGGCCAGTATTTACATCTTAGCCCTCCCTTCCTCAGGCGCCATCTTGGTTTTAGTTAGTGAATCCTACCCTGTGTGTTTTGATATCTCTCTTTCGAGAGTCCTTTAAAGTGACCTGCTACAGAGCCGGCCAAAAATGTCTTCTTCTGTTAGCGCTACAAAGATGACCTCTAGCTCAAGAACGAGTAAGTGTAGCGGAGGTCAAGTCTGTTCTACGAAGACCTACGTTTACAACCAGTCTGGAAAGGGAGACGCTGATGTCACCATTGAATACAGCTCGGATATGACCGCAATCACGCGGATGGAGGTAAGAACACTCGACAACTCCAGAATTCACGAGTCCTAAGCTCGAAATTTTATTCATTTTATTTAGTGAGGGACGGATGTCGCCCAGTTTGGCGGTCCATCAACGAGGAAATTGATGGAATCTAACAAATACACCAAGATGAGGGCATACAACCTCTCTGGGGTAAATACAAATAATACTTAGGACACATATTTGTCCTCAAATTTAATGTTTAATGCCAACGCGGGCATTTCCACCATAAACTTTGCAAAAGAGATCTGTAATGAAATTGGTGAAACTAGAGAAGTTGAGAATGTCTGGAAGTTGCAAATGGTCCTCCAGGCATTTGAGCCTGGTGGGCAAAGTGAGGTTATTGGGGTTTGGGGGGCATGTGCTCATTCACATGCTATGTGCAGCAAAAGTTTTGTATGTTACAGATCAGACTCGCTTGCAGGTAAGGTAGATCAGAAGGCAGAAGACAGACAAAAGAAAACCAATTCCCCAAAAAGACAAAACTCCTAAACAAGCCAAGTCCCCGCGGCACCAAGAGTGCCAATGGTGGCACCAAGAGTGTCATGATGGTCTATAAGACCCCATAAGGACAGAGAAATAACATTGTTATCATGAAGCTTCTGGAGAACCCAAGAGTACAACTCAATAAGCTCGAACAAGGGCTGGATTGGGGGGGGGGGGCGGAACCTAGAGGAGGAAAGGAAATTGAAGGGTATCAAAGGATGAATGACATTTTTGAGGGGAAAAACGAAGATAATAGAGGATAAACGAGAATAATGGAGAGAGGCAGAGGATGATAAAAAGGACAACATTGGGTGGACTAATCTTCCACGACAGAGACTTGGGCATTAAACCCTCGAAGTGGGACAAATGGACATCTTCCCTATAATGTGGCTACTAATAAGTAATAATCATCCAAGTCCTTGTAATAGTATTTTTATCATTCCTTTTAATAATATACGTAACGCTCTTTGTAATAGCCCTTGAAATAGTACTTGTAACACTATTTAAACACCCCATACAATTCTTGTATCTGTCTTAACAGTTCTTGTAGCAGTCTTTGCAGCAGTTTTGGACACACTCCATGTTGCTATCTTTGGAATAGGTCATGTAACAGTCCCTGTATCAATCTTCCTAACATACATTATAATAGTGCTTGTAACGCTACATAACAATACTTGAAATGGTCCTTATAACAATCATTTTGGTAGTCCCTGTAGCAGTCTTCTTGACAGTGATCCTTGTAACTTTAATATTTCTTATAGCTTCATCCCCGCCTTAGGAGGAGGTGCCCCGTGTAAACTGTTACACCAGACACATGGATAAGCGGCACGCCATACCCACCCCAGTACCCAAATAGAACTCGTTGGTCTTTCTGGCGTAATCCTTTGCACCTCTTTTTAAATCTACTAAAACAAATTCTTCCAAATTTCAAGTTCCTACCACATTTTAAAAGATGGTACAAAGTAATGTGTTCCAGGCCATTGGAAACGAGTGTTCGAGTCAGATTTAAAGTTATAAAAAACAAAAAAACTCAAAAGCCGATTTGAATAAGACTCAAATTATCTCAAGTAGAAGTCTAGTAGCTTGCAGTGTTCTGATAGATTACAATTCTGCCTACTTGTTCTGGCTTCAAATGAACGTGGATTTATTGGCATCGAGGAACATCTTCCCGTGTTTCTTCATAACCTAAAGAACATATTGATATTCATGTGTGGTCAACGCCGCGTTAAAATCCTTCACTAGGGAAACTTCTCTCTCTCTGCGGGATCATTGACGACACTGATGATTGAAATGCAATGTTTTGCTTGTTGAAAATCTTCATTTCCCACTGCTCCGGATCCTTGAAGAGGAAAGATGTGGGGAGAAAGAGCAGGTACAAGGCCAATGTGTTCTTCATGACAAAGGCAAACAGAAAAATGTTCAGTATCTCTAGCATTCTTAAGGCCTCGACCATCTCTTTTCACTGCGCCGCTGGGAGATTCATCATAAAGGCCAAAGTCACCGACTCTTCACTTAAGTTCCAAACCAAAGTTGGTTAGCTATCTTTTTCAAAGCGGCTTCTGTCACGGATCAGTTAACTTGTTTGTACTGCAACAGCTTTTTTATCAGCTCCAAGTCAGAAATAGGATCATATCTGACTACTAAGGCATTGAACCAAACTTTATCTTTAATCTTTTCAACAACGAAGCGCAATTCAGTAACACTGTGGAGGTCCTGGTGCATGAGTTTCACCAAGTTCCGCAACTAATAACAGGACAAGATCTTAGATGCAAAGATGCTTTTTGCCATCCACCGGAGAATGAATATAATTTCGCCTTACGAGTTCCAGGAATTTATGATAATTATCGCGGTCTTCTAAAATATTAACTGCCGGTGCAGTTATTCTGCAACTTTCCCCTTTAATGCGTGCATCCGATCTGCCACTTCACGGTCTCTCTCATCATAAATAAACGAATCCTTTACAATTTTCACCTACATCTCCGTCACTCTTTGAAGAAACTTGATTTTTAGTCATGAAGAGCATGGTACTAAGGGTTCTAAAAATATTTCAAGAACTATTTCCGCGAAATGCTGACGACAAGCAAGTTGGAGTTTTTTTTCCAAACCTTTGTTCTAGGAATTTACAGGTGCCGTCAAACGACCAATAGTTCATGATGTCGTGTCAAAAGACATTGCTACGATCCTGGAAGATAAGTGCCAGTCTTTCAGCATGTCACGTGCTACTGTTGACTGCACCAGACCTGATGATGATGGCAGCTGTGGTACTCCCAACAACTTCATGGCACCTTCTCCCTGAACCAAGACTGGAATGTGATCGACTTTTTCTATATCTGGAAGGTTTGGAGGGAGATTTTCATCCCAAGCGAAAGAGAGCCCAGTCTTTAACAGTCCATTCATTATATTTTATACAAAGTAGAGCATATTGGTAGGGTTATTTTCTGTGGGGTAAGCTTCTTTGCAGCCTCTCTTGACTTGAGACCTTTGTAGAAAAGCCTCCACCTCACTGTGCGCGCTGAAGCGATCAGCGCGCAAACCGATCATTGAGTTGAGGCTTTACCAGGACGCGATCTTCCCGTTCATTTGAAGTCGTTTATCGTCGACGATGTCTTGGTGGAATTTTATTTGAGTAGACGGATTGTCTCTCTATTAAATCTGTCGCGCTCCATACTTTGTCCATCAGCTGCCTAAGTGTTGGCCACAACATGAACTTCCCAGCGATTGGATATCATTGCGCGGTCCAGCGCTTCTACCAGTTCTTGATGACGGGTATCATATTGCTTTGACATTTGTCTCATCTTTCTTATCAGTTCTTTAGTTTCTAAAAGTTCTGTTCGTCTTAAGAACGATGGACCTGTCCATCTTCTGGAATTGATTCATGTTCATTCGTTTCCTTTTCTCTTGCTCACGCTGCCCCATCATTATGTTCTCTTCTTGTCTAATATACTTCTGA
Organism: Ceratothoa steindachneri; assembly: GCA_963969495.1. Taxonomy (NCBI): domain Eukaryota; kingdom Metazoa; phylum Arthropoda; class Malacostraca; order Isopoda; family Cymothoidae; genus Ceratothoa; species Ceratothoa steindachneri. Next base: position 53,943,608 of record OZ018325.1, read on the forward strand.
TCAATAAGTAATATCCTACTTCGAGTACTAGGATCACGCTGCGCAAGAGAAAACCTCTTGTCGTCTTTATTTTTTATAATTTTTAGTGCATCACCGTGAGTACAAACGAATAGGTCTTTCAGACCTTTTGGATCGACCTTCTTGTCTATTTGTGTTTTTCTACACCTCGCCACAAATTAATTTGAGGTTCATCACCAAAAATGGAAGTTCTTCAATATGTCTGGTATCAGGTGCGTAGCTTGAGCCGTAAGACTTGCATTAGTCTACATCTGTTCGATATTTGCCATCACCAGTCGGCTACTTTATCTGACAGGGGGAGACTCGGACAGTTGAAAGAACATGAATTATTCCATGATTTGCCACTTAGACGGCAATATGGCTCCTGAAAGGCATATGATCTGGAAGAAATCTCCAGTAACGATAAATCATCATTCTTTTTAGAGTAGTCGCCATTTTTCATCTATCCTCAAATATACAGAATAAAGAATTAATAAGTGACAATGGTGGAAACGTTGTTATTATTGAATTAGACCTTAAGGTTTAGCAAAAGGTTTAATTCAGGAACTGCACCAAACGCATTAACACACTCGCTTCAACAGGCAAATTGGATTTTAACCCTTATTGGCTATTGCCACTGTAGACGGATGCTTTAGCAGGCGAAATGCTCCGGATAAAACAGAAGCCGAAGAATGGCATACTCTCCAGGCCCATGTCCTCAGTTGTACACCATTCTAGCCCCAATTCGGGAAGAAATAGTGATGCTGCTAAAAGATAATTAGTGGTGCACTATCGTACGCCTTTACCATCGCTGATCTTGCTTCTCTACTACTGCTCTTCATCTTCTTTGCCACCACATTCAGAGAAAGTTTGTATTTGGGTATTTTGATTAAGGGACTTGTCTTCTAAGTAGAATTTTGTTCCAGGAATCTGCAAATGATATGCGGACCTTACACATTGTAGATGACACACAATTAGTACTAATATGCATAATATAGAGTGTTTCTGCTAGATTCGTTTGTGAAATCGTCCACTAAGTCGACCAATTCCTCAACTCTGCCTCCGTTATAGCAATATCTCCTCCATTGCGCTGGTATCCTTCTGTAGAATTGTTACAGTTTGACCCTAGTAATAATCCCCTACAAGACAAAACTTAAAATCCCTTTCCTATTGTTCAGAACCTCGGCTTTGATTGTTTGGGTGAAGATCCAGGCAAACTGGACGTGAGGCGTTGTTCTAGGCTGCACAATTCATGTCTCATAGGCGTTTTGGGGGAACGAGATTAGCCTCTGCAGAAAGGTCCTCTGTCATCCCTGTAGCACCTCCTCACCAAAGTTCTGCAAGGTCCATCGTAGGTGCCGAATTGCTACTTCAATGCTCTCACGTCGAAATGTAGCACTTGAATTTCCTTTTTGTAGGAAAGAATTTTAACCTCCAATTCTAATCATTGCGCACCGCTTGTAACTATCTGCTGATCCATGGAAGGGGACAAGAAGAACGGCTACTGCAAACACGATAGGTTCATTTCTGTGAGGTCATTCTTGAAAAGAAGTAAGCCTTGATTAGTGAGCGAACAAAGAGCAAGGAAAAAATTATGTTTACATCTGAGCGACAAAAGGTTTATGCCGAATATCTGTAACAAAGAATAAGATTTTTAATGGAAAATAAGACGATTAGTTATTCTCTCTTTTAAACAAAGGTGACATTTTGCAGTAATAAAACGGGATGATTAATGACTCTGTAAGATCCTTTCACGATTTGAGCTGCAGGCAAGGTATCGAATCAGCTTACAGCAACTTGGTCAAGTTTAATATTTAATTAATGTGGTTTCACAAGGCTACATACACTTGGAATCTCTATCAACTATACCAACAAGGAAATTTTGTCGAGGATAAAAATAAACGGATAAAAACTTAAGAACTAAAGTTTGAAAACAAATATATGTTAAAACGAGGGTGAATTAATGAGTTAATAAGTAACCGAAAAAAACGTTTATGAACCAGAACAGGTGGGTTTCTAAATCCAGCATGCAAGTAAAACAGTCAAATGATAAAATTGCATATATGTATATATATAAAAAACAAACATAAGACGACAAAAGTGGACTAAACCGTAGTAAAAAAAGTAAACAGACTAGAGACAGACAAACAGAGACATAGTCAGATAGTCAGACAGGCAGACAGAGAGGAAAAATTAGGTTGTGATGAATTCAGTTATCGTTGTAGTTTTGATGGGATCAAACTATACATTTGAAAAATAAATATATTTTTTAAACTGATGCACACACAATAATATTGATAAACCTATTCACAAACGAACAAAACAATTTACAACAAAAAATAAAAACAAATACGGTGTTGATTATCACGAGCATTTATGAAAGTTTCCTGGATAGAAAGGTCCAGAAATACTCTACCGGCCATAAATCCTGGCACTCAATTTTTAAACAAAATAAATCGCACGAAAAGAAAAAGAAAAATCAGCATTAAAGTCATCATAGATCAACTTTAATGTAAGCGAAAAAAAATACAGATTTAGAGAATAATATCATTACTTTTTTGACTCATTGAAACATTACCCCTTTGACATTTCATTCCAACATTCAAGAAAACAGTACAAAAGCATCCGTACATTTTTGGTTGCTTCTTTCTCCCTCGAAACGATTGCCATCAGGAGATTAGGGTGACCACTCCATGATGGTAAGCTGTCGTTCTTGTTCTTTCTTATCCGAGTAACTACTACACAGTTTCCTGCAAAATAATGCTCTAACCGATAAGACGAGTTCCAGGTGGAAAACATGTCGCTACAAAATTGAAGGATAGCCATGCTGGTCTTATTTGATTTATATTTTATAAAGATCTTCAACTGAATCGCTAACAAATAAAGCTCCGAACTATTAAGCTGTCTCAGTCATGTTTCACCGTAGGCAAAATATACTTGGCGAATAATTTGCTCTCCACTTCTTTCCCCAAACTCTTAAAATAATCTTGGAATAATCGGTCCCTCCACCCCCCCCAAAAAACAACTTGTCCACTCATCAATCGCCCAATCTTGATATTTTTAGCCCAAGCTAACCTTTGTGATATATTACAATGTCTCAACAGAGGCTTCTGTGCTATCACTCGTCCGAAAAGCCCAAGCATATCAGCTTCTCTAAGCTTCTTCACCGGTGTGTCAGAGACGTTTTCTACGTCAGCAGTGATTAATTGCCGAGCTATTTGGGGGGGCTTTAAGAGGGCGGTTTCGGACAGATCTCACTCTAATAAACTTATCCTGTGACTTTAAAGTCTTTTAGGGCCGTCCTGTCCATTTTCTATCCTGTAGTATATCTGTCTCTTCAAACACTTAACAGAATTTCTCGCTGCAGTGACAGGTATTTTAAGTTTTTCGGATATATTTATGACTGCTTCTTTGTCAAACAATTGGGGAAGGGGGATGGGCGTTTAAAAATGGATTTTTATCACTAGGGATCCATAATGATGGCAGATGAAGAAGATTTTAAGCTGGTTCAAGCAAAAAGACTTTAAAAAATTGTGATAACGATTACTGAAAAATGTGGAAACATACGTTAATGAAATTTGGCAAAAAGCAAAACAAAAAAACATTATACCATTGCCTGGTTAGGATCTTACCAATAAAATTATAGATATAACTTTAACAATTATTTGGTGGAAATTAATAATTTTAGGTTGCTGATATAACACAGATTGGCCTGTAGTTCATTAAGTAGTACAACAGAAGCTTTGGGCCATATCATTGATATCCTACTTTCCAGTAAACATTTTGTAAGAAGATCATTATGTCATTCACCCCCAGCCTTTAAATGTTCGATGGATACACCATCCGGGGCAGGCGCTTTACCATTTTATGTGCTCTTAAGTGCGTGCAATATTTTGTCTTCTACTAGTAACAATTCCTACTCGTTTATTGATAAGTTGTCACCTGTTGTACGGTGGTCATTGCTATCATGTACTTCTTAATAGAATTAGACTTGTTCTATTTGCTATCGATTTAAGTCATTCTTTTTTGTGGATCTATTTTGATCTTGTTCCTGAGTAACCTGTGGTCGATACATGTGTTAAAAGAACTGGTAACCTGTATGACCTTAATGAAATTTTCCTGGTGGAAAATTTGATCGAGCTCATTTTTTTTAAGTTCGGTCCCATCCAGATCCACCTTCAGCTTTGTCTCTTTTGAAAGGAGTTCCTAATGTAAATGTTTGCCCCTTCTGCAAATTCTTCCAATCTGGTCCCACGTTGTTTGACTTCCTCGACTGGAAATTGTCCTACCGAGCCACTATCATGATTTTTTTCTCTAGTAATCATCTTGAACTGTTAGTTTCCTTTGTGATAGAGTGTGACCGTTTAGCAATTGTATAGTTCTTTCTCATTGTGGTTGTAGTAGTGGGATTAGGAAAGGAATACAAATAAAAGCAAGCATTATAAATAAAGATTTGTGGAATAGTTAGAACTTTCTATTAGATACGAGATCATTGACCACATTCATGTGATTATTAAACAAGAGCTGAATGTAACCCCAACGTCTCTGCAAATCTTACGAATGGCGACGTGCAGCTAACGTCAGAGGGTCCGTATTCGTACTATCCAACTATACGGAGAAGAGTACATTAAAATTTGCAAGCGACACAAGAATCAGTGGAATATTATAAAAATTATTTGGAAAAATGAATCTAGATTAATATAAGTAATCCAACAGATAATATGACAGATCAAATTTCATAGAGAAAAATGAAATTTTTTGAGCATTGAATCAATAGTTCAAATTGTGAAGAAGGAAACACTAAAGATTGGAACTTCGTCAAGACCTGCAGGTTACAGCTTAACCAACCGGAAATACCATGTTTCCCTTTTAAGCGAAGTTAAGTGAAGTCAAATGTGGTTAGTCGCCGGGTGGGCTCCAATTATTGTCGACTTCGTGAGGGCTAACATATGTTGTTATACTCCGTGGTTCGGTTTGCACCATGACGCCTGGCTCCCACTAAAATAATCCGTATGTGACGAATTCGCCACATAAAAAATAAATGCTTATAACTAGAGAAATTACATGTGTGGAGTGTAGCAAGCGAGTGTGACGAGTGCGACATGTTTTATTTAGGTTCACACAAGGGTTGCATCAGATTTGCGCGCCGTTTGCCACTAACTATTTACCACTTAATAGAAACGGTGAATGTAATTAATATTTTATTTTTTTAAATTAATTTAGGGCAGATCGGTGGTAAATTCACCACCCAAACTCTCACCAAGATCGGCTTCAAGGCAGCAAAATGACCAAAGAGCTCCATTGTTGGATCTGTTGACATTTTCGGGTCTTCTCCAATGTTGTTATTTTTAGATGTTTGTATTCTACATGTTAATTAGTTTAGACCTAAATTAGACTAGGTAGCTATGGTTCAATACCTAAATAAACGATATTTAACCTAACCTAACTCTATCCTAAACTAATTAACATGTAAAATGGATTTTAAATGCGGCCAAAAGTAACAAAAAGAAATGGTCAGAAACTAAAAGAAATGTGCAGAATTTCACAAATTTATAATTTTATCAAATAAAGCAAAACTTTGAAAATCTGCTAAAATCACAAAAAACACATAATACAAATAATGACTTAAAACCGACTAAGAAAAATGAAAAATGATTTCGAGCGCTTTCGTCTTTATAATCACCTGTTAAATAGTTCAGATTAAATTTAAGTGTCTATGGTTCAAAAACCTAATTAACATGTAAAATACAACCACCTTAAAGTTAAGAATAACTTAGCTTCATGTCATTACCTTTAATATCTTTTGTACGATAAATAATTTTTAATGATTGTTGGATTTTTAATTTTTGATTCAAGGAATTAAATTTACCTTCGTTGGATATAAGACAAAATCTGAGGTCGCTTTTCATCAGGAGTGATAAAAAGGGACGAGAACGATCAAATAACTTAAATTGAAGCCTCTGAATCAAGTGGAAGGTTTATGAGATTAGACCTGAGTTAACGAGATGAAAACACGTTAAAGACCCCGATCATTTTCCCTTGCGGGGTATCAAACTACGTCTTTTACCTTCTAAGTTAGATTGTGTATCATTTTAACGCCTCTTATTAAGATCTAACCTGGTCCCTCGGGGCAGTTTCACAGAAGGCGCGGCCCCAGTTAATTGCGGAAACGTTGACAGAGGCTCTACAGCACACGATGTAGGATCAAAGCTATCTCCCTTAATCTGCTAAGCGGTCAGAAGGAGCGGAAGTTATCTGTTCCTGGGGAGCTACAAACAACAACCACAATTTTATTGTGGTCGTTTATCTTTAAGTAAGGAACATTGAGGATCCTCATCTTCAGGTGAGGAAATTTGTAGTCTCCTTTCTTAAGGAATGTTGGCTTCATGCGATCCGATCATTTCCACAACAATGGTAATGTTCTCCAATTATCTGCTGGAACTGGTTATTAATAACTACTCTATAGATGGTTTTAAGAACCATTTAGACAACCAGATCAAGACAATCTCAATGAAGCATGTGCCCTTGCAAGGTTATGCTTAGTTTCAAGAGTTACCCAGTCAAATAGGCATAATTACCACCTTCTGCCATATATTCCAACCATAGTTGGGTCGGAGTCAGAATAAAAATACCATTAAAATACCATTATTATAAACCATTTACAAGCACTAAAGAAACCTTTATTAAAATATAAAATATCCCAAACAGACCAAAAACCGAATGACAATTCGCGGTGCTGGTTAAGTATTATTGTCCCGTCAAATTTATGGTTGCGGTTTTCCGCTAGGTTGTGGCCTACCGTCTAGTTCTGGTTAACTGTGGATTAGGTAAAGAAATAAATCTCATAGATCTTTTGTATTTAACTTAACCCACACAAAACAAAAAACTAGACGGTTGCCCACAAACTTAAGCATAAACTAGACGTTAGACCGCAAAGTTAACCCCATGCTAGACGGAAGACTGCGAGTTTAACAATAAATTAAACGTTAAACTGTAAACCCTACCATAAACTAGACATTAAGACACAAATTTAATAGGAAACTAGACGATAGACAACAAATTTCGACAGAAACTACGCGGTAGAACGAAAATTAATAAAAAAACTAGATTACAGAGAACAAATTTTACCATAAAAATAGAATATAGACCGCAAATTTAACCAGAATTTAGAATGTAGAGCTAATATTTGCCGAAATTATAATTTAGACCGCAAATGTAACCAGAAATTAGAATATATACCGCAAATTTAGCCAGATACTAGAAGGTAGACCGCAAACAAGCAAACAACCAGAAATTATACGGTAGACCACAGTCTTAATCAAAAACTAGACACCAGACTGCATATTTGATGACAAACTGCATACTTAATCCTCGCCAAATTAGCCTTACTTAATTTTTAACAAATTGTGACTTTAAAGAAGACATTTTATAGCAATTAACGTTAACAGCAGCCTCATGAAAATAGCTTTACTAAAGCAAGTAACTTTATAACATTTAGTGCGAACAACAACCCCGATTCAAATATATTTATTAAAACGAAATGCAAATAACTCAGTTTAATCTGGTCTCTCTCGTCTATGTTGGCCTCGATTCAAATGTTTTCAGATCGGTTGTGACAAAAGTTTTAAAATTAAGTTCGAAAAATTTGTTCGATTCGAACTTTTACCATTATGTGTTACTATACCACTATCTCCCTAATTCCGACTTTAATAATATTAACTATTTATATAAGACTCAGGAAATGCTCTAGCAAGCAAATATTAGGGTAGAGTGAAAATTAGATTTACCACTAAATTTCTTGCCCAACGGGTTGGTGGCATTCAAATCCTGAGTATTAGGAGCGTGGCTCCGCTCCTCAGGCATTGGTTTATAGATGCGAGAATTTTGAAGCCATTGGTGGAGGAGAGAAGTAAATGAAACTACCTTAACTTAACCTGACCTTAACCTCACCTAACAACCTGAAAACAGGAACCTAAACTAACCAAATCTAATCTAACCAAATCTAATCATATTTACCCTAACCAACCCTAACCTAGCTTTGCTCATAACGACGGGTTACTGAAGACAATACAGGGATTCTCGCCCTCCATCCTCTCTTACTAATCACTCTTTACAACACGTGCCAGAAGTAAATGTGAGATTTGTCCAATCCCATATACAACCTGATCCTCATTCTTATTTTATTTACTGTATGTAGATTAAAGAAGTTTTTGTCTGTTTATTCGCTATGAGAAACAAAACGGTTGAGCTTTTATATTTTAAAATAACAATAAAAAAACAGTTTTTTACAAGAAATATAATTTGTGCAATTTATTTTTATTTATTGGACTTTTTCATTAATACATTGACAAATAATTACAAAGCAGATTCGACGAGATAGTATTCGACCCAATCTACATCTATGTAACATCTATGAAGCATATACACTAAAATTGTTCGTTTTAACAGTTTTTTATTTGAAAACTAACATGTTAAAACCCCTCTGAAATTACTTAAATATATTGTTTATCCTCCATATTGCTTACTTATCTAAAATTAGTTTAATACATTGTCTCTCATCTAAAACATCACTTTAGCATATTATTTCCCATTTGAAATCACTTTAAAATATTTTTTCCTACTTGAAATCACTTTTACATATTGCTTTCCACGGAACGCGGGAACAAATTAAGTTAAGGTGACCCCGGAGTAGTGTGGAGCAGTACAAAATAAGCAACAAATCAAAGTCATAAAGGTAGAAAAAATACAACAGTACAAGAGCTGCCTCGACTTGTGTCTTATCTAGATTTTTGCACTTTTAATTTATTCATGTGATAACTCTTTTATCTTTAGCTGTGCTACGCGACAAAATTGTGTTGCTGATCCTTCAAATCCAAAAGCTCAAAATGTGTCTCAAAATATCACGCCAAAAAGACCTAAGAATATACATCCGAATACCTTTAATTAATTCAAAATTCTTTATTAATATTCAGCCATTGGAATATTATTATTCACTTGTATTTGCATATCTTATTGATATATGCAGGATACCTGAAAGTAATATCGCATTTTACGTAAAAAACTTTTAATCAACAAAAAACATCAGAAATATATTTATTCATTAGGAACATAGATATTATCTCTAGCAATGACGTTTGCTCATCGCGAAACCAGTTTCCTGATTCCACGAAATAAAAAAAAATCAAGTTCTTGAAAAAAGATAAAGCATTTGATATCTATGTCAACATCTTCATTGCTTCTGTACGTTTTACCACTTGTAAAGTGTTCAAGTGACACCTGAACAAGTGAAAATCTTATTCAGGTAGGTAGAGTGGTTAAGGTACAACTTCTCAGCCTAACGACTATCTTTTTTTGAGTCATCTTCACTGAATGTGGCCTCGCATTGCCATGATGGTGACTGATCCTCTTTCTATGGATTAAAGCTGTATGTTTTTTTAGGACAATCTGATTCACACTTCAAAGCTGTTGACAATAAAGGTGAACACTGTCGACTTTCTTTTATTCAAATAATTCAACGTGAACCATAGCTGTTGTACTCTACAATACGCACAACAAAACCTTCATTTGATGCAGCTCTGGTTTGGCTGTTGAGACTGGCGTTTCGTTTGGTGATAGCCACTGTTTCTTTTGTTTATTGTTAGCATAAATAATACATTTCTCATCTCTGGTCACAATTCGATTAAATGACGGTGTTTCTCCATTTCTGGTTGACAAATTGTTGCAATTTATTGAAGGCACAACTTCATTCTCGAGGAAAAGTTCATGTCCAATCTAAATCCCCTTTATACACTTTCCCAATTGTTTAAAAATAATATTGCATGGTACGACAGGTTTAATTAAGCTTTCCTGATAAGTCTTAGATTTTTTGACGCGGACCATCTTTAATAGATGCTAAAAAGAACAGGTCTTCGTGATCGCTGCCCACCCGCGAGATCAAAATCACCATTCTTAAACTTGTTTAAACCACCTCTGGCATTTCTGAACACTCACTCTATCAAGATACACAATGCATATGTTTTCATTGCACGTTTGCATTGTTGCGCTTAATAAACTCATAAAGAATGCAATGTCGAATATGCAACCCATTAAACGCCTTGTCCTGCAAAAGTTATCTGACATAGTACACTAAAAATTTAGCTTCAGTCAATGAGAGCAGCACTCACACTGCACATAAACCTCACCCTTTAAATCTAGTAAGCTGTTTGGAACGTGACTCCAAACAATTTGTTTGAAAATGAGACATTACTGCTCTGGTCTCCTAATATAATATAGACAATTGGGGAAAGTTTGGTCAAAGTGAGGATAATGTGGAGGCCATCGTCGTACGAAACTTCAACCCGGCACCTAGAGTGCTGAAGTTGTTTACTCAGATTGGCTTCAAGATAAAACTAGATAATGGCACACACCTTCCTTTCTACTCTTCTCAGTTTGTATTGAGTGTAATATAGTGTTTGGTTATTTTTTATTCTGTAATTCTGAATTCGTTTAAAATGTGGTAGTTAAGAGGGGAACTGAGTAGGATTTTTAGCTTTTTTCTGGTGATTCAGATCCTTTTTCACTTCTCTATATTCCATACCTTTGTATACAATTCTCTATTATTTTTTACTCTCTCCGAACTTCTACGTGTTTCTATACTTGCTGGGCATCTTATCCCGTCTGTCCTTGTCCGCACTAGGCTGCTGCTTCTGAGCTGAGAAGCGAGAGGGGTTTAGCTCCGTAGGCAAACGGTGTAGGGAGGAGGGTTAATAACGACAAAGCAACATGACTAAATTGATTGATTGATTGATTGATTGATCGATAGATTGATTCAAATATTGATAAATTGCTTGCTTGATTAATATATTGATTGATCGAACGAACGATTGAGTGATTGATATATCGATTAATAGATTAATATAAAGATTAATCGATCAATCGATTGTTTAATTCATATTTTGATTGATCGAGTGAATGATTGATTAATTGATGAATCGATTTATTGATCAATTCAAAGATTAAGCGATCTCTTGTTTAATTGATTGGTCGTTAATTTGCGTAATCGACCGAATGATTGACTCTTCCTTTCAACTTTTAATTGATTGATTGACACTAAACTGAGCGAATGAATAATCATTCCATTCATGCATTGATCGATTGCACCATTGGTATATTGATTAAATAATGGTTGGGTTGATTGAATTATTCATTCATTAATCGTTTAATTGATCAATAGAAAGACCGATCGATTCATCGATCGATTGATTGAGCTTAGATTGATCGTTCTATTGATTGATCCCTCTCTATCTCGTTCGAATAGTTGATGGATTGAAAATGATTGTTGTTGTCACTTTCCTCAACCGAATAAGTCAAAACCAACGAGTGCATCTCGCGCAGAAAGTTTGTAAGGAGAAATCTGGAAAGAAACTAGTGTTGGGGGAAGGAGGGCACGTACACAGATCGAATAAGACTAGTGCTATCCCCTGAGGGCATAACATGTCTTGGGACAAAGCCACCGCAAACATCTCCCGGTGGGTAGAGAGTCAGCAGAGGAAAAATCAACGAAGCAACCAAAAAAATGGCGAGATTTTTTTACTTATAAAATAAAGCGGACACCAACGAGGGCATCTCCCACAGAAAGTTTGTAAGGGAAGATCCGTACAGAGAGGGATGAAAGTAATTCTAATATGAGGAAGAATATATATATATATATATATATATATATATATATATATATATATATATATATATATATATATATATATATATGTGTATATATATATATATATATATATATATATATATATATATATATATATATATATATATATATATATAGACGCAGGCAATGGGGTCGGAAAGGCAAAAGGGACGCGATAGATGTCAGCTGCAGCACTGTTGCCTATGTTACACTTGCTACTCTTTTGAGGTGGCAAACGGTGAGAAGGATCAAAGCTACCATGAAAAGTAACTGTAACACTCGCACACATACGTACACAAACTAGCAAACACACAGGATTTACATAGACAATTGCTGCCCCTCCCCCGCCCCCTTTTGAATGGAAACAAGGAGCGGCGCGGACATGCCCAAATGAAAGGCCAAACCTGGTTCATCAGTTGGGTATAAGGTGAGGTGGCCTGACTGACCTCTGCCCCACCAATGACCTAAGATTGTCTAATCAAATCTTGATCCGATGAGCCAAAGAGTAATGTAATGACGTGACATTATAGTGACCTCTAAATATATCCCGGGGTGTGTGTGTGGAGGGGGGGGGGGGCAACGCTGATATTAATTCTTAGTGTGGGGCTTTACCACCGATTTTAATTTTTGGTGAAGACATTACCACTGATAATCATTTTTGCCGGGAGATTTACGACATATTTTTGTTTTTGATGGGGGCTTTACCACCGATTTCCATTTTAAAAGTGATGATTTACCACCGCTTTTTACTCTTAGGGAAATCTTTACCACCAAATATTATTATTACTGTAGGTTACTACTTCGTGGAGGGTTTACCACCGAACTTATTCTTTTTGGGGTTTTAACAACGGTCTTCACCTTGCTGTTTTTTTTACCACCGGTATTCAGTCTCGGTGTGGGGTTTTGCCATTGCTATCCCGTATTGATGGGTTTTTACCACCGGTCTTCATTCTTAGTAGGCTTTGTTCCACCGATTTCCATTCTTGTTGGGGTTTTTGCTACCGATGCGCGCTCTATTTTAAGCTTCATTTTTCCAGTGGGGATTTGACTTGGGATCAGAACCACTGGTGGCAAAGGCAGTTGGCAACCGCCGTGAAGGCGATCCGAATCAGGACTTCATCCGGCGACTGATTAGACCCGATGTCCCTTAACTTCCATCGGCGAAAACCATAGCAGTAAATACATGATAAAATTGAGTCTAACATGTTTCCTCCTCCCCCCTCTCCCCCCAAAGTAGATGTGAACTAGTAGATGCGATACCAGCCGATTCAGTAGGGCGGAAGCAGAAGAAACTGGAGTCTCACACGTAAAAAGGAACGAAATTCCTTTTGAGAGGAAAGTGAGGAACGAGTGTGGAAAGGAAGCTTGTTTTTATTGAAGTGTAGAAATGAAAGAAATTCATGTAATCTCACGAGGAGATTTTCACGTTGAGAAAAAGATGAGATGAACAAGCAAAAGAAAAATTAAGAATAATAGCAAGAATAAGAATAATAGAGAGCACAAAGATGATAAAGAATTGAATTGGAAACCTCCTCAACCCTAAAAGAACAAGTTTGTACAATGTGCATAAATAACTAAGACGAACAGGCAGAACAGTTATATAAACGCCTTCGATACATCCTTAAAACCACTATATACGGAAGCCAAAAGAACAGAATAGTGAGAACAAACAAACAACAAGCAAACCAGAAACAAGAACGGTAAAAAAAGTCACCAGAACAAACCTTAAAATAATAATAACAATCGAGAGGAATGGTTGCCTTTGTCTATTTATGTGTTGGCATCCAACCAATCCCGTTCTCGTCGCCGTCTTGTTTTGAGAGCCGAAACTCGGCTCAAGCTCATTATCGTCTTGTCGAAACTTCTAGGAGTCTTGGATGCCGGGGATTCGGCTATGCCATATATATATATATATATATATATATATATATATATATATATATATGAGAAAAACCACACAGTATTTTGGACCAATGTATTTCTAAACCAGGTTTCGACGGAGACATCCGTCATCTTCACTCGTTTTCAAACTAATGAATACAGAAATATGCTTAGCCTAAGGACACACAAATTTACAAGTCAAAATTTAATCCGGGGGCTGTTATGGAATATCATTTTTGAGCAAAGGCTGGATGAGTCTTTTGCTTAACAAGGGATTAGTGTTAAATGGCCCATCGAAGAATTGAAGTTTGAAATTTCCTTTATGAGGACTGATTCTATTATTTTTGCATTACCAATGTCATTTATTTGAATGCTCTTCATTTGATCTGTGTAAGAACAGGTTAGATGATAGGCCCTGACGGCGCATGTCGCATTTGTGTTCCTTCATTCTCTTGGAGAATCTGCTGATTTCGCCAATGTACGAGGGGCGGTCAATAAGTTTTGCGAATCAGTAGGGCAGTTTGTAGGGGTGTGAGGACAAGTTATGACAAATCAGAACCTGCAGCCGCACGCTCCTGCCTCGTCTATTTAAGAAGCAGTAGCTGATCGCAGATCGTCAGTCACAAATTTTCAACAATGGAGAAGGTTGAGCACCGCGCAATGGTCAAATTTTTGACCAAGGAAGGCAAGAATGCAAAAGAGATCCATGAACGCATGGTTGCAGTGTACACCGACACCGCCTCTTCCTATGCAACAATTGCTTGCTGGAATAGGGAGTTCTGCCATGGTCGTGAGTCCCTTGAAGATGACCTTCGTCCAGGACGCCCGTCAGACGTGACCAACGAGGACAATGTGGCCCGTGTGAAGAGGATGATCCTCGAAAATCGACGGGTGAAGGTTGAAGAAATCGAGCGAGAACTTGGAATATCACATGGAAGTGTTATCAACATCATCCACGACAATTTGGCCATGACCAAGGTCTCTGCGCGTTGGGTCCCTAAAAACCTCACGCTCCATGATTGACTTCAACGTGTCAAAGTCCACAAGGCCAGAGTTGCACAAGCTGCCCTGCACGAGTGCGGATTCTAGGAGCTCAACCATCACCCCTACAGTCCAGATCTGGCCCCTAGCGACTACTTTTTATTCCGCCAGCTCAAGGCTGCACTGCGTGGACGCCGTTTTGTCCAGCTCGCCGTCCAGGAGTGAATTGAACAGCAGTCGGGAGATTTCTGTGTGTCGGGAATTCGAAGCCTCAGAGACAAGTGGCGCATGTGCATTGAAGTCGAGGGTAGTTATATTGAAAAATAATAAAACACTTTTCCTCATATCTCGTTTCCTTATATGCGAATTGCAAAACTTATTGACCGCCCCTCGTATTTTTGATCGCAAATTTTGCATTGAAAATAATAAAGGCCCTGTTCTTTATTGGTGGATATATTTTTTGCACAGACTATTTCGTATCGTGTTTTCGTATTGAAATGCAACATTGTTGTTGTTGGCTACTGCCAGTATTTTAAATGAATAAATTGGGTCAAATATAGAAATATAATATAATTATTATAACACGTTTTTTTCTTGGGATTTGCTGGTGAATAAAAGTTGATTCTAACTTTATAATAAAATTTTTCTAAGGAATTATAGGGGATACTGCAGCTCAATGAATGTTTGGATGATCGTCCGTAGTTTCTTCCCTTTTCCTGAGAGTATATTGCATATGTGATCCCTGTTTCCTGGAGAATGAAATTAACACGATAATAAGAACATAAGAACATAAGAAAAGAAGGAGACTGCAAAAGACCACTCATGGCCTACACTTGGCAGCTCCTGTTCCAGTCAACACACAAAAGATTTCTTACCAGAGAAAAGTCATCAACATTGTCACCCTTTACAGGAGTTCGTCAGATCTAATCTACAATATACATAAAATGCATCCAGAGGATTATGTCCATTCATGCAACCGCAAAATATAATCTTCCCACTCCTTAGAAAAATATATACATATGTACATAAAAAAAAGTCAGTCCCATCTACCAGCTTCATCCATATATTTATCTAATCTATTCTTAAAACTACCCAGAGAGGAGGCTTCTATCACATGCCTAGTGAGCCTATTCCATTCATCTACCACACGATTTGTAAACCAATTCCTCCCAATCTCCTTCCTAAACCTATATTTATCAAGCTTAAACCCATTGCTACGTGTCCTGTCATGTTCACTAAGTATAAGAACCTTACCCAGATCCCCTTTATTATATCCTTTTACCCATTTGAAGACTTCAATCAATTCCCCTCTGACTCTTCTCCTTTCCAATGTATGTAGATTTAGTTTTATGAGCCTTTCACCATAAGGTAAGTTCCTTAGCCCACCAATCATCTTTGTCATCCTTCTCTGCACAGACTCAAGCAAATCAATATCCTTCCTATAATATGGTGACCAAAATTGTACTGCATAGTCTAGATGAGGCCTAACTAGCGCCAGATACAGTTTTAGAATGACTTCAGCACTCTTATTGCTTACACTCCTCCTAATGAATCCCAATATCCTATTAGCTTTATTCCTAGCATTTAGACATTACTTTCTAGGACGAAGGTCTGAACTTACCAAAATACCCAAGTCTCTCTCACAATCAGTCCTCCCTAAAATTCTGCCATTTAATTTATAACTATTCAATGGATTATTTCTACCTATACTAAGTACACTACATTTGTCTATGTTAAACTTCATTTGCCATTTCTCGGCCCAATTGGACAGAATGGTCAATTCCTCCTGCATTACAACAGCATCAGAATCAGCCCTAATGGCCCTACCTAGCTTAGTATCATCAGCAAATTTACTCAGGTCACTACTTATACCTATGTCAAGATCATTAATATAAATTAAGAATAGCAAGGGACCCAAAACAGATCCTTGAGGAACTCCACTGCTAACACACCCCCACTCAGATTTAACTCCATCTATACTAACTCTTTGCTGTCTGTCACCAAGCCATGACTGAATCCACCTAAATATACTGCCATCGATCCCGTGTGCTTTAACTTTGCTCAGAAGTCGTAAGTGTGGCACTCGATCAAAAGCCTTACTAAAGTCCAAGTATAAAATATCATAGTTTTCATCATTATCTGCTGCTTCATACACCTTACTATAAAAAGACAGCAAATTAGTGAGACAGGATTTACCCTTACTAAAGCCATGCTGTGATTCTTTTATCAACTTATGCTTATCCAAGTGATCTCTAATATTCCTTGCTATAATAGATTCCATCATTTTCCCTACCACTGATGTCAAACTTACTGGTCTGTAATTAGACATATTTGTTTTATCCCCTTTCTTAAATATAGGTATCACATTGGCTTTCTTCCATGCCACTGGCACAATGCCACTCTCCAATGATTTTCTAAAGATGCATGCTAGGGGCTCACTTAACACATCCTTACATTCTTTCAAAATTCTAGGAAAGAGCTCATCAGGACCGGGTGCTTTACTACTTTTGATTTTATCAATTTCCTTTGTCACTATCTCCTTTGTGATCAATATATCCTTTAATTTCTCTTCATCATCACCCCTAAAGATCATTGACACCTGGGGTATATTTAGAGTATCCTCCTGTGTAAATACTGAGAGAAAAAAGTCATTTAGCATTCCAGCCATTGAGTCCCTATCACTCACTAATTCTCCATTGGAATCTATAAGTGGGCCTATTTTATCTCTAACCTTAGTTTTGTATAATTGATAAAAACTTTTAGGATCTTCCTTTGCCCTATTTGCCACTTTAATTTCATAATTTCTCCTTGCTACTCTAACTAACTTTTAACATCTCTTGCTAGTTCATTATATCTCTGCCTTAAGTGATCCTCTCCATTTTTTATTTTCCTATAAATGCCCTTTTTAATGCCAATATAATGCTTAATTTTATCTGTCATCCATTTTGGGTCATTATTTTTAGTCCTAATCTCCTTATATGGAATGTTAATCATCTGACCTGTAATTAATTGCTCAATTATTCTTTCATACTCCTCTTCAATTGTAATCTCTTCCTCCTGGTGATTATTGTCTCCACTAACTGATATCATTGAATCTATTCCTGAATTGATTTCCTTGCCTGGTTTCTGTACAACTGCCTCCAGGTAAGTCCTGAGCCCATTATAATTTGCTTTTCTAAAGTCAGGAATTTTAACATTGTTCATGCTACTATCAATACCATTCCATTTCATCTTGAATCTAATTTCACAATGGTCACTATTACCCAAATTTCCTCCAATCTAACATTCATTCCTAACATTCATGACTATACACGCGTTCTCTGCCTGACTTTTATGATTCAAATGTGGTATTGCATGGATGAGAACGATGGGAAATTGGTTGTCACCGATACATTTTATTGTCAAAGTGTGCCTCATGTCTATGACTTCAGAGGTCAAATGAATAACAGAAATGAAAAATTAAGAAATAAGCGTAGTAGTTTAAACCTAAAACAATATTACCAAGGACGTTTATTGACACAAACACACCTCAACAGAACCCAGAAGCGCACATGTAAACATAGGTACTCAGCCAATCCTTCAAATTCAAGGTAATTTTAGAGTGTCAGCAATTCCTCATTGAGTTTTTTGGCAACTAGTTTAGGGTATTCAGATGGGATCAGGACACACTTTAATCAGGTTCATGTACGAGTAGATATTTCACAGTCTGCTGTGTTTCTCAAAATTGGTACTCCGAAAAATATGCCATAATTTTTATTCTTATTAAATTAAAGATAATGGATCGACTTTTATTATTTTATAGCTGTACGATCACCGAAGCTAAGAGCGTGCATTGTCAGGCGTAAGAAACTGTCCAGAAATTTAGAGCTGAATTCAAAAGGCTAAAAAAAAAACAGAAAAAAAACGAGAATAAAGTTGGAGTCGCGAATTTTGCAGTCTTATTGTTTGTGTTTAACCTCCATTAACAAGATTTCTCGTAACGTTTCTAGACACTTTTCTTTTATCTAAAGACGAGATATCTCGTGATAAGCCGTGAAAGGGTTTACACATTTTACTTTTTCTGTCCTCGGTCTCCTAATGAGTCTCGCTCAACGGAAGGGAATGTAATATAGTGCTTTCGAGTGCCTAGTAGCCTCAGCTGTGCCCTCCCGATCCTTGTGCTAGTTTTTCCCCAGCCACAGTACTAGGATATAATGAGGGTTTTTCTCCCCTTTCAATATTTCTCATTGCTTCGTTCTTTCGAATCTCTTAATTGAGAAAACACTGAAAATTCGCTTGAACAACGAGGGCATTTTTATTTATGGGAAAAAATGTGATGGAGGAAAAAGTGCTAAAGGGTGTGCTAGAGGGTAACGGGGTCGGTGTAGTGTAAACCATGACGAATTTGTTCGTTGAAAGCGAACTAAAAAAAAAATAAACTTTTATTTAGTTCTCATTTTCCTGTTTTTTATTTAGTTATCATTTCCCTGTCTTTTATTTAGTTCTCATTTACCTGTCTTTTATTTAGTTCTCATTTCCCTGTCTTTTATTCAGCTCTCATTTTCTTGTCTTTTATTTAGTTCTCATTTTCCTGTCTTTTATTTAGTTCTCATTTCCCTGTCTTTTATTTAGCTCTCATTTTCTTGTCTTTTATTTAGTTCTCATTTTCCTGTCTTTTAATTAGTTCTCATTTTCCTGTCCTTTAATCGTTTGTCCTCAATAAGTAAATCACTTTCCTATCATTTATCTCCATTGACTAATTAATTATCGTAGAATTAATTTGAAATAAATAAATTTAAAAAGTCAAATCCTGATGCAGTTAAATGGAGACGTACATATTCGATAGTTTACGACCCATGTTGACCTTGCGCGGTAATAAATGAATAAATAAGTAAAGAAACAAATAAATAAATAAATTAATAATAAATTAATAAAAAAATATTGGAAGAATAAATAAATAAATGAATCAATTTTAAAGATTAAATTTCTGATGGCAATCGATAGTTTAAGAGGCGGTGTGACCTTTCCTAGTTAATAAATAAATCAAAATATAACATTGAAAATGGAATAAATAGATAAATGAAAAAAATTAAGGATTATAATCGTAGTGGAGTCGAGAGCTGCATGCCGCCCCCTCAGGGGCAGGAGGCATATATTATATATTAAATTAATGAAAACAATTTTTTTCTTGTACAAATTTAAAAAGTAGGTTTTTCGGGGGGGGGGGTAGGCCATTACAATTGCATTATATCGTATTATATATAATTTTTTAGGTAATTTTGAAATGGGGGCTTCGCCCCTCATACCTCAACACCGCCTACAAATAAAAGAAAACTCGTAATATTCGTAATTCGAAAGCCTAACCTTAGATTCGAATCCAAATGGCGATTGCTAAATGTCGTTATTCCTCTTGTTTTTATACTGTGTGACTTGCCTGAGACATCATTAGCCTCACCCCCGAACGCTATTTAAATCAATGATATTTTCTTTAAAATTTGTTATTATTAAAAGTATTTATTATATTTTAATTCAGAAAAGAAATCACTTAGAAATTATGCGAATCCTATTAACAACATGGAGCTAGTTGGGAAATTAGTAACCGAATCATGTAGGTACACAATTATAGCTTCTTAATCAGAAAAGAATATTTCAAATGTTTCACAAAAATATAAATAACTAAACTACATAAACCCCTACGGAACGGATTCTTTCGATGGATTAAAACAACATAACTAATATAACTTCAGAATTAGAAATTTGCCCGAATTAAGTAGTGAAAGTGTTTACTTAACATAAGTTTACTTAGCAGATAATTAAGCATTTGCGTATTTTTTAAAATAGAGATATTTATAACAAAGTGTCCACAAAATTCGCGGGTGGGAATAAATCCAACAATAACCATATATGTATATATATATATATATATATATATATATATATATATATATATATATATATATATATATATATATATATATATATATAATTTATTTTTATTATTTTAATTATTAGTATGACCCAAATTTCCTTTAATTACAGCCATAATTATTCGTGACATTGATTTCACCAAACTTTCACAAATTTATGACGCGATCTTTCCGCACCTAAGTAAGAATTTTTTAATAGTTGTTTTATTTGTCCTTGTGGTATTTCTTTTAATTTTTCAAACACTCGCCACAAGTGTTCCATTGGATTCAAGTCAGGGCTCTATGGTTTCCACTACAAGCATGTTAAAATGCCTCTCCAAATCTCCGTCTCACAAAAGTACCCCCAGAAGGGGGTAAAATCTGCAAAATAGTTACAAAAAGGTTAACCTTTAAATCGTTTACTTACCAGATATATTTAAATGGAATTACATAATTTGTATGTAAAACAATACAATAGTCTTTTGTCCATAATTTATCATTAATTTCATCTGACCAGTTAACTTTAGACCATTGTTCACGTGTCCGATTTTTGTGATCTTTAGCCCACTGAAGACGATTTTTTCTCTTAATATCAGATATATGTCTTTTTTTGCTTTACATACTTTGAAACGTTCATCTTTACGTCCTTTCTAACTGTTATGTGTGATATTTTTTAACTTGAAGGTTAATTAAACTCCACAGTAAGTTCGGAAGCTGTTTTTCTGCGATTCTTTAATGAATTCCGAATAATAGATCCATCATCTCTAGGATACAAAGCTCTTGATCTCTTAATATCGCTCTATAATGGTTGGAACAGCATCCTGAACTTTTTATTATTTTATTAATTTCTACTTCTTGTAGTAGTAGGTACTTCGCCATCCTGATTTGGTGATGGCGAATCCCGACCGGATAATGAAATAGACATAAAGATGAGTATAATGATCGCTGGTGATCCCGAGAGCACCAGGAGCTAGTCCTCTTTGGTGGGGGGCAGCCAGGGAGTATATAATGTTTTGTCACCGAACAGCGTACCGGTAGATATACGAGTATTATGATATATGTGGATATATTAGGTTGGAGACAAAGTTCTTGCGTAACCTTTTTTAAAAGTTTATTTATTTTTAGATTTATTTAAAAGTTTATTTATTGATTGATTTATACAGGGTATACAATTATTTAATGGGTAGTGGCCTAGTCTTTCCTAGGCCTTGCTTTATAGTGCACAGTTACCTAAATCCTAGGTAGACCTCACTTTCAAGTGAGGTTTAGGAAAGCCGAGGCCACTACTCAGTAATTAGTCGGGCACCCTATAATTAATATCAAAAGTTTCAAAAATTACCCATAAAATGACTCCCTTTTACTCTATGATTACAAGGCTCGATCGTATGATTACGCTGCCCAATCGCAACGTCGTATCAACCAAGCATTTGGAGAAGCTACAATAAGTGCTCGCACAGCCTACGATTGGTTTAAGAAGTTTCAGCGTGGCCAATTTGATCTCCAAGAATAGCCAAGAAGTGGCCAGACCCTCAATTAATGACAATGACCGTTTATGCGCCTCTGTCAAAGCTGATCCAAATCTTGACATAAAGCGAGGTGGCTGAGAAGTTGAGTGTCAGCCATACAGCCATTTTGTATCATTTAGAGGAAATGGGCAAATTCAGCAAACTGGACGTATGGATTCCACGTAAACTGACCAACTTCGACCGTTAGCGCCACATAGACGCCTGCATTACACTATTGTCCAAGAAACATCGTTTTGATTGGTTGAACAAAGTGGTTACTGCAGATGAAAAATAGTGTCTACAGTCGAACATGGCACATAAAAGAAGCTGAACAGACAAAGGGGCACCTGCACAACTTCAGGCAAAGGCCGACCGACATCAAAAGAAGCTTTTGGTTTGAGTCTGGTGGGATATAAAGGAAGTGATTTACTGGAAAATGTTAGAATGCAATTAGTCTATCGACGTTCAATTATACAGTCAACAACTGCAACAATTGGAAGATGCAATTGCGTAGAAACGACCAAAATTAAATGATTTAATGTTTCATCATGATGACGGCCGACCACACGTTGCAAATTATACCCATGAAAAACTCCCGGAGCTTGGGAGGGAAGTTCTCCCTCGCCCACTGTATTCGGCAGACTTGGCGCTAACAGACTACCATCTACAGAACTTCTTGAATGGCAAAACGTTCCCAAATTATGACGACCTGAAAACTGCTGTTGGAGACTTCTTTGATACCAAACGAGATGAATTTTATAGCAGAGGCATCCATGATCTATCCCATAGTTGGAAGCAGGCGCTCAAAAATAACAGTAATTACATTTTTCATCGATATGTTTCTGTTGCTGCATTGTTTTGTTGCAAATCATTGTCAATAAAAGTTGTGCGAGAACTTTGTTTTCAACCTATTAGATACCCATTGTGTGTTGTGAAGACAGGAGAAGAAAGTAAGCAGTGTTGCATCTGGCTATGTGTGTGATGAGAAGTGTAAGATCTACCCACCCGAATACACGGCTGAGCACAGCGCGTCCACCAGATCTCTAAGTGCGCTGACGTTTGTCTCCGCTCATGCTGGGATAATACAAACATATTAACAAAATATTCAGACAAATTTTCAAAATATACATTATTATCACATATATTTATATATATGATGCATTCTAAAAATATTGATTAAATATTTTATAAATATCTATGAGGGGTGATTTATGCTTTTGGCAATCCCGATCCTATTTTATTTATCTATAGACCACCACCAGAGATTCTGCCTCGTTTCAGCCCTTATGTTGACCACACACTTAGTCGATCGCTTTGAGATTAAACTTCTTTCAACACATCCATCCAACTTCGATTTAATTTCTTCCCAACTTGGGTTTCTTAAACTATATGCTACTACATTCTTTTCCAAGTAATTCTGTTTTTTTTATGATAAAATACTTAAAAATCACTCTGACTTCTTACACATCCCTTTTCTATGAACACTTCACCCACCAAGTAATCCGAATTGCCACCTTTTTCACTCAAGTGACTATCTTGATATAACACTATACACAAGTTTAACTTACATCTCGTTTCACTTTTTTTCTGATATTCAATGGCTCTATTTCACACTTCTATAATGGTGTGAGAGAGTAATTTTCCTAGACACTCCTGCATTTTACAACCAAAATCTTTAGGCCAATTGGATCTCTTCTCTTATAGTTCATAGCTTCGAATCCTCAATAACTTCCAATTTATATACATTGATCGTTACAATTCAATGCTTTCACGCTCTCCTAATTCATCCACTCCACTTTGCTTTGTTCATTAAAGTCAATACCAAGGCATTGGTGCTATAGTGACTGAACCTCCAACCTTCATTATCATTTCACCTTCTATCTCACATCTCCACTCTCCCATTATGTACACCTTTCATTCGCACGTTCGTTATCAAACACTACGACCCGATCCACATATCTCCCTGCTTTAAGTCGATGATATCATAAATCAACCTCTTATTACTACATCTGAATCAATATCTTCCTCTCTCGCTTTCGCTAAATACTCATTGTACTTAAATGTTTATAATTTTTCTCGTACTTTCAACTATCTTGTTCCTTTCCCTTCTGAATCGGTTCATACTAGCGTGTGTCCACTCATCTGAATGTCTTTATTTCCCTTGTGTTAAGGATTTCCTCCATAGTTTAATATAACATCTCGGCTTTTCACTCCAAATGCCTTTCTGCTACTTCTTCATTCTTAGCCTTTTATTTCCTCTATGAGTCACTATCCTTTATTATTAACACAGGAAATTTCTATGTTATTGTTAAATGATTATTGGCTTCTCATGTTCGGAAATAGGGGAAGAATATATTCCCTTAAAACATTTTTTGCCTATACTCTGACCTAAAAACAACCATTTAATTATTATAAAGACAAAAAGAGTAGTAAAAGAAATAGAATAGCACGAATTACTAGAATACGTACGGTAAAACTCCCATAAAGCTCAAATGCACAAAACTAGAATACCATGAGAACAAATTTGAATTTTACAGCCAAATCTTTCACTATTACTGAAGATGTCGGCAAAATCTATCTTTTGTATATACCATTGTATCTTAAAGATTATCAATTAATTAATTTTTATTTCAGTTCCTACTTATTTAGAAAATGCGAGTATTTTTAAAATATTAAATATTCCTTGATTTCATTCATCCCATTACGTCCTGATTTTTTCTCTACGGTCGCGATCGCCGGTAAACTATTTATATACCTACTTGTGTGCCAACAGGCTACCATCTTTCCTTAAGTTTGAGTTGGTAAGCTTGGCTCGCTCGATTTAGTGGTACCAACCACATACCAATCATTCACATATCCAAGTAATGAGTTTTGGTTTAGTATCATTTAGGCAGAAATAAAAATCACTAGACACTTTAATATTTTTTGATGCATTCTTAACGAATGAATTCGCCAAGAGGTTTTGCTATGGCTGTTTTCATTTGATTTGATCTGAACTGCCCCAATTAGTTGGGGTGGGAAGCTTTGGCGGGACGTTTCCTACATATTTGTGAAATGAGTAACGTTTTTGTTTTCTTTGTTTCAGGAGAAAATCCGAATGCTTCACGAAGACATTGAATACGAAAGAGAACTTCGTCAGAGGGTAGGTTCATTGTTATTTATTTAGGCTGATTTTAATGGAATGTTGGTCTAATGGGATCCCCATCAACTAATACATAAACCTCGGTTCAAAATGAGAGAAATACAAAAAAAAAACACAAAGGAAAACGAAAAAAAGAGATAACCTAAATTACCTAATGCTGACTAAGAGCCTACGTACAAGGAGAAGGGGAGCCCTGTATCATATAAATACAACTCATTCTAGGAAAACAACCTCAGTACCACATAAAATAGTATGGCTCCTAAAAATGTGATTGCACTCGATATCACACATATTCGAGGCTACAAACCATTTTACGAAGCGCCCAGATAGCTGATCGAAGCCCCCATCCCACCTCTTCTTCCCAATTTAGGGGGGTTGGGGGATTTTTGGCAAACACTTGCGAGAGAAATATGCGGTGAATCTGAAAAGACTTCCAAAAGAAGTGCATGAGTCACGCTTGAAACGCTCTAATTTTCAGTTACATGAACTCATTATACAGGTTCTATTTTACCTCGAGATTTAAATACTCAAGAAACTATTTCCTTATGAAGAAAGTGAACAAAATGAACAGCCAAAGTCTACAAGAGGAGCCAGAAAAATACGAAATGAGCTTAATGATTGCATTGTCTACAAGTCCGTATATATATATATTATTTGCAGACACATAAGAAGACGTATCTATCATGCACTTTGAAGATAGGACCATTTATAGCGTTATACTCATGAAAATATCATATAGAGTGCAGATGAAATACAAATATATAAAAATTAACAAAGAAATGTGGACAAAAATAATATCCAACAAATAACGGTTGGTAATGGACCAAATTGGAGTCGTAAGTAGAAGTGGAATATCTTTTTAAAACGAGAGAAATTCCTGATTACCACGATGTAACTGTCTCCCTTAAGAATTACCCTAGAACATGAAAAAAGAAAGGATAGATAATGACTAAACTAAATACGGGACTATTTTAAGAAACAAAAATTTTAATTACGGCAATTAGATTCACCTGAAACAGAAACCACCAGTTCGGGTACATTCAAGTCTTGACATAAGAATTGAATCAAATATCTTAGAATGAAATACAAAATATTTCTTGTCTGTAAAAGTGCAGAAAATTAACATTAACCTCATTGAATGTACAAATTTAATGCCATTAAAATCTAAAAAAAAACACAATAAAATCAATCTATATTTACGATGCACGGTACCGATGGCTAACTCCAAAAAACGACCCAAGAAGATGTAGTTAGCCTATTCCATGAATAATTAATCTAATTTCTATCATTTCGACATAAGAGGTCTGGGAAGTCTAACACTCCACCTCAGCATGAAATTTTTAAGTTCAACGCAGCGATGAGAGATGGTAAAGGCCGGGGTTCAATTCCCTCAAACATACAAAAAAGAAAGCGTTCTAGACGTGAGATTTGCGTCAAGGTTACGTATAGAAGCCGGCACCGCAGGAGTTATTAAAAAGGCTGATTTTGGCTACTTCCTCGTTCATCGGAGATATTCAAAGAAAACATCTCTGAAGTCATTACAATGACAAATTCATCCACTAATTATGTTGAAGACTAACAAATAAATAATTTAGTAAATAATGAACACTATGAGATAAAATAAAGGAAGTTAAAATAAGAAAATGTAATGGTTAAAAGAGACTGATTGGGAGGATAAAGTAGGGTACCATTTATTTAAAAACACATTTTTATTATCTGAAAAATAACTAAAATTGTTTATCTGCATTATTTTTTTTAGCCATATTATTCAGTGGAATTTATATTTACATAGTTTAGTTTTTATTCTATTTGTATCACAAACAAGAAATTTCAGTGACAATTTTTTATTGAAAAAAAAAGGCTAAGAAATAATTAAATTAATATCATATTACTTTATAACACTTAATGATATTTACTTTCCTTTCTACCAACGAATAAAGGCCTACTTCCCATTGAAAATGCTTTAAAAATTGAAAAATTAATGATAATTAAATAAAGTTTAAATGAACAATTGTAAAATAACTAAAATACAATGAGACAGAAGATAACTTACTTAATATGTTAAGAAATTTTGATGATCTCTTAAAGGATAGCATGCAATCGAGTATCACACTTAAATAAAAGCATGCATTACACACTCACAATACATAAACAATGAGTTTTAAAAAAGATTTACAATGAATTAGGACGAGGGGTAAAATTCTCTGGAGTTGCTTTGGGGAATCAAAACTTCCAATTCATTGAGTTCACCAATGCCTCAAAATTACCTTAATTTGAAAACTGAAATAATTATTTTTTGCAGAACGTCCTAAAATACTATAAACTTCCATTGTATTATAAATTGATGGAAAAGAATAGATAAGCGACTAAAAAGTGACTATCTATTAGGAAGTCTGGTTTCTTACCACTCTCTTTTTTTATAGTTGTATTCTAGTCTCTAATTCACAAGGATATATTGAAAGAGTATAAGCAAAACACTCAAAATAGTGAATGATGCAACTACTTTGAATTCCACTTTGAGTAGTTTTAAATAATTTTGAATCCCTTATTTTTTATGTCACCTTTGATTTTGTCGCTTGGGACGTACAGTTAGTATCCTACACTGACATGAAAGAAGTAAATAAAACCCGATATAGTTGTGATAAAATACATTCAACTAAACTTGCTTTATATCATTATAACAGTTATGCTTCTTTTTGGTGGGCTGTAATATCCCATCCTAGATCATTATACCATCCTGGATCATGTAATATATCATCCTAGATTATACAATATACAATCCTAGACCATCTAATATACATCCTAGATCATGTAATATGCCATCCTATATCATATAATATCCCATCCTAGACCATCTAATATACCATCTTGGACCTTATAATATACCATCTTAGATCATCTAGTTTACCATCATAGATAATGTAATACATATATCATCCTAGAATATTTAATATTCCATCATAGATCATGTAATATATCCTATGATATGATTAGAAGGCCCTATTACTGAAATTCTGATTTTATCAAATGGCCATGAACTTCTGAATATCCTTTTCTATCATCATTAGAATGGGCGTTCATTTTAAAGGAAAGGTTAGAAATTTTAACTCGTTATCGAGCTTTCAAATGAGTAGGAAGGCGCAGTTTACGAAGGTTAATTTTTCATAATATATAATTATCGGAAAATTCGGCGAAAAGTTTTAACTTTTCTTATGCCAATTTTTGTCCCAGTAGAGAAATCAGGTTTTCCTTTTTTGCTTGAGGAGTTTGGGACATCTTGAGGAAATCATGGAATTCTAATGATCCCACCTACGGCACTAGTACCACCCCTTCACACACAAAAAAAAAGAAGATAATTTATTAGCTAATGAGCCCAAACACAAGGCTTTAGCTTAAATAGTTCAGCTGTGAGGATTTTTTTTTTAATTCAGAAGAACGTAAAAGTATAGTTCAGAATCCCGTAGACTTTCCCCCAGAAGCTCAGAGATGGAAGAGGATAATCAATTTTAGATTTTTTTTCACTTTAAATAAAAATTCATTGAAAATCAGCTATTAATTTCAGCACCTTCATTCTTATATCACTAAGAAGAGGAGACACAAACACGTCTTTTTATATTTAAAACAAATTATGGTTAGGTCTGATATTAATTGCACAACTGATGAAAATTGATAAATGAACGATAGATGAACGAAATTCATAATTTAAGACCCATTATGTAGATTAATTCGAGTATATGTCCCCATTTCTGACCTTTGCCAAAGAAATAAAGCTCCCATCCACCGAATTGATCTCAAGAATAGAATCGGTTAGGGTGAAATTTTGCCGCTATTTTCTCTTAAACCTGGAAAAATCGACTGTTTTTAAATTAAACTCTTAAATATCAAATTTATGTTATTTGAGGGATGAAATTTAAAAAAGAGGAAGGTTGACGTATATCATTTGAAAGATAATTTAATAGCAAATATAAGGGTATAAAACCACTTCCCCTGCCCACCACCACCATCACCCCTGC
Organism: Ceratothoa steindachneri; assembly: GCA_963969495.1. Classification (NCBI taxonomy): domain Eukaryota; kingdom Metazoa; phylum Arthropoda; class Malacostraca; order Isopoda; family Cymothoidae; genus Ceratothoa; species Ceratothoa steindachneri. Next base: position 53,972,689 of record OZ018325.1, read on the forward strand.
CAACCACAAGCACAACTGTCCCTATCCACTACCAGCACCAACGCACCTGCCCACCACCAGCAAGAACCGCATATTAAAAAAGGACCCCTCCCCACCCAACACCACCGCCCCTTCCCACCAACAGCACCTCCGCACCTTCCCACCATCAGGACCCCTACCCCCTGACCATCAGTACCCTTATTAACCACCACCAGCACCCCTACCCCCTACCACAGCACCTGCCCACCACCAGCAAGAACCGAATATGGCCAAAAAAACAGGACCCCTACTCACCCACCACCACCGCCCCTGCCCATCACCAACACCACCGCACCTGCCCAGCATCAGGACCCCTACATACCCACCACGAGCACCCTTACCCACCACCACCACCGCTTCTGTCCACCACCTCCTCCTCCTTTTCTGTAAATCTAACCAGTGGTTTCTCTTCTTCATCTCCTCGCCCTTCTTACTTGCCTCTCCAATTCCAGGTTTTCAAGAATAAGTAATAGAGAGAGAGAGAAGGAGAGAAGGGGAAAAATAAAGAAAGAGGAGAGAAAGAGAAAAATAAAGAGAGAGAGAAGGAGAGAAATAAAGAGACAGACAGACAGAGACCAAGAGAGAGAAAGAATGAACAAGAAACAAAGCATCAAATTTTATGCCGAATTTTCTCACGGCGCAGCCGCTTTATCAATATAATTCTTTACTTAGGAGACAAATTTGGAAAATAACTGGCTTCCATTATCGTTTATTCTTGACTGATGATGCAATCCATTCATTTCCGAAACCTGTCTCCTAAGTAAAGAATTATATATTGTTTGATGCAAATAAAAACTCCATAAACTGTGTCTAAGAAAAACGAGAATGCATCTATTAAATCACACTATAGTCATCAAAAGCCTCATAGGAGAAGTATACGTTTTGTTCCGAGATCTGTTTAGAGCAAACCTTGTTTTAAAGATGTATAAGATGCAGAAAAACTCAAACTAACCCTAGAAAAGTAGCATACTATCTTTTAAGGTTTGGATAATTTTAACAAGGAAATATATGATAAAAGGAGGCTCACTTTTTCTTTACAATTAAGAATATGAGTAATTAATGTTTAAATGGAATGACCACCACTTTTAAGCAGCTAAATTTTGAAGTCGAGTGAAAATTTGGTTAGTTTCGAAATAGTGGACGGCTGTGGTGTTGGAAACTACACACTTAAAATTTTAATATAAGCATTAAAGGGAAGGAAAAAAGAAAGAAGTAAAATTGTATTACACGTGCTTGACAAATTCAATCCTCTTATATGAGCCTCAGAAAATACTAGAGGACAAAACCTTGTTCAAAATATCTTCTAAGAACCAACATGTTCAGACTCTTTGAATCTTTTAGGCCAAACATCGACATACGAGTATACTCGTATCTCTCCAGCATCAATTTTAAAACTTATAAATTCGCTGTCTGAGCCAGTTACTATTAAAGTAATTAACAAGAATTAGCAATTTATTAATATATAAAGCATAATTATTCCCCCCCCCCAAATATTTATTAAAATAAAGTCGTCCCAATAAAACCTGATGAAGGAGAGGGACTTGAAACCAATTCTGGAAGTATTCATTTCGTATCCTTTGAAAAAATATTATCGTAGAATTGTTTTAAATCATTTCTTGCAACGTTTCATTACTTAATAATCTCATGTCGACAGGTTGAGCGTGAGAAAGCCGATCTCAGTGTCACTGTGATTCAACTTACAGAACGCATCGAGGAAGTCGAAGCTGGTGCTGATGGACAAGTAAGCACGCTTTACCATGTCCTGTAATTTGGTTTGGGAGTATTTTTTGGGGGGAGAGGGTCTCTACCTTCTCCTATACTTTTGGTTTGTGGGGATGGAAATTTCAATCCACTATTATCTATCGAAAAGATAAAATAAGAGTGCCTTCACATCAAGATACTTTCCCATGCGCTGTAGTTTTGTCTATCTGTAGCTCTGAGTATAATTCAGAATGTATCGGGTGAAGAAGGACTAAATGCAATGAATATACTCGGAATATTCATTTACCCTTCCCTTGTGTTTTTCGTTTCACTATTCCCTAAAAAATTCTTAGGGATTGTTGTGTAAACTGTTTAGATTTATTATAGTAGGAAAACTCATTCCTTAACGTCGTTGAATTAAAATTTTATCAAAATATTTACATTTTCTACATGGCCTTTACCATAAAGCTTTCTTTCTCTGTAAGACCATTTTAGCTGAAGTCCTTTGTTAAACAGAAATCCATGGTTAAACACAAGAGAAGGTAAATGACAGGCAAATAAGTGGAATGAACAGATATCCAAAACACTTCCGTTAAAAAGGGGATGGAAGGTTTTGTTTAGTTCTCTCAAGCAATACCATATATTGTTAGTAGAGAAGAGTGACAGGATATAAGAGATTGTAATAGTGTAAAAACGTGGTTCTGCGTAACAAAATTTAGTCTGTACCATTCAATAGAGGTTTACAAACAACGATCAAAGTTAGATTGGCCATGTTTATTACCACCCTCATAATGATCTGTTCTTTACAAAGTATTTAAGAAAAAGTGGTAATTTAAGTGTCGTCTTTCCCTAGTTCGAAATCAACCGCAAGAGAGATGCTGAATTGTCCAAGCTCCGAAAACTCCTCGAAGATGTTCATCTTGAGTCCGAGCAGACGCACCACATGCTCAAAAAGAAGCACCAAGAGGCAGTCATTGATTTCCAGGACCAGATTGACATTCTCAGCAAGTCCAAGGCGAAGTAAGGAATTATTGAAAAAACGTTGAAACTTAAAGGACTGACAATAATGATATATCTGGCAATAGCAATTGGCCCAGAGTAGTTGGTTCGGAACTAACTAGTAAGTAGATGTAGTACGAACGACTGTAAGGTAATATCTAATAGGTCTCTTCACTATTCATGGGGGCTGTAATAAACTTTAATTTAATACTGAAAATATATAAACCTATCACATTATGCACTCATATTGGAAGGCGCAGGAGTCTTGGAACTGTGGACTTAAAGTCGTTGTAAATATTAAAATAAAGCTGAACTTTTCATGCGTATACGAAAGTAGTTCATGAAGTTCTTAGATCAAGTGGAAAATAGACAAAAAAAAGATCCCTTTCCCAGCATACAACCATCAGCATTCATCTCTCTATTTTTCATGATCATTAAATTACACAGTAACTGTAAATTGTTCTTCTCATAAAATATGAACTATATACAAATCCCAAAACCACTGTGCCCCAGTTCTAGGTGGTAAATGGATTGTAATTTAGTATAATTCTAAGCCAGGACCCCTTTTATCACTACGAGCAGCCAGAGTGGGATTTGATTTTGAGTTTAGCAATAAAAGTAGTGCATTCTGTTTCACCTTGCTAATTAAGTTTTCACAGCGGTTTTCATCCGGGAATTCTTCCCCAATACAAAAATATATTAAAATTTATTCTGTTTAATTACAATATATTTCTGTGAAATAATAAAGAAAATAATGTTTCAAGTCATAACTATTGCAATGGTGCTTCGAGTGGTTCATTAAAATCTTTAATCCTTATAAAAAATTTGTTTCTAGCGGGTTTTCAAGCCACCTCTTATACTCAAGTGTAGGGTATTTTTTTGTGTGCTACAGTATCTCTTGACATACCCAATCTTTTTATTATTCTTCTTCTGCATATGTATTAACTTCTTTCCTCCTGTTGCTCCGTTGCTCTTTCTTTCCCCACTGATCCACTTCAAATTTTGATGGTCAAAGCTTTACTCCTTTCCAGTTGGCGACCAAACTTAATTTAGAGAAAATAAACATGCAGACCTTTTCAACAATTAACTACGTTTTATCATTATCTTTCTCTCTTAGAATTGAGAAGGAAAAATGCAAGTTCCAGCAAGAATCATTTAATTTAGGTGATCAGCTTGAGAGGGCGACACTGGAGTCAGCCAACTACTGCAAGACCATCAAGTCTTTGAATATCCAAATCCAAGAGCTGAGTATTAAAATCGAAGAGCTCAACCGTACTGTGGTTGACCTCACTTCTATCAAGCAGAGAATTAGCGTTGTAAGTTTCCATTAACGCAGTACAAAGTAGTAGTTCAGTATTATTGGACGCTCCCCCACATTATCGGGTGGCGTGAATTGGAATTTGGCTCCAGAGTACAGCCGGTGGTTTGCTGATTGCATAGGCCCATGGGTTCATAAAAGTAAAATGACCTCATTTATTGACTATAAATTTACATTTTCAGTTCCTTTTAGAGTTTTCGGATAAAGAAAAATACCACATATGAAGATGGGAAAACTTGCTGTAGAAATTCCTTTAGGGGTTTTATAGGAAAATACAATTATATGTTCACTTAGAGAAGGACTTATTGTACCAATCCCAAAGAGGAAACTAACTGATATTTCATTTGGAGGAAGATACCTGTCAAAAAGGCAATAGAGAAGTTAAGTCAGGCTGTTTACTTAAATTGAATTCACATTGGTACCAGATATGCAAGATGTAATGAACAGAGATCAATCTAATGATAATCTTGAGACCGAGGACTTGTGATGATGTAAAATATTACTAATGATTCGAGTTTCTCTGGGTAATTAATTTTCTAGGTAATTGTTTATAAGATAGATGTAGTGCGTCAAGAGTGAGCGAAAGGACACTGTGTTGTAACTGCAGCCAAAAAGTACCCAAAAGCAAGCGGTGAAACAAACTCAAATCACAATTGATTATTAGGCCTAAAGATAAGATCTCGGAAAATGATGTTCAGAAGGAAAATAGAGAAGAGAGAGAGGATGTAAATAAAATAGTGCACAGAGTCCCTGAGGCAGTTATAGATTATTAAAAGTGTATTTGGGATAAACTAGAATAATACGAGTACTATGTTCATGGTTTCAAAATTTACAATAAAAAAGAACAAGGAGGAATCGAATTTTGTTTTTTGTTGTTTTTTCTTATATATATATATGGAAAATATAATCTCTCGCTTTGAAAAAGTGGAACAAGTATTAGTTCTTTTGACATATAACCAGATCGATTAGTTCATTTTAATTATGATAGTGAAAATTTAATATAAAGTGCAGTACATCAGACACTTAGAAAGTCAAATTAAGTAGTTTTATATGATATTATAATATATTTGGATGTTCTATAAGCTATTGGACAGATATTTATGCGATACACAAAAAAATATACTAAGTTCGTCCACCAGGGTTGTTCATAATTTGTGTAGTTAATTGAAAAACTAATGATTTAGTGTATAGTCACTGCTAGACCCTCTCTGTGATCTACTATTTATTTAAATATTGGTTAGTTTTCAGGTTCCATGCTTGATTACGTATGTACTGCACGAAAAAAATAAGATTATTTCAGCTTGTGAAGATAGTGAAATTTCCAAATACCTAGTTAACTTTATTTCCCAAACGTCTGTGTTTTAGGAAAATGTTGAACTGTCGAAGGTTGTAAACGAATTGAAAGTTAAGATTGAAGATGTCACCTACCAATTGAAGAGTGCCAGCGGTAATGCTGAGGAATACAGGCGCAAGTTTGAAGATGAAGACAGGGTAAGAATGATCGAGAATTCAATTTTAACTTTATAAATTGAAATAAAAACCGTTTTGTCGTTCAGTTCCAAAAAAATTAACTCGTTTGTAGGTTAAAGAATTGCGTTAATTAATAAAATGGAAAATTAGCTTATTCATCATACATCAGAACCTTTTTGCAAGTCAATTCGTCGCGTAAACCATCCTGTAGTCATTTAGAAAATCGCTTTATTCACTATATCAACACAAACAAACGACTTGCTTGTCCAGAAGTATAATAGAGTTAAGTCAACATCTATGTGTGATATCTGAGTTAAGTTAATACTTTCGGTTTTAACCTGGGGACCATCACACTGCATCAGACACACCTGAGGGACGCTCATCACCCACGTCAAGCATATGACTGTATCCCGATGCAGTCTGAAGATGACTAATTACTATTTTAAACACTACCATTACTGCATGCAGTGCAGTTTTTCTTACTAACAACACTTGTTTATATCAAATATAGAGGCTAACTTCACCCATACTAAAGCTTATCAACCCCATAACTATCTCAATTTCAGCGGCGCAAGAAGCTAGAGAATGAACTGACTGTACTGGGCGCAGAACTCGCCAACTTGAGAGGTTCTTACGATGAAGAATGCGAGTTTAGGATCGACCTGGAACGCAAACTGAGCAACGAAGCTGCTGTCTCAGCCCAGTTCAAGAGCAAATACGACATGGAGTGCCGCGCAAGAGTTGAAGAAGTTGAAGAAGTGAAGTAAGTTTGAGTAGGTGGGGTAGATAATCCTATTTTCTTAGACTCACGAACTTCCGTTTTAGCTGGGATCATGTATCTGGTAGGATTAGACTGAGTTATCATCTACCCTGCTCAGTTAATACGCATATATTTGTGAATCAAGTAGATGTATGGAATGTGCTGGATATATGTGATGAAGAAAAGACAAAAGAGATCGTCCAATGGGTTAAAAAAAAGGTCGCAAATGTTTGCGTTATGTGAAATGAATTGGAATAAATCCTTGGGTGAAATAGAGTGCGAACATGTGTGGTTGTGGTGGTAGAGGTAAATAGGAAGTTCTGGAAGGAAATGGGACTGGTCGTGAATATAATTCGAACGGGAATAAGTTGACTGTGGCTGGAAATATGAGCGGAGGAATATGGGATAGAGTGAGAAATGAAATAACTGGAGCTATTGCTACAACTGGCGAGAATGAATATAGAGATAATAGTAGGTTTCGATGCCGAAAGAAATGTGTGGGCGATAACGTTCTTCTATGCAATGATATGGAGGTTTATGATTCTTAAGCTTCGAGTGAGTAAGAATATGCATGCAGTGTGCGCTGAGGTGGAAGTTGTGAGAGATATGGATACGTGCTATGATGACCACAATTTGGCTGTGTAAGGTTAAATTGTGTGGGTCATAAGCAGCAAGATAGTGTAGTATCAGAATTGAAAGGCTATTGGAGTAGCAAACAGAATAAAATTATAGAAATGATTTTGGGAGTAGTGTAATAGCTTTACATGAGCATGCGAGAAACTTGGAAGATAAAGTACAATGCTGAATACGTAGAATTAATGTAAAACATTCAGTGGAGAGGAAGCGGGACTCTTACTTGGGGACGTTTCATAATAAAGATAAGCATGACAGGAAGATGCATTTGAACGTATACACGATGACGCCATGGGCATAAAAATGGCGATTAGTCAAAGTTAAAAAAAAAACACAGAAAAGGAAGCATTAAAATGAAGATGAATAACATCACACATCGGTACAAGAAGTTATATTTGAAATGAAAAAATTGAGAAACCAAGAGAAACATATTTGTGTGAACATCATATAAGAATAGGAAAATATATATTTGTAGTGAAGATGTTAACAAAAAGAGTTTGAGTGTTTTGAAGAACGCGATAATGTGGATATGCAACTTTAAGCGAATGTGAATATGATTTGATTTTAAGATGCAAACAAGGTACTGCAGCATGTCATGGATTTATAAGCATCCCTGAAGTTGGTGGTGTTGCAAATAGTTGTAGATGTTAAATATAGTGGTGTTTACGTTATAAAATAGATCTAGTTGTTGATTTTTCAGGCATTTGAGAGTAGAACGATTGAGTCGCGAAAGAATGCAGTGGTAAGCACACCAGACAAAGAATTATCACGTGACATGTTTAAAATAGTTTAAACTACATACCTAATTTTTTGTCCGCTGACCTTGGTAACACTGTATAAAATGGAAAATGAGATAGGTGATTACAGGAATTGTAGGCGAAAATATTTGTTGAAGTCGTTCTCAAAAGTCTCGAAAGTCGAATTATCGAAAGTCAGACTTCCGAAAGTTAAAATCCTGTAAGTTCGAAATCCCTTAAAGATGGGACTTATTCAACTTTTTCTTATCTACATAAATGAAGTGATTTGGTTTTGCCTCTATTTTTTTCACGGTTAGTATGTGGCCTACTATAGTTTAGTTGAGGGTTTGCTATATTATTACTATATTTCCTGCATTTTACTTTAACAATTTTGCCAATAGCTATAATCTATAATTTTAAAAATATAAAGGAGTTATATTAATTTCAAATTATAAAAGAAGGGTTGCAAAAGAAAATCAGAGATCGCGAACAGTGATTAGAAGAGAAAATTACATATGAGCAATTGCCCGATTATATTCCAACTGGTCGATGGCTTTAGAATATTTTTTCCTAAATTGGTCGATGTTCACAATCTTAGACAACGAATTAAATTCTTTAGTCACATTGGTTAAGTTAAGTTAAATTGATATTTTGGCATTAAATAGCCGCTTGCGTTCAATTTATCACAGCATTTTTAAGGTTTCAATTCCACACATTACTTCCATTTTATCATAGGGTCTAGAATAGACGGTCATTTTAAGGCAAATAGGAAACCAATGTCTACTATGTTTGAATAGATTTTTTGGTGATTGATGATTTTGACCTTTTGGCCTTCCCGGATTATTTGAACTTCTTTCCCAAAAATCTATCTAAAAGTTTGATTGAACGAAAGTGAACTGTGAAGATGTGTAGATTGAGTGTTTGAGGGTGAGAACTGTGTAGATTGAGTGTTTGAGGGTGAGAACTGTGTAGATTGAGTGTTTGAGGGTGAGAACTGTGTAGATAGAGTTTTTGATGGTGAGAACTGTGTAGATCGAGTGTTTGAGGGTGAGAACTGTGTAGATTGAGTGTTTGAGGGTGAGAACTATGTAGATTGAGTAATTTTGGATGAGAACTGTGCGGATCGAGTGTTTGCGGATAAGAATTTAGTAGATCGAGTGTTTGCGAGTGATACCTGTGCAGATTGAGTGTTTGCGACAGAAAACTTGTGCATATTGAGTGTTTAAGAGAGAGAATTGTGTGGATAGAGTGTTAGGGGTGATAACTGGGTAGATCGATTGATTTGGGGTCATAATTGTGTATATCAGTTGTTTGCGGTTGATAACTGTGTAGATCGAGTGTTTGCGTGTGTGAATATGTAGATTGAGTTTTACGGGTGACAACTGTGTAGTTCAAGTGTTTGAGGTGATAACTGTCTAGATCGAGTGTTTCCTGGTAAGATATGTGTAGATTGAGTGTTTATGAGTGAGAACTGTGCAGGTCGAGTGTTTTCAGGTGAGACCTGTGTAGATTTGAGTGTTTTCAGGTGGGGTCTGTATAGATAGAACGTTAGCGGGTTAGAGGGTTAGAACTGTGTAGATCCAGTATTTATGTCTGAGAACTGAACACATTGAGTGGGTACTGGTGAGAATTGTGTAGAAATAGTGTCTGCAGATGAGAACTGTTTAGATTGAGTGTTTTTCAGTTAATAATTGTGTAGATCAAGAGTTTGCGGGTGAGAGCTGTGTAAATTGGATGATTTTGGGTGAGATCTGTGTAGATTAAGTGTTTGCTTAAACAGCTGGCTGTGTAAGTAAAGGATAGAAGTGTAATCTTGGAAAAGCATGTCAGCATAACAATTGGGACCCATTCGGGCAAGTAAACTGTTGAAAATGGTATGAAAAGAATTTAGGTTGTAGGTAAGACGCATATTAAGGAGAAAGATGGTTAAAGTGAGAAGTTTGCTCTATTGGGGGATGCGAACGTTGTGAGACAAGAGTGGTTGTATAACATATTTGTGAACTACTTATGAAATCAGTTTACACATGAGTGAGGACGAGGGTGTAATATTGATGTGCAATGGGCAGATATGTTTGCTGTTATTGTAGGTGTATACTGATGACCGACCAGGTGCTTGGGGTTGAGAGTAAGTGAAATAAATATGAAAATGATGGTCGAAGGGTCTGGCAGGAAATATGGAAGAAGGAGGAGGAGACCGAAAGTAAATTCAGAGAAGGGTAAAGTGATGGTGGTCGGTGTCCAAGAAGAGATGGAATGTAATATCAAAGTCTGAGGTGCAATCCTTGAGCAAGCGCCTATACTTTAAGTATCATTACTGAGTGTGGCACAAACGCGCCAGACTGAGATGCATGTTTTGTATGGTATGAAATTCTCAAGCAAACCAACTGTTAGTGAATATTATGGGGTTGCCTGTCGATTATAAAAGATGTTTGTTAGTATGATTGTATAAACTCAAGTGTATGTAAGAGAGATTATTGCGTGGTAGGGAAAGTAAGGTTGGATTGAGAGCAGTGAAAATGAATAATTCGATTGAAATGTTGTGTATGAAAGGGAAAGAGTGAGTAAATGATTTTGCATGATATATATATGGCATGAGGAAAGATGTGGATAAAGTGGATTCCGATATTCGTATTGGCATTAACGAGAATAGAGCTATGAAGAAAATATGTGAGAGTAAATGCTAAGATTTGAGAAAGAGTTAGAAAAACGTGTTTTATGTGAAGTGTTTGAGAGAGAACTAGCTTACAGGTGTACATGGAATGGGTCTGTGAACGGGTGCCCTAGGGTCATCTGCTGCTGGGGATGGTCTCCTCAAAGGACGAGATTCTACAGCGCATAGCATCATATTGTTATGGAGGGAAAATTTGGCGTGGTGGATTTTTGCTTGAGCGGACATAAAGGGTAATTTTAGTGGCTCTGATGTGCGGCAACCACGCCTTGTAGGAAAGTGGTTATGATAATAAGGATGTTATTATTATAATTATTAGTAGTGATTAAATGATGACCAGTGGACACAATCCGCTGCTTCAGTTCTCAAAGGTAGTGCAATTGAAGGTAATTTTTTGTTACCGTTGTGTCTCAGGAAGAAGTTGACGATCCGCATCATTGAATTGGAAGAGACGATCACTTCGCTGTCTCAAAAGATCACTCTGGTAGAGAAGCAGAAGCAAAAGTTGTCGCAGGAAATCGAAATTCTCATCCTCGACCTCGAGAAGGTGTGGTAAACAGCGTCAAGCGGGGAGGTTACTGAAGGATACCGCGTTCATTATTCGCTAACAAAGTCCACTCTCGCTCTAAGTTACCATCTGGAAAAATGGTCTGAGATTTGGGTAGTTTTTTTTAAGTCAGTTTGAGTTTAATGGTCTGAGATTAAGGTAGTTTTTAAGTCAGTTTGAGTTTAATGGTCTGAGATTCAGGTAGTTTTTTAGTTAGTGCGATGTTAAAGGGATTGGGGAGCTAGCAGAGCTATGAGTTTAACGGGATGGTTAATCTAAATTTTACTGTAATTTAATTAAAGTCGGAGTTGACTGAGTACTTCCGAATTAAATGCTACCGAATCTGGACGGGGAAGGCGTGTTTTTCCTCAGAGCTCTTAAAAGAGCTTAGGTTATGTTTTATATTAGTCCAACGTGGTTCATTGGACAACGCCCCCTGCCTCGCACGCTTTAGGTTTGGGTTCGAATCCCGGTGGAGGCTAATGTTTCCATATATATATATATATATATATATATATATATATATATATATATATATATATATATATATATCAATAACCATTGCAGATAGGGACATCAAATAAAAAGAAATGAAAGAAGAATCCATTATCTATAAAAACTTATTCCTTGTAAAAATCGTCTTAAATTCATTTAATGAGTAAATAAGCTTTTAAAAAATAATATAAAAAAACATGTTTATATTTTCTGAATTGCAACCTTTAAAAATTTCAACATTTTTAAATTTAAATTTTAATGAATGGTTCAATATGCCCTCCTTTATGGTTATGGCCAATCACAGCCTGTAATCTTGACATCCGTTTTGAAATTTTGTTCTTTCCTTCCGCTTCCTAACGGATCAATAAAAAAAACATGTTTTTACATTGTTTTTTTTAAAGGCTAATGACTTTAAGACGATTCTTACCAGGAATAGGTATTTATAGGGAAATGATTCATCTTTCCTTTGTTTTTATTTCATGTCCTTAACTACAATGGTTATTGAGATATTGCTTCTCAAAAACGGTCCATTTTTGGGGGGAGGAGGGGGAGGGCACCCTGGATTTAAAGACGGAAATAAACTAACTAATGAAGTTACTTGAACTTACCCATGCTTAGGTTAGCGGCAGTTTTTTAAGGTTGTATTTAATTGAAGGGAAATCCATTTTGAGGAATATTTGACTTAGGGATCACAATAAATTTCCCACTGCCTTCTCTTTCTTCTTACTCATCCATACCCGCAGGTGAATTTATATACCTGGTCCTCGTCTCTCCTGTCTTTAAGTGTCAAGATATCAGGTGACATCTGGAGGTTTGTGTACCCTCCAGGCCCCAACACACGCTATAATCTTCCCCGTCCCCCAAGCCTTCAGGATGATCTGCGGCTAAAAATCTTCCACAAAATCTCAATCCTCACCACTTTCTTTACAGATCTTTCCTTACAAACTTTCTGCGTGATACGCCTTCGTTGCTATTACTCTTTAAATTCGAGAGAACAATTTTCGACTCTGCGCTCCCCATCCTTCCTAAAGAGCTCTTGTTTCCTCCAATCGGACCAATCCTCCTCGAGTTCATACTCCAGTCCGTCAATTTCCTCTTGTTTGATCGACAGGCCAACGGCAACGCTCGTGAGCTGAAGGGACGTCTTGAGAACGTTGACCGGGAGTACAAGACCCTGATTGTGAGGCATGAAGAACTGAATGTCATCCACGAGCAGACTTCCAAAGAACTCAAGATCAAGGTCAGTGACCTCTCCAAGGCCGTCCAGGACATCGCAACCCTTAAGGAATTGAACGACCGCCTTGCATTGGACAACAAGAAACTTGGCAGTAAGTTAAAAACTTCCGCAGAAGGTCTAGGAGAAATTCCTAGTTTTTATATTTTAGTACACTATTACCCCTCCATAACCACAGTGCCAAGTGCCTGGACATAACGTGTTTCAGTGCCATATAATGGTAAAACAGAGGATAGTAAAACAATGGATGAAACTTGAATTGAGGACCTTGTTCCGTTTGTCAGTACTAGTAAAGTTCGTAGAGTGACCTGTCTTATCTGTTAAGGTCAGAAAGGTTTTGGAGAGTTGCGCGTCCTCCCGGTTTTCAATTCTTAACTTTGCGCAATCAACAGCCTATCAACAGCCTCGGTGCTGAAGAGCCGGATCAAATATGGATAGATAAAATACTGCTTTAAATAATAACATCAGAATTAATAACAATCCAAGAAGAAAAATCGGTAATAATTTGGAGAAGTAAATCTCTTCCGCTGAATCCATGTTGGAACAAAGAATCGAGGAACGCGCAATAGTGAAAGACTTAGAACAAAGTTAGGGAATTGGCTTCATTAAAATCTAGGTCTTTTCTCATAAAAAATACCCAATGAGTTGAGAGAACAAAAACAACGACAGGGTATTGCCCCTACAGATACCGCCCAGAAGTCTAGTCATTGCCTCTGTCCTCTAATTTCAGACGAAAATGCTGACCTCAAGGGATCTGTGAGTGACCTCAGTCGAATTCGTCATGAGCTTGAATTGGAGGTCAGACGCCTAGAAGCCGAAAGGAACGAGCTTGCCAACGCCCTGTCAGACTCTGAGAGCGTAAGTTTGCATGTTTTCTTTTGTTTGTAATTAAGGAAACTAAGAAAACGGATATGATCAACGACGGGATAAAAAGCGAAAAACATACATAAGTTTATAGAATAAAAAGAGTGTAAATGAAGAGAAAAGGATAGTTACAAGGGTTAAATATAACAAATAGCTCATGTTTTATCTTGCTAGCCGAAAACTACAACTACACTTATATAAAACACTAGTCAGACCACTTCTCACATACACATCACACACTCGTAGCAGCGAGTAAAACATGGCAGAGGATATCACAGCGCATTCAGAACTCTGCTTTAAAACGCACATGTACACACGCATGACCACAGTACACACACAAAAACAACTAATACCACTCAATACATTACACCCACACCCGGTTAACACCGCAGTTGAGAAAATCGCAAGAGATCACACATACATACACATAGACGCAAGACAATACGCTGCGATGGCATTAAGATACCACGCAACCCTCGGCCACCCTCAGCAACACCTATCCACACATAAGATAACACCAACATAAACAACGCGTTTCCACAGCACGCGCCTCTCCTCCCACTCCCCAATTCTCCAGCTGTACTAGTAGAACCATATCCCACTACCTTAAACTCACAATAACACCCGACATCGGTGCCTTTCAACTTTTCCTATTCCTCTAAAGTTTTTCGAACCTTTTTCTCTTCTACTGCACGATCAATCTCCTGTGGTCTTTCACAGTGATCGATCCCTCTACTGTCCTTTCTATTCACAACTATGGACTGATATAATGCATCGTCGTTCTCAAAGATTTGAGCTGTGAAGATGCGCTAGGAACTTGCTGAAGATGTTTGTTCTCACAATGCAAAGTTTAAAATGTTGGAAGCTAATCCTGCATGGTTGAGAAACCGTATAGGTAAAAATTTTCCCTGGAGCACGACCTCATGACAGAGTTGGGACAATGAGAGGATGTCTCTAGTTAGTTTCTTGATTTATGGAATAAAAGGAGAGGGGGTTAAATATTGTGAGAGAGGGAGGGGTAATTGAGATAATGGCGATAGAGAAGGTGATGGATTGTTGCGTGCCAGAGTAAACGACTTCTCCTGATCCATAAAAATAATAAGTACGAAATGTAAGGTTCTTGACACAAGAAGAGTATTATACATTGTAGCAGTTTCATATAGGTGCTGTAGCAGATTAATGGTGCAGGAGAAAGGAGGGAAGAAAGAAATAAAAAGGTGAAAAAAGAAATTCGATAATGAGAAGAAATCATGTAAAAAATGGGTATCAAATATTTTCATATACACCAAATTATAACGAAAGTTTGAGCCAAATCCCTACAAAAGAAGGTATAAAATCCACAAGAAATAGTTGCATTTATGCTAAAATTGGTTAATATATATAATTTCCCCTAGGATAAATTGACCTTGTTTTGGTCTTAATTAAATGCATCAAGACTGAAAGAAATAGGCAACAATGACAGTCTCGATGTTGTTTCTATTTTGTCACAGGCCCGCAAAGATCTCGAATGCCGGTACGTGAAGGTCAGCAACGAATATCAGACTTTCAGGATTGAGATGGAGAGAAAATACGCAGCCAAAGAGGAAGAGCTTGAAGTGGTCAAGTGAGTACCCTTATCTACTTTTACTCCTTAAAGACAGTGGGGGTATTTCTCCGTTTTAATCCTTAAAGACAAAGTAATACCCCGTTTTACTCCCGAAAGATTGAGTGAGTCTTTCTCCGTTTTACTCGTTAAATACTGATGGAGTATTTCCCCGTTTTACTCCTGAGGGACTGAGGGAGTATTTTGCACCACACAAATACTAGTGAAGTAGTAATTAGACCTAACAAGGTCTTTGGAGTTTGAGACTAAGGAGAGTCAAACTGTTTATGATATTTGGATCCTGGTAGACTTAGGGCGAGCTTTGACTGGTCAAGATAGTTGAAATCAGACAAAGTGAAGATAAAAGTCAAGAGTAAAGATATTTAAAAGAAATCTTTTCTCAGTGGAGTTAATCAGTAAAGAAATCCCGAAAATTTCATATTTTGGGGGGTGGGGAGCAAAGGAGAGATTAAATTGTCAGTCTGTTAAATTGAACATTTTTTTCCGACTTGGTAATAAAAGTATGAAAATAAGAATGAGCGACCATGAGAGCAGTTTGGGTTTATGGCAAAGAAAGAATAAGACTCAATAAAGACATATTACATACATAAAATCAGTGAGGGAAAGAGAAAACCAATAAAGGTGTTATTTATGTTGAGAATGGATGTGGAGGTTTTATATTTGTCTAGAAAATTAAAATCTTAGCATTTCTATGCCATCCATCTATGTGAATCTACTGATGCGACCACATCAAACTTTTTTTGGTTGTTTTATGGGGGGTATCTAGTTGAGAGAAACTCATTTCACTCACAAAGTATTATACCTTATCTCTTACTGATTAGCTAACCAGAAGAAAACCTGATCTCTTACTGATTAGGTAACCAGAAGCAAACCTGATCTTTTACTGATTAGCTAAACAGAAGCAAACCTGATCTCTTACTGATTAGCTAAACAGAAGCAAACCTTATCTCTTACTGATTAGTTAACTAGAAGAAAATCCCATATCTTACTGATTAGATAACCAGAAGCAATATCTGGCTTTTAAACATCAAAGAATGACCCCCTCATTTAGAACAGCAGCCTTAACCAACTCGTCCCACATGGCTGTGTTAGTGGGTTCTCCCAGTAATCCGACATCCTGGGTGATGATGCCTGTAAAAGGGTACATCTAATGCTTCTCCCGTAGAACTCCGCCACAAGTTGGCTAGGAAATAGCAAAGGACCCCCTTCCCTTCACTTTAAGGGGGCCGGCATTCGTTGTTCAACAGGGCATGTGTAGTACTGCGCACCCATCCGGCTACTACTGGCAAAACTATTTTATTCAGGCTACTTATCTTTGTATCCCTTAGTCTTACCCTAAATTCACTAATTCCTTTATCGCTGTCCGAGCTCATTTCACATTCACGAAGTCATATGGACTACAACTATACTTGAATTGTTGAACAAACACTTTTAAACCTTTATTCATCAAGACAACCCTAGCCGCCTGACAAAGATACCTACCTGCTAGAAACTGCTTTGATGCAATCCATACCAGTGGCTTAACTCAAACCTTTTACTCGATAACATCCCAACCTACTTAACACTATCATAAACCTTCCTTTTAGATTTTATTTCTTAGTTGTAAACAGTTATGTCAGAGATGTTCAAACTATTGTCTCACATGTAATTTTAAGTAAACCTCTTCCATGCATTTTAGTAAAATTCAGAGCTTCTTTGGCTCATAATCGCGGTGGATCATCACAATAAATCCAAATTATTTGGGATTTTTAGGCAAAGGGAAGATGTGATGGTGTAAAAACTTCTACATCTGGCTACTATTAGAGAAAATAAAGGGTATGCCAAGGCAGAAGATGGGGGTTTGAGAAAGACATCTACAACTAGCCACTATTAGAGAAAAACCAGGGTATGCCAAGGTAGTTGGCCAAGAGAGAAGATGTGGGATGGAGAAAGACATCTATACCTGGCCACTATTAAAGAAAAACCGGGGTATGACAAAGTTTTTCATCAAGATAGAAGATGATAGAAGATAGAAGAGAGAAAAATCTACACCTTGCCGCTATTATAGAAAAGCCGGGGTATGCTAGGGTAGTTGTTCAAGAGGGATGAACTGACAGTAACAAAAGAATGTCGAGGTACCATAAAAACATTGAAAGTCTTTTAATGAGAGATTATTCAGACCAATCCCGATTCGTGGTTTGGCTTCGTATAGAAAAAGAACTTCCCATCTCTGCTGCAAGCTTGGGTTTTTCGCACGTTTAACGCCCTTTTACCCATTGTTCGGTCTATGCAGGCCCATAAAAGATATTGCGATATTTAAAAGAGGTTCAAAAGGCAACTAGAAAGAGAGAGAAAGAGAGTGGGGTCGGAAGGGAGTACTCTTCCAGTTTTTAATTGTAGAAGTGGCATTACCCTTACTACCGAGCTTAGGGTTGAGACAAAACTACCAAAACTACCGAATTGAAGCAAAACTAGGGAGATTTCTGAGCTACCCTGTAGAGAAGAGATGGATGAACGTGTTGGACAAAATTACCTGCCAAAGCTCTTTGGAGAGCGTTCAGGAACATGAAAGCTCCAATGGAGCTTGAACAGTAGCTCCCTGCCCTAATGACTTCCTATACCTAAATAATAACCGGTGTAAAATGAGGAATATAACAAACGTTGGAATTGGAAGTGGAAACCCCAGGTTATGCCAAGGAAAATCAGCAGTGTTCCACTGCCTCTGGCCAGTAGCAATATACCACCTGGTGTACATACAGGGCGTTCGGGCTGAATTTAACGTTTTGCATTAAAGAACGCGGCAATAGATGTACTAAAAAACAAACGAATATCAAATTGATTAAGTCAGAGAGAAAATAGTTTACTCAAAGTAGCCGCCCTCAGCTTCCACCACGGTCTCAAGACAGCTCCGGAACTTGGTGCAAGCCTTCCTCGCTATGTTCCTGCGAAGATCTTCGAACACATCGTTGATCGGCCAGCTCGGTCTTGGGATTACAGGCACAGCGATTGGTGGCTTTCTCAACCGCGCCAGACAAAGTAATCCATGGGATTACAATCTAGAAGGGGAAGGGGGCTATAAAGCCAGAAAGTGGGGCTGGTGAAGACGTTTAAATTCTCCGATAATCACTTCTGACTCTCCAGCCAAAGTTTGACCATAATATCAGCAGCTCCACATAGCCGTTTAAATTTAGCCTAAGATCCTGCTCAAACATATGGGGTGACATGGCGTCACCATCACACACCCCAAGACCATCACAATTTGGTGAAACTTGTTCATCATGATACATTGTTCTGGGTGTTGTTAAACTGGTCCGGTCAGAAGTTATTTTCATCTGAGAAGAACCAGATTGTCCTCGGCTCAATAGGATACTTAAGCTATTTCAGGAGCTTCTTTGCCTTTGCTAAGCGGTTTTCTTTGGCCTTGGCTGTCAGAATTTAGCCCTTGAGTCTCTTGTACGAGTAATGGCGAAGGTCCACATTCAGGCCCAGCCTCATGGTGGTGACTCCAGCACCTATCTTTCTCGCTAAAGCCAAGATTCCCTTGCCCATGTCTTCTATCACCTTCTCCTGCAGTTGTTGGATGAATACCGGGGTGCGGACGCAATCGTACCAGTATTTCGCCATTTTGCCTCGGTCATGGCGTATCTCTACCGGATAATGAAATAGAAATAAATAAATGTCACTATGACCATTGTTGAAGAGCTCGGGGGCACCAGGGACGTCTCCTCTTTGGAGAGAGGTGCCAAGAATTATTATGTTTTTGACACCAAACAACGTAATGGTATGAACCTTGGTCGTCCAGGGGAAGGGGGAGCGGGACATGTTTCGCGTTACAGGTATGTGGATATAGATATCCATAGACACGATTCCTTGGAAGGGAGTTTGAATGTGTGTGTTGTGCTGCGAAGGAAATAAAAGCAGTGTTGTAATTGGCTATGTGTGTGATGAGAAGTGTGAGATCTACCTAACACAGTACGGGGATAAGCACAGCGAGTCTACCAATTGATAGACAGATATCTACATGTGCTGACGTTTGTGTCCGCTCATGCCAGGATCAAACCCGGTACCACGACGTTAGAAGACTAACACCTTATCCACTCGTCTAATAAAAGCTCTTGCGGACTCAGTCAGAACGTCACGTGCGTTACTTTCTGCTGACCATGGCTTCATAGTGTCCGTTGCAGCTGCCCATGTCACGTTTTACAGTATTTGCAGTATTTACAGTGTTAACAGAGCATTGGGCACCAGTTATGATATAGGCCTTTTGATACCCGACGCGAATCATAATGATGTAGGTGACTCGTTTGCAATATTCAGATGTCTTTAGGTTCTCCATCTCAGCTAACTTTTTTATGTTAAATCTTTACCTCATATGATATCCAACGCCCTTGACTCTTCAACGATACATGAATATGTTCCTAATAAAAGAGATAATAATCGTCAAATTTAACCAGAACACCCTGTAGGTATCGACAGATAAAATATCAAAGATAAATTACTCTAGAAATTCACTGGGACCCTTCTTCTAAACCAGTTACTCTAACTGCAAGCAAATGATAGAAATTAGACGAAATACTACGTGATTGAGTAAAATGGAGGGGGGGCTCTAATTAACAACCATATATTCTTAATATTTTATTTCTTCCTTAAAAAACTGTAAATCATTGGAAAGAGTAGAGTTACGAGTTTAGTGGGCATTGCAAAGGTCCTGTTACACCCGTACCGACGCTTTCAACAGAGGGCACGATGATAGATTTGATGCAGTTAAAAACTTTTTATTGTTTTAAGATAAAAAATATGTTTAAAATATAATATTAATCAATGTGGCCTCCATCGGCGGCGAGCATGCGCTCACGGCGAGATCTGAAGGACGCCGCCCCGTTGCGGACGAAGTCCTTCCTCATGGTGGCCCAAACGCGGTTGACGGAGGACTTCAGCTCGTCGACGTTGCTGTGGCGGACCTTGGAGGTCTTACCCTCGACATGAGCCTACACGGTTTAGTTGATGGGATTGAAGTCAGGCGACTGCGGCGGCCAAAAGTCATTCGACCAGAAGTTCATTTACGACCCTATATACTCTTGCAGGGTCTTGGCTGTGTGGATCAGGGCACCATCTTGCTGAAACACTTAGTCCGCCTTCTTCGTGACATATCTCACCCAGGGCACGACTTTTGTCCCCAAGATGTCCCTGTAATCGATCGTAAGGAGTGTAACAAGACTTTTGCGATACACGGTACCTTCTTATTCACACATACTCCATCTCTACCTCTTAAACGCATTCTTTCCTTTCAGATTCCTTTCACTTTTAATTATCCGTTCCTTTTCACCTTTACGTCTTCTCATCTATACATCAACCAATTTAACCTTACACACCATATGCATGTGGTCAAATAATTCCATGATAACCGAACAATCATACTCTTAACTTTCCCTATCCTTTGCCCAACGCAGATGTATTTTTGTGTATCCTTGTGCTGAAGTGTTTGATACACTTCAGTTTCTTTCAGCACATAACCCTACCACCTGCTCTTAATTTTCATTCTCTTCGGGTATACAAAAAGCTCCAGTTAACCCCTCTTTCATTCTTTCATCTCTGCATCCATTCAGAACTTCTATAACCACCAACCGATACCCATTCCCAATTCCATCCCAAGTCATTCCAAAACATCTCTTTCTCAGCTTCCCTTCTACCATTACAGGGTATATACACTAAAACCAACCCTTGCAGATCTCACCTTCATCCACATAATTTCAGAGCTTCCACCTCCATCCATAACAACTCTATCATGCCACTCCTCACTCAGAATAACTGCCAAATCCTCGTTACTACTACCACTCTGATCCAGACTTGATCGTACCCCATCCCACAAAAACTCTTGATTCCCTTTCCTGTTTGTATCACATAGAGCAAGCATATGAAACCTCCCTCTTGTGAATACATTGGTTACCATTACCGCTCTTGGGTATTTGTCTCGAAGGGACAAACTTTCACTTCCATCTGTGGACCCTTATCCGGATTCAGTCACCTTTTACGATACCCGATAGAGAACAGTATGGATATTCTTCCTGCCTCAAATTTGGCACTCTAGTCAAAATCACAAATGGGATAAAACTAAGTCCAGCAACAAGCTGTTCAATTTAAGGTGCCATACGTGCATAATATTATATCAAGAAAATAACTAATCTAGCCTAAGTCAATGATCTAAAATTCACAGAGTCACAGCAGCTTACTCCCCCCCCCCCACCCTGTCCCGCAAAATCGGGTAGAAATATACAAGATTAGAATAAATCACAAAGGTAGATGAGGCAAATTCGATGCCTATAAGTATTATTGTGAGCTAATATAACTAGTGATGGTGCCCCGCGAGAGAACATGTGAAAAGCCAGACCAAAGCGGGGATACGACTACCTTACCCTCGCTGATGGCAAGGAATTCTAAGAGAGAAGCTTTTGATTTGAGCCGAGCCTCAACGGAAGGCAAACCTCCATTTCCTACTTAAGACAGACCAGCTTGAAGGCGACGAAGTCGGCGAAGAGAGATCAATCGAGCTGTAACGTTGCTGAGTACCGCAGTTGAACAAAGGTGCTGTCATAAGGATGGAGGGAGAGAGGGGGAGAGTTAAGCCTGTAGATATGTTTGGCTCTCTTATTTATCTAATTTCTTTTAAGGGGGGGAGAATGCGGCTCGAGGGTCGTCCCCCCTCTGTCTCCCACCTACGATCAGGGAAGGACAGATGAGGAGGAGGCCTTCGGCCGACTTACTCCTGGAGAAATTCCCACACTTCTGACCTTCATTTCAAGTGAACCGATGAGGAAGTGCTTATTGGGAAGTCCGGATCAAGGCTTAGTCGAGGCTTTATAATGGAAAATGGAAAAATTTATTTTTCGCTCAAATGATTCAATTAAAATAAACCTTGTTGAATGTTCATGTATAAGCCAATTTAATAACTTTTATATTTCCCCTGGCCATTTAAAAATTGATGTTGTTATGAAAAGACTCATTCTTAAGAAATTAGCTTTGACTCATGTTCCTATTTTGGGGGGACAATTTTCATTTTTATGGGAACCCGATTTGTCAATTTAATTATTGCATTGATTTTGTATGAACATTATTTTATTTCTCTTCCTCTCTCCTTTTCCCTCTCCCCTTCGTTTCAACTTACTTCTCGTGCCTCTCCTAATCTCCCTCTTTAGACTATCGATTTATCCGTTTATCGTTTTAACCCTTTCGGCTCTATTCTTGATTCTTTCTTGCCTCTCGGTTTGACCTTGCTAACTGTTATAACTAAATCTTAATGTGAATTTACCCATCCCTCTCCTACTTCCTCATTGGGGATTTCTTGTCTTAGAGGCGGTCCTTTATCTTTTACTAGCTTATATATATATACCCTTATTATATTATTTTCTCTTGTAGTTATCCTTGAAAATGAACTGAATAAAGTTCGAATGTACTTGGAAGCACCTTTTCATTTTTCCTGCGGGACATTACATTCATTGCAAACCTCACGTGCTACTTTGTGAGTTATTAATTTCATATATATATATATATATATATATATATATATATATATATATATATATATATATATATATTGAATTTGGTGTACTAGAGAGTCTTCAAAATGTCCGTGGAAAATGGAATAAAATTAAAACAAAAATAAGTATAAATTTTATTTTTCAACATAAACTCGTTTGAGGTCAAAACGTTTACCTTTGAAAGAGATGATACCATCCATTTAAACCATTTCTATAAAACTGAAAATGACCTCAGATTGCTCAGTAGCAAGATAAAAATGAGTCTAGCTTCGAAAATACTTATACAAACGGCGAAAAATGCCATGAGATGTAAGGGGCACAAAGAGTTTATTAAAAACACAAAAACAAATCAGGGTAAACCACAGAAATTATAATACAAATATTTTGAAGAAAGCTTTTGAAAACAACAAATCACTTAAACGGAAAAAAAACATTACCTAACATTTTCAAACAGAAAATTTAAAGATAGGATCATTGTAACAGTTGAGAATATTATCAGGAATTATATGATAATAAATGGCTATCTTACAACAGATGATAACTCATTGAATGAGGAAAAAATCTAATTGATAAGGAAAGATGAAAATTTCCACGCACTTGGGAAATGGTAATGGCATGGGAAATGGTAATGCGCCTGAGGAGGATGGAGGTACAATTGACATTATAAAGACTTAAGTGAATAACTTGTTGATCAAACTTGTTTACAAAATGTTTTAGGGAAAGTAAGATCGCAATGAAATAATCCAAAGCACCCGTTGCACTTCTTTAAAAAAGGTGGCAGAAAAGAAATAAATGATTAAAAGTCCAATAATAATTTTATCAGCAACATATAAATAATTTTTAAAATGTCAAATCCGCCACCTAACACACACGACAGAAATCAGCCACAGGAACAAGGAGGTTAGGGAGTAAATATAATACAAACAATTATAACAATTTCGTTTAAAATAATCTTTTTAATTAGAGGGGCTAGTTTAAAGAGACCGGGGGATATATTTAAAAGCTTATTTTATACGAAATTGTCCATTTTAAATCTTAGTCCTTTGATTTATTAAATTTTTTATAATGTTTATTGAACTATGTATTTATAATTGCATATGTATGTATGTATGTGACTTATATTTTTACATTTCACACACACTCTCTCACACGTGGATATTTTGGAAGAGATCTTATCAATATGTCTTTACCCTTCGGTACCTGAATTTAATCCCACTTATCTTATGTTTTTTTTCAATTCTATTTTTCACGCCTACTCTGTTTTGTCTCCTTTCGTTGTACGTGGGCGGAGCTTCTTTATCTATTCCTTGAGAATGAACTGAACATAGTTCGAAAGTATTTGGAATCTGCTTTTCATTTTTCTTGTGGGATTTTCTGCTATTATATACATATATATATGTTATATATATATATATATATATATATATATATATATATATATATATATATATATATATATATATATATATATATATATATTTTTATAAAGAGAGAGAGGGTGTTTGTAAATATTTGATATTATCTGAGATGTAACTATACCAGAAACTACATAATTTAGGCAAATGAAGCATAACATGTCAAATGTTTAGAAAATAATATCCAGAATATTTATATGAGAAATTCAAAGGTATGTCGCTTCCATGAACGATTTCACAAACGGGCCATACATACGATTCTTGGAGATGGCTCAGAACAATTCGATTTGGCGAGTCCTTTTCCTGCTCAACAATGCATCGGGATTGTGTACTTTGCCATTCGTATGAAATCTGGTCTCATCACTGAAAACAAAACGTTCATCGAATTCATCTCCTTCAAGTTTATGTTGCATATTAACACAGAATTGTTTGCACTTTTGTCTGTCATCTGCACATAAGGTCTTAACGAGATGCAATAAGTTGTATGGTTTTATTCGCAAGCATT
Source organism: Ceratothoa steindachneri (assembly GCA_963969495.1). Taxonomy (NCBI): domain Eukaryota; kingdom Metazoa; phylum Arthropoda; class Malacostraca; order Isopoda; family Cymothoidae; genus Ceratothoa; species Ceratothoa steindachneri. Next base: position 53,997,170 of record OZ018325.1, read on the forward strand.
TCCTCAGGAGAGTACAAATTACCGTTGAAGGAATGTAGGTTCTCAGGCTTGATCTTCTTATAGACTTCTTGGGAGCTTTGTGAGAGTTTTTGGCCAACCTGCTCGACCATTTCTTCCGATGTAGGTTGTCGTGCACATCATTTTGCCTTGCCAAGACAACCTTCCTCTTTGAACATTTTGTACCATGTGCAAATCTGCATTGCTGTTGATGTATTTTAGAGAATTATCTCATAAATGCACTCTGCACAGTCGTGTTTGAGTGTTCGAGCATACTCTAACACTGTAAATGCCTTTTCTTCTCCAGTAAATGGCATTTCTATACCTGAGAAGATAAAAACAAAACAAAATACATTAGACATAAGACTTTAACAGACTTCCCACATATGTTTTTCAAATTTGAAGTCAATTGCACGAGAATTGATGAAGTTATTAGATTGAGAAATGATATGAATTGTTTAGAAACACCGTATATACTATATATACTAAGTCGGCTCAGCGTAGTGGCTAGCATGCTTGACTTCTGATCGAACGGCTTCCGTTCGAAACCTTCTCTGTCCCATATCAACTCTCCCTAAGCCAACCCCGATCTTCATATTTTAAAAGTTAATACATGGGTATCTTGATGGGTGGCTCAGACTTCCCACCCTCTATCGTTCAGATGAGTGAGGTCATGACACCAAACCTCAACTAAAGGTTAGCTGTTCGTCTTTCCTCCCGTGCTTATCTCTCTTTTGGCTCATGTTTGTTTGACCTCCAACAAATGACTGACTTCAAGCATTCAAACGCGTATCACTTTTTTCACGATCCTCGTTTTTCTTTACAGCTGTATTCCAATTTATAAAACAACCTAAGTATTTCTCAAGTATAATAATAATGTGTGCACGCAGGTATATATGTGTAGGTGCGTGTGTATTTAAGCGAGAGACACGTATATGAATGTGTTGAGCATAAGTTTACAGTTATCGAGTTATTTGGAACGCACCCAATTTTATTTCGAACTCGTGACGTGTTATATATATATATATATATATATATATATATATATATATATATATATATATATATATATATATATATATATATATATATATCCAAACGTAGGTCCCTACTGAGAAATAAAGCCATCTTAAGTGAGTGCAGATCGGTGGTCGAACTCCTACCATTAAAAAAAACTCTTCCTTGTGATAGTCAACATTTTGGCTCTTCATAGGTTGTAGTACGTTGTATCATTTCTTCTACACTTAGGTAGTCTCTTTTTGGTATGTCTCTTATACTCGCCATTTTTTCCATTATAATAGCGTTCTGTTTCGCACGTCTGAATCCATGTTCTTTTCTACGAACGAGTACCTTAGTTCATATATAAGTTGACATCCTGACCTGGTTCAAGTAATCAGTGGTGATGTGGTAGTTGTATTGCAGTTCCTTTGTTTTCTTTCTCCATTGTCAATTCTATTCATACACCCTTTTCCTTCATTTTTCTTATTCTTTATCCTTTGGCCACTGAAATGATCTCGTTGGTTAGTTCGGCTTTCCTTCTATGACTGAAAAAGGCTCTAATTTCATACGAGTCATTATTTAAAAGAAAAGTCTTTGAAACTTTCTTGATCACAAATATAAAACAAATTTATGATTCAACTGTGATTTAAGCTCAGCCTCGGAATTTCGAACATTCCTGTAAAAACTTGACTGAAACCAAATGATAAATGAAAATTCATATTTACTGTTTGCATAAACAAAATCTTGGGTCAATAGGATAAGCGGATGCCTTTGCTAACTTTACACTTAAGTTTTCCTCTGTTTATTATTTCCCAAATAAACACTTAAGATTCTTATTTAATTTTTGAACAAAGTTAAACTTAATTTTGAGTAATCAACTTCAATGTAACATCAATAATTCTATATTAGTCGATTAAATTGGCATACTTAATGTGTGTTTATTTGGCACGAGATTCGATGATGTCGAAATCAGAATTATTGGATCTTTAACTTTCGATTAAATTTCACTTTATCCATTTTATGAATAAATCGAATTTGAATTGCATTAATCCCATTAAAACTCAACAAGGGGAAGATATCAATCGCTTGCAAGGGAAGAAATATTTTTACTAGTTCACTTCGTGAAAAATTCATTGTCCGACCATATTATGACCTGTTCTTTAGGTTACTAGAAGTCTCTAGTACAATACAGTACATGGCATCTGGTGGGATATGAGGAACTATGTTATGTGTATGGTTTGGACTAAATGGTTAACCTCTTTTCTTAGAATATTTCTATTTATATTTAATTGGATGTTTTACAATTACTTTCAATCGCAAGGCTACCGCAAGGCCGCGCTTTCCGTTGGCAGACAACCAAATCGAAGCTCAAAACTAGTTTTCCTTGTTTTTTTTTATTTAAAAGAGATTATAATTAGATAATTTAAATTAATTGGGGTTCCATAAGTGGGGTTTTCAGTTAGTTATTTGGAAAAGTTTAAAAATATGACAGGGTTTTCTCAAAATTTAGGTTAGGAATTATATTTGGGCCGTTTCATTTTGGTTTTCTCCCAAGTTTCATACTATAATTTTTTGTACTTTCCTTTTATCAAGAAGCGAAACTGTTTTTTTTTATTAGGTAAAGTTAGGTATATATATATATATATATATATATATATATATATATACAATTTATAGAAAATAATTAAAAAAATATAAAAGGGGCCTCATTTTTGTTTCTTACTGCCAATGCCATCAGCCTATTTCATTTTATAATCATATTTAAAAAGCTTTGCAGTTATGCAATTAGCACAATTTAGTGACTTCTTATGACCCCATACCCCGATACGCCAGGGGTATTATTAGCCTTCAATAAACTATGATGGAAAAAAAATTTCATTCCTCAAACTTCACGACTACCTTGCATCAACTGCCAAATACCTTAAAGTACTTGTCTTAGTATGAATTGTTCCTAAAGGCAATGAATGTACCCTCCGACAATTCAGGGGTATTTTTCATCGACCTTTTTCTTCATCACAACATTTACTGTGTCTATTGCATTTTTCTCTTCTGTTGGCTCTCCTCCACATCATTTATTCGCTGGGATAGCCCCCCGAAAGACGAGAGTGGATCTTAATTTCCTTAAAAAAAATCGTTTTCGACGAACCCTGAAGAATTCCTTGCTAGAATCAAGTGCTAAACACCCATCTAAATTCAATGCTCTTTTTTACAAACGTTTTGGAGAGATATTTTAAAATGGACTAAAAAGTCCCTCTGTTGCAAATAATCGCTCTCTCTCTCATCAAATCGTAGAAAATTGGTTAACCATACCCTCTGTTGGGGTATAATTGATTAACTATGCCCTATGGTCGGCTATAATTTAATAACTGTGCCCTATGGTGGATTATAAATGATTAACTATGCCCTGTGTTGGGAAATAATTGATTAACTATGGCCTATCGCGGGGTATAATTGATAACTATGCCCTCTTTAGGTTATAATTGATTAACTATATACTATTTGAGGTATAATTGATTAACTATACCTCTGTTGGGGTATAATTGATTAACAATACGCTCTGTTGCGTATAATTTATTAACTATACCCTATGGTCGGCTATAATTTAATAACTGTGCCTTATAGTGGAGTATAATCGATTAACTATGCCCTGTGTTAGGAAATAATTGATTAACTATGCCCTATGGCGGGGTATAATTGATTAACTATGCCTCTGTTGGGGAATAATTGGTTAACTATCCCCTCTGTTCGGATATAATTGATTAACTATACCCTATGGTGGGGTATAATTGATTAACTATGCCCTATGGCGGGGTATAATTGATTAACTATGCCTGTGTTGTGGAATAATTGGTTAACTATCCCCTCTGTTCGGATATAGTTGATTAACTATGCCCTATAGTGGGGTATAATTGATTAAATATGCCCCATGGTGGGCTATAATTGATTAATTATTCCCTTTGTTGAAGTATAATTGATTAACTCTGCCCTCTGTTGGTGCAAAATTGGTTAACTATCCTATCTTTGGGGGTATAATTGATTAACTATACCCTCTGCTATGGTATAATTGGTTAAATATCCACTCTTTTAAGGTATAATTCATTAACTATGCCCTATTGTGGGGTATAATTGATTAACTATGCCCTATTGTGCGGTATAATTGATTAACTATGCCCTCTGTTGAGGCATAATTGGTTATTATCCCCTCTGTTGGGGCATAATTGATTAAATTTCCATTTGTGTGATATAAATGGTTAACTATCCCTTCTGTGGAGTTTCACGCATTGCAACTTATTTCGGGACGTTAAAGAAAATAAACCAAAAAAATTATGAAAAATATTTACATCACTATTACTTTGAGGATCGTGCTTTTCAAGTGCGAACGCTTTTACCTTTTCTGACTAGAAACCATATATAGTCTCTTCATGGACGTGATGTCATCATGGTATCTCTCACCATCCTCCTTCCTCACATACTTCATCCAAGTATGTGAGTAAACTAGATATGAATGCAAAATACTCACTTTCAAGGACATACGACAGCCCAAGTTTTTGAAGCACTCAATGATTTTTGCTACCAACCGCTTGTAGTTTGGATCTTTGTAAATTCCTAAGAATCTTTATACTGCACCACATATTGCACACCGCTCTTATCTTTCGACTTTGGCCATCGCCCTTTCAAGTTTCTCACACTTCAACATTGCGTTTACTTGTGGTGCACCAAATTTACCAACCACCTTGGATCTTAGCCTCACAAATTTTGAAAAAATCATGCGGATTTTTTTAAAGGTTTCTCCTCCAAAATATAAGGCCTGCAAAAACTGTTTTAGCAATCCGAATTTTAATAAGTGGAGGCAATACAACCTTCAAAGGCTCCACAAGATAATATCTGACAACATTTAACTTTGCTGGTATAATTCATATCCCGAAGTCCACTGAACTTTCCGGTAATGATGATCTTTAGCTCTGTTATCCCATAAGCAAAATAAACATGAATAATTTGAGTATAGATCTTGCAAACCATGCAAGAAAGGATGCATCTTGAAGTCCCCGCAAACATCCCACTTAAGTTCAGCAAAGTTGATTTTATCAAGATACTCTTTAAGATTATCGTAGTCTTCATTTCCTTATACGGAGTGTGCAAGAAGGCAAAAATGAATATTGATTTCCAATGTGTAGTAATACTGCTTTGAGACTTTCCGTTGAGTTATCTATGAACAGTCGTCATTACGCAGGGTCATGCTTCAAACCAACATCAGTAAACAAACCATTCACATCTTTGTAGGGACACAGATTTCCACCAACATCAAAGTAAATTTCAAATTCATTATGTCATTTCCAGTACACAGATATCCTGCAGCAGTCTTCCCTTAGTATATTCCATTCCTTCAGCCTGGACGTTAAAAGTTCAGCTACTGACTTAGTGAGACCTAATTTCCTGATCAAATCATTCAGTTCACTTTGATTTAGAAAGTGGTGGTTCGTATTTATTCTTGGCACGAATGTTTCATCCATTTCTTTGCTGCCACTACTTGCAAACTCTTCTGAAGAAAAATCCATTACGTCTTCTGGCGAAAGAAAATCATACATTAGCAACTACATTCTACATAAAAGTACAATTTATGTAGAATATTACGAGAGGTTCTTCTACTTACATTTTTTGGTGGACATGGTACTATTATCATCATGGTAGACAGGTGCTACAGATAATGGTATGTCTGGATAGTGAAAAGCTTGTCTTCTTTTAACTTTCCTCTACTTTTTAACATCTGTCATGTAGAAATAGCACTCATCATGGTGGGTATTCTTCTCTCTCTCTCTCTCTCTCACTCTCTCTCGAAACTCTGAGAATAGCACCTGCCAACCATCCTTCCTGATTAGATCGATAGTTTCCACATATCATATTGGAGGTTCATGGTATTTTTTCCTCACCCATAGCACTTTTCACGATTTTGTGTAATGCTTTGTCCCAATATATTATCCACACACGTAACAAACTTTGCATTCTCTCGTACTCAGAATTAACCCTTTACTGCCTATGGAGACATTTTCGTCCCCTTATGTTTACATACAATTCTATGGAGAACAATATTGACACATGTGCCGGTGAGGACATATTTGACACTTTCTGACATCCATTCGCTACCAGTATCTGGCAACTTCAGCAACTGTCCCGCCATTATCAACAATATACTGAAAGGAGAAGCTAAGATTCTCTCATGGGAAAGAATCTGAAACAGATAAAAAACATTCAAGTGCGGTTTTTAATAATATATAAATCAATGTATTTCTGTAATAGGTAATGATGCTGAAAAAAATAATAACATTTTTGGAATCATCTTCGAGAATTGATTATTAAATAGTAGATAAAACCTAATAAACAAAACTTTTGCAAAAAAATGTTAGATAGTGTTATTTTTTTGGTCATCTAACTGTTTGTTTAGGTTTTCTATTTTACACTAAAAAAAAACCTCCTGATTTTTTTTTAAAGAAAGAGGTTAAGTTATGGTATGTAAAAATATGTAGAAGCTACAGAATCCCGAGTGAAATACTCAGGTAGCTGTACAACCAGCGCGATCCCAGTACAGAAAGTGTAATAAGTTTTAATGTGTGGCATTTAATCTTCATATTAAGCAATAAACTATATTTCTCTCCATCTTTACTTCTGTTTCATGTGTAAATATTATTACTTCTACTTTTACTCCATTAAGACATATAGAAATATATATGAGGGTATTAATATAATACATGAAATATCGTCTCGTCTCTTGGCAACATTATATCTCCCTTCTCTTCAATCCCCCAATCAACATCGATATGTGTCAATTGGAGACTCTCCCGTTACGTTATGAAGCTTTTTGATTCCGATCGATCGAAGCTTTATGCATACAACTGACAGCTGTCGGAGGGAACAGTGTATTGAAATTGGCTCTGATGTAACCATCAGAGTCCCTTCTAAACCTCTCTTCCGGTGAAAAGCGTCTAAATGAAACCTTAACAAGCAAATTCACCAATCTCGTTGAAAGTGGACAATGAAGTGTCAATTTTGGGTTTTCTTTCCCCTAATATTTTTAGTTTAGTGAGTCATATACCTAAAATTGGAGAGTGACTCCGAGAAAAAAAATGGAAGAAAACGGAGAGGGAGATTTGTACGATTCTTACGAGTTTCAAGACTCATTAGACGATCTACCACCGACCGAAGAACAAGATTTTTACGATTATGAGGAATCGTTAGTGAGGCGAACGCGGCAGATAGGCGTTTATTGGAAAAAGCCAACTACTAAATTGTACCAAGATAACTTTGGTTTCAGTGTTAATGGCTACCAGCCTATGATAGATTTCCTCGATGCGAAAGATGCCGGTGGAAGTGTAAATAAAAGAGGAGTTCATTTGCCATTTCTTGAAGAACGGTGCTTGAATCGATTCAGTGCTAAAAAACCGGTGATATTCTACGATAATCGTGACATTGATAAATATATCGCAAAAGGTGAAGCTATTCGCAGGCGAATACGTCAAAACGACGCTGCCGGAGCCAGTAACGTTATTCGACGTACTCATACGAACTGGTCTATGACCAAAAAATACGTTCAATTAGTGAAAAATTCTTACGTAATCGATTATAGGAAAATTCACAGTGATAAAGGGGATAGTGAAGAGGAAGAGGAACCAACTCCTAGTTACGTTGTGCCCACTACAACTAACATAGTTACCAGGACTGGCCCTTCCTTAATACCGAGATTCCTATTAGCAGACATGGATTCCGCCGTTATGATAGGTACTTACATTCGTAATAAGATCGACCATGACCACGAAATGTCCGCAAGAAGAGAAAAATTGAAAGCCCTAGATGACCAATATGAGGACACGTTGCAAAAATTGTCCCAAACTGTTGATCGAATTAACCAAAGAACTGAGAGTATGCCTCGTATCGTATCGCCCCACGGAAACATTTATAACCCGCAGGATTTCGTAGATCTTACAAACAATATGGTGTACGACAACAGAGCTAAACGCCAGCAGGACCTTCACCGACTCTCTCGTAACGTGAATGCGCTCACGGAAGGGGGTGGATCGTATCGTTATGGGGCAGTCCCAGGTCCCTATGATATGGAAACAGAATTGTATCGAGTAGACCCCACCATCATGGCGATTGCGAGACGAAATGCAGAAGCCGCCATTAGAGTCAGAAATAACGTGAATCTAGGGTTAGTGCCGATTACCGATGACGACGACATCAGTGACCAACTGAGAAAACGATACTTGCCGAAGAAACCGTCCCATTTGGATTTAGACGACCTCCCCCCTACCCCTCGAATTAAAAAAGACAAGGCAGATTTGATTTCCGACGTTCAAAGTAGAGTGATAAACAGAGCCCGTGAAATGGGGGGCATCTCTGCTGAGTCTCTTCGTATCAGCAATAGAGCTCGTTACATGAACACGGTCAGTCCCAGACCAGATACTGGGGCTGTAGATCTAAGGGTACCCCCTTCCAAAACGGAGAGGAACATCGTCAACATGGCCAGAAGTCTAGCTTATACCGGCAAGCCAATTCGCCGCTACGATGTTGATGAGGAAGTTGATGAGCCTGTGTCCAGTCCAAATACCAACATTACTAAAACGTATTGTACTAGAGAATACGAAAGACCAGTCCCTCAAATTCCTTCCGATTCCAACAGAGTTAGGAACGCTGCCATCAAGGCACGTACCAGAAATACTTTACTTGGGAATTAAGTGGTATAAACTTTTAAATTTTAATTATTTTTTATAAAAAGGCACGAAGCATAGTCCAGAAATATTTAGCATTAAAGAAACATACAAATAAATAAGATAATTAAACAATTCGTCAAATTTATTTTATTTATGAGTCTAAATTAAAGCTTGGAATGCCCAAGTTGCATAGCTCTTTTACAATGTACTACATAATCGCTAAGGGTCTGCCTATATATCAAATTTATTTGGAGTTAATACTAGTTAGGAACCCCGTGATATAGTATTATTTAATTTTTAAAAAAAATTGTGTTGGCGTCTACGTTGATGATAGATAAATGCTCCTGCCATGTTAAAATTTGTCATCCATATAAATATTGATATCAACATCTATCATGCCTCATAATATTTCTTCTTATTCATTGTTTTGAATAATTTCTCAATAAATTATATCGCAATGCATTCAAATACATCAATTATGTTTTTTATACAACCTTTTCTTACCAAATTACAATGGATATATTTGAGAGGAATCGGAGCTGATTAACTTATGCAGTCCCGTTTATGTGATGCTTGCCAAGGACTCATAAATTAGGAAAAGCAGAAAACGTTTGACTTCTTGATATTAGTAATATTAAATGGAAATCTATGGACTATTTATTTACTATACCGAGGATGAATATATGAACTTATTTGTAAGCCGCTTGCAATCTAAACTCTTTTTAGTATCAATTAAATAGCATGCGAATATGAAACATGCAAATTAAAAATTCTTAGAATTCCTACGGAAATGATATTTCCGAAGAAAAATGGTTTATGGCATAAACCAAATGCCAGGGCGAAAATGAATTCATTCATGAGGGTGTAAACATAAAAAAAACTTTACCATTGGCACCACTTACAAAAATAAATCCAAACGACCTCTTCCCACCTATTATTAAAAAATAAAAAAATCATATGTTTATAGATTTCGTAAGTGCCTCTAAACGTAGGAAGTGGAGGCAGAGTTATTTTCAGCTGAAGTTGTGTGCCTCAGTGAAATAAGGTCTATCACTTGGCTCTGGTTCAAATATGAGAGAAATTTCTCTTGGCATCAGGGCATGTCCGCTCTACCTGATAGAATGACAGCCCACTAGCCTAGCCAGATAAAGCATCAGCCGGCTCTGCGTAGACAATTGTCATGCTATCTTCGGCTTGCCGGAAATTGTGAATAACTGAGAAAAAAGTATGCACTAATAAACGAGAAGAATAATGCTAAGTGTTAGTCTAAAGAGAAAAGAAAATGAATGGCATAAATATAAGGAAGAATATCCGTAACATGATAGATGATAAAGGCAACTCCGGCAGGCGAAAATTAAGAGGGGTTTCGTATGAAGGCCAAAAGTACAAAAAAAAGTAGAAGAGAAACTTAATAATACAATTATTAGTTAGGACGATGAAGAGAGAGACGGAGGCGATTATTATTCTATGGATTACTATAATGTCATGCCTGACCCCGGTCATCAGGTAAAAATAATTAGATGTGGGTATCTATCCAATTTTATCTAACGTTACTCATCATTGTAGGGTCAAATTCGATCTTTCGTGGTGGCCTCCACTTTTGGAGAGCTAGTTATCTTCAAATCAGAAGCTGTGAAATTATTAATTTAATGGATTATTAAATTGTCTTTAACAATCAATATATACAGTTTTATTCAATGTCATGAATTTGACATCCCATTTTACAACTAGACATTAATCACCGGAATAATATTTTTATTAAAGGGAAGTGCTAAAGATATAATCTCAACTGAGTTTTCAAGTAAGACTTATAAACTCATTTCTTTCATTTAAAAAAAGAAGGCATTAACGAAAAAAACTTACAGAACAATCCTGCCATTCTTAGGTGGAGGTGGGGAGAAATGTTACAATTGATTTTCAACATCAAATTTGAGAAACAATGCACTGTAGCATTACAACAGGACAATAGGGTGTTGATACATAGCAAGGCATTTTGAATTTAAATCGATAGACATTATTCTTTCCTCATAGAGAGCACTTATAAGACCTTATTTGGAGTATGCAGTGCAAGTCTAGTCTACATAAATATAATAGGACTGTAATATTAGAAGGCGTCGAGCGAAGAAATTAATTCCTGAATTTAGAAATAGATCTCACAAAAAAGACTGTGTCCCCCTCAACTTTTTTCCACTGGAAGATCAGCCTCTTCGTGGCCAACTTATTGAAGTTTTTAGAATGCTAAACGGGCTCACTAACATAAATAGTTACACTAGTCAACAGTCAAAATGGTTCACATATAAGATTATGCTCACACAACGAATTTCATATTGATGGATTTGAATCTGATATTTAATTTCTTCTATTAGATTAGGTTTTATAAAAAATCAATAGGTACAAATATTCGATATTCCATCACTTGTGTTGTACGACAGATATTTAACCCAAAACAGACCAGCTTGTCTCTTATGTGGCTGTTTTTAAATGACTAATTTCACATTGTTGAGTATCATTTAGATGTTTTATTCTACTATCAGATCTACTTACTTAAGCAATCAGAAAAATAGTAAATATGATGACATCAATTGTCTCCCGCCAGATAACGATATTAAACACGCCACAGATAAGCTCATAAGAAATTGTACCAGAAAGCATAAGTTCAAATCCTTTATAATTGACAAAATATGAAGTTCTAAAAGTGCCTCTGAACTTTGCCCTTTCGTTTGTACAACTCGCTCTCTTCTCGTTGCAGCGTCCAGCAATAGTCGTCCATCATGTTAGGACTAAATTGTCCCTGATATCTGCTTTCCATTATGGCGATGTCTTATCGTGTTCATCTCTAATTTCTCCAAGGTTATCTGGGACAAAGTCAATATGAGAGTCGAAAAGTGCAATTTCAAGGACATCCTTGCTCCCAATTCATGATAATTCTGCAATGTTTCCTTGTAGTTGTCAGCACGATAGTTTCCAAGATAAAGCTTTGACACATTGACAAATGATTCCCATGTGTTTTCTCCAGTGGGTTCAAGGCCTTGGTGAATTCGTTATCATAAACTAGTATGCGAATCTGTGGTCCATTCAAGACACCTGCTTTCAACTTGGCTTCGGAAACCACACCAGTTAGTTTCTGACATATGTATTAAAACCCAGCACCAGATTTATCCATAGCTTTGATGAAATATTTGGCCAAACTGATCTTTAGATGCAGTGGAGGCAAAAATATATTTTCTGGATTTACAAGAGGATTATGAACACAGTAAAACCTTCCAGGCGCATCTCTTGGTCTTTTCTACCACCCCTTTCTCACATAGTGCTCTGCATCAGCTCTGCTGTCCCACAAACACAAAAAGTACATGTGTTTTTTGTAACCACTCTGAAGGCCCAGTAGTAAACAGATGACTTTGAGATTCCCACATATCTTCCGCTTGTGTTTCTCGTACTCTATAGTGGCTAACAAAATCTTCTTTGTTTCATAGCTCTCAGCCATCTTTGCTGCATGTGCTATTGTGACAGATGGAAACCGATTGCCATTGAGTAAAAGAACAGCTTTCAGAGTTTTTTCCAGAGTCTATAAACAGCCTCCATTCACCTGACTTGAATGGTTTAGACTTGCAGAATTTTTGCATGAAAGATACTGAGTCCTCACCGTAACGAAGGTTGTTTGCCATCTCGAAAAAATGCAGACAGCTGTCTATGTCGGTAACGAGCTGTAATGATGCGCACTCCAGCTTCCAGTAGGTTACGCTGTTAGTCTGGATCCCAGAACTTCTGTCTTTTCTTTGGACAAAGAGTTTAGGTCTGGTATTTTTCAGAGTCATCCTGGTAGTCGTCTTCATTTGAGGTAAAATTAGAATCGGAATCACTCATCAATTCTTTATCAGTCGGTGGATTTAGGACCCGGGAGTTCAGTGCTGTGCGGAACTGGTCGAATTGCAGAAGCAATATTGGGGTACTGCACCTTACCTCGTGTTTGATGGTTATTCCCTTGATGTTTGTGAGACAGAAGTAGCAGTCCTTACTGTGGTCTTTGGGTTCACGCCATATCATTGGTACAGCAATGGCATTCCTGAGCTTCGCTTACCACACATTCACTCGCTCAGGTGGTTGATCCAAGACTTACAAGCTATATGAGGTGCCTATTCCTTGTCTTGGTCACCCAAAAGACATTTGAAGTAACTTATGTAGTTCAGTCGGACAGCTTTTGTGATTGATTTCTTGAGGCTACCAGGAGTGAAGGCGCCACATATGTAACAAAAACGATCAGCATCGTTCACGCACTTGCTACGTTCCATGTTTTGTTAAGTTCAGATTAATTAGAAATTACGCAGCTTTAGATATGCACTATCATGAACCAGCAATTTGAAACAAACAAAGAGCACTAATTAGAAAATTATTGCATACGTGGAACCAATAAACATATAAATTAGTGTTTGAATAACATGGTGCACTAAATATATAGATATGCTGGTTCTGGAAAACTGAGCTCGATACAGCTATACGAATGTTATTATTGAATTCAGTACATACAATTACCCTATAATCAGACAATTTTGATCCAGAACCATGAGAAAAAAAAAATTCTGTTGACCAGTTAGCAATCATTATTTGAGCTAGATAAATAAGTGGCGTGATAACTATACTAAAGAGGGTATTTATGTCAGTGGCGAATAACCTAAACAAAAAAAGCCTAAAATGACAAAAATGTGCAAAATATTGAGTACAGAAAGAACTCTAGTAACAAACTCATCAACGCAGACTTCTGGGTCCGGGTTGAAGTTTCCAAGACGTGCATGAAGAATTCGTACATTGAGCATATGTACTTGGAAGTACAAAATTACCCCTCTTCCTTTAGGGTAATGAGTAAATGATGTTAATGTTGAGGCGACGAGGCTAATGATGACACGGGGAAATGAGAATGAAGATAAAATGATGAGACAGATTTTTTCCTTTAAGATGAAGATTTCAAAGAATAGAAATCAAGATTTAAATTAATAAGGGAATGGAAACAACGTTGAAAAATGAATAGAAAATAGAATAAAAAGGTTATCAGGGAAATTTAAGGAAAAAATCACTTAAAAAAATAATAAGATAAATTTACTAAAAAATCAATTAAATAAAGCTTAGTTACGAAATTTAATAAAAAAATCCATTAAAATCAATAAAATGCTCATTAAGGTACTTTAATGGAAAAATTAATTAAAATCAAGTTTTAGGAAGATTAATGAAAAATGAATTAAAAAATAAATTTAAATCACTTTTTGAGAAAATTGATTAAAAATCAACTAAAACAGTAAATTAAACGATATGAATGAATAATTTGAGGTCATATTATCCTACATCAGTAAAAATGGCCCCTTATTTATATAGATTATTTTTTAGTAAAAAAAAACCTGATGTAACCAATGAGACTATTGTCATTATGAGAAGGAATAATAAATATCAATGAGAGAAAAGGAACAAATAAAGATGAGCGCAAAGCAAACTGCGTTAACTCTAAATTATAGCGCTGGGCAAGGGTATTATTTACCCTCAGGAACAGGTAAACACCCTAGAGGGACTCAGAAGAGTACTGAATTGTACTATGATGCGAGGTGTATCTGGCGACGGGTGCGAAAGACTTAGGCAGCGCCCAACAAATGGGCAATAAGCACACATTTTTGATAAAAAGAAGAAAACACTTAAAGAACGGAAAGACCAAATAAAGGGGGAAAGACCATAGAAAAGGTTTCAATTGACGCAATAGGTAATTGCTTAGAAATCACTGCCACGAGTTCAACAGTTTATTAATATTAATTACAAAAGGCAGTTCAATGGTTGACTCGTGCGCTTGCCAAAGAGAAAGACAGCGCGTGTGTTTGTGTGAGTGTTGTTTGAGAGAGAGAGAGAGGGAGAGAGAGAGAGAAAGAGAGGACACAGACAGAAATAGACGGACACAGAATGGAAGAGAGAAGGACCAAGAGCGAGAATGTTTGAGAGAGAGAGAGAAAGAGAACGTGAAACAGAGAGAGAAATAGAGGACGCAGACGTAGAGAGACATACAGACAGAGCGTAAGAGAGAAGGACAAAGGGCGAGAATATCAAGAGAGAGAGAGAGAGAACGAGAAAGAGAGATGAGACAGATGGGGAGAGACAGGCAGACAAAGCGGAAGAGAGAAGGAGAAAGAGTGAGAATGTTAGAGAGAGAGAGATAAAGAGAGAGAGAACGGGAAACAGAGAGAGAGAACGAGAAACAAAGAAAAAGAGAGGACACAGACGGAGAGAGAGAGACATACAGATAAAGCGGAAGAGAGGACAAAGAAAGAGAATGTTGGAGAAAGAAAGGGAGAGGGGGAAGCACAGGCAGATAGAGCGGAAGAGAGAAAGAGAGAAGGACAAAGAGAGAGAATCTTACAGAGAGAGCACGAGAAACAGAGAGATAGAGAGAGAGGACACAAAGACAGAGAGAGACAGACAGCCAGAGCGGAGGAAATAAGGACAAAAAAAAGAATGTTAGAGAAAGATAGATAGATAGAGATAGAGAGAGGGGGAGACAGACAGAGCTATTAAGAGAGGGGGGGCGGCATACACACACGGACATACAGATGCAGAAAGAGAGAGAGAGGTAGAGAGACCAAGTCATAACAGCTTTCTTTGGTTCTTAGCTAAGAATGTCTCTGGTTTATTCTGGGGGTCTTCATTGAAGGCTTGAATTGCCATTGAGCATTTTAGACTAGCGGACCGTTGCAATATTGAATAGCCATTGAATGCAAAGCTCAGTCAATAGTGACGCAAATTCATAAATATTGGAAGCTGTTATTTATTTTTAAAGTGAATTTCAAGGAGAAAATATCTGCCATAATGGGTACGAAAAGAAGTTCCTAATAAAAGTGGTGAAGTTAGGGAAAGTGAAAATGTGTCGAAAGTACCTGGTTCGAAGATCTAAAATGGAAATTACTTGGGACACTAGCGACCGGGAGTACGCTTAACTCTTTCGCTCGTTCCGCAACTTGATGTTTAGGAACAGGTTCACAATTCAGCGCACAAACGAATACAAATCTACTAATTAAGACTCCGTTTTACACCTGTACAGGTGACTCTAGCTTTTGACACAAACTACGCGGGGTTTTGTTTATATTTGTGGGCTGTTTTTCTTAAGTCTTACACTTTTTATTTGGTTCATTCCAGGAAACAGATGGCGATTGAAATTGACCAACTAAACGCTCGCGTAGTGGAAGCTGAAACTCGTCTCAAGACGGAGGTGACGAAAATCAAGAAGAAGATGCAGGCCACCATCACCGAGCTCGAGATGACCTTGGACACTGCGAACAAGACTAACATCGACTTGCACAAGACAGTGAAGAAACAGGCGATCCAACTCCAGGTACGCTGGAGAATACCCTACCCAAAAAGTCACCCTTCTGCGATATTTTGGTAATCCCAGGGACTTGGGCAGTTGAAGACACTTTTCCTTGCTCATCCCAAGGACTCGGGCAAAGGACTGGACTCCCTTGAAAAGTTAGAGAAACTTTTCTAAAAGGTTCACTTATAGACAGACGCAGGTGTCTCTATACTGCCATCAGTGAAGCCTGAGAAACATCATTGAAAAAATGAAAACACTCAGAATTAAAAGATAAAAAAACTGGGAAACTAACGAGGGCATCGGTGCCCGAAAATGAATGAAAAGTGTACCATGGTAAAATTAGGGAAAATAAAAATGTGCGAAATGTACATAGACCGAGTAGCTGAAGGAAGAGACTACTTAGTACTTACAAGCCTGGAAGGTTGCGCAACTCTCCTGGATAAATGGGCCTAGGTAGTTTCCTTGGGTGGGTGGGGCAACAGGGGTAAAATACTCGCTTGGGTATGAAAACTACATGGGGAAGGCTTAAGGGACCCCTGGAGAGGAAGTGGGGAACTTAATGATTTTTTTAGGAAAAAGAAAACTAACCGATAACCAACAAGGGAATTTTCAATAAATGGAGAAAGAACAACAAGAGGAAAAAGATGATTGGAAAATGGCGGACAAATATGAAACATTAAGGATCAACCCTAAATAGTGGGGCCTTTCGTATGAAGGGGGTATTCCATACGTAGGGATCTATTACGTACGAAGGGCGTATTACGAACGAGGTATTCCGTCCAAGAGTGCTCGAAAGTACGTCCTTGATCCCGTTGGCGTCATCTACAAATCGAGGCCACACTGCGAGCGGTCAAGGCAAAGATGGCGGCGTCCTATGGGGGCTCGATCCATTAACCTCGGAATCTCATCCCATGTCCAACATCTCCTGTTCAAACTCTAGTGTAGGCAAAGCAAGAATCCCGGATTAATTAAAGGAGAGCAGGAATCCAGGATTAATCAAGATAACTAGAGTTCAGGATTTCTAACGAGAGCCCAGGAAATGGATTAATTAGGCGAGAAGGAATTCCGGATTAATTAACAAATATCCGGAATTCAGGATTAATTAAAAAATAACAGGAATCCCAGATTAATTTTTTGGAGAAGGAATCCTAGATTAAGTAAGGAGTTGAGACTCGTTCTCACTCCCAGACCACCATTCATGTGCTCCAGCACTTGCGTGTTTAGATTCTGATACCCCCTGTTGCTGAGTTAGGGCGTAATCCTTTCAACTTTTAATTATATATTTCAAAGTCATCATAGAATAGAATTATTTACATCCACTCCTTTAATTCATCATAAAATTCCTCCAGGTAATAATAAAGGATTCGTTCGCAGGAGCTTCAGGCTGCCTACGACGAGATCCAACGTCAACTGCAGCAGACCCTGGATCAGTTCGGCATCTCTCAACGCAAACTTCAGTCCCTAACTTCCGAATACGAAGAGGCCAGGGCTAATCTTGAAGGCGTAAGTACCACTACCAAGTCAGTTTTATATTGGCCCCACGCCACCAAATTCAAGGACGAGGCCGAAAATTAACTGCCAGTTTTACCTTCAAACTTTAATTTATGATCAGTTTACGAAGTAATTTCCGGCGCCATCTTGGTATTTTGAGGCTCATTCACATCACTCGTTAAAAGTGGAGGCCAGGGGCCTCTCTTGTCTCTGTCTCATCTTGTTATTATGGGCGAGGGGGTGGGGAAGAAGAGTCATCTCGTCCTTAACCAACATATTTAGCTCTTTACGATATGTAGTTGACACTACCTGAGAGAACCCCTCCCTTGTGTTTGAGAGGTTATCTTTATTAGTCATAATTGCCTCTTCTTTTTTTGAATTTACAAAAGAGGTCTGCTTTTCGTTAGTAGATAGTATAACGAATGTGAATTATTATAATAAAGAATTCTTAATTGAATATATTATTACAAATATTGTTAATATGTTAGTTAATTACGACACCCGTCCCGTCTCGTAGACGAGCTCTCCCAGCCGGATTATAAAATCAACATAAAGATGAGGATGACAATTAATGGCAAGCTCGAGCGAACCGGGTGAAAGTGCAGGAATGGAGATGGTACTTTTTTTGTGACCAGTTTGAGACCAGAGCCTCCTTCGTGAGGCAAAGGGAGGCCAGCCATTCCAGGTCTGGGGACGGAATAGGGATTTGCTGTGTGCGTGAAAGAGGAGAGAGAAAGAGCCAGTAGTGATTAGATATGCATGTGATGGCTTGTACATTTGGAGCTCAAACTCATTGCGCCGTTAATATGCGACTAGCTCATTGCAAAGACCAATAAAAATAGAGGGTCGAACCCTATATCATACTTGACAAAAGAACTAATGCGATGAAGAAGAATTATTGCCCATTTTTTATGATGTTAAAATATTGATATAAGAGAAAAGATGTCTGGCATAGTAAGTCAAGGTCCCCCTTCAGATAAATTCATTCTCACCTTTCTTGTACTTCACAGGCCCTCCGAGGGAAGCGAGCTGTAGAACTCCAGTACGAAGAGGCTTCTGCTCGCATTAAGGATCTCTCTACCATCAACATCAATCTCTCCAACGCTAAATCCAAATTGGAACAAGAAATCTCCATCATTGCTGGAGACTACGATGAGGTTTCAAAGGAGCTTAGGGTAATTCATTAAATAGTCACTGTTTGCAAATCATTAACAATTATTTCTCATTGTATTTCCATAAAGAACTCTAAATTTACCTATGTATTCTAAATAAACTTGGTACTGTAATATCAAAACTATGGTCATAATTTGAAAAAAAAATTAGGAACTTTAGAATCTTTTGTCTACTATTATACATGCCCTGGCTGGGCAAAGCTTATATCTTCCGGTCAATCGTTACTTTATTCTCAATTTGTACCCATTTGAGTGATTTAGGGTAATTTAAAAAAAAACAAAATAAAGTAATCAATATTTTTTGTCAAAAACTATTAAGAATTTGTACAATACATTAATATGATTTCTAAAAAAAATGTTCTCTAAACAGTATTTTAAAAGGTTTGGCCAATGGCCTCTTGTCTCTAAATAGTATTTTCGAAACTTTGGCTAATGGTCCCTTGTCTCTAAACAGTATTTTCCGAATTTTTGGCCAATGGTTGCTTGTCTCTAAACAGTATTTTTGAAACTTGGCCACTGGTGTCTTGTCTTTAAACAGTATTTTCAAAACTTTGGTCAATGGTCGCTTGTCTTTAAATAACATTTAGGAAAGTTTGGCCAATGGTCTCTTGTCTCTAAACAGTATTTCCAAAAGTTTGGCCAATGGTCTCTTGTCTCTAAACAGTATTTTTGAAACTTGGCCAATGATCTCTTGTCTCGAAACAGTATTTTCGAAACTTTGGCCAATGGTCACTTGTCTTTAAACAACATTTATGAAAGTTTAGCCAAAGATTTCTTGTCTCTAAACAGTATTTTACGAAATTTTAACCGATGGTAGTTTGTCTCTAAACAGTATTTCTAAAAGTTTGGCCTGTGGTCTCTTGTCTCCAAACAGTATTTTTGAAACTTTGGTCAATGGTCGCTTTACTCTTAACAGTATTTCCAAAGGTTTAGCAAATGGTCGCTTTTCTCTTAATAGTATTTCAAAAAGTTTAGCTAAGAGTCGCTTGTCTCTTAGTATTTCCAAATGTTTGGCCAATGGTCGCTTGTCTCTTAACAGTATTTCAAAAAACTTGGTCAATAGTCGCTTGTCTTTTAACAGGATTTCTAAAATTTTGGCCAATTGTTGCTTGTCTCTTGGCAGTATTTCCAAAGTTTGGGCGAATTGCTGCTTGTTTGTTAACAGTATTTTCGAAACTTTGGCCAATGGTCGCTTGTCTCTAAACAATATTTTCGGAAGATTAGCTAAAAGTTGCTTAAGCCCAATCAAGAAAGTTCTGTCACATTTATGGTCTCCTAGAAATGCCCAATAATCTTACAAAAGGACTCAAAATATTAACTTGCCGTAAGCTGAAAACCTGACAGGATTCAACTGGTCGCATCTTCCTCAATCCTCTTCGTGTTTTGCCCTTTCCATTTATCCAATTTTCCTCTTCTCCTCTCTATCGATGAGTGGTTGCCGTTGACCTAAATCCCTTGAATCTTCTGCTTGCAGGTCACTGACGAGCGTCTGCAGAAGACATCGATTGAGCTGAAGAGCGTCACGGAGCTTCTCCACGAGGAACAGGAGCGATACATTAAGATCGAGTCAATCAAGAAGTCCCTCGAGGTTGAGGTCAAGAACTTGACCATCCGCATCGAGAACATTGAAGCCAACGCTTTGGCCAACATCAAAAGGATGGTCTCCAAGCTCGAAGCGAGGGTAAGGAAAAGAATAATAATTATTATTTAAAAATAAAAACCGACGAGGGGATCTCCGTAGTGAAGTTTGAATGTGCGGAAGATCTATTAGTCTAGTAATTTGAAAAAGAGGCTAGTTGGAAGTACGACCTTGAAGAACCTACAAGTATTTCCCAAAATGAGTCAAATCCAAGTTGGGGTAGGGAATCAGCAGCAGAGTAAAAAAAAAAAAAAAAATAGTGAAACGACTTCAAATGAATGGAGAATTAAACCGTAGGCATTGGGAAGTTTTATTCTAGGATAAAACCTTCAAATGGTCAGTAATCATGAAATGATGATCAGTAATCGTCAGGTGGTCAGTAAATATCAAATGATTAGTAATCGTCAAATGATCAGTAATCAACAAATGATCAGTCATTATCGAATGAGAAGTAATCGTCAAATGATCAGTAATCGTCGAATGATCAGTAATCAACAAATGATCAGTCATTATCGAATGAGAAATAACCGTCAAATGATCAGTAATCAGCAAATGATCAATAAATATAATATGATTAGTAATCGTCTGATTATCAGTAATCATGAAATGATCAGTTATCAATAAATGATCATTAATCATAAAAATGATCAGTCTTTATCAAATGAACAGTAATTTGCAAATGATGATTAATCATCAAATGATCAGTCATCCTCAAATGACAAGAAATGGTCAAATGATCAGTAACAATCAAATATCAGAAATTATCAAATGACCAGTACTCGTCAAATGATCAGCATTTATCAAATATCTCATGACCAGTAATCATCACAAGATCATCAAATGATTAGTCAATTTCAAATATTGAGTAATCGCCAAATCCTAAAATGCTTAATACTTACCAGGCGATCAGTAATCATCAAATGATCATGAATAATAAAATAATCAGTATCATCAATTAATTAGTCATCAACAAATGATATGTCATCAAATTATAAGAAATCTGCAAAGGATCATTAATCATGAATGATCATTAATCATCAAATTATAATCAATCATTAAATGATCACTTATCCTCAAATGATCATTAATCATCAAATAAACAGATATCATCAAATGGTCAGTAAGCATCATATGATTAGAGATAGTCAAATGATCAGTAAACATTAAATCGTCAGAAAAGTCAAATGATCAATAATCAGCAAATGATCATTCATCTTTGAATGATAAGTAATCGTCAAGTGATCATTAATTTTCAAATGATGAATATCAACCAATGTTGAGTAATCTTTAAATGGTCAATAATTATTCAATTATCAGTATTCGTCAAATTATTAGTTACCAACAAATTATAATCAATCATAAAATGATCAGTAATCGTCAAAAGATCAGTAATCATCATATGATCATTAATCGACAAATGATCATTAACCGACAAAAAGTCACTAATTATCAATGAACAGTAATCATCAAATAATCAGTCATCTTTAAATGATAAGTAATCGGCATATGATCAGTAATCTTCAAAATACTATTAATAAAGAAATGATCATCTATAATCACATGATCAGACATCATTAAATGATCAGTAATCAGAAAAAGTTCAGCTATCATCAAATGATCAGTAATCGTCAAATGATCAGTCATCACCAAATGATCAGTAATCGTCTCATGATCAGTAATTATCATATGATCATTAATTATCATATGATCAGTAATTATCATATGATCAGTAATCGGCTTATTGTTAGTATTCGACAAATGCTTAGCAATAGTCAAATAATCAGTAATCTCAAAATAATTATTATTCATCAAATGATCAGTACTCGTCAAACTAGGAATATTCATAAAATTTTCATTAATCATCTAGTGATCAGACATCATCAAATGATCAGTTATCATAAAATGATGTTCTCATTAAATGTTCAGTCATCGTCAAATGATCGGGTAATCGTCATAAAATAAGTGTTCTTCAAATGATCATAAATCATCAAACGATCAGTAATCATGAAAATTTCATCATTCATCAACTTATCAGTCGTTATCAAATGATAGGTAATCGGCAAAGGATCAGTAATCCTCAATTGGTCAGTCATCATTAAATGTTAATTCATTATCAAATGATCAGTAAAGACAACTAATCAGTAATCACCAAATGATCACTAGTCGTCAAATGATTAGTAAACGGTAAATATTCAGTAATCGGCAAATAATAAGTAAGCGACAAATGATCTTAATCGGTAAATCATCGTTAATCGTCAAATTATCCGTCATCATCCCATTATCAGTAATCGACAAATGATCAGTAATCATTAAATAATCATTAACATTTAATGATTATTAATCGCCAAATGATTAGTAATCATCAAATGAGCATAAACGATAAATGTTCAGTAATCGCAAAATGATCAGTTATTATCAAATGATCAATCATCATTATATGATCAGTCATCATCAAATATCAGTTATTGACAAATGGTCAATAATCGTCAAATGATCAGTAATAATCAAATGATCAGTTATCGTCAAACGATTAATAATCGTCAAATGATAGGTAATCGGAAAATGATCATAAAATCGCCAAAATGACCAGTAATCGTTAGGTGATCAGTCATCATCAAAAGATCAGTAAAGAAATCTAACAGTAACCGTCAAATGATCAGTAATCGTTAAAAAATTAGTAATCGTCAAATGATTAATAAGTCAAATTATCAGTAATCGTAAAATGATCAGTAATCATTAAATTATCAGTAATCGTCAAATGATAAGTAATCGTCGAAAGATTAGTAATCGACAAAAGATTACTAAGAGTCAAATTATCAGTAATCGGCTAATGATCAGTAATCTTTAAATTATCATTAATCGTCAAAATGACCAGTAATCGTTAAATGATCAGTAATCATCAAATGATAAGTAATCGTCGAAAGATTAGTAATCGTCAAATGATCAGTAATTGTCAAATGATCAGTAATCGTCAAATGAGCAATAATCAGTAAGTGATCGTCAAATTATCAGTAATCGGCAAAGATCAGTGTTCTTCAATTGATCAGTAATCATCAAATGATCGATAAAATCGACAAATGATGTATAATTGTCAAATGATCTGTAATCGACTAATGATCAATAATCGCCAAATGAACAATAATCGTCAAATGATCAGTAATCGTCAAATGATCAGTGATCATGCACACCAACCTAGGAAAAAGTTAAAATGTGAACTCTTTCGTCTCTGTGAACAAAGACCGTTTCCTTGTCGTATGTTTGGCACCATTAGAGTGTCATGTGGTATTTGTCAGTTTTTTTTATATTCTTGTCGTCATCAGGTGCATGATTTGGAGATCGCGTTGGAGGATGAGACTCGCCGACACAGTGAGACCATGAAACTTTTGAAAAAGAAGGAACGAAACGTGAAAGAGCTCGTCTTGCAGTGTGAAGAAGACCACAAGAACATCATGGTACTTCAGGACACACTCGATAAGACATACGAAAAGGTCAACTTGTACAAGAGGCAACTCAACGAACACGTGAGTATAAGTTTATTCTACACAAACCCCCCCAAAACTCCTATTTTTCTTTCCTTGCAGCGAACTTAAACAATAAAAAGCTAATTTTTATTGAAAAGGCAAAAAACAAGAAAGGCATTTCCCAATAAAAAAAAAGGTTTTGAGAAAGGTCCGTAAAAATATGTTGAATCTGCAAGTGAAATTGTATAAACGATACATTGTTCAAGTAGAGAAAAAGAGAATACTTGGAATCCAACCTTTCCTGTTGTGGGTATACAAAATATGGATGGTGCCCTAATAATCCGCTTTAAAGTCTTTGGGCGCATTTATATCTTAAACGACTGAAAACCGCGCACTGTTATTTACAGTCACATTTAGCATGAAGGAGAAAGTCTCTTTCGTCCCCAATTAAATAAGCTATAAGGATGAGAGATTTGGGGGATATCTGCTGTCGATTACGCAATTTGAGGAGTTACCAATCTGTGCACTACCTTCCTTACAATTCCATGTCATTTCTTTGTACACACACCATCCTTACCAATCCACATCAAGAGGTTGTGCACACCCCACATTACCATTCCCTATCATTCGGTTGTCCACATTCTTCTTTACCATTCCCATCCATCCACAATTAGTTAATTCATTACTTGTGCGGAGAAGAAGAAAGATCCACTACCCTCCTACGAGAAATGTATGGCAGGAGGTGAACAAAACAGACTGAAATGAATGAGTAGATGGGACGTGGGTGATCAAAACTGCGACAAGAGTTTCAGCAAAACAGAGATTCTTAAATTTATTTTTTTAAATGGGTTTAACACTTTCTTTCACCGGAAGTTGGGACGCTGTAGAGGGCAAGGATCTGAGTTTGAATCTGTATACTTGCAGTCATCGTTCTTCGACTCTTCCCTTCTTCTAGAATCTAGACCGTTGCATGAGCTCTCGATGCCCAATGCCCCCCATATTGTCTTATTTTTCCTTCTCGGTCTATAATTCCACGACATATTTTCACTTTCCCCAACTTAATAACTGACTTTAGAAACCTTTCTCCTTTGATATGAGTTTGTATCTACTACTCCATCGAGGGATTAAGCTCGTACTTGTGAGTACATCCTCCTTGTGTACACACTGGAGGTTTATACGGCCTTGCGACCCCACTCTTTTTTCTCTTTAACTTTTTTCATTTTTCCATCCACTTTTTGTCTTCTTCTCTCCATTCTCTCCCTGATTACACCAGTCTCTCGATTCGATTCCAATAAAAGGATCTTCCTCGACAGGAGTCGATGTCTCAGAGCAGCATCTCTCGCGTCCGTCGCTTCCAGCGCGAACTGGAGGCTGCCGAGGAAAGGGCCGAGACTGCTGAATCCAATCTCTCCATGATCCGCGCTAAGCACCGTACTTTCGTTACCAGTCAGACTACGACTCTCCCCTCGGGTGAACAAGTCATCGTCAAGGAAACGGTCAGCAGCGAGGGTTATTAATGCCCCCCCTTCTCTCCCTTCCCTTTCAAAACTCGCCATGGCAACGCTCACTCGAGCCGAAAATTAGCGGCATTCATCAGTCGAACGATTTTAGTATTATCCTTACTAAAATGTTTATTTTCATCATTTTTATTTTCACAGTGTAACTTGTTCTTATTTTTTACGTAAGCTCATCTTAAATTGGTAATTTTGGTAGTTTTACCATGAATAAACTTAGTATTTATAAGCTTCGTTAGCTGGAAAACAATTATTTTAAAGCATATTATAAATTAATGTTCATATATATATATATATATATATATATATATATATATATATATATATATATATATATATATATATATATATATATATATATATATATATATATATATATATATATATATATATATATATATATATATATATATATATATATATATATATATATATATATATATATATATATATATATATATATATATATGTTATAACAATTGGTTTTGAGGAAAAATTAAATTTTTTCTGCACACAGGAATTTAGATAAGTTTCTTACATTACATTGAGGAATTTGTGTACGCATGTGTGTGTGTCTGTTTGTGTAATTACCGATTCTTATCATACGAATTTTAAGAAAACGATTTACACACAAGAATCCAATTAGAGTATATTATACACCCGAATCTTCTTTTAAATGTGATTTTTCTGGACTAAGATTGTACATGAAAGTAGACAAGAAATAGGAGGAAGATTAACCGATCTAGTTCCCTCAGGCTGGGATGTATGAAGGAAGTAGATAGGTTTCTTCTAACACAGAGTAAATCATCTTCCTCCAAGTACAACGATGGTACTACTATAATTTCATATCAATCTAGAGGGCTGGTCCGACCAATCACATTTTACCGACCTAAAAAATGGTGAACTGAGAATTCCCAAGTGTGTAAACGAAGACCGACTCAGTAATTCTGAGATTGAGGGATATTTTATGCATATTTGCGAGAAAAAAAAGATCAGAAAAAAAATCTTTCGAAGTCAATATCCATTATATAAAGATTTAATAAAGAGTTTCTCTTTATAATCAGATTATTTTCAAAAGCAAACACCAATAGACATTTTCAAAATACAGTGTTCAAACGTTAACTCTTCTGCAAGTATTCAGTAGATTTATGTACATATATCGTTTTATTTCCAGGCTTGTGATTAACGTAGTATAAGAATTGGATTAAAAATAAAGTATATAATTACAGAAGCTAAATAAAGTCTTCCCTCCTCTTTTGTATCTCTATCAACCTTTAATACCAAAGAATCCTATTAATGATAAGATCTAATTAAAGTTAAGTTGCTAATTATTAAGATAAAAAGGATTGGTTGAATTAGGGAGAGAAATACATAGGGAAGGAAGTAAAGTAAACTTTGGACTCCCAAATTTTGGGTTCCTACCCTTGGTGCAGTAACAGGTGACAAACACCAAAGAGATTTTTTTATAGCAGCCATATGGTGAATGCCTACAAGGGCAAAAGTCACAGTAATTAATTATAACCCTAATACTAAAAGTCCCTCAAAAAAATAATTCAGAAACATGAAACCAAAGACAAACAAAGGCAATGAACCAAGAAAACTAAAACAAAAACAAAGAAAATTCAAGTAGGAATCACGTTCCCGCTTCCCCCCGACGCAGGCACATGAGACCTACTACAAAGAGTGTCAAATAAGAACAGTCGGGACGCAATGCTACACAACTTTAAGTTCGCTTCGGCCGTCTCCCATCTTCATTACCAAGCAGCCCGGAGGCCTGCCCTGATTCATGCCATTTAGTCGTTGTAAGAAAGAGAGAAATGCTGGTATGGTTACCCAGACCTCGCCCTGATCCTCGCCAATTGCCCGCAATTCTCACATGTCAAGGAACCCAGCAAAAGAAAAACTCGCAATCTACCCGGCTCGCAGCAACCGTAGCGTGACGGATACCACGAATCAGAGGATTACGAGCTTCCAATACCCCGAGAGCACTCAGTGTGCTTTGTGAGTCGTTAAAGATCACAATCCGGTCTACAAAAATGGTACGACACGTCATTTCCTCTAGCAAGCAGTGAATCGCATCTAGCTCGGCCGTGAAGAAAAGTAGAGCGTGGTAGAGACGCGCTGACTTGAAACAGAGGGGATACGGCGTGAAAGCCGACCACATTCTGTAAGTGAGAGCAATCCGTGTACAATAGCATGGATCTGGTGTGACAAGCAGTGTTCCCCCAAAAGGTCGAGTGCAATACTCGCGGTGCTGTAGAAACTTTGAGAGCAGAGGTGTGGCGACAAATAGTAAAAGGTGGTACCCTCCCTGGTGGCGTCCTAAGCAGAACCAGAGGCGCCACCGGCCCAAGAGCTATACGGAGCTCTCGAAGGAGTTTCCTAGCAATAAACCCATAAAGCTTGGGGTAAGACTCGTGTATTTCGGTACCAATAGCACCGTCGATATCGGCCGTGGATGCATTGAGAGGCGATGGTGAATGAGGTAGAAAGTAGGTTCACCTGTATAAGCATATAATGCGCTGTGTACGGCACATAACGAATAGTATCTCCCGGGCATCAACAAGTAGGCTGTAAAAGGAGAACGTGCGGAAGGACCGGTCACCAGGTTGGTACCAGTATGGTGGAACGAGTCCACCATCCGAATACACATTCGGCTGTGGATGCGTAAAACAACAATATGTAGTCAAGCTCCGAACAAACAAAAGATAAGTAGAAAAGCAAGGAACGAATAATGCCCATGGGGCGTGTACAAAAGACCGTAAAGCTGCGAATATGAGCATCCCAGGTAAGTTGTCGGTCTAAAGCAAGACAAAGGGAACAGTGTGAATCCACTACTTCCAGGTGAACACCGTTTAGGAACGAATCCGGATCGGAGTGGAGCTGTGGAAGGCGGCAGAAGTCCACCAGCTTAGCCTGTGTCAAGGAAAACCGAAACCTATGCGCTTAAGCAAAGTGAGAGATGATGTTCAATGCTCTTTAGAGTTGACGCTAAAAAGTTAGCATCTGGGTCGCACAAAAAGGGATCAAGCGTCGTCCACGTAGAACGTAGCGCAAACATCTTCCACAGCACCGAAGTGATACCGCTGATGCTCAGGGCAAAGAGTGTGAGACTGAGGACACTTCCCTGCGGGACGGCCTTTTCCTGCTCAATTGGGCGGGATAGGGCTTCACTCACCAGTAGGTGCAATTGGCAATCTCGCAGAAGCTCCCAAATAAAGATTTGGAAGCATCCCCTCTCTCCCATTGTGTGGATAGTTTCCACGATATCGTATCGCCCTGAGCTGTCATAGGCCTTCTCCGGATAGAAACACACCATGGCGTAGTGCTGAATGCGAAGAAAGGCCATACAAACTAAATTTTCAGTCGGAAAAGATCATTCGACGTGGATTGTAAGTTGCGGAAGCTGCCCTGTGTGATACGACAGGTGGTCTTCGCTGTCCAAAGTTATTCTAACATTTACCAATTTTCCATCAACTTGCACGAGCAAGAGTTTAGAGAGATTGAGCGGAAACCGGTCAGGGTAGAGTGATCTCTTCCAGGTTTGCGAAAAGCGATAACAGTAAAGATTCACCAGGATTCTGGGAGATTCCCCCTTTACTCAGATCATTTTGAACAAATCTATCAGAAAGGCAATTCCTTCCTTCAACCAGGTGTCAAAGCAATGCATACGGAACATACTCCGGACCAAGGGTTGTGCCCGTGCACGAAGAGAGAAACGCAACTCACTCAATATAAAACTGTCGTTGAAGGGTTCTCCCCCTCTAGAGGTAAAGTCTAGCTGCCAGCCTTCCTCGACATCACGACGCCAATTAAATGCCGTGGAGCAGCATCCCGGCTAGAGAATGTCGGACCCAGGGTCCAAAATTGCAGTCCCATTATCCTGGAGAAAGGGAAGGGGAGGGCTAAGAAAATTGGCCCGGATCCGTTTGCCTCGCTTCCTTGCCTCTGCTAGTCAAGACATCTATGCCCCCCAGCAAGAGCGAAAGGCGGGCTTTGAAACATACCGGAACTTTGCCTTAGCTCGAGGAAATTCACCGACAGTGAAATCGTTCGGGCAGCGCTTATAGCGCCTGTAGGCATAATGCTTCTGTTTGGGGGCCATTCACACTCGGCTGACCACCACGGAAGCGGTCGGCATGCAAAACGCCTAGACGTTATCGTAATATTAGTCAGGTTCACGGCAATGAGGTCGTGGGAGAAGAACTAAACTGCCTCGTCCACCGAACTAAACTCCTCGACTAAGACAGAAAATCAGTCTTTTCTTGAAATGCGGACCACTACTCCCGCTCTAAGCACCACCGGGGGCGCTCTAAGGTGGCAGTGGTCCATAAAATAATATTTGAAAGTAAAAGTAATCATTGCCATTGAGGTCATCGACTATCTTCTAATCCTGAGAGGGTGGGCGGCGTGCATTGTCTCCTTCAAAAAGATAGCTAACGGGGAAGGGGAAAAGACGAGCTTCCGCAGCTCCTCTCAATTGACCGGGAGTCCGCGGCAATTCTATTAAAGGAATAGGCCGTCTAGGCCTCGAAGAAGATGCGGGGCCCTCTTCAAAGAGAATAGCCTCGCGGGAATGTCTGTACGCTTCCCGGAGGCAGATCTCTGGGCGCTGTTGGCCGAAGAAGGCGCTAAAGGCACTGTCGCCTTCGAAAACTTATTAAGAGAGGTTAGGCTCGCCATTCGAGTCTTTTCCTCCATCTGCTCATAAAATTAACCAGGCAAGGCGAGTTCAGAGGTGGGGATCCTCCTGTAGAGGTTCCACCGTCTTCGACTCACCCAGCATACCAGTGACTGTAGGCATAGGACTCAAAGTTCTTTTGGTGCTGTCCTCCTTCTGGGCAGTAGCTGTAGGAACCCCAGAAAACGGCGTCACGACCATCTTCAGGGCTGTTGCATCCTGTGAGTCTAACGATTTGGTGTAGGTGCACGGCCGTTTCGGCTTACGGGAAACGGTCACGATAGGATAAGGTGGGGAGCCGTAGTTTTAGCCAAGGCTGTGTGTGAACTCTTTGTGTCACCAGCTCTACCGAGGAAGAGCCCGTTGTGGGTATAACCAGCAGAATGATTCCAAATGGGCGCGGAAACGACCGTATTCGTAAGGCCAGGAGTAGAGGGTGTCTTTTTTAAGATTGAAGCATAAGACGGCACAGGCAGCCCCGGGTGGGCCAGGACCAAAATCTTAGCCTCGCGAAATGAGATTTTTGTTAAGAACCCACCCGACGACTGCCTACTAGAGCAAAAGTCGACGTAATTCTCGATAAAGGCTAGAGTACAAAACAAGTGAAAATATCTAAGAAAAATAACAAATATACAAAGCATAAAAAGACAAAAAACAACAAGATAAACAAAAGAGGCAGAAAAAAAAGAAGCGCATTTCGGCGTCAGGGGTAGACTGGCATAAGCCCGGCGCAGAAACATGCGACCTACAACAAAAAGAGTCAAATAAAATAGAGTAGGCCAGCTTCCTTCTCCCAAAAAGCATGAGTCCGCAGGTCTGTGTACACGAATCAGTCCCGAGTACAAAGGAAAAACGATAGCGACACAGCTTATCCCAGAACCGAGACAGGTAAAGTGCGCTAAGATCACACAGACTTGGGACTTTCAACACGAATGTGCCCAGGAGTCTGGAGGACAAAGCAGTCATCGCAATAAGGTACCGGCGAGCGCTCCATCAAGTGGAGAGCAACCTGACGCCGTCGATGCATGAGGGTAGGACCATGGGAACAGTCGCAGTGCAATGACACGCAACTTTAAGTTCCCATCGGCCGTCTCAAATCTATTTTGGTAAGCAGCCCGAAGAGCTGCCCGTATTCCTGCCATGTAATTAGTATAATTATTATAAGGTCTGCTGACCAAAATTCGAGTGCACTCACTTACTCTGATTATTACCTTAAGACCTTCAAAACTTTTAATAATTCCCGGACTAACCTTGGGAGGACCTTGGCAATTCTATCATTCGAAAGAGAATGTAAATACCTTAAGGGTTTCATATTTGGTTAGAATCGGCTGAATAGTTATAATGTTATTGTCAAAACAAAATGATTCCCGGGTTAACTTGGGGACTTTGGTAATTATATATATATATATATATATATATATATATATATATATATATATATATATATATATATATATATATATATATATATATATATATATATCAAAGAGAATGTAAAACAATATAAGATTTTCCAATTTCGTTAGAATCAGTCGAATAGTTATGATGTTATTGGCCCCCCCAAAATAATTCCCGGGTTACTTTTTAATGGAATTTGAAGATGTGGTTGATATTTTTAATGTCACTTCATAAATTCCATCCTTTCCATCTTGAGAATTAGCTATTTGTTCTTCATTTTCTTCAGGAGAGAAAATTATTTCACTTGATGGCATTGAAACATTGGCCTACTTAAAGTAAGCAACTCTTCTTCCTTCACCTTTGTCGCTTTTACATATTGACTTGTCTATGTTACTCAAGTTAATCTCGAAAGTAAACCTGATGTGTTACAAAAGAAGTAATCACTTCTCTTTGACCTTTACTGAAAGCAAGTTTCTTCACAGAGATCTTTATCTCCATAGGGGATTTAAATTAATTTGAGTTTCGTTTTTGCAACCAAGGCAACCAAATTCACACCAAAAAAGATATCAACAGGTTGTCTAGTTTTGTAATGAAAGTGTCTTTGGCTTGTAGCTCTCCTCTCCCAAGGGATATGTTTTGGGCCTGCTCCCAGTTCTTTTGGATCTGTTTAAGATTGTGACTCTTGAATTTACAACTGGGGATAGAAAAGAACTGTTCCCTCGTTTAGGCTTTTCAAGCGCTTTAGAGTAAATATCCTTTGCAAGATTGGCTGCTGGGTAGTTT
The DNA here is from genome assembly GCA_963969495.1 of Ceratothoa steindachneri. Classification (NCBI taxonomy): domain Eukaryota; kingdom Metazoa; phylum Arthropoda; class Malacostraca; order Isopoda; family Cymothoidae; genus Ceratothoa; species Ceratothoa steindachneri. The sequence continues at coordinate 54,029,344 of OZ018325.1, forward strand.
CTCACATCCTCATTTTAGAACGTCAACCAGAGTTTGCAATTGAGATGGCAACAGCTCTGCTATTTTCAATTTAGGTGTTCAAATGTGTAAATGTCATCAGTCTTGTCCTAATTTTAAAAGCAATTGTAGGTCAAATCCCACTGGTAGGATGGTAGTACTGAAGGCCACGCAATCTTCAGCACGCTATTGAATATATTTTAAACGGCGAAATAAGAAAAAAAAGTGAAATAAGATATAATTATTAATATAATAATAGTAATTTAATTCCCCAAGATGACACAAATAAGTCAAAACCTTTGAGGAGCTAACCAAGTAGAACTAAAATTATGTTAAAATAAAAAAATAACCTTAAAATTCATAAGTAGGGATGCAAATTCTGAGCACCCCTCATTTATGTAATTAGAACGCTGAAAAGATTGACACACACTAATAGCACAGTATTCCATAGTATAGCATAATATACCATAGCAGATTAGAGCATAGTATATTATGGCCGTGACTAAGTCTCGTGTGGCCAATGCGAACTCGGTAAAGGGCTACCTCCAACAACCGCAATCTATGACGGCTCGAGGGCCAAGAGTGAATAGTATTTTTAATTTTGTATAGTTTGGATGATGAACAGTCATCCCATTCATTCCGTCATAGTTGAAAAATATACTTTCTTATTAAAGGAAAGTAGTCCCTAAAAGGCAGAGCTGTGTTCTCCGAGAACACAGGATGGGCTGAGTGGGCCAGCCGATTAGCCCTCTCGTTGCCCAGGACCCGCACATGCTCAGGGACCCAGCAAAAAATAATTCTATATCGGGACGCATTTTGGATCAGCCAGTTGCAAATTTCTGTGACTAAGGGATGGGACGCATTAAAAGATCTAATTGACTGTAAAACACTCTTTGAGTTGGAAAAAATTACAAAATCATTAAAAGGTAAAATTTGGATGAGTCTTAAGGCTAAAAGGATTGCTGAAAGTTCATCGGTAAAAATGGATGCTGCTGGCGGCAAAGATAGAGTTAGGATTTCTCTTCTTGGGTAGATGGCTGCGTCGCCCACGCCACTGTCCGACTTAAAGCCATCGGTGTATGATGGGCAGCATTGCTTGTGTGAGGTCGAATGATCTAAGAACAGGCTCTTAATGATGCGAGGGTCCATGGGAGACTTCTCCAGGCTCCACATGTTGGTACATATTGTGGGGAGAGGAGCACGCCAACTAGATGTCAGTAAGAATGGAAGGGTAAGGACCCTTGGAGCACCCAGGTTAGAGAGATGATCTCCTATGCGAAGGTTCAAGGGGCGGAGTAAAGATGGCAACTTATCAAATGCCGCCGTTGATTCGGCAGCATGCAGGCATCTGTAGACCTCTTATACAGGGACTTGCTGTACTCGGCAGATTTGAAGTCTATGGTAGGGCAAAAGGAGTACCTCACTCTCGCAGTAAAGGCCATTGACAGGAGAAGTACGGAAGGCTCCACAGGAGAGACCAACTCCGAGGTTTCGAATGGGGTTCAGCTTTTTAAGGGTTGAAGGGGAAGCCGATGAGTAAATTTGACAGTGATGATCCAATTTAAATTGGACGAAGGTTGTGTATAATGTCCACAATGTTTGTCGGTCGCTGCCCCACGAAGTGTGTGAGAGGACTTCCAAATTGTCTAGATCCCGCAGACAGCCCATTCGAAAACGGCGTAGGTGTGGTAACCAAGATAACCTGGGATCAAGAGTTACGCCAAGAAACCGAAACTCGAAGACAACTCTATATCTTCACCTTGTAGGGAGATAGATGGCGGAACAAGAACCCTTCTACCCCGGTGGAAATACATTGCTTTGGTTTTGTTCTTAGAAAAGAGGAATCCCTTAAGTTGTGCTCTTTTTGAGACAGCATTGACCACCAGTTGTAGTCGACGCCCTGCTGATGGAAGGCGAGGTGAGGAACAGTATAGTGCTAAATCATCGACAAATAGAGTTGCCAATACACCCTCTGGGAGAGACGAAATAATATCATTGATCGCAATTATAAAACAAAAAAAAAACCACTTAAAACACTGCTCTGAGGAACTCCCTCCTCTTGGGGTTGCAGGTTAGAGTATGCGTCTCCAACAGGTACCTTGAAGGATCGAGATGCTAAAAAACTTTGAATAAGTGACGGTAAAAGGCCTTTCATACCCAAGATGTATAGCTGCTTTAAGATGCCGTATCTCCATGTTGTGTCGTAGGCTTTCTCAATATCGAAAAATATGGCCAGGACTCGGTGCTTTAATGAGAAAGCTTTCAGGACCAATCCCTCGCAACTTACTAGGAGGTCAAGGGTACTATGACCTTTGCGGAAGCCACATTGGAGAGAGAAGGTGATTGGTTTCTAGGAACCAGTTTAAGTGCTCCAACACCATTTTTTCCAGCCACTTACTCAAACAGTTGGTAAGAGCTATAGGGCAGTAGTTATCTACGTCCAACCCATCCCTGCCCAGTTTGACAAAGGAAAGGATGATCCTAATGCGTCATGATGATGGGCAAAAACCCTTCACCAATATAAGATTGTACAAATCAAGTAAGAAGAGAGTAGAGTGTGGATGTAGGTGCCGAATCATATCGAAATGGATCTCGTCAAGGCCAGGGAAAGTAGCTCTGCAAAGGGACAAAGCGCTACGCAACTCATGGATGCTGAATAGAAGATTATATAGAAGGTTAGATTTTGTTGTGAAGTTGAGAGAATGAGACTCTTACTTTAATTTGTAGGATAGAAAAACCTTATCGTAACGGCTGACACCCTCTGACAGCGCGGAAATGGTCAGCAAAAGCATTGCTGACCGCCAGGCTGTCATTCTCCAAGGAACCGTGTAAGTTGAGTGTGAGGGTATAATGATCAGCATAACAGCTCCTGATCTTATTAATCCTCTTCCAGATCTTAGCGGTAGGTGTCATAGAGGAAATTGATAAAATGTAACGGCGCCATAAATTTCGGCCAGCCTGACGAAGGGTTCTTTGGCGAAGCGCACGAGCTCGGTTTCTGTCGACCTTGTTGCATATAGTTGGGTTCTTTCGGAAGCGGGCATGGGCTAACTTGTAATTTTTGATAGTTGTTACACACATCGAGGTCCACCAGGGCACGGTTGAGCGGCCCGTGGCGGGTCAACTCCGTGGGATAGTATGTGTTGCTGCATTGGAGATAGTCGATGTAAAGTATTCTACTGCCGCGTCCACTCCATTGAAGGTCCCCAAGGATGCACTTGTGAAGGACGCCTCTTGGAAACCTTCCCAATCTGCATGACCTAAGTCTCAGTTTAGGGGCATGGTTGTATGCCGGCTAACTTGAAGGGCTGACAAGACGATAGGGAAGTGAAAGTGAGAAAATCGGGTACCGGCGGAAAGGGCCGTGTACCCAGTTTATTTTCCTGACGACAAATAACAGCGGGGTGGAGAGTCATCAAAAGAATTTTGAGTTCTTCCCACTTTGGAAGAACGCCTTGACAATATCATTGTGAAATAAAAGATACTATGTTTGACGGTTAGATGCTACTGTAGATATCTTTTTCTCTACTGTGGCCGATAGTGTGTTTGAGGTTCGTTCCAAAGAGCTTGCGAGACGGAGAGCTGATTTTGAGGAGCCTGCTTTTGCAGGTAGAGAGATCCTAGAGGGAGCAGTAACTGGGGCTATTTTCGAGGGTTTTGGAGAACGGACCGTGGCCCTTGATTAAAATTTGAGCTCACAATCTGGTAGTAAAGGAAGATCGAGAAGGGATTTTCGGCCGGTAGATCCAGATTCATTGGTCGAGGGGATTTTCAATGTCTGAGGGGTTGGTCTAACCACCGTGATTGGTGATGTTGGAGTATGAACTGCTTCCATCGGATCATGGGTAGAAGGGTGAGTGGAACGAACAGGCGATATGAGCGAGGTGTGTGGAGCTGGGTGTATATCTGTCATCGTTTGGATCAGGATGGGGCCTAAGTCCCGTGAAGGGTGGGAGGGACTTAAGGGCATAGAATGTTCAGCAATAGGGGAAGAGTCTATTGAAGATTCTTGGGGTTCGGCCGAGTCATTTCCAGAGGCTGTCCGCTTATTGGTGATCGATGACCCAGGTGAGGAATCCTTCCTCTTACCACTGAGGCTTTGGGTCTCGGGACGGGTAGATGAACCTTCACTGGTCGATGTTGAGGGTTCTTTCAGATAGCGTCTGATGTCTTCAAGTGTCTCACCCTGAGCGTCTCTCCCAGCTAGAGCTGCTGGACAGAGAGGGACTACATTGGTTATCTCGGTGTGAGAGCGATGTTCGACGGTATATCCTGAATGTTTTTGACGCTGCGAGTAGATGTAGGATGAAGTGATTCAGGCGTGTCGGAACTCGAGTGTAATGGTCGGTTTCGTCCAGCATCACGTAAAAGTCAGAGAAGAGATGGCGAATGGTAAGGTTTGTGTTCGAGCACGCTGTCGGGCCTCTATTATACGAGGAGCGGTCAATAAGTTTTGCAATTCGAATATAAGAAAACGAGATATGAGGAAAAGTGTTTTATTATTTTTCAATACAACTACCCTCAATTTCAATGCACTTGCGCCACTTGTCCCTGAGGCTTCGAATTCCTGACAACCAGAAACCTCCCAACTGCTGTTCAATCAACTCCTGGACAGCGAGCTGGACATCTTCATCGTTCCCAAACTGGCGTTCACGCAGTGCAGCCTTGAGCTGGTGGAATAAAAAGTAGTCGCTAGGAGCCAGATCTGGACTGTAGGATGGATAATTGAGCTCCTCGAATCCGCACTCGCGCAAGGCAGCTTATACAACTCTGGCCTTGTAGACTTTGACGACGTTGAATTTGATCATGAGGTGTAAGGTTTCTAGGGACCCAACGGGCAGAGACCTTGGTCATGGCCAAATTGTCGTAGATGATGTTGATAACACTTCCATGTGATATTCCAAGTTCTCGCTCGATTTCTTCGACCTTCACCCGTCGATTTTTGAGGATAATCCTCTCCGCACGGGCCGCATTGTCCTCGTTGGTCACGTATGACGGGCGCCCTGGACGTGGGTCATCTTCAAGGGACTCATTACCATGGTGAAACTCCCTATTCCAGCGAGCAATGGTTGCATAGGCAGGGACGGTGTCGGTGTACACTGCAACCATGCGTTCGTGGATCTCTTTTGCATTCTTGCCTTCCTCGGTCAAAAATTTGATCACTGCGCGGTGCGCAACCTTCTCCATTGTGGAAAAATTTGTGACTGACGACCCCATAAGGAGGGCGGCGATTTGCCATCCTGAACGCCGTGCTGACGGGATTTAGCACCCCGTCCGACCTCATCTTAGCCTCTTCTCCTTCCTTCAAAACACTTGTGTTTCCTCGCTATTCATACAACCTCTCCCACAACTTTTTCTGATCAGCCTCTGATTTCACAGGGTAGATGCTGACCTTCTTCTTAAGCCAACCGTCCCGGATCGTAGCTGAGGGGGAGAGGACAACGTTCCCTAACCCCTGAGCGTCGGTTAGGGATGGGTTTTTTTTAACAACCTGCTTCATCCCCACCCATACTTTCCTCACATCCCTTTTTCTTCTCACTTCACCGTCTATCCTTAAAATTAAGCTGTGTTCAAGGTGGAGCCTCCATGGCGATGGACTGCCAGGCTACCAGGCGGGGGGGTTGGTCCCAAATGGTGGCACCTGGCTCTGCTAGGCCTGTAAGCACCTCTTGCAGTAAGGGCTACTGCAAGAGGTGATGAGAGGTTGCTTCCCGTGGAAAAAATAGGGTTACCATGTCCATGTATGAACACCCCCAAAAAACCCAACCCTCAACTTCCCCTGTAACAACAACGGAGCCGCCCTCGGGCAGCTCCACAGAACAAAATGGAGGTCCAACCCCTGTGCTTGCATAGGGAAACCTCCATATTTCTTAAGCAGGAGAGGAGGCTTACTCCTCTCCTACGCCTACGGGGGTAGGGGACTCCCCCTCACCCCCTTCTCTGGAGGTGCTTACGAGCACCTCCCTTTTCCCAGCGGCAGTCCCTCCTTTTCTTTCCAAGGGAACTGCCAAGAAAGCCAGAAGGCAACCCATGGCTAACCGCTCCCCATCAAAGCGGCTCGGTAGGGCAAACCTCCTTAGGAGAGAGAGGGAAGCCAGGCCCCTTCGGTCGCTTCCCTCAAAAGACCTGCTGGCAAGAATATTAAACCTTGCCGGGTTCAAGGCCTGTGCCTCCCCACACAACACTGGTGACGCTGCCAAGGGGATCTGCGATGTCCTGGGAGAAGATGGTCAACTGGAGGCCCCTCTTGAGATAAACATGGTCCTTGAGGAAACCCAGCCTCAGAGGGTAGGGCCTTCCATTGGGGAAAATCCGAGCTCGGCGCCAAACACCGAACCCGAATCCACCCCTATGCAAGATCCCACTCAAACGGCTAGGGTTTCTGAGGCAGTACAAGGAGGGGAGGGATCTCCTCCGACCAGTGAACCTACGACTACCAGGAGCTTCTCCATTTCGGAGAAGGACTTGGCTGAGGCCGGTCCATCTGGCCTGGGGGCTCGTTCGGGCGGAGGTGAGAAGCGGGTTCATTCACCGCCTTCCTCTCCAAAAAAGAAAAAGACTTAAAATACAAAGAAGACACTGGGCTCCTCTCCATCCGCGGGGTCTGCGGGGACGGATGGGTCTGCTGCCACATTGGCAAGCGACCAAGCCAAGATCGGCACATTCGGGCCTTCTCCCCCCCCCATCCCCCGTGTGCGAAGCCCCTGACTAAAACTAAGACCAAAAGTGCACAGGGCGGAGCCTCGATAACATTGGGGCCCCTCATTCAGAGTTTTCCTGGCGTTTTCGAGCCCACTGGCTTCAAACGCTTCCTCGTTATTCGCTCCACTGATGACACTATGTTGGCCAAGGGCAACATGATCCATCAGAGAAGAGGATTAGCTAAGGCAATTAGTAGAGAGCCGGGGGTGACCCGTTTCTCGGACGGGAGCCTTCTGGCGAATGTAGCTAATCCCGCTGAGGCGGCCAAGATAAGTGCTCTTCGTTTTTGTTGTTTTTTTTAATTAAGGGGCTATCTGGCGACTGCCGACTTAGGAATTAGTCGCCGTAAACAAACAGCCTAGTTCTAGGCTACTTTAAAAATTAAACAGGAAACAATAAAAAGAAATAACAATAACAATAAAGAAGCAATAACAAAAACAATAAAAACAACAACAAACCGGGTTAAATGAAAGGGAGAAGGCCAGCCTCCCCCCAAAAGTCAATAAGTCCACTAGTCATGGTGCACGCACTCGTCCCGAGTACAAGGGACAGGCGGTAGCGACCCCGCCCATCCCGGTACCGGGACAGGTATCGTGCGCGAAGATCACCCAGACTTGGACATTCGACAAGAATGTGCCGAACAGTCTGGGGGACGACGCAGTCGTTGCAATAGGGCGCAGGCGAGCGCTCCATCAAGTAGCGATGCGTCACACGAGTGTGTCCGATTCGAAGACGACAGAAAGCAACCTGAAGCCGCCGCAGCATTGGGGGATAGGTGCATGGGAACGGTCGAAGCGCAATGGCACGCAACTTTAAGTTCCCCTCGACCGTCTCCCATCTTCTTTGCCAAGCAGTCCGAAGAGCTGCCCGTATTCGTGCCATGTAGTCAGTGTGAGGAAGAGCGAAACGCTGGTCCGGTCGCAGAGTCCTCGCAGACTCTTTGGCGCCCTCATCGGCGCGCTCACAACCCGCAATTCCTACATGTCCAGGAACCCAGCAGAAGATAATCTCGACATCTGCCCGGCTCGCCAAAACCGTGGCGTCACAGATTTCGTGAACCAGGGGATGCGGAGATTCCAATGCCCCGAGAGCACTCAGGGCGCTTTGTGAGTCGCTATAGATCACAATCCGGTCTCCGAACCGGGCACGTCGCGTAATCTCCCGTACCGAGTGGTGTATTGCCACCAGCTCGGCCGTGAAGACAGACGCAGCGCCTGGTAGAGCCCCGCTGACTTCAAACAGAGGGGATACGGCGTGGAAGCCGACCCCCTCTTGGGACTTGGAGCCATCCGTATACACTGGCACGGTACCAGCGTGACACGATGTGTGCTCCAAAAAGGTCGAACGCAATACTCCCGGCGCAGTACAAGCTTTGGGAGCAGAGGCGTGGCGACAAATAGCCAAATGTGGTACCCTCCAGGGAGGCGTCCTGGGCAGAACCAGGGGCGCCACCGGCCCGAGAGCTATATCTACCTCTCGAAGGAGTTTCCTGGCCCTAAACCCAAAGGGCTTAGGGTATGACTGGCGTCTCTCGGCGGCATAGGCACCATCGAGATCAGCTGCGGATGCAGTGAGAGCTGCTGGCGACTGAGGGAGGCGCCGGGCTCGCGCGTACAGGCGAGTGATGCACTGCACGCGGCGCAGAGCGAGTGACATCTCCCCAGCATCGACCAACAGGCTCTCAATGGGGGAAGTGCGGAAGGCACCGGTCGCAAGGCGAAGGCCGGTGTGGTGGATTGAATCCACCTTGCGCAATAAACGCTCGGCGGCGGATGCATAAAACTCGCATCCGTAGTCGAGCTTCGAGCGAACAAAGGATCGATAAAAAAGTAAGGCGGTAGCCCTATCAGCGCTCAAGCGCTGAACGTCACAGAACGGAGAATGTCCATGGCGCGAGTACAAGAGACCCTAAGGCTGCGAATATGAGCCTCCCAGGTGAGGCGTCGGTCGAATACAAGACCAAGGAAACGGTGCGACTCAACCACATCCAGGCACACCCCATTAAGAAACAAATCTGGTTCGGGGTGAAGCCGTGGATGGCGGCAAGAGTGCACCACCTTAGTCTTGGCCAAAGAAAACCGAAACCTGTGCGCTTCGGCATAGCGAGAGACGCGGTTCAATGCCTGTTGGAGTCGACGCTCCAGAGTTGGCATCTGGGCTGCGCCAAAAGAGATCGAAAGGTCGTCCACGCAGAGCGTAGCGAGAAAATCTTCCGGCAGCACCGAGGTGATGCCGTTGATGCTCAGGGCAAAGGGTGTGACACTGAGGACACTTCCCTGCAGGACACCCTCTTCCTGCTCCTTTGGGCCGGAGAGGGCTCCCCCCACCCGTACACGGAATCAACGATCTGGCAAAAATTCAGATATAAACATTGGGAGGCGTCCCCTCGCCCCCATCGTGTGGAGAGTGTCCATGATACCGTATCGCCATGCGGTATCATAGGCCTTCTCCAGTTTAAAAAACACCGTGGCGTAGTGCTGTCTACGAAGGAAAGCCTCGCAGACGGCATTTTCCAGTCGGAGCAGAGCATCCGACGTGGAGTGGAACTTACGGAAGCCGCACTGTGCAGAAGACAGATGGCCTCCGCTGTCCAGGAAATAGGCTAATCTAACATTTACCAATTTCTCCATCAACTTGCACACGCGAGAGGTTAGAGAGATTGGGCGGAAACCGGTCGGAGTAGAGTGATCTCTCCCCGGCTTGCGAAAGGCGAGCACAGTAGCGATTCGCCAGGAGTCTGTGAGAAGACCTTCCACCCAGATCCTGTTGAACAAATCTAAAAGAAAGGCCATGCCTCGCTCACCCAGGTGTCGAAGCATGGCGTACGGGACATCGTCCGGACCATGGGTGGTGTCCGCGCACGAAGCGAGAGCGGAACGCAACTCACTCACGGTAAACTTGTCGTTGAAGGGTTCTCCGCCTCTGGAGGTAAAGTCCAGCCGGCGGCCTTCCGCGACATCACGACGTGCATTGAATGCTGGCGGAGCAGCATCACGGCTAGAGAATGCGGAAAAAGCGGTCGCTAAGGATTCCGCCACGGACGCGAGGTCCGAGATTGCGGTCCCATTCTCCTGGAGAACGGGAGGGGGGTCCTGCGAGAACTTGCCCCGAATCCTTTTGACTCGCTTCCACACCTCAGCGAAAGGGGTCTTTCCCGTTAAGTGAAGACACGTATGCCCGCCAAGAAGAGCGGCGGGCGTGCTTCGAAATATACCGGAACCTAGCCCTAGCCCGACGAAATTCAGCGACAGTGAAATCGTTCGGGCGGCGCTTATAGCGCATGTAGGCATAACGCTTCTGTTTGAGGGCCGTCTCACACTCGGCCGACCACCATGGGAGTGGTCGGCGTGCAAAACGGCCAGACGTCCTAGAAATAGTAGTCAGGCCCACGGCGATGAGGTTGCCGGAGAACAACTCAACGGCCTCATCTACCGACCTAAACTCCTCGACTGAGATAGAGAATTCAGTCATTTCCTGAAATGCAGGCCACCGCGCCCGCGCCAAGCACCACCGAGGTGGTCTCTCAGGCGGCAGTTGCCCTGAAAATGATATTTGAATGGGAAAGTGATCACTACCATGGACGTCATCGACCACCCCCCAATCAAAATCAGGCAGTGCATCCGAATAGCACAAAGACAGGTCAAGGCAAGAAAATGAAGCGGTTCTCGGACAGTGATGCGTAAACTCATCCACGTTTAGGACACCCATCGAAAGCTCTTCGATCAGATCGGCAAGGACTTGTCCCCTGGGATTTATGGAGTAATCTCCCCAGAGAGAATGCCTGCCGTTCAGATCTCCAAGCAAGAGATAGGGCCTCGGCAACCGTGCCACGACGCGGCGGAAGTCCCCTGCGTCGAAGTCAGCTGACGGTGGAATGTACGCAGAAATGATAGTATACCTCCTATCCAGGCTCAACTGCACAGTCACTGCCTGAAAGGAGGTATCTCAAGAGAAAGGAAGAACGGAGACATCATGCCGGGTGTAAACCGCGCATCCCCCAGCCCGGCCATCCCGCGGTGGGGGGGTCGCAAGACCCTTATACCCCGGGAGGGCAGGCAGGGGGCACGCGCCTAGCATGGTCTCCTGCAAAAAAATAGCTAACGGGGAACGGGACGAGGCGAGCCTCCGCAGCTCCTCCCAGTTGGCCCGGAGTCCACGGCAATTCCATTGAAGGAATATGCCCTCCAGGACTAGCTCGAAGGAGACGTGGGGGCCCTCCTCGAATTAAAGACCCTCACGGGAATGGCCGTACGCTTCCCAGGGGCAGAACCCCGGGGGCTGTTGGCCGGACAAAGCGCTGGAGGCGCTGTCGCCTTCGAGGACTTATTGGGGGAGGTTGGGCTCGCCATGCGAGTCTTTTCCTCCCTCCGCCTCGAAACCTTAGGCGGGCGCTGCGGCTTCGGAGGCGGGGGGCCCTCTTTTCGAGGAACCACCGTCTCCGAGCCACTCGCTCCACCTCGGGGCGTGGGCGAAGGAGCCGAAGCTCCTTTGTTGCTGTCCTCCTTTCGGGGGACAGCTTTAGGAACCCCTGAAGATGGCCTAGCGACTATCTTCAGGGGTGTTGCCTCCTGTGAGTCTAACGACTCGGTGGAGGCGCGTTGCCGCTTCGCCTTGCAAAACGGTCACGCTGGGGGAAGAGGGGGGAGCCCTGGTTTTAGCCGGGGCTGGGTATGAACCCTTTTTGCCGCCAGCTTTACCAGGGAAGCGCCCGGGTTGGGTAGAGCCCGCAGAAGGGCTCTGAATGGGCGTGGAAACAACCGTGCTCGTTGGCCTGGATGGGCCAGGAGCAGAGGGTGCCTTTCGAACTACTGAGGCATATGACGTCCCAGGCAGAGCTGGGCGCTCCAGGACCAAGTCCTTAGCCCCGCGGAATGAGAGTCTATCCTGGGCCTCAACGGCCAGGATTTCTTTCTCCAGGAGATATGCACCACATTGCCTCGAAGAAGCAGGGTGCGGCTCTCCGCAATTGACACACTTGGCCACACACGATTCAGACATCGTGTACGGACTGGAGCAATTTACACAGACTTCGGGTGACCCCGACTTTACACGTCTACATGTACGATTCGTATGGCCGAAGCGGTGACAGTAATAGCACCGCCGCGGCAGTGGCACGAATGCCTTCACACGGTAGCGGTACCAACCGGCACGCACCGACTCAGGGAGCTTGTCACTGTCGAACGTGACGAAGAGTGTAGGGGTGGGTCTCGAAGCCCTCCCTGTTTTCTCATCACACGTTCGACCTTGACCGCCCCATGGTCGGCCAGCTCTAGGGTGATGTCCTCAATGGAGTAGTCAACGAGTTCCCTCGCATAAACTACTCCTTTTACAAAGTTCATGGTAGAGTGCGGCGTCACACTCACCGGGGTGCCATGAAGTGTCCGAAGAGCACTTATCTTGGCCGCCTCGGCGGGATTCGCCGCATTCGCCAGAAGGCTGCCGTCCGAGAAACGGGTCACCTTCGGCTCTCTACCAATTGCACTAGCTAATCCTCTCCTCTGATGGATCATGTTGCCCTTGGACAACATGGTGCCATCAGTGGAGCGAATAACGAGGTAGCGTTTGGGGCCAGCGGGCTCGAAAACGCCAGATAACCTCTGAATGAGGGGCCCCGATGTCATCGAGGCTCCGCCCTGTGCACTTTTGGTGTTAGTCTTGGTCAGGGGCTCCGCACACGAATGGGTAGAGGGGCCGGATGTACCGATCTTGGCTTGGTCGCCTACCAAAGTGGCAGCAGACCCATCCGTCCCCGCAGCCCCCGCGGATGGAGAGGAGCCCCGAGTCTTTTTCGTCTTTTTAGTCTTCTTTGTCTTTTTCTTTTTTGGAGAGGAGGGCGGGGAATGAACCCGCTTTTCACCTCCGCCGGCAGAAGATCCCAGGCCAGATGGACCGGCCTCAGCCAGGTCCCTGTCTGAAATGGAGAAGGTCCTGGTTGTCGTAGGGGCACCTGTCGGAGGAGATCCCTCCCCTCCTTTTACTGCCTCGGAGCCCTCAGCCATTTGAGGAGGACCTTGCATAGGGGCGGATTCGGGTTCGGTGCTTGGCGCCGAGCCCGAATTCCCCCCCATGGAAGGCCCTACCGTCTGAGGCTGGGTCTCCTCAAGGACCATGTTTATCACAGGAGGGGCCTCCAGTTGGCCATCCCCTCCCAGGACATCGCAGGTCCCCTTGGCAGTGTCGCCAGTCTTGTGTAGGGAGGCACAGGCCTTGACCCCAGCAAGGTTTAAAATTCTTGCCAGCAGGTCTTTTGAGGGAAGCGACCGAAGGGGCCTGGCTTCCCTCTCCCCCCTAAGGGGGTTTGCCCTACCGAGCCGCTTTGATGGTGAGCGGCTGGCTAAGGGCTGCCTGCTGGCTTTCTTGGCAGTCCCCTTGGAAAGAAAAGAGGGGACTGCCGCTGGGAAAAGGGAGGTGCCCGAAAGCACCTCCAGAGAAGGGGGTGAGGGGGTGTCCCCTGCACCCGTAGGCGAAGGAGAGGAGTAAGCCTCCTCTCCGGTTAAAGAAATATGGAGGGTCCCCTGTGCAAGCACAGGGAGGGGACCTCCATTTTTTTGCTGGAGCTGCCCGAGGGCGGCTCCGTCGATGGAACAGGGGAAGTTGAGGGTTGGGTTTGTTTTGTTTTTTTATCATCATTGGGCATGGTGACCCTTTTTTAAACACGGGATGCAATCGCGCACACCTCTCGCAGTAGCCCGCACTGCGAGAGGTGCTTACAAGCCCGGCAGAGCCAGGTGCCGCCCTTTAAGACCACCCCTCGTCGCCTGGTGGCCTGGCAGTCCATCGGCATGGCGGCTCCACCTTAGACACGGCGTAAAAATTAATAAGTGGTGAAGAGGAGAGGAAAAGGGATGTGAAGAAGGTATGGGTGGGGATGAAGCAGGTAGTTAAAAACCAGCCACCCCAGACCGGAGCTCAGGGGTTAGGGAACATTGTCCCCCACCCCCTCAGCCCCGATGCGGGACGGTTGGCTGAAAGGAAGGTCAGCATCTACCCTGTGAAATTAGAGGCTGACCAGAGAAAGTTGTGGGAGAGGTTGTGTGAAAAGAGAGGAAACAAGTGTTTTGAAGGAAGGAAGAGAGGCTAAGCTGGGGCCGGACGGGGTGCTGAGTCCCGTCAGCACGGCGGCCAAGATGGCAAATCGCCGCGCCCCTTACGGGGTAAGTGCTCTTCGGACACTTCATGGCACTCCGGTGAGTGTGACGCCGCACTCTACCATGAACTTCGTGAAAGGAGTAGTTTATGCGAGGGAACTCGTTGACTACTCCATTCAAAACATCACCTTAGAGTTGGCCGACCATTGGGTGGTCAAGGTCGAACGTGTGATGAGAAAACAGAGATGGGCCTCGAGACCCACCCCTACACTCTTCGTCACGTTCGACTGTGACAAGCTCCCTGAGTCGGTGCGTGCCGGTTGGTACCGCTACTGCGTGAAGGCATTTGTGCAACTGTCGTGGCGGTGCTATTACTGTCACCGCTTCGGCCATACGAATCGTACATGTAGAAGTGCAAAGTCGGGGTCACCCGAAGTCTGTGTAAATTGCTCCAAGGCCGTACACGATGTCTGAATCGTGTGTAGCCAAGTGTGTCAATTGCGAAAAGCCGCACCCCGCTTCTTTGAAGCAATGTGGTGCATATCTCCTTGAGAAAGAAATCCTGGCCGTTCAGGCCCAGGATCGACTCTCATTCCGCGGGGCTAAGGACTTAGGCCTGGCGCGCCCGGCTCTGCCTATGACGACATATGCCTCAATAGTTAGAAAGGCACCCTCTGCTTCTGGCCCATTTAGGCCAATGAGCACGGTTGTTTATGCGCCCATTCGGAGCCCTTGTGTGGGCTCTACTCAACCCGGGCGCTTTCCTGGTAAAGCTGGCGGAAAAAAGTTCATACCCAACCCCGGCTAAAACCATGCCTCTTTCCCTCTTTTCCCAGCGTGACCGTTTCCCGTAAGGCGAAACGGCCACGTGCCTCCAGCGAGTCCTTAGACTCACAGGAGGCAACACCACTAAAGTTGGTCGCCAGTCCATCTTCCAGGGTTCCTAAAGCTGTCCCCCGAAAGGAGGACAGCAACAAAGGAGCTTCGGCTCCTTCGCCCACGCTTAGTGGTAGGCTGAGCGGCTCGGAGATGGTGGTTCATCGAAAAGAGGGCCCCCGCCTCCAGAGCCGCAACGCCCTCCTAAGGTTTCGAGGCGGAGGGAAGAAAAGACTCGCATGGCGAGCCCAACCTCCCCCAATAAGTCCTCGAAGGCGACAGCGCCTTCAGCGCTTTGTCCAGCTAACAGCGCGCGTGGTTCTGCCTCCGGGAAGCGTACGGCCATTCCCGAGAGGGTCTTCTGTTCGATGAGGGCCCCCGCGTTAGAGATATATGGAGGGTCCCCTGAGCAAGCACAGGGGAGGGGAGACCTCCATTTTTTTTGCTGGAGCTGCCCAAGGGCGAGTCCGTCGAAGTTATAGGGAAAGTTGGGGGTTGGGTTTTTTTTTATACTCATCATTGGGCATGGTGACCCTCTTTTTGACACGGGATGCAATCGCGCATCACCTCTCGCAGTAGCCCGCACTGCGAGAGGTGCTTACAAGCCCGGCAGAGCCAGGCGCCGCCATTTAAGACCACCCCTCCCGCTTAGGGGCCTGGCAGTCCATCGGCATGGCGGCTCCACCTTGAACACGGCGTAAAAAATATATAGATTGTGAAGAGGAGAGGAAAAGGGAAGGTATGGGTGGGGATAAAGCAGGTTGTTAAAAGCCAACCACTCCAGACCAGAGCTCAGGGGTTAGGGAACATTGTCTCCTCCCCCCTCAGCCTCGATCCAGGACGGTTGACTTAAGAAGAAGGTCAGCATCTACCCTGTGAAATTAGAGGCTGACCAGAGAAAGTTGTGGGAGAGATTGTATGAAAAGCGACGAGGTAGGAGAGAAATACAGGCTATCTGAAGGAAGGAAGAGAGGCTAAGCTGGGGCCGGACGGAGCGAGAGATCCCGTTAGCACGGCGGCCAGGATGGCAAATCGCCGTGCCCCTTACGGGGTTTCCTCTTTGGAGACTTTTCACTCATAATGACGGATTCAAACTGTATTTCAATTTGGTAAATATGTAGACGAGCGGCCCGGCCGATAAGATGTACTATTTCGTCCGTGTTCCAAAATGTTTCACGTTTTTTGAGTACATTTATAGGGGACGGCTCGTGGGGGGGGGGGAAACACGATGCGTGGACCGCACTACGATGATCCTGAGTTTCATTAAATTGGGGGGTTCTGGGGGGCACAGACCCTCACTATATAATCCTAATTTTTATAATGTTCTGACGTTTACGGAGGTGAATGCTTTAACTACATCATGTCAGCTCCTTTAATCGTTTTGCGAATTATAATAGGGGTTGGGGGTGGGGTATGACGTCAGAAATGACACGGGTGAACGATTATATTTACACAAAATATTTTTTTCCGGACGGGCCGCTCGTCTAAACGTTTACCTATACCAATACCATTATGGTGAAAATTATTGGAGTGGAGAGGAAATACACCAGTATTGCTAGATTTCTCCAGAGCTTCACGCCCATATTCTTTTATGTTTCACGGGTCATAAGATGCTATAAATAATCACAAAAGTATCCAAACCAGCTTTCATTATTTTATTATATTGTACTATTAAATTTACAGGGACAATAAGCCATAAACGAAAAAATATATATTCTCTTGTTATACATATTAAAACGTTTGCACATATGCGGCAATGGCAGATCAGCGCAAGTTCGTAACATGTTCAGAAAAGTTATCGGACATTATATTGCATCACTTACATTATTACTTATTATCTATGAATATTTATGGGGTAAAATATCACATATATAATTCATTTAAACATAGTATCGCTTAATTATGCAGTATGTTTTCTTTAATCTAAATCCGAATTCAAAGAAACATTTTATTTACATAAAGTCCAAAATCGCAAGAAAATTTGGTCAGGGATGTTATTTTTAACTCTATAAGATTTATTAGTGGTTGATTATTCATAATAATTCTCTAACTTTCGTTTAGTTGAAAATACAAATTTAAAGGTCAACAATATAGATGCATTGAAACTTCCTCTTTCCATTTCTAAATACATTTCTCATTAATATAGAACGAATAGTTGGAGGGGGGATATCCTTCTTATTCCCATTTAATTATTTACCAATTTTATTCTTGCTTTTCACTTAGTTTCCTCGATGCAGGTTCTCTTCCTCGAATCCATTTTCTTCTGCTTGACTTCCGTATTCTTCTTGGCTGGATTGTTCGTTAATTTTCGTTTTCATTTCTTGATGCATCTTAATTTTCTTCCATTTTATCTTGAGCTGCTGATTTCTTTGTGCTTCTAGTTGAGTTAGTCCTTTAAGCCGTTTTGTTTCCGTTTTCTTTCTAAGGCGATCTTCATAAAAGTTTTTGGACTCGAGTTTCGAATGCGGTACCGTTGGATTTGAACGCCAATACTCTATTCTCACGACCAGTTTAGTCCGTCTTTGGTTGGTAATTTTATCGGCCATTTATATTATCGAGTTGGAAGGAATTTTTCTATGATACATTTTTCGCACCACTACACGAGTAAGTGAAAGTAAAGCTTTAAAGAAAATCTAAAAACACTTTTGGAAATCAGATTCGCCTTTTTAAGTATTCTTTAAGATGCACCGATCGTAAAATTGAATACTATTTCAAAGATGTACGCTTTGTTTCAAAATATTTCGTCAGGAAAGCACCAATGACCATTCCAAAAGGATTGCTTTCGCTAGAACTTTACGGTTAACTTAAGGTGGTAACACGGCAATATACAAAAATATTTAACTGCCATGCGGTGATAAACTTAATATATTATCATTTAGAAAAGGAATTTTGTGGAAATGCCTAAAAAAACACGATTTCTTTGATTTCATAAAAAATAAACCAAGGGAGGTAATAAAAAAAACTAAGATCTTGGTTTAAAAACCAAGGGAAAGTATCGCTGGTCCTAAGCGGGAAAGGTGTTCAGCTACACGAAGTCCCAAGAGCCGGGACTTCGGGGTCTATAGCAATGGAGCTGCTGAATACGAAAAATATACCGTAGACAGACCTAGAGGCGTTGTTGGTGAAGCTGGAAAATAGCAGCATAAATGCTGGCATTTATCCTACCCTATACCGAGCATAAATGTTCGGTATAGGGCAGGAGCGGAATGCGCCGCTGGATAGACGGAGAGCCAGTGCGAGGATATGATCCAACATGCGGAGATGAAGAAGAGGCCGATGAATACACCTTACTACCATAGTCTAACTTGGAATGTACGAGAAAGGTATATAGCCTCCACAACGTGAGCCTATCACTTCCCCAAGAGGTGTAGGAAAGCATCTTTAGTAGGTCGATCTTCCAGAGACATCTCCGTCGCAGCTCAAGAAAATGAGGGCACCAAGAAAGTTTGGGATCTAGAATCATGCCCAGCAACCGGATCTCTGACAGAAATTCCAAGGGGAAAATGGCCGGGAGTAACCCTCTGCCCTCTCTTTCGATGAAAGTCCATTACTTTCGTCTTTGGGGCGTAGAAGCAGAACCCTTTATAAAGGGCCTGGCGGTGGATGGTATCAGAGCTAAATGGAGGTGACGGGCTGCGGATACCGAGCGTGAAGCGGAACAATTAAGAGCGAGATCATCTACAAATAAGGTTGCATTTTTTTTAAGGAGCTATCTGGCGACTGCCCACTTGGGCATAAGTCGCCGCAAACAAAACAGCTTAGTTCTAGGCTACTTTAAAATAAAAATTTGAAAAAACAGGTAAAAAGGGAAGATGACAATTAGGAAGATAGCTCCAGCGTCGGGGGAGGTCACCCACGCCCCGGCGCAGGAGCGTAAGACCTACAGAGAAAACTAACGAAAAAAATAAACACAAACTAATTAAATAAAAGGGAGAAGGCCGGCCTCCCCCCCAAAAGTCAACAAGTCCACCAGTCAATGTGCACGCACTCGTCCCGAGTACAAGGGACAGGCGGTAGTGACCCGCCCATCCCGGTACAGGGACAGGAAACGTGCGCGAAGATCACCCAGACTGGGACATTCAACAAGAATGTGCCGAACAGTCTGGGGGACAATGCAGTCGTCACAATAGGGCGCAGGCGAGCGCTCCATCAAATAGCAATGCGTCACACGAGTGTGTCAAATTCGGATACGACAGAAAGTGACCTGAAACCGTCGCGGCATTGGGGGATAGGTCCATGGGAACAGTCGCGGCGCAATGGCACGCAACTTTAAGTTCCCTTCGACCGTCTCCTATCTTCTTTGCCAAGCAGTCCGAAGAGCTGCCCATATTCCTACCATGTAGTCGGTGTGAGGAAGAGCGAAACGCTGGTCCGGTCGCAGAGTCCTAGCAAACTCTTTGGCGCCCTCATCGGCGCGCTCATTCCCCGCAATTCCTACATGTCCAGGAACCCAGAGGAAGATAATTTCGACATCCGCCAGGCTCGCCAATACCATGACGTCACGGATATCACGAACCAGAGGATGCTGAGATTCCAATGCCCCGAGAGCACTCAGGGTGTTTGTGAGTCGCTATAGATCACAACCCGGTCTCCACACAGGGAACGTCGCGTAATCTCCTGTACAAAATAATGTATTGCCACCAGCTCGGTCGTGAATACAGACGCAGCGCCTGGTAGAGCCCCACTGACTTCAAACAGAGGGGATACATCGTGTAAGCCAACCCCCTCTTGGGACTTGGAGCCATCCGTATACACTAGCACGGTTCCAGCGTCACACGAGGTGTGCTCCAAAAAGGTACGCGGCGTAGAGCGACGGGCATCTCTCCAGATTCGACCAAAAGGCTCTCAATGAGGGAAGGGCGGAAGGCACCGGTCGCAAGGCGAAGGCCGGTGTGGTGGATCGAGGCCACCTTCCACAATAAACGCTACGGCTGCGGATGCATAAAACACATCCGTAATTGAGCTTCAAACGAACAAAGGATCGATAAAAGAGCAAGGCAATAGCCCTATCAGCACCTCAAGCGCTGAACGCCACGGAAGGAAGAATATCATGTGCGGGTACAAGAGACCCTAAGGCTGCGAATATGAGCCTTCCAGGTGAGGCGTCGGTCAAATACAAGACCAAGGAAACGGTGCGATTCAACCACTAACAGGCGTACCCCAATAAGAAACAAGTCTGGGTCAGGGTGGAGCCGTAGATGGCGACCGAAGTGCACTACCTTAGTCTTGGCCAAGAAAAACCGAAAGCTGTGCGCTTCGGTATAGCGAGAGACGCGGTTCAATGCCTGTTGGAGTCGATGCTCCAGAGTTGGCATATTTGGCCGCGCCAAAAGAGATCGAAAGCTCGTCCACGTAGAGCGTAGCGAGAACATCTTCCGGCAGCACCGAGGTGATGCCGTTGATGCTCAGGGCAAAGAGTGTAACACTGAGGACACTTCCAAGCGGGACACCCACTTCCTGCTCCTTAGGGCCGGAGAGGGTTCCCCTCACCCGTACGGGGAATCGACGATCTCGCAAAAATTCAGATATAAAGATTGTGAGGCGTCACCTCGCCCCCATGGTTTGGAGAGTATCCATAATGCCGTATCGCCATGCGGTAATATAGGCCTTCTCCAGATCGAAAAACACTGATGCGTAGTGCACACGCAAGAGGTTAGAGAGTTAGGGCGGAAAAAAACCGGAGTAGAGTAATCTCCCTCCGGTTTGCGAGATAGGAGCACAGTAGCGATTCGCCTGGAATCCGTGAGGAGGCCCTCCACCCAGACCCTGTTGAACAAATCTAAGAGAAAGGCCATGCCTCGCTCACCCAGGTGTCGAAACATGGCGTACGGGACATTGTCCGAACCATGGGCGGTGTGTGCGCACGAAGCAAGAGCGGAGTGCAACTCACGCAAAGTATACCTGTCGTTGAATGGTTCTCCACCTCTAAGGGAAAGTCCAGTCGGCGGCCTTCAGCGAAATGACGACGTGCATTGAATGCTGGCGGAGCAGCATCCCGGCTCGAGAATGCAGAGAAAGCGGTCGCGAAGGATTCCGCCACGCGCGGTGTCTGAGATTGCGGTCCCATTCTCCTGGAAAACGGGAGGGGGTCCTGTGAGAACTTGCCCCGAATCCTTTTGACTCGCTTCCACACCTCTGCCAGAGGGGTCTTCCCATTAAGTGAAGACACGTATGCCCGCCAAGAAGAGCAGCGGCGTGCTTTGAAATATACCGGAAGCTAGCCCTAGCCCGACGAAATTCACCGAAAGTGAAATCGTTCGGGAGGCGCTTATAGCGCATGTAGGCATAACGCTTCTGTTTGAAGGCCGTCTCACACTCGGCCGACCACCATGGGGGTGGTCGGCGTGCAAAACGGCCAGACGTTCTGGTAAGAGTTGTCAGGCCCGTGGCGATGAGGTTGACAGAGAAGAACTCAACAGCCTCATCTACCGACCTAAACTCCTCGACTGAGATATAGAATTCAGTCATTTCCTGAAATGCATGCCACTGCGCCCGCCCCAAGCACCACCGAGGTGGGCTCTCAGGTGGCAGTTGCCCTGAAAATGATATTTGAATGGGAAAGTGATCACTACCATGGAGGTCATCGACCATCCCCCAATCAAAATCAGGGTGTGCATCCGAAGAGCACAAAGATAGATCAAGGAAGGAAAATGAAGTGGTTCTCGGGCAGTTATGCGTAAACTAATCAACATTTAGGACACCTATCTCAAGCTCTTCCATCAGATCGGCAAGGACTTGTCCCCTGGGATTTATTGAGTAATCGCCCCAGAGAGGATGCCTGCCGTTCAGATCTTCAATCAAGAGAAAGGGGGTCCTCCGTAACGTGCCACGACGCAGAGGAAGTCACCCGCGTCGAAGTCAGCTGACTGTGAAATGTACGCAGAAATAACAGTATACCTCCTATCCAGTTGAAACTGCACAGCCACTACCTTAAAGGAGCTAGCTAAAGTGAAAAGAAGAACGGAAACATCATGCCGTGTGTAAACCGCGCATCCCCCAGCCCGGCCCCCATCTCGTGGTGGTGGGGTTGCAAAACCCTTATACCCCGGGAGGGCGGGCAGAGGCTACGCGCCTAGCATGGTCTCCTGTAGAAAAATAGCTAATGGGGAACGGGACGAGACAAGCCTCCGCAGCTCCTCCCAGTTGGATTGGAGTCCACGTCAATTCCATTGAAGGAATATGCCCTCCAGGCCTAGCTCGGAGGAGACGCGGGTGCCCTCTTCGAAGAGAAGAACCTCACGGGAATGGCCGTACGCTTCCCGGAGGCCGAACTCCGGGCGCTGTCACCTTCGAGGATTTATTGGGGGAGGTTGGGCTCGCCGTGCGAGTCTTTTCCTCCCTCCGCTTCGACCCTTCGCCGGGCGTTGCGGCTTAGGAGGCGATGGGGCCTTTTTTCGAGGAACTACCGTCTCCGAGCCACTCAGCCGACTACTAGGCGTAGGCGAAGGAGCAGAAGCTCCTTTGTTGCTGTCCTCCTTTCGGAGGACAGCTTTATGAACCCCGGAAGATGGCTTGGCGACCAACTTCAGGGGTGTTGCCTCCTGTGAGTCTAACGACTCGGTGGAGGTGCGTGGCCGTTTTGCCTTACGGGAAACGGTCTCGCTGTGGAAGGGGAGGGGGGAGCCCTGGTTTTAGACGGGGCTGGGTGTGAACCCTTTTTAACGCCAGCTTTATCTGGGGAGCTCCTGGGTTGAGTAGAACCCGCACAAGGGCTCCGAATGGGCTCGGAAACAACCGTGCTCGTTGCCCTGGATGGGCCAGGAGCAGAGGGTGCCTTTCTAACTATTGAGGCATAAGACGTCCCAGGCAGAGCCGGGCGCGCCAGGACCAAGTCCTTAGCCCCGCGGAATGAGAGTCGATCCTGGGCCTGAACGGCCAGTATTTCTTTCTCAAGGAGATATGCACCACATTGCTTCGAAGATGCGGGGTGCGGCTCACCGATATTGACACACTTGGCCACACACGGTTTAGACTTATCGTGTTCGGTTTGGAGCCATTTACACAGACTTCGGGTGACCCCGACTTTGCACGTCTACAAGAACGATTCGTATGGCCGAAGCGGTGACAGTAATTACACCACCGCGGCAGTGACACGAATGCCTTCACGCGGTAGCGGTACCATCCGGCACGCACCGACTCGGGAGCTTGTCACAGTCGAACGTGACGAAGAGTGTAGGGGTGGGTCTCGAGGCACCTTCCTGTTCTCTCATCACACGTTCGACTTTGACCGCCCCATGGTCGGCCAGCTCTAGGGTGATGTCCTCAATGGAGTAGTCAACGAGTTCCCTCGCATAAACTACTCCTTTCACAAAGTTCATGGTAGAGTTCGGCGTCACACTCACCGGGGTGCCATGAAGTGTCCGAAGAGCACATATCCTGGCCGCCTCGGCGCGATTCGCCGCATTCGTCAGAAGGCTCCCGTCCGAGAAACGGGTTACCTTCGGCTCTCTACCAATTACACTAGCGGGCTCGAAAACGCTAGGTAACCTCTGAATTAGGGGCCCTGATGTTATCAAGCCTCCGATCTGTGCACTTTTAGTCTTAGTCGGGGACTCCGCACCCGGTGGGGTAAAGGGGCCGGATGTGCCGATCTTTGCTTGGTCACTTACCAAAGTGGCAGCAGACCCATCCGTCCCTGCAGCCCCCGCGGATGGAGAGGAGCCCCGAGTCTTTATTTTCTTTTTAGAAGAGGAAGGCGGGAATGAACTCTCTTCTCCCCTCCGTGAGCAGGATCCCCTAGGCCAGATCGACCAGCCTCAGCTAGGTCCTTCTCCGAAACGGAGAAGCTCCTGGCAGTCGTAGCGGCACCGATCCGAGGAGATCCCTCCCCTCCTTGTACTGCCTCGGAAACCCTAGCCGTTTGAGGAGCACCTTGCATAGGGGCGGATTCGGGTTTTGTGCTTGGCGCCGAGCCCGGATTCTCCCCCATGGAAGGCCCTACCGTCTGAGGCTGGGTTGCCTCAAGGTCCATGTCTACCTCAGGGGTGCCTTCAGTTGCCAGATCCCCCCCAAGACATCGCAGGTCCCGTTGGCATTATTGTCACTAGTCAGGTGGTGTGGGAAGGCACAGGCCTTGACCCCGGCAAAGTTCAATATTCTTGCCAGCAGGTCTTTTGAGGGAAGCGACCGTAGGGGCCTGGCTTCCCTCTCCCCCCTTAAGGAGGTTTTCCCTACCAAGCACCTTCACTGGGGAGCGGTCGGCTATGAGCTGCCTTCTGGCTTTCTTGGCAGTCCCCTTGGAAAGAAAAGGGGAGACTGCCGCTGGAAAAAGAGAGGTGCCTGAAAGCACCTCCAGAGAAGGGGGTGAGGGGAGTCCCCTACACCCATAGGCGAAGGAGAGTAGTAAGCCTCCTCTCCGGTTAAAGAAATATAGAGGGTCCCCTGCGCGAGCCCGGGGGGGATGGGAACCTCCATTCTTTTCTGTGGAGCTGCTCGAGGGCGGCTCCATCGATGGTACAGGGGAAATTAAAGGGTTTTTTTTTCTTGGACTCATCATTGGCCATGGTGACCCTCTTTTTATTACGGGATGCAACAGCTCATCCCCTCTCGCAGTAGGCCGCACTGCAAGGGGTGCGTTCAGGACTACCCCTCCCGCCTGGTGGCCTGGCAGTCTATCGGCATGGCGGCTCCACCTTAGACATAGCGTAAAATTATAGATTGTGAAGAGGAAAGGAAAAGGGATGTGAGGAAGGTATGGGTGGGGATGAAGCAGGTTGTTAAAAACCAACCACCCGAGGCCGGAGCTTAGGGGTTAGGGAACATTGCCCTCTCACCCATCATCCCGATCTGGGACGGTTTGCTGAGAAGGTCAGCATCTACCCTGTGAAATTGGTGGCTGACCTATAATGGGAAGGAGATAAGCCGTCTCTAACTGGTTTCAAAAAAGACTAACGCCTGGATCTAAATCCAGTTTTAAATATCTAGTAGAAGTGATTCCGTACGGCAATAAAGATGCCCGATAAAGTCCTATCGGATATTGTCTAGGCCGGGAGATATGGGTCTGCAACGAGACAGCGTTAGGCGAATCTCGGTGGTAGTGAACAGAGTTGTAGGACTCTTGCGAACCGGATGAGAAACACAGAGCTTCGCCCTCCACCCGGGGTTTGATACGTCTAAACCCCACCTGGTAGTGCTCAACGCTGCTAACATCGGCCAAAAAAGATGCGAATATATCAGCGACGCTGCCGGGA
This sequence comes from Ceratothoa steindachneri, assembly GCA_963969495.1. NCBI lineage: Eukaryota > Metazoa > Arthropoda > Malacostraca > Isopoda > Cymothoidae > Ceratothoa > Ceratothoa steindachneri. The sequence goes on from OZ018325.1 coordinate 54,054,197, forward strand.
TCGCAGATGATTGAGCCATTCTTCTCAATTCTAGGGGTGGAATGACCAGCATACTGACCCCTGAATTTGTTAATACTCTTCCATACCTAAGCTGAGGAGGTAGTCAGTGCGTGCCTGACGTAAAGTTCACTGCCGAATGTCTTGAGTTCGATCTCGGTCAATATGGTTCGGAATAGGTGGATTCCAGCGGAACCGCAAATGAGCCTTTTTATAGGAATCCACCACGGCGGTGCAAAAACGTTCCACCATCAGTGATGTTCTGCCCCGGCAGGACCGAGTATGAGGAATTGCGGACTCTGCAGCATCAAGCAGTAGACGGGAAAAGTAATGTATAGCTGAATCATTATCTACAAAATATCCAATTTGTTTATTGGTGAAGGAAGCATCATGGAACTTTGACCAGCCGGTCCTTACAACATTCCATCTGGGTTTTGGGTTGTTTTTTTTTAGAGGGAGCGCATTTGGCGACTGCCTGCTTGGGCATAAGTCGCCGAACACGACACAGTCTACTACTAGGCTATATTAAGAAACAAAAACAAGAAAAAAATAGCAGTATGTAAATAACAAATAACAGCGCTAAAAAAAGATGAGATAAAAAATAACGAGAAAAAGCAAAAAAGTAAGAAGGAGGTGAGTTCCGGCGTCGGGAATAGGCCCGCCTTCCCCCATCGCAGGGTCATTCAACCAAGAAAAAAAACAGCAGTCAAATAAAGGGGAGGAGCCCAGCATCCTTCGAAAAGTCAGAGTCCACAAGTGAGTGTGCACAAACCCATCCCGAGTACAAGGGACGAGCGGTAGCAAACACGCTCGTCCCGGTACAGGGGCAGGTAACGTGGGCAAAGATCGCCCAGACTGGAACATTCAACAAGAAAGTGCCTGGCAGTCTGGGGACAAAACAGTCTTCACAGTCAGGCGCAGGCAAGCGCTCCATCAAATGGAACTGCGTCCCGCGAGCGTGTCCAATTCGGAGATGACAGAATGCAACCTGAAGCCGTCCTGGTATTGTGGGGTAGGTCCAAGGGAACAGTCGTGGCGCAATGGCACGCAACTTGAAGTCCCCCTCGAATGTCTCGCATCTTCTTTGCCAAGTAGCCTGGAGAGCTGCCAATATTCCTGCCATGTAGTCGGTGTGCGGAAGAGCGAAACGTTGGTCTGGTCGCCCAGTCATCGCGGACACTTTGCGGCCTCATTCCTCTCAATTTCTACATGTCCAAGAACCCAGAATAAGATAATCTCGACATCCGCCTGGCTAGCCAAAACCGTGGCGTCACGGATATGGCGAACCAAAGGATGCGGAGAATCCAATGCCCCGATAGCACCTCAGGGCGCTTTGTGAGTTGCTATGAATCCTTATCCGATCTCGGAACCGAGCACCTCACATTATCACCCGTACCGGCTGGTTTATTGCAACCAACTAGGCCGTGAAGACAGACGCAGCGCCTGGCAGAGCCCCAATTACTTCAAACAGAGGGGATACAGCGTAAAACAGACCCCCTCTTGGATCCAGCGGGACACGAAAGGTGCTCTAAAAAGGCCGAACACAATACTCCAGGCGCTGTGGAAGCAGATGCGTAGAGACAAATGTTCAAAGCTGGTACCCTCCAGTGTGGCGTCCTAGGCAGATTCAAGGGGCACCACCGGCACGAAAGCTATACCTAGCTCTAGAAGGAGTTTGCTAGCCCTAAACCCAAAAGGTTTAGAGTATAAATGGCGTTTCCCGGCGGCATAGGAACCGTAGATATCAGCAGCGGATGCAGTGAGAGCTGGTAGCGAGTGAGGGAGGCACTGGATTCGCGCGTACAGGCGAATAATACACTAGGCACGGCGAAGAGCGAGTGGCATCTGTCCAGCATAAATTAGTAGGCTCTCAATATGGGAAGTGCGGAAGGCACCGATCGCCAGGCCTGAGCTGGTGTGGTGGATCGAGTCTAACTTCCGATATACACGCTCGGCTGTGGATGCATAAAACTCGCATTTATAGTCGAGCTTCGAAAGAACAACAAAAGATCGATACAAATGTAAGACAGTAGCTCCAAGCGCTGAACGTCATGGAACAAATAATATCTATGGCGCGGGTACAAGAGACCCTAAGGCTGCGAATATGAGCCTCCCAGGTGAGGCGTCAGTCAAATACAAGACGGAAACGGTGTGAGTCCATACTTCCAGGCGCACCCCATTGAGAAATAAGTCTGGGTCAGGATGGAGCCATGGATGGCGGCAGAAGTGCACCACCTTAGTCTTGGTCAAGGAAACCAAAGTCTGTGCGCTTCAACATAGCGAAAGATGCGGTTCAATGCCTGTTGGAAACAACGATCCAGAGTTGACATCTGGGCCGCGCCAAAAGAGATCAAAAGGTCGTCCACATAGAGGGTATCGAGAACATCTTCCGGCAGCACCCATGTGATGCCGTTGATGCTTAGGGTAAAGAGTGTGATACTGAGGACACTTCCCTCCATGACCTCCTCTTCCTGCTCCAGTGGGCCGGAGAGGGCTTTCTTCCCCACCTGTACGCGGATTCGACGATCTCGCAAAAATTCAGATATAAAGATTGTGAGGCGGCCTCTTGCCCCCAACGTGTAGAGAGTCTCCATGATACCGTATCGCCATGCGGTCTTATAAAGCTTCTCCAGATCGAAAAATACGGTGGCGTAGTGCTGTCTACGAAGGAAGGCCGCGTAGACGGCATTTTGCAGTCGGAGCAGATTACCTGACGTGGAGTGAAACTTGCGGAAGCCACACTGTGCTGAAGGCAGATGGCCTCCGCTGTCCAGAAAAAAAGCGAATCTAACATTTAATAATATATCTATCAACTTACACACGCAGGAGGTTAGAGAGATTGGGCGGAAACAGGCCGGGGTAAAGTGTTTTCTCCTCGGTTTGCGAAAAGCTAGCACATTAGCAATTCGCCAGTAATCTGGGAGGATACCCTCTACCCAGATCCTGTTGAACCAATCTAACAGAAAAGCCATGCTTCGCTCACTTAAGTGTCGAATACGGGACAACGTCCGGCCGGGGCGGTGTCCGCACACGGAGCGAGCAGTCACTGAGTAAGCCTGTCGTTGAAGAGTTCTCCTCCTCTAGAGGTAAAGTCCATTTAGGGGCCTTCAGCGACATCACGAGGCGCATTGAATGATGGCGGAGCAGCATCCATTCTAGAGAAGCTGAGAAAACGGTTGCGAAGGATTGCGCCACGGTACGGAGTACGTGATTGCGGCCACATTCTCCTGGAGAACTGGAGGGAAATACTGCGAGAAATTACCTCGAATCCTTTTGACTCGCTTCCACACCTCTGCTAGAGGGGAGGGATCTTTCCCGTTAAGTGAAGAGACGTAAGCTCGAGTTCAAGGAAGTTCATCATGAGTTAAGTCGTTTAGGAGGCGCTTATAGCGCATGTAGACATAACGCTTCTGTTTGGGGGAAATCTCACACTCGGCTGACTACCACGGGAGCGGTCGGTGTAAAAAACGGCAAACAGTTATAAGAATAGTTGTTAGGCCCACGGCCATAAGGTTGCCAGAAAAGAACTCAACAGCCTCATTTACCGACCTAAACTCGACAGGGTCAGAAAAATCAGTCATTACCTGAAATGCTGTCCACCACGCCCTCGCCAGGTGCCACCGGGGCGAGCTTTCGGGCGGCAGCAGCCCAGAAAATGATATTTGAATGGGAAAGTGATCACTACCATAAAGGTCATCGACCCCTCCTCCCACTAAACAAAAATCGGGCTGTGCATCCGGAGAGCCCAAAGATAGATCGAGGCATGAAAATGAAGCGGTTCTCGGTCAGTGATGCGTAAACTCATACACATTTAGGCCACCTCTCTCCAGCTCGTCGATCAGGTCGGCAAGGACTTGACCCCTTGGATTTATCGAGTAGTATCCCTAGATGTGGTGTCTATCGTTCAGATCTCCGAGCAAGAGAAAGAAAACCGGCAACCGTGCCACGACGCGCGGGGAATGTACGCGGAAATAACAGTATAACTCCTATCCTAGTGCAGGTGCAGGTGTACAGCTACTGCCTGAAAGGACTCATCTAAAGCGAAGAGAAGAAGGTAGACATCATGCCGGGTGTAAATGGCGCATCCTTCTGTCCAGCGCCCATCCCTTGCTAGTGGGGTCGCAAATCCCTTATACCCGGTAAGGTGGGTAGGAAGCACGCGCCAAGTGTGGTCTCCTGCAAAAAGATAGCTAATAGGGAACGGGAGGAGACGAGCCTTCGCAGCTCCTCCCAGTCCGAGGCAATTCCATTGGAGGAATATGCCCTCCAGGCCTATCCCGGAGGAGACGCAGGGGCCATATTCTAAGACAAGACCATCACGAGAATGGCCGTACGCTTCCCGGAGGCAGAACTCCGGGCGTGTTGGCCGGACAATGCGCTGACGCCTTCGATGCCTTATCCTTTCAGTGCTCAGCTGTAGGAACCACGGAAGATGGCCTCACGATCTCTTCAGGGGTGTTGCCTCCTGTGAGACTAACGATAAGGTGGAGGCGCGCGGCGGTTTTACTTTACGCAAAACGGTCACGCTGGAAAAGAGCGGAGACTGGTTTTAGCCTGTGCTTGCTGTGAAGCGTTTGTGCCGCCAGCTCTACCAGGGGGCGCAAGGGGGGAGGGGGGTAGAACACGGTGAAGGGTTCTGAATAAGCTCGGAAACGACCGTGCTCGTAGGCCTGGATGGCCCAGGAGCAGAGGGTGTCTTTCTCAACATTGTGGCATAGGACGTCCCAGGCAGCGATGGGAGAGCCAGGGCCAAGTCCTTAGCCTCGCAAAATGAGAGACGATCCTAGGCCTGAACGGCCAGGACTTCCTTCTTATGAAGATACGCACCACATTGGTTCGAAGTAAAAGGGGTACGGCGCTGCGTAATTGACACACTTGGCCACACACGTTTTGGACTTATCGTGTGCAGCCTTGGAGCAACTTACACAGATTTTGGGTAACACTGACTTGACTTTGCGCGTATACAAGAGTGATTAGTATGGCGGAAGTGGTGATAGTAATAGCACCTCCGCGGAGGTGGCACAAATGCCTTCACGCGATAGTGATACCAACCAGCACGCACCGACTCGGGGACCTTGTCACAGTCAAATGTGGCGAGGATTGTAGCCGTAGATCTCGAAGCCCCTCGCTGTTTTCTCATCACATCTTCGACCTTAACAGCCCCATGGTCGGCCAGCTTTAAGGTGATGTCATCTATGGAGTAGTCCACGAGTTCCCTCGCATAAACTACCCTTTTCACTAAGTTCATGGTAGAGTGCGGTGTCAAACTCGCAGGTGTGCCATCAAGTCTCCGAAGGGCACTAATCATGGCCGCCTCAGAAGGATTCGACTCATTCGCCAAAAGGCTCCCGTCCGAGAAAGGGGTCACCTTCATCTCTCTACCAATCACACTAGCTAGAGCTTTCCTCCGATGGATCATGTTGCCCTTAGCCAACATGCTACCATCAGTGGAGGGAATAATATGTAAGCGTTTGAATCCAGCTAGCTCGAAAAAGCCAGGTAGCCTCTAAATAAGGGGCTCCGACGTAATCGAGGCTCCACTCTGCGCAGTTCTGGTCTTCGTTTGGTACGTCCCACCCGGGGGAGCAACGGAGCCGGAAGTGCTGATCTTGGCTTGGTCGCTTACCGAAACTGCAGCGGCCCCGTCGGTCCCCGCGGAAGGAGAAGAACCCAGTTCTTTTTATGAGAGGAGGGCGTGGAATCACCCCCCTCCCGCTGGCAGGAGCCCCAAAATGGAAAATGTCCTGGCTGTCACAGGAGCACCACCGAGGAGGGAGATCCCTCCTCCCCTTGTAAATTCTTGGGCGCCGCGGTCTCTGAGGAGAAGCTCTCACAGGGGCAGACTCGGGTTATGTGCTTAGCACCGAGCTCGTGTTCGAACCCATGCAAGATCCTACCATCTTGGGCTGGGTCGCCTCAGAGGGGCCTACATGTGCCCCCCCCCCCACCCAAGACATCACGGGTCCCATTCGAGGTGCCTTTGGTCATTTCCTCTTTAGCCGGCGAACCGGCATCTTTCGGTGAAGAAAAGCAAGCAGATATACTAACACCCAGCATGCTGGTCGCGCAAGTACGCAGGACATTAGGTGGCAGGGGCCGACGGTCCTTGCCACCCCTTGCTCCCTAAGAGGGTTGGTTCAAGTGAGTCGCTTCCACAAGGTCGGTCAATTATATGCCGCCTCCCTTCGTGGGAGTCCCCTTAGAAAGTAAAGAGGGGTCTGCCACTGGAGAAAGGGAGTCGCCCAAGGGCGGCTCCAGAGACGGGGGTGAGGGGGGGAGTCCCCTACACCCGTAGGCAAAGGAAAGGAGTAAGTCCACTCTCCAATTGAAATGTTTTTGAGGGTCCCCTGCGAAAGCAAAGGGGTGGGGGTGGAGCTGCCCAAAGGCGGCTCCGTTGGTGGTACAGGGGAAGATAAAGGGGAATTATTTTTTTCGATAAGTTTCATATATGGGAATGGAGACCTTATTATTAACACCGGAAGTAAACGCTCTTCACCCCACGCAGTAGTCCGCTCTGCGAGGGGTGAACACGGGGCCGGCATAACCAGCTGCCGCCATTTCAGATCACTCCTCCGGCCTAGTGACCTGGCTGACTATCAGCATGGCGGCTCCACCTTGGGCACGGCGTAAAAATTGATAGAAGGGGAAAGGAGGAAGAAAGGGTATGTTAGGATGGAGAAAGTTGTTAAAAAACACCACCCCAGACAGAAGCTCAGTAGTGAGGGGACGTTGTCTTCTCCCCCTCAGTCCCGATCCGGGATAGTTGGGTGAAAGGAAGCTGGTCGGCGTCTACCCTGTGAAATTAGAAGCCGACCAGAAAATGTTCTGGGAGAGATTGTAGGGGAAGTAAGGAAATACGATGAAAACACAGGCTGTCAGAGAGAAAGAGAAGAGGCTAAGCTGGGGCTGTACAGGGCGCTGAGTCCCGTCAGCACGGTGGCCAGGAATGCAAATCGCCACGCCCCTTAGGGTGCATTCCATCTGGGGTGATATGAAAGGGATGGGCAAAGGGTCGTGTGTTTCAAAACAATCGAAAAGTGGTTGCTGCCATGTATGTCATCTAAAACACACCACTTGTAACCTGAGATACAGTCGGCAGAGCCAATAGATAGATCCATACACTTGAAAAATCAGTTTGAATGTGGTAGGACTTAACATGAACAGAGTTAAGAATGTTAAAAGGATTAATGGATAAAATACTTAAGGAGGGTTGTTCACTCTACAACCCCATACGAATTGTATGTCATTAAAGTCACCTAGAACTAGAAATGGGGTAGGAAGCTGAGATGAAACATTTAAAAACTGAGCCCTTGAAGGGGGCTCATCTGGGGGAATATAAATTGAGCATGATGTATAAATTCTATTCGTAAGGTGGACAAGATTTGCGACTGCTTGAATAGTCTGCAGAATTGAAGGCGTGCAAAAGTGGTTAGTGCTCACCAGAAGCGAAACACCACCATTGGCCACTCCGCCAGAGGGTGGTAGAAACTTAAAAGCAGTGAAATGACGAAACTTGGGGAAATGGCGTTTCTCGAGTTTGGTTTCCTGCAAGTACATACTATATAATAAGTAATATTTTAGATACTAAAGAGGAGAATTCCTCCCATTTTGGAATGAACCCCTGACAGTTTCATTGAAGAATTACTGGCATGACTCAGACTGCCAAGAGACAACGGTCGAGATAGTGCGGGGGCGGAGGAGCCCTCATGAACAGATGCCGTGTGAGAACAGGGCACGGGCGTTATAGGAGACTCTGAATGACGGTGCAATCCCGATTTAGATGGGCGGAGGCTAGTATTGCGGGAGCTAAGTTTGTAGAGACAAAAGAGATTTGATGGTAACGTCAATCCCAGTGTGGGGGAGTATCATCACTGCTAATGGAGGGATAGCAACCTACATCTGAAGGGAGGTCGGTAGTAGTAGTTCCAGAGTTTCAAATGGATGGGTTTAAGGGGTTTAAAGTAAGTTACCAGTGGGTTGCTGCCCAATCCAAATGGATTCTATATGACAGCTAGGGTGAAACGAGACAAATCATCTATAAAAGGTGGAGGAGACCACTTTATGACAAAAATTAAAAAACGACGGGTTAAAAGATTCCTGCGCCAATATGAATCGAAGACGGGTGTGTTGAGGAATAGTTAAAAGGGCCGGGAAACAGGACAACCGGAGGAGGGCAAAATGGCTACAATCCAATAAAAGGTGGGCAACCGATTGGTCCCTACCGCAAAAACGACAGCAAGGGCTGATATGAGCATCACCCGAAACAAGGTGGTCGTGAGTAAGTCTCGTGTGGCCAATGCGAACTCGGCAAAGGGCCACCTCCAACGACCGCATTCTATGACGACTCGAGGGCCAAGAGCGAACAGAATTTTTTTTTTGTATAGTTTGGATGTTGAACAGTCATCCCATTCATTCTGCCACAGTTGGAAAATATACTCTCTTATTGAAGGAAAGTAATCCCTAAAAGGCAGAGCCGTGATCTCCGAGGACAAAGGATGGGCTGAGTGGGCCAGCCGATCAGCCCTCTCGTTGCCCAGGACCCACACATGCTCAGGGACCCAGCAAAAAATAATTCTATATCGGGACGCATTTTGGATCAGCCAGTTGCAAATTTCTGTGACTAAGGGATGGGACGCATTAAAAGATCTAATTGACTGTAAGACAATCCTTGAGTCGGAAAAAATGACAAAATCACTAAAAGGTAAAATTTGGATGAGTCTAAAGGCTAAAAGGATTGCTGAAAGTTCAGCGGTAAAAATGGATGCTGCTGGCGGCAAAAATAGAGTTAGGAATTCTCCTCCTGGGTAGATGGCTGCGACACCCACGCCAGCGTCCGACTTAGAGCCATCCGTGTATAGTGGGCAGCATTGTTTTTGTGAGGTTGAATGCTCTAAGAACAGGCTCTTTGACGAAATTCAGATGCAGATGGGGCGAGACAGTTATTGGAATTTCAGCTATCGAAGATAAGATTTCGCACAAGGTTGTGTTGAGAGTAGGATGACACCTCAACTACGACATCACCACTTCTTCTTAACCACATCCGGCGGGGTTCACCACAGCGGGACTCAAAAAGATTTATTGGCGTCAAACACATCGACTTTTGCAAGTGGGATGTCGGATGATGAATTCATGACAGGAAAGCGCGGATAATCTAGATCTAGGTCTACTTCGTTGGGATAGGGGTCCAACGAGCAAGGGAAGGCTGAAAGGGGAGCTAAGGAACGTTTGGCACGAGAACCCTTACGAAAAGAGGATGTTTTTGGTTTATGGCTAGCCATTGCATAAAGAAAAAAACTTCACATTCTCCGTCGGGGCTCCCCACCATGGTGGCCTACAAGGGCCCGGCACTACTGCAACTATACAATCAGTTACGTCCGGTATGTCCTCTTCAAGAATGGATACGGATCCACCACACAATCTTTAGAAACCTAGGAGGCTGCCCGAGTTCTCCTACGCACGGAGAAAAGGGGCCAACGATGGGTTTCTCCTTGGACTTTCGGTAGACGAAGGCGGTGGAGATGCCCAGCCTCTTTCACCTTCATGAAAGAACAATTATAATTCAATCCATTAAACGAGCAGAGGTCGGGTATCGATAAGGACCACTAGATAGGTGAAGGAAGTGGGGGAAATAAAGGGCAGTAGAAGAGCGTAATAGAGGAGGAAAGAAAGAGGGGCATGTTAAAAGTCTTGTTGGAGGCACCATGGGTCCCCTAAATGGCTCAGAGCGGAACCCCTCTCGCCACGAGAAGGCCAGAGCCTCTCTGGGAACAACCCCTGAATAAAAGATCCCAGAGAGGGAGGGGGTCAAAGAGATGGGGCTAACAGGAAGGGAATATGGGGTATGGTCATGGTCGGTAGGTAGTGGCATGGGTAAAGGTGACTTGGACATATCGTTACCTTCTGAGAGTCGGGGAAAACGCTATGGAGATTTAAGATAAGTTACCGGTGGGTTGCTGCCGAATCCAAGTGGATTCTATATGGCCGCTAGGGTAAAACGAGAAATATCATCTATAAAAGGTGGAGGAGACCACTTTGTGACAAAAATTTAAAAAACTACGGGTTAAAAGATTTCTCCGCCAATATGAATCGAAGACGGGTGTGTTGAGGAATAGTTAAAAGGGTCGGGAAACAGGACAACCGGAGAATGGTAAAATGGCTACAATCCAATAGAAGGTTGGCAACCGATTGGTCCCCACCGCAAAAACGACAGCGAGGGCTGATATGGGCATCACCCGAAACGAGATGGCCGTGAGTAAGTCTCGTGTGGCCAATGAGAACTCGGCAAAGGGCCACCTCCAACGACCGCATTTTATGACGACTCGAGGGCCAAGAGCGAACAGAATTTTTTTTTTTGTATAGTTTGGATAATGAACAGTCATCCCATTCATTCTGCCACAGTTGAAATATATATACTTTCTTATTGAAGGAAAGTGGTCCCTAAAAGGCAGAGCCGAGTTCTCAGGGGGCACAGAATGTGCTGAGCGGGCCAGTCGATCAGCCTTCTCGTTGCCCAGATCCACATGCCCAGGGACCCAGCAAAAAATAATTCTATATTCGGATGCATTTTGGATCAGCCAGTTGCAAATTTCTGTGACCAGGGGATGGGACGTATTAGAAGATCTAATTGACTGTAAGACACTCCTTGAGTCGGAAAAAATGACAAAATCACTAAAAGGTAAAATTTGGATGAGTCTAAAGGCTAAAAGGATTGCTGAAAGTTCAGCGGTAAAAATGGATGCTGCTGGCGGCAAAGATAGAGTTAGGAATTCTCCTCCTGGGTAGATGGCTGCGGCACCCACGCCAGCGTCCGACTTAGAGCCATCCGTGTATAGTGGGCAGCATTGTTTGTGGGAGATCGAATGCTCTAAGAACAGGCTTTTAATGATGCGAGGGTCCATGGAGGACTTCTCCAGGCTCCACATGTTGGTACATACTGTGGGGAGAGGAGCACGCCACCTAGGGTTCAGTAAGGATGGAAGGGTAAGGACCCTTGGAGCACACAGGTTAGAGAGATGATCTCCTATGCCAAGGTTCAAAGGGCGGGTAAACATGGCTACTTATCATATGCCGCCGTTGATTCGGCAGCATACAGGCATCTGTAGACCTCTGATACAGGGGCTTGATGTACTCGGCAGAGGTATCGCATGCAGATTTGAAGTCTATGGTAGGGCAAAGGGAGTACCCCACTCTCGCAGTAAAGGCTGTTGAAAGGAGAAGTACGGAAGGCTCCACTAGAAAGGCGAACTCCAAGGTTTCGAATGGGGTTCAGCATTTTAAGGGCTGAAGGTTAAGCCGATGAGTAAATTTGACAGCCATAATCCAATTTGGATTGAACCAGGGCTGTGTATAATGTTCACAATGTTTGTCGGTCAATGCCCCACGAAGTGTGTGAGAGGACTTTCAAAATGTCTAGATCCCGCAGACAGCCTGTTCAAAGTCGGCGTAGGTGTGGTAACCAGGATAACTTTGGATCGAGAGTTACGCCGAGGAACCGAAACTCTGAGACAAACTCTATATCTTCGCCTTGTAGGGAGATAGATGGCGGAACAAGAACCCCTCTGCCTCGGTGGAAATACATTGCTTTGGTTTTGGTCGTGGAAAAGCGGAATTCCTTAAGTTGTGCTCTTTTGGATACAGCATCGACCGCCAGTTGTAGCCGACGCGCTGCTGATGAAAGGCGAGGTGAGGAACAGTATAGTGCTAAATCATCGACAAACAGAGTTGCCGATACACCTTCTGGGAGAGACGAAATAATATCATTGATGGCAATTATAAAACATAAGACACTTAAAACACTGCCCTGAGGAACTCCCTCCTCTTGGGGTTGCTGGTCAGAGTATGCAGATCGAGATGCTAAAAAACTTTGAATAAATGAAGGTAAAAGGCCTCTCATCTCCCAGACGTATAACTGCTTCAAGATGCCGTATCTCCATGTTGTGTCGTAGGCTTTCTCAATATCGAAAAATATGGCTAGGACTCGGTGCTTTAATGAGAAAGCTTTCCGGACTGATCCCTCGAAACGTACTAGTAGGTCAAGGGTACTATGACCTTTGCGGAAGCCACATTGAAATGGAGAGAGAAAGTGCTTGGCTTCTAGGAACCAGTTTAGGCGCTCCGATATCATTTTTTCCAGCAACTTACTCAAACAGCTGGTGAGAGCTATAGGGCGGTAGTGATCTGCATTCAACCCGTCCCTGCCCGGTTTGACAAAGGGAAGGATGATCGCAATGCGCCATGATGACGGGTAAAAACCCTTCACCCATATAAGGTTGTACAAATCAAGCAGGAAGAGAGTAGAGTGTGGATGTAGGTGCCGAATCATGTCGAAATGGATCTCATCAAGGCCAGGGGAAGTAGATCTGCAAAGGGACAAAGCGCTTTGCAGCTCATAGATGCTGAATAGAGCGTTATACGGAAGGTTAGATTTTGTTGTGAAGTTGAGAGAATTAGATTCTTCCTTTGATTTGTAGGATTGAAAAGCCTTATCGTAACGGCTGACACTGCTGACGGCGCGGAAATGGTCAGCAAAAGCATTGCTGACCGCCAGGCCGTCATTCTCCAAGGAACCGTCTAAGTTGAGTGTGGGGGTATGATGATTAGCATAACGGCCCCTGATCTTATTAATCCTCTTCCAGATCTTAGCAGTAGGTGTCATAGAGGAGATCGATGAAACGTATCTGCGCCATGAATTTCGGCGAGCTTGACGAAGGGTTCTTTGGCGAAGCGCACGAGCTCAGTTTCGGTCGACCTTGTTGCACAAAGTTGGGTTCTTTCGGAATCGGGCATGAGCTAACTTGTAATTTTTGATAACTGTTGCACACGTCGAAGTCCACCAGGGCACGGTTGAGCGGCCCGTGACAGGTCACCTCCGTGGGATGGTTTGTGTTGCTGCATTGTAGATAGTCGATGTAAAGTATTTTACTGCCGCGTCCACTCCATTGAAGGTCCCAAAGATGCATTTGTGAGGACGCCTCTTGGAAACCTTCCCAATCTGCATGACCTAAGTCCCACTAAAGGGGCATGGTTGTATGAGGGCTAACTTGAAGGGCCGACAAGACAATAGGGAAGTGGTCACTCCCATGGAGATCGTCAACAATTAACCATCAAAATTCCGTGAAGCAATCAAGGGAACAAACAGACAGGTCAACACAGCTAAAAGAGTCCGTCTGGACATGATAAGAGGTAAAATCGCCAGTATTTAAAACACAAAGAAGGTCAGATAATAAAAGAGACTCTAAAACACTGCCTTTGGCATTTCGAGTGAAGTCACCCCAGTATGGGTGACGGGCGTTAAAATCTCCTACTAATGAGAATGGGGAGGGCAACTGGTCTATAAGTTCTAAAAGGTCGGATCTTGACAATGATAAACAAGGGGGTAGGTAAATAGAGCAAACGGTAAAAAGCTTAGTAAGAAAAACCTTCACAGCAACAGCTTGGAGGGTAGTATGTAGGGAGATGAGAGAAACATGGTAGGATGAAGATACCATGATTGACACCCCTCCATGAGAGGGGCTTCCAGCAGGAGCAATAGAGTTGAAAGTGAGAAAATCGGGTACCGGCGGAAAGGGCCGTATACCCAGTTTATTCTCCTGGAGACAAATAACAGCGGGGTGGATAGTCGTCAAAAGAATATTGAGTTCTTCCCACTTTGGAAGAACTTGACAATTCCATTGTAAAATGGAAGATATTATGTGTGACGATTAGATACCACTGTGGATATCTTTTTCTCTTTTGAGGCTGATAATGTATTTGAGGTTCTTTCCAAAGAGCTTGCGAGACGGAGAGCTGATTTTTAGGATCCTGCTTTTGCAGGGGGAGAAATCCTAGATGGAGTAGTAACTGAGGTTTTTTTCGTGGGTTTTGGAGAACCGACCGAGGCCCTTGATTGTAATTCGGGCTCGCAACCTGGCGGAAAAGGAAGATCAAGAAGGGATTCATGGGTCGAGGGTATTTTAGGTGTCTGAGGAGTTGGTCCAACCGCCGCAGTTGGTGATGTTGGAGTATCAAATGCTTCCATCGGATCTTGTTTTGAAGGGTGAGCGGGACGAACAGGTGATCTGAGCGAGGTGTTTGGAGCTGGGTGTATTTCTGGAATCGTTTGGATCAGGATGGGGCCTACGTCCTGTGAAGGACAAGACGGACTTAAGGGCAGAGAATGTTCAACCATAGGGGAGGAGTCCATCGGAGATTCTCGGGGTTCGGCCGAGTCGGCTCCAGAGGCTGCCCGCTTATTGGTGGTCGATGACCCAGGTGAGGAATCCTTTCTCTTACCACTGGGCTTTGAGTCTCGTGGCCGGGTGGATGAACCTTCACTGGTCGATGTTGAGGATTCTTTCAAATAGCGCCTGATGTCTTCAAGCGTCTCTCCCAGCTAGAGCAAGGGGGGCTACATTAATTATCTCGGTATGAGCGCGATGCTTCGACTGCATATTCTGAATATTTTCGACGCTGCGAGTAGATCTAGGGTGAAGTGCTTCAGGCTGGTTGGAACTGGCGCGTGATGGTCGGTTTCGTCCAGCATCACGTAAAACGTCAGAGAAGAGCCGGCCGAGGTTTGTGCTCGGGCAAGCTGGCGGGCCTCTCTTATATCTAGACGTAGGGAGTCGCGCAAAGCGAGAACTTCCTTTTCATATAAAAATATAGAGCAGAGTTTTGACGCAGCACTGTGGGTACCTCCGTAGTTGGCACAGTGGGGCGTTTTGGTGCATTCGGGCCATGGTAGTCAGAGCTACAATTCACGCAGGAGCGAGGGTGCCGACAAGCTCGGCCAACATGTCCAAATTGATTGCAATTGAAGCAGCGTTTGGGTAGTTCGATGTAGGGACTTACCGGGACACGAAGGTACCCAGCTTTAATATACTGCGGCAGTTCTTGTCGTTCAAATGTTAAAATCAGTGTGGCGGTTGGAACTTTAGTGGAGCCTAATGTTTCAGTTACCCTGTGTACGTGTGTGACACGTTGGGTACTGAGCTTACTCTGAAGGCGGGTGGGGTCGTAGTCCTTTAGTTCGTTTGAACGGACGACACCTTTGACGAAATTCAGACGCGGATGGGGCGAGACAGTTATTGGAATTTCAGCTATCGAAGATAGATTTCACACAAGGTTGTGTTGGGAGTGGGATGACACCTCGACTACGACATCACCACTTCCTCTTGACCACATCCGGCGGGGTTCACCACAGCGGGACTCAAAAGATTCATTGACGTCAAACACATCGACTTTTGCAAGTGGGATGTCAGATGATGAATTCATGACAAGAAAGCAAGGATAATCAAGATTTGGGTCTACTTCATGGAATAGGGGTCCAACGAGCGAGGGAAGGCTGAAAGGGAAGCTAAGGAACGTTTGGCACGAGAACCCTTACGAGAAGGGGAGGTTTTTGGTTTATGGCTAGCCATTGCAAAAAGAAAAAACTTCGCATTCTCCCTCGGGGCTTCCCACCATGGAGGCCTACAAGGGCCCGGCACTACTGCAACTATGCAATCAATTACGTCCGGTATGTCCTCTTGGAGAATGGATGCGGATCCACCACACCGTCTTTATAACCCTAAGAGGATGCCGAGTTCTCCTACGCACCGAGAAAAGGGGCCAACGATGGGTTTCTCCTTGGGCATTCGGTAGACGAAGGCGGTGGAGATGCCCAGCCTCTTTCACCTTCATGAAAGAACAATTCAGAATCAATCCATTAAACGAGCAGAGGTCGGGTATTGATAAGGACCACTAGATAGGTGAAGGAAGAGGGGGAACTAGAGAGCAGTGGAAGAGCGTAATAGAGGAGGAAAGAGGGGTATGTTAAAAGTCTTGTTGGCAGCACCATGGGTCCCCTAGGGGGCCCAGGGCTGACCCCCCTCGCCACGAGAAGGCCAGAGCCTCTCTCAGAACAACCACTAAAGAAAAGATCCCAGAGAGGGAGGGGAAAAACGCTATGGATGAAGGATAGTTTAGTTTAAGGAAAAGCAAGGTGGCAGCCGCCCAATCCTAATGGATTCTTAATGGCAGCACTGTTAAAACGGGGTCGCCCGAAAAAAAGGTAGAAGAGGCGTTGGAGACACACTTAAATTACGGGGATACAGCATGCATTCTAAAAACAAGGGCGGGTGGGGCAATAAACAAATGACATGCGCCAGCCGCAGGAAAGGGCACAGGATAAAAGATAAAACAATAAACCTACACACAAAAATGGATAAAACGCCACCTCGTGAGAGAAATGTAAGGAAGGAAGACGACCGAAGGGAGTCCTCTGTTGAAATAAAGCGAAATCGAGCAGGGAAGGCGACGACAAACTACTAAAATGTGAGCCACAGACAGTTCGCCACCGCAAAGGAGACAACCAGGGGACACCCGGGCCTCCATCCGAAACTAAATGGCCATGGGTGAATCCCATGTGCCCAATTCGCAACTTTCCAAGGCCGGAGTCGCTGAGAGCTAGAGGACCAGGAACGGACAGAGCGTTTAATAAGGGACAGCTTAGAAGAGGAGAACGAATCCCACTCTCTCTGCCACAAACAAAAGACATACACCCTGAATACGGGGTAAGAATCCCTAAAGGGCACAGGGGCTGCATCCGGCACCAAGAGGGCTAGCTGATCGGTCGCCTCGTTGCCCCGGACCCCAACAGAACGCCGCCATGTAACGGGAGGCATTTCTAACCAGCCAGGAGCGAATGGGTAAAACCAAAGGGTGGGTGGACGTAAAAGAAGGAGCCACCTCCAAAGCAGGCCGGGAATCGCTAAAAACAATAAAATTTGAATTGATGGATAAAATCAAATTAAAAGCCAAAAGAATGGCCGTCAACTCTGCGGTAAAAACGGATGCTACAGGAGGGAGGGCGGATCGAAGAGACTCCGGAAAGGACACCGCGGCCGCCCTAGCACCGGGGTCTGACTTCGAGCCGTCAATATAGATGGGACGCTGGTGAGCATGAGAATACGCATGTTCAAGAAACAGGCACTTTAATAGAAGAGTGTCAGTAGACCCTTTCTCGAATTGCCCAAAAGCAGTACAGACCTAAGGAGGGCGAACGCTCCAACACGGAGCCGGCAGGAATGGGAGGGCCAACACCCCAGGAGGAGAGATGGTCCCCGACCCGGAGCCACAGAGGCCTGGGTAGAGATGGACCGCCGATCAAAAAGGAACTCATGGACTGGGGATGAAGGGTATTACTGAACACGAAACAGGGATCGTAGGCACACCTGCCGCCGGTGATATCGCAAGCGAAACACGCCACCCTCAGAAAATAGGCTAGGGATAGGGTAGGTGCGAATGGCTCCACTACTAAGACAGACCCCCAAAAATGCGCCTATCACCACCCTAAATGGTGTCGGATAAAACCCTAAGCAAATCTATAGCCTTCGAACAGGACGCCCTCAAGCAACGCAAATGGAGCACCCAAGTGAGCTTGCTATCAAGCGTTAAACCTAGTAACTTAAAAACGGGGACATATTCAATCGCCGTGCCATCCAAGAAGACGGGAGGGGGAGCAAGGACACCACGACCTCGATAAAAATGCATGGCATTCGTTTTGGTGACCGAAAAACGGAAACCTTTCGAGACAGCACGACCCGAAACGGCATCAATTGCCACCTGCAATCGACGGGCAGCAGAAGGCAAGCGGAGAGATGAGAAAAACAACGCAAAAGTCATCCACGAAGAGGGAAGCCAAAATCCCCTCCGGAAGATTGGACACCAGACTATTAATGACAACGGCGAAATATGTCACACTCAAAACACACCCTTGGGAAACACCCTCTTCTTGAATCCGCATCCTGAGAAAGCATCCCCAATACGGACCTTACGGGAGGATAAAATTTTTGGAAAAACCGGTAAAAAGCCCCTCATACCCTAGTCATATAACTGATGTAAAACACCATATCTCAAGGTGGTATCGTAGGCCTTCTGAATGTCGAAGAACACCGCTAACACCTGATGCCTGGAGGAAAAGCCCGTCAAACGGAGTCTTTCAAACGTATGAGGTAGTCAAATAATACTACGACCGCTGCGAAAACCGCACTGAAATGGAGAGAGGAGCGAGTTGGACTCCAAAAACTAAGTGAAGCAAACTTGAACCATCTTCTCGAATAACTTACTGAGGCAGCTCGTAAGAGCAATCGGGCGATAGTGACTGGGGTGCAAACCGTCCCTACCGGGCTTGAGAAAGCGTAGAACAACCTCGACACGCCAGGAGGACGGATAGATTCCTTTGACCAAAAATAATTGATTGGGGATGGAGACGACGGAGAAAGTCGTAGTGGATGCAATCATCACCAGGAGACCGGGAACTGGAATTCAGCACCAGGAAACGAGGATAATCAAAATCAGGATCTATCTCTTCTGCGAAGGGATCTAACAACCGCGGAAAAGAGGACTTATTGACAGGCGTAGTACGAGAATTTTTTTTATTCTTACCCATATAAAGTAGAGTATAAAAGGGGGTGCGAACTCGCGCAGTGCAATCACTGTCTACCGTAGACACCTACTCGGAGAGCCGGCCCAACCAGGAGGGTAAGCCCGTCGACCCCTGACCCAACCATCGTTTTAAAAATGGCCGGCCAGCCTCGGAAATTTACCGGTTGGGAAAGCAAAGACCCCCCCAAGAGCGCGACCCCAGCCATGGGATCGCGCTCCCTGACAGACAGCTCTGATACACCGAAATCGACAAGCAAACGTAGATTGAAGGACGATGCAAGGTGAAAGAGAATTAGTACAGAAGACGAAGTAGGGGGTAGCAGAAGGAGAAAAAGAATGCCAAGCCAGGGCCGGATGGGGCGCCGAGTCCCGTCAGCACGGCGGCCAAGAGAGCAAATCGCCGTGCCCCTTACGGGGTGGACAGAGGGTGAGAAGGAAACAGGGTCAGAGAGTAAGGAGGGAATTGGATCAGATGGAGAGGAAGGAACAGGGTCAGAGGGTGAGGAGGGACAGGGTCAGAAGATGAAGAAACAGGGGTAGGAGGCACGAGAGACGAAACTGGGCTAGGAGACATAGACGAATGTGGGACAAGAACGCGAAGTCGCGATATGGGAACTTCCACAAAATTGGCCCAACATTCATGATTCCCACAAGAGCCATGCTACGCCAATGCACAGGCCACACAGCGGCGAGCCTGCCTACAATTGCTGCTCATATGGCCAAACTGGTGGGAATTAAAACGTCTGGGGAGCTCGACATAACGGGATACACGGACACGAAGATAACCAGTACGAACAAACTGAGGCAGATCCTGACGCTCAAAGATAACGATGAGCGTACTCGTAGGAACCTTAGCGGGACCAAGAAACTTAGAAACCCTATAAACGTCTGTAACCCTCTGGGACGAAAGTTTAGCCTTTAGTCTCTAAACATCATATTGCAATAATTCGTTGGAGCGAATCACTCGCCTAACAAAATTAAGGCGAGCGTGGGGCACAACCCTAACCGGGACCGCCGAAAGGGAGGACAAATTCCGCACGGCACCACACTGCTCTCGCGAAGATACCCCAACCACTAAATCGCCACTACCACGGGCCCACATACAGCGGGACTCAAACTCCTCATTGAAATCAAACACGTCCAATTTAGAAAGCAGAGACCCGTTACTGGAATTCAGCACCAGGAACCGAGGATAATCGAAATCATGATCTCTCTCTTCTGCGAAGGGATCTAACAAGAGCGAAAAAGAGGACTTATTGACAGACGTAGAGTATAAAAGGGGGTGCGAACTCGCGCAGTGCAATCACTGTCTACCGTAGACACACATACTCGGAGAGCCGGCCCAACCAGGAGGGTAAGACCATCAACCCCTGACCCAACCATCGTTTTAAAAATGGCCGGCCAGCCTTGGAAATTTACCGGTTAGGAAAGCAGAGACCCCCAAGAGCGCCACTCCGGCTCAGGCAACCACCCACCAACACAGGCAGGACCCCAGCCATGGGGTCGCGCTTCCTGACAGACAGCTCTGATACACCGAGATCGACAAACAAACGTAGATTGAAGGACGATGCAAGGTGAAAGAGAATTAGTACAGAAGACGAAGTAGGGGGTAGCAGGAGAAAAAGAATGCCAAGCTGGGGCCGGACGGGGCGCTGAGTTCCGTTAGCACGGTGGCCTTGAGAGCAAATCGCCGTGCCCCTTAGGGACACAGTCGTTTTATTTTATTTTATTTTTTTAAGAGCTCATCTGGCGACTGCCTACATGGGCATTAGTCGCCGTATTAAAACTGGCCTAGTTCTAGGCTACTTTAAAATAAAATTAAAGAGAAAAAAAAAACAACACCCGAAAAGGGGGAAAGGAAGCAAGCTGGTGCTTCGGGGAGAGGTCCTCCCGGCGCAGGAGCGTGCAACTAAAGGAAAAAAAAAACAAACAAAAAAACAAAAGACAGTCGTTTTAAAAAAAAAGGCGGCTGCCTTCGGGATTTTCCTTTCGAGGGCGCAAAACCTTAGTGCTAGGCAGCCACGGTCCGTGAATCCCACCACATCCAACTCAGCGCAGTTCAGCCATGGAACGACGCATCCCGGTGAGGCAGGATCTGTGCACAGAGACTGCAAAAATCCCAACTTAAACCTATATCACGCACAGGTACCCACACATTCCTTCAGTCAAGCACTATAACTGAGCACACTTGAGAACGAGAGAAAAAAGGGGGTGAAGGAGATAGAAGGGGACAGGAGAAGACCATAAATAAAGGTCGAGAAGGGAGAAGAGGTATTGTGAAAATCCAGTTCGCAATCCGCTCTAATGCGTGGGCAGAGTCCCCTCTCCAATGCAGGAAGACTCTCGTGGCGAGCCTCTGGAAACACCACGAGCGTGGAGGGGGGCTGTGTGTACATCGTGTGCCTTGTTCTGTGTGGTTTGGCCTTAGTTCACATAAGATTTGGCTGTGGTTGGGTGTAATGCTGGTGCTACGTATGATTTGTTTGTATAGAGCGTTGAGCGGCTCTTTCTGTTTGTTCATATGTAATGTTTGAGGGTGTTTTCTTTGTGGCCTTGTTTGTAATATTTATTGTGGGTTATGAATGCCATTTCGCGTCTAGTGTGAATCCTAGAAAGGTGGGTGTTTTGTTTAGTGGCAGGTGTTGAACCTATAGTCTGATTTTGAAGTCTTTTGCTCGATTCGTGGTAGTCGGGTGTGAAAAGAATCACTGTTGATTTGTTGGTTGCGGCAGTCATGTGTGAGGCAGTGTTCTAGTGTGTGTGTGTGTGTGTGTGTATGTTGTTGGAGTGCCCTGCTTACAGATATGATTGAGAGATGTTATGCTGAGTGATATGTCGTCTGCATCGGTATAGATGTTGATTAATGGTGTTTGTGGTTGTAGGGTGTCATGTGTGTGTGAATAGGTTGAATAATAGGGGTGAGAGAATGGCTGCTTGTGGAACACGCATTCTAAGAGTGGTGGGGATTTAAAGGTTTGGTGAGTGACTTTGTCCTGCTTTCCTGCCAGGATTTTGTGTGCCTGGATGCGTTTTTTCCTTAGGTTTTAGGGTTTGAGGAGGGTAAATGCTGGTTGAAACCATTGATTGTGTTGTGTTCAAACTTTCAGGGCTTCAACCTAGGGTGCATTTTGTTGTTGCCTGAACAGCAACACGTAAGAAAGGGGAAAAAAAAACATTATAATTGCCATTTTTTTTTTCAATAACTTTGATTTTTAGTCTGAAAAGTGTGTTCAACATAAAAATATTTTATTTACAATATTTTTAACTCCCATTCAAAATAAATAAATGGCAGCTTCATGAAAATTAACACACAAACATGCTTATAATTAATAATTAAACTTTGTCATACAAATCCAATATATTTTCACTTCAAAGCATTTGTATATTTAATAAAGCTCCCTATTTACGATAGATAAATTCAAAAATATCTTTCACATTCTTTTTTTTTTACATACCTCATCTGCATCTAGTAGTTTTGTACGTAAACAATGCACAAAATATATCTTACAGTTCGTTTGTAAAAAAAACAAAAAAAAAAACACATTCAGGTACCCAATTCAATATTATTACTTCCTTGCTTAGCCAATCACTCATAGGCAAAGAAAGACAAGGGATGTTTCTTGGATTAATTACATAGTCAAAATTTAAAATGTTATATGGCAGATCACAAATCCTCAATGACTAAATGCAATTTCAGGTTTTGTGCTTTTTTCTTCTTTTTTACCCAAGATTAAAACCCTAATGAAAGTCTCTCTTGGTCAGCTTATTCAGCTGTTTTTATTATTAAAAGAAATATTTGATAGTCTTTTTTGTTTTTTCATTTTCTAAAAACAACTTTCACTAAATACAACAAATCGCGTAAATGGGGAATGAAGACGACTTTTTTTTGCCAGTACTCAACCAACGTTCCAAACTAACGGCTAAATTTAAAATTTCTTGGCCTTTTTCACTGTTGAAATGTTACAAAGGGAATGCAAACTTCTTTGCCAGCACTCATTCGAGAAGAGTGAATGGAAATGTTATGACGTATGAATTCGAGAAACCACCCTAAAACACAGTTTTTAAACACTTTTTTTTTTTAATGGAATCCTTACAAGAGTGCCAATCTCACGTTGAGATCTTCACACAGATTCGAGTGATGTGTTTGTGAGCGTACACATACGCTGAAAAATGGAGACTTGCTCCGAGAGACTAACGACAGAGATGAGGTTTCGGTACGAAAGAAGAGTCTCCCCTTCCTTTTGCTCCCCCTGAGTCAGTTCACCGGAAGCGATCCGCGTCGCGAGCACCTCAAACAACTTGGTCCACTCAGCATCGTCGGCGGGAAGGACGTACTCTTCGTTGAATTCGGCCGCTTCGTCGGCGAGAAAAGCGGGGTCGCCCTCAGAAACGGGTACAATAACGCTAGAGTGACCCTCCGAAAGCAAAGTCCTTTTGTCAGCCAAAGACGTGGCCGGAGTGTGCTCATTGCCGTCAAAGATAAGAGAAGAGCGGTGTGGGTATACAGCACCGGATGTCACGGGTAAAATATTACTATTGTTAGGCGATGGGACGATAAGTGGGCAATCTTGCCTTGGCTGCGACTTAGGTTGCTGCTGGATCGGCTGCCCTTCGTTACTGACATCATCTGTATGCAACTGCAAAATATCACTGGTGGAATCCAGACTGAAGGAACTCCCACTGTCTCCTTCAGCGAAACAATTAGGAGCGCTGTTGGTCTGAGCATTGTTTCGGATGCCAACTCCGCCGGGACCAGATACACTGAACCACTTATCCCTGGGGTGCTTCTCTCGGACACGTTCTAAGATATCAGGAGTGTCTTCTTCCCCATTGTGGAAATGTTGGGGATAGTAAATCATCTGGGTCTCGCCATCATAGTCACCAGAAGCAGCCGTCATTTCTACCCTTAAATGGATTCGGGCGTGACAGTTGTTGGCGCGTTGAATCCTCGCAAACAAGCGCTTTTTCGTGGGTTTGGAAGATTCGTTATCTTCGCGTTCTCTTCCTTGCTCCGACTGCGAAAACAAAACAGGTGTACACAATTACAGATAGACAAATACCCTAACATCTACTCAGGGCTAATCGAACAAAGGAAAAAGGAGGAAAGATTAGAGTGGACGATATATTTTTTTTTTTTTTTTTTTTTTTATAGAGCCCATCTGGCAACTACCCACTTGGGCATAAGTCGCCGAAAAACACGACAGCCTAGAATTAGGCTACTTTAAAGTTAAAATATGAAAACTTAACAATCAATATAAATTGGAAAAACTTAACAATCGAAGCAATCTCCGGCAGCGGGGGGAGGTCCCCCTCATAGAGTGGACGAGGGTGGGAAATTATGTTATAAGTGTAGCGGTATGTAAAAATGTAAATTTTGCAGTTTACCTTTTAAATAGCATTTTCTGTAATTTAGCATTTTTAACAAAAATAATGTTACCTTCTGGGATCATTTAATTATGCTGCAATATGGGGATTTTTTAAAACTTTTTTATTTTAAGACATCTGGCGATAAGTCGCCGTACTATACCCAGCCTATTACTAGGTTATATTAAAAATCAAATAAAAAACAAATATGTAAATAACATAATAAAAAAATCGAAAGGGTAAAAAAGATGAAAACAAACAAACAAACAAAAAAGGCAAGAAGGAAGCGCGCTCCGGGGTAGGGAAGAGGCCCGCCTCCCCCCGGCCCAGGAACATGCGACCCACAAAAAACAGTCAAGTGAAGTGGAGGAGGACTTAGCAGAAGATAATCTCGACATCTGCCACGTTCGCCAAAACCGTGACGTCACGGATATCGTGGACCAGAGGATGCGGAGATTCGAATGGCCCCGAGAGCACTCAGAGCGGTTTATGAGTCTCACTAAATCACAATCCAGTCTCCGAACGGGGCGCGTCGCATTATCTCCCGTACCGAGCGGTGTATTGCAACCAGCTCGGCCGTGAAGATGAGACGCAGCAACTTGAAGAGCCGCGCTGACTTCAAACAGAGAGGATACGGCGTGGAGCCATCCGTATACACTGGCACGGTTCCAGCGTAACACGAAGTGTGTTCTAAAAAGGCAAAACACAATACTCCCGGCGCTGTAGAAGCTTTGGGAGCACAGGCTTGGAGACAAATGTTCAAAGGTGGTACCCTCCAGGGTGGCGTCCTGGGCAGAACCAAGGGCGCCACCGGCCCGAAGGCTATACCTAGCTCGAAGGAGTTTCCTGGCCGAAACCCGAATGGCTTAGGGTATGACTGGCGTTTCTCGGCAGCGTAGGCACCGTCGAGAACAGTTGTGACTGCAGTGAGAGCTGTTGGCGACTGAGGGAGGCGCCGGGCTCGCCCTAACAAGCAAATAATGCACTGTGCACGGCGCAGAGCGAGTGGGATCACCAACATCGACAAGAAGGATCTAAATTGGGTGACTGCGGAAGGATACGGTCGCCAGGCGAAGGCCGGTGTGGTGGATCGAGTCCACCTTCCGCAATACACGCTCGGCTGCAGATGAATAAAAGTAGCATCCGTAGTCGAGCTTCGAACGAACAAAGGATCGATAAGAAAGTAAGGCAGCAGCCCTATCAGCGCTAAACATCACGGAGCGAAGAATATCCATGGCACGGGTACAAGAGACCCTAAGGCATACCAGGTGAGACGTCGGTCAAATACAAGACCAAGGAAACGGTGCGAGTCCACCACTTCCAGGCACACCCCATTGAGAAACAAGTCTGGGTAAAGGTGGAGCCATGGATGGCGGCAGGAATGCACCACCTTAGTGTTGCGCAAGGAAAACCGAAGCTTGTGCCTTTCGGCATAGCGAGAGACGTGGTTCAATGCCTGAGGAGTCGAAGCTCCAGAGTTGGCATCTGGGCCGCGCCAAAAGAGATCGAAAAGTCGTCCACGTAAAGCGTAGAGAAAATCTTACGGCAGGCGAGGTGATGCAGTTGATGCTTATGGCACAGACTGTGACACTGAGGACACTTCCGTGCGGGACCCCCTCTTCCTGCTCGATTGGGCCGGAGAGGGATTTGCACACCCGTGCGCGAAATCGACGATCTCGCAATAATCCAGATATAAAGATTGGGAGGGGTCTGCTCGCATGCATTGTGTGCGAGTCTCCATAATACCGTATGGACATGCGGTATCATAGGCCTTCTCCAGATCGAAAAACACCGTGTCAGAGTGCTGTCCTCGAAGGAAGGCATCGCAGACGGCATTTTCCAGTCGGAGCAGAGCATCTGAAGTGGAGTGGAACTTGTGGAAGCCACACTGTCCATAAGACAGATGGCCTCCGCTATCCAGAAAAAAAAGGCTAATCCAACATTTACCAATATCTCCATCAACTTGCACACGCAGGAAGAGACATTGGGCGGAAACCAGCCGGGGTAGAGGGATCTCATTCTCCTAGAGAACGGGAAAGGGGTCCTGCGAGAACTTGCCCCGAATCCTTTGGACTAGCTTCCACACCTCTGCTAGAGAGGTCTTCCCGTTAAGTGAAGGCACGTATGCCTGCCAAGAAGAGCGGCGGGGATGCTTCGAAATATACCGGAACCTAGCCTTAGCTTGACAAAATTCACCGACAGTGAAGTCGTTCGGGCGGCGCTTCTGTTTGAGGACAGTCTTACAATCCGGGGACCACCACGGGAGTGGTCGGCGTGCAGAAATTCTAGGAAGAGTAGTTAGGCCCACGGCGATGAGGTTGCCGGAGAGAATTCAACGGCTTCATCAACCGACCTAAACTCCTTGACTGAGATAGAGAAATCAGTGATTTCTTGAAATGCGGACTACCACGCCCGCATCGAGAACCACCGTGGCGGCCTCTCGAGAGCCACCGACCCAGAAAATTATATTTGAATGGAAAAATTATCCCTACCATGGAGGTCATTGACCAGCCCCCACCCAAAATCTGGTTGTGCATCCGGAAAGCACAAAGATAGATCGACGCAGTTAAATGAAGCGGTTCTCGGCCAGTGATGCGTAAACTCATCCACATTTAGGACACCCATCTCAAGCTCGTCGATCAGGTCGGCAAGGACTTGACTCCTGGAATTAATCGAGTAGTCTCCACAGAGGGGCTATACCGTTCAGATCTCCGACCAAGAGAAAGGGCTTCTCCAACCGTGCCAGGACGCGGCGGAAGTCCCCCGCGTCGAAGTCGGCTGACGGTGGAATGTACGCGGAAATAACAGTATACCTCCTATCAAGGTGCAGCTGCACAGCTACTGCTTGAAAGAAGGTATCTAAAGCGAAGAGAAGAACGGAGACATCATGCCGGGTGTAAATCGCACATCCTCCCGCTCGGCCCCCATCCCGTGGTCGTGTGGTCGCAAAGACCTTATACCCAGGAAGGTTGGGCAAGGAGCACGCACCCAGCATGCTCTCCTTCAAAAAAATAGTTAACAAGGAACGGGACGAGACGAGCCTCCGCAGCTCCTCCGAGTTGGCCCGGAGTCCACGGCAATTCCATTGGAGGAATATGCCGGCCAGGCCTAGCTCGGAGAAGATACGGGGACCATCTTCGAAGATAAGACCCTGACGGAAATGGACGTACGCTGTTGGCCGGGCAATGCTCTGAAGGCGCTGTCACTTTCGAGGGCTTATCGGGGAAGGTTGGGCTCGACATGCGAGTCTTTGCCTCCCTCCGCCTCGAAACCTTGGGCAGGCGGAGGTCCCTCTTTTGGAGGATCACCGTCTCCGAACCACCCAGCCCGCAAATGGGCATGGGCGAATGAGCCGAAGCTTCTTTAGTGCTTTCCTCCTCTATGGGGAAAGCTTTATGAGACCCGGAAGATGGCCTCAGGACCAATTTCAGGGGTGTTGCCTCGTGTGAGTCTAGCAACTCGGTGTAAGCGTGTGGCCGTTTCGCCTTACCAGCTTTAACAGGGGATCACCCGGGGTGGTTAGAACCGGCAGAAGGGTTCCGATTGGGCGCGGAAACGATCGTTCTCGTAGGCCTTGAGGGGCCAGCAGCAGGTGGTGTCTTTCTGAATATTGAGGCATAGGATGTACCAGGCAGCGCCAGGACCAAGTCCTTAGCCTAACGAAAAGAGACCAAATACTGTGCCCGAACGGTCAGGATTTCCTTCTCAGGAGATACGCACCACATTGCTTCGAAGAGGCAGGGTGAGGCTCTCCGCAATTGACAACCTGGCCACACACGATTTGGACTTATCATGTGCGGCCTTGGAGTAACTTACAGACTTCGGGTAACCCCGACTTTGCGCGTATACAAGAGCGATTAACATGGCCGAATCGGTGATAGTACTAGCACATCTACGGCAGTGGCACGAATGCCTTCACGCGGTAGCGATACCAACCGGCAAGCACCGACTCAGGGAGCTTGTCACAGTCGAACGTGACGAAGAGTGTAGGGGTTGTCTCGAGGCCCCTCGCTGTTTTCTCATCACACCTTCGACCTTGACCGCTCCATGGGCAGCCAGCTCTAAGGTGATGTCACCTATGGAGTAGTCAACGAGTTCCCTAGCATAAACTACTCTTTTCACGAAGTTCATGGTAGAGTGCGGCGTCACACTCATAGGCGTGCCATAAAGTGCCCGAAGGGCACTAATCATCGCCGCCTCAGAGGGATTCGATGCCAGCCGGCTCGAAAACGCCGGGTAGCCTCTGAATGAGGGGCCCCGACGTAATCGAGGCTCCGCTCTCCTCAGTTCTGGTCTTCATCTGGGACTCTCCACCCTAGAGAACAACAAGGTTGGACGTGTCGATCTTGGTATACTCGCTTACCGAAACGGCAGCAGACCTGTCCGTCCCCGTGGCTCCGGCGGAGGAAGAGGAGCCTCGAGGCTTCTTAGTCTTTTGTTTGTTTTTTTTTGTTTTTACAAGAGAAGGGCCGGGAATTAACCCGCTTCTCTCCTTCGCCAGTAGGAACCCCTTTTTTTTTATTTTTTTTTTTTTTATTTAAGGGGCTATCTGGCGACTGCCGACTTAGGCATAAGTTGCCGTAAACAAACAGCCTAGTTCTAGGCTACTTTAAAAAATTGAACAGGAAACAACAATAAAAAGAAATAACAATAACAAAGCAATAACAAAAACGATAACAAAAACAACAACAATTAAACCGGGTTAAATGAAAGGGAGAAGGCCGGCCTCCCCCAAAAAGTCAATAAGTCCACCAGTCAAAGTGCACGCACTCGTCCCGAGTACAAGGGACAGGCGGTAGCGACCCCGCCCATCCCGGTACCGGGACAGGTGTCGTGCGCGAAGATCACCCAGACTGGGACATTCGACAAGAATGTGCCGAACAGTCTGGGGGACGACGCAGTCGTTGTAATAGGGCGCAGGCGAGCGCTCCATCAAATAGCGATGCGTCACACGAGTGTGCCCGATTCGGAGACGACTGAAAGCAACCTGAAGCCGTTGTGGCATTGGGGTATAGGTCCATGGGAACAGTCGCGGCGCAGTCACACGCAACTTTAAGTTCCCTTCGACCGTCTCCCATCTTCTTTGCCAAGCAGTCCGAAGAGCTGCCCGTATTCCTGCCAGTAGGAACCCCTAGGCCAGATGAACCAGCCTCAGCAAGATCCTTTCTGAAATGGACAAGGTCATGGCTGTCATAGGCGCACCAGGTGGGGGAGGAGATCCCTCCTCTCCTTGTAAGGCCTCAGGGGCCAGAGCCATCTGTGGAGATCCTTGCACAGGGGCAGACTTAGGTTCAGTGCTTGGCACCAAGCCCAGGTTGGACCCCATGGAAGGTCCAACCATCTGAGGCTGGGTCACTTCAGGAACCAAGTCTATTTCAAGGGGGGCCTTCATTTGGCTACCCTCCCTCCCCCTTAAGACATCACAGATCCCATTCAAAGTTATTTTTCTTATCTTCCAATGCTGGCAAACCAGCATCCATTAAGGAAGAGAGGGGGGTAGGCACACTGACCACTTGCAAACTTGTCACGGACGCCTGCAGAACATTAAGGGGCACAAACCAACGAGCCCTGGCATCCTTTGCTCCCTTAATGGGGTTGGCCTTATCGAACCGCTTTAACCGGGAGCGGTCAATTACACTAGTCAACAATGATTTTGCTACTTGGGTAATTAGCTTGTGATTTATACTAAATCGAGTATGCTGATTCCAAATCTGTCATCAGACTTGTTCTAGCACGTAAGGTGCCTGAGTTACAAACATACTCTTTAGTTACACATATGAGCAGTGTTGCTTCAGCTACTGTAGTGAGAGGATGTGTTGTGTGTGTTTGGTCCCTGCATTACACTCCTGCTTTATCACATTGTCAAATTTAGCCATTATAGTAGTGGTGCTGAAATGGTATTTACATACAGTGATAAATTGCATTTTTCTTTCAGATTTATCTCTCTCAATTAATTTGTAAATGAAATAAGATTGTACAAAAGTATAAAACAGGATATATACAAAGTTGGAAACATGAATCTGCGAGGATGTATAAATAGCCCAGACAACTTTAGTTATATCTGTGGAAGATATACTCCAAGCAACCAGCGGAAATATTTAGCTAAAAGAGTGAAAACTGCATACAATGATTATTTTGGTTGTAAAGTTGGTGACCAAGACCAGCCCTGGGCACCTCCCAAATCTTGTACTGTGTGTTATATGGGGCTCACACAGTGGTTAAATGGCAAACGGAAGGGTATGCCTTTTGCTGTAATAATGGTGTAGCGTGAGCCAATAAATCATGTTTTTGATTGATACTTTTGTATGACAAATATTGCGGGATTCTCAAATAAGAACAAGTCAAAAATTGTATATCCAGATTGTAAGTCAGCTATAAAACCAGTTCCCCATAATATGGAGATGCTAATCCCAGTTCCTCCATCAGCTAGTGCAGTTAAAAACGATGATTCATTGCCTGAGAGGAGGATAACAATGACGATGAAATGTATGAGGATAATTCTAAGGAAAAGTTGATAAATCAAGAAAGATTAAATGATTTGGTGAGGGATTTGTCAGTGTCAAAGGAGAACGCAGAACTGTTGGGCTCCAGACTACAGCAATGGAATCTTCTAAGAGGACAGTGCAAAAATATCTACTTTCTGTAAATGCCATGAGGCCTTAGCTGCCTTCTATAAAGAAGAAGATAGTGCTTGTTTCTGTACTGATGTTAATGGCCTCATGAATCAGCTAGGAAATGAGCATTTACCTGATGAATGGAGACTATTCATCGATGCAAGCACTGCTAGCCTCAAAGCCGTGTTGCTACACAATGGTAACAAAAAAACCTTCAATTTCTGTCGCACTTATTGTTGGGATGATAAGAGACATATGACTCAATGAAATTTATTTTGGAAGGTGTTCATTACTCGTATCATAAGTGAAATACTATGGTGATCTAAAGGTAATTTCTTTACTTCTTCGACTGTAGCTAGGATATACAAAGAATATGTGCTTTTTATGCCTATAGAACAGCAGTGATGACAGGAATCATTATATTGTCAAAGAGAGGCCCGAAAGAGAACACATAGTTGGCAGATATAATGTGAAGCACGTGCCTTGGCTACATCCACATAAGATCTACCTTCCACCACTTCATATCAAACTTGGAGTTATCACGAATTTTGTTAAAGCAATGAATGGCCCTTGATTCTGATGGATTCCAGTATCTCAAAGAGAAATTTGGTGCAAAGAAAACCGATGCTAAACTTAAAGCTGGCATTTTTGTAGGGCTGGAGATCAGAGAATTGATATGTGACAGGGAGTTCAGAAATAAACTAACTCCACTTGAGTTGGCAGCATGGGATTGATATGTCCATGTAGAGCAGAACTTCCTTGGTAATCATAGGGCTGAAAACTAAGAACTAGTGGACAACATGCTAAAGGCCTATCAACGAATGGGGGTGTCTGATGTCTCTTAAGATGCATTTCTTGCATTCGCATCTAGATTTCTTTCCATCTAATATGGGTGATATTAGTGACGAACATTGGGAAAGATTCCACCAAGATATCACAATGATGGAAAGCAGGTATCAAGGCTGCTTCTATGAAAACATGATGGGTGACTATGCTGGTTCCTACAGTGGGAGGATCCTAAATCCACGTACAAGCACAAGAGCAAGAGTCTCAAACATTTTAAAAGAAATTTATAGTTGGCTGAGTACTACCTCTTTTATATGTAATACATATCTTGTCTGGGTCTGCAAATGGGCATACATAATGCCAAATAGGTTGCCCCGATTCCAAACCTTTGCCCAGAAACGTCTCATTCTTCTCAAACTTGTAATAATTATATCATTAATTGATCCAAGGTGACAAAGTGAGCCATATAGCCTAGTTGCATAACTCAGGAACCTTACCTGCTAGGACAAATCTGAGCACAGATTTGGAATCAGTGTACCAAAATTAGTTAGTTAAAACAACATTTACTCAAGTTGCAGAGACAAAGTTAAAATTTGTTGGCTAGTGTTATGGGCCACCTGCCAGCTATCTTGGCAGTCCCCTTGGAAAGTAAAGGGGGGGACTGCTGTTGGAAAAAGTGACAAAGAAAGGGGTGAGGGGCAGTCCCCTGCACTCGCAAGTAAAGGAGAGGAGTAAGCCTCCTCTCAGGTAAAAGAAATTTGAGGTTCCTCTGACAGAGCACAGGGGGGGAGGGAGGGACCTACATTTTTCCAACAGAGCTGCCAAAAGGCAGCTCTGGTCATGCTAATTTTTTTTGATTGACTCATTATTGGGCATGGTGACCTTTTGTATTTCATGGGATGCACACACTCATCACTCGATGCAGTAGCCTGCTCTGCAAGGGGTGAATACAGTGGCAGCCGAACCAGTTGCCGTCATTTGGGGCCATTCCTCCCATCCAGTGATCTGGAAGCCCATCGGCATGGCGGCTTCACCTTAGGCAGAGCATAAAAAATGATAGATAGTGAAAGGAGAAAGAAATGGCACATGAAGGTGAAGCAGGTTGTTAAAAACCCACTATCCCAAACTGGAGCTCAGGGCTGAGGGAGCATTGTTCCCTCCCCCCTGATCCGGGATGGTTGGCCGAGAGGAAGCTGGTCGGCGTCTACCCTGTGAAATTAGAGGCTGACCAGAGAAAGTTGTGGGTGAGTTGTATGGAAAGTCAGGAAGCGGGGTATGAAGAGAGGGGGTCAGAAAGAAGGAGAAGAGGCTATGCTGGACCCAGACAGAGCAGAGTCCTGTCAGCATGGCAGCCAGTAAGGCAAATCGCCGTGCCCTTTATGGGGAAAGATAACAAGGAAGCGCGCTCAAGCGTCGAGGGTGGGCACGCTTCACCCCGGCACAGGAACATGTGACCCACAACAAAGTCAAATAAAGTGGAGGAGGCCAGCCTCCTTCAAAAAGTCGTATAGTTTGCAAGTATGTGTGCCTGAACCAGTCCTGAGTACAATGAACAAGCGGTAGCCACCCCACATGCGCAAATATCACCCAGACTGAGACATTCAACGAGGATGTGCCAAATTTTCTGGGGGACAACACAGCCATCACAATAAAGTGCAGGCGAGGGCTAAATCAAAATGGCAGTGCATTCTGTGAGTGTGTCCAATTCGGAGAAGACAGAAAGCAACCTGAAGCCATTGTGGCATTGAGGGGTATGTACATGGGAAGAGTTGTGACTTTAAGTTCCCCTTGAGCATCTCCCATCTTTTTGCCAAGCAGCCGGGAGGGCTGCCTGTAATGGGTGTGAGGAAGAGTGAAATGCTGGTATGGTCGCACAGTCCTCACAGACTATTTGCCACCCTTATTCCCTAAAATTGCTACATGTTCAATATATTTTTTTTTATTTGGTCTCATTGTATTTACTTTATTTTATAAAGAACATCCTTCCTCATGCATTGGTCATCTGAGAAAAAAGGTATCATGAATTTTTTAAATGCATAGTTTTGGGCATTGCCTCTCCTCGAAGGACACACATCTCAGGAGTAATGTATTCAGACCAGTCTGTGAAACTCTCCTATCCTAACCTAGAGATTAAGTTCCCTCAAACCAAACTAACCTTGGCAGCATGGAATCTGTGACAAACCATCTGAATGAGCCTCACATTCCCTTTCTCAATGCGAGTGCTGTCCCTAATGAAACGCACATTCCGGGTGTCTTCCTCATCTGTCAGCCACTGTTCAAAGGCAGCCAAATTCTTAAACATCTTTTTATCCTTAAGCACCACTGTTTTGTGGACTTCTTCAATATGCTTGAACAAACTCTTGACCTAAAAGTAAACAATCATTAAGAACGCTGCCATTATCATTTTACTACAATCTTACATGATGCCTTTGTATGATATGCAATAAAAAATGTAAGTCTGGTGAGGTGTGTCAACATCAATCTTTATAATAAACTGAAAGCACTTCTAAATAACACATGATTGAAAGTGAGAGAAGTATAGGTCAGTAAAATAGTAAAGAAATCAATAAAAAAAACAGAAATAATTAAGATAAAGGCTGAAAATGACAGATAAACATTCTCAATCCTAAATTCTGAGAGAGAAATAGCACATTCAAAAGCCAGTAGTCACTCAAGTGTACAAATCTGAACTCTCTTAAAAGATGTAGAATAGGGTGGATTGCAAAATGATGGGTAAAAGAGTATTACATTCACAGTCAGATAGATATTATGATAGTGCCAGTCATGTGAATCATCTAAAAGTAATACAAAAAAAGCTTTAAAATGGCTTCAACCTGCTACATACAATGTGCCATTTTATTGTTGCATGTTATGGTGCTCATTCAGGCACCCAGAACTTGGTGAAGACAAGGAAGGGCATGGGGAAAGATGAATCTTCAGGTTAGATGTGTGGTGGAATTATTCTGTGTCTAATTGAAGATTGGTTTTATCTTTATTTGGAGTCATAGAAGAAGATTAAGCTTGTTGGTCAAAGTTACTTCTTGTTAACTGAAGAAATGAATTGTTATATTTTAGTTACTGCTTCTAAGCCAATGCCATTTTATAGAAAATGTTGCTTATTTCTTATGCATAACTATTTTATTTGAAATCATTTTAAAAATTTGGTGAAAAAATGAAAAACAAAGAAAAATGATTTTCACTTAATTTGTGGCTGAGTAGGCTTTTACCCCTTAGTCCACTTCGAATAACGTACTGATTTTAATTGAATGATTTTTAAATGATTTTAATTGGATGATAAACGAAAAACATAAATGTATTGAACAAAAAAAAAAGAAGTCCTCAAAAAACGGGTGTTTAGACGTGTGTGAACCATAAATCAGCCCTTTTATTTATGGTGCAGACTTGAACAGTCAAGTTGCTCTCATTCATAAATCTCTGTTTACAAACAAAGAAGGACTGACCTAAGCCATTTATGTATTTTAATTAGATGATTACTTATTAACATAAGAGTTTGACAAAAAAAAGATGATGAATTATCACAATAATCAGAGTGAATATGAGTCTAAAAGTGAAAGGCCACAAAAGGCCATCAGGCGATTATGTAGCACTGAATCGAGGACCTCTGAAGGCCCTCAGGCGACTAATGGGTTAATATACAATTCTAAGCCGTACTAAGCTAGGGTAGGTTATACTCTGCTAGACAGGTTAAACTATACTTTGATAAGCTAGACTAGGTTAGAATGCATTGTGATAGGATCAGGTATACTATACGAAGCTAGGTCATTCTAATATATACTATGCTAGGCTATATATGCAAGTCTATACTAGGCTAAGATAGGGTATAACTAGGCTACTTTAGGGTATACTATGCTATTCTAGGCCATTCTATACTATGATACACTAGGCTGGGCATGCTATGCTGGACTATACTACGCTAGATTATAGTGTACTATGCTAAGCTAGGCTAGACTAGACTATGATTGAGTGTGCTATGCCAAGATATATCATGCTAGAATAGGATATAATATGCTAAGCTAGGCTATACTAGTTTATACTATGTTAGGTTATACTTGCTTATACTATAATATGCTAAGCTAGATTAGGGTAAGGAAGACTATACTATGCTAGGCTCTGCAAGGCTAGCCTAGGCTATACAAGGATAGGATAAGCGATACTATATTAATTAAACTATGGTAAGCTTTACTATCCTATATATGCTAGGCTGTATTAGGCTATGTTAGGCTAGGCTTTACTATGGTTTCTAGACTAAGATAGGCCATACTATACATTCTCTACTAGGCTAGATTAGTCTAGGCCAAACTATACTATTTAAGGCTAGGCTATACTATGCTAGCTATGCTAGAGTATGGTATGGTAAGTTCTACTATTATAGGAAATCATAGGCTAGACTTGGTTATACTAAACTAGGCTAGGCTATACTATAGTAGGCTATGCTATGACATAATTTACTGTTATACTATACCATGCTAGGTGAGGTAATACTATGGTAGGCAAGCTAGGTTTTGCCGGTCTACTATTCAAGACTATACTAGGCTATGTTATAAAATTGTTATACTATGCTGGGATATACTATACTCAGGGCAGGTTTAAGGAGCTGTGGGGACCCACCTGTATATGTACAATATATATGTATATATATATATGTATATATATATATATATATATATATATATATATATATATATATATATATATGTATATATATATATATATATATGTATATATATATATATATATATATATATATATATATATATATATATATATATATATATATATATATATATATATATATATGGAGCTTGGCCATGAAGCCTGCATTTAATATTAAGGATAAATCCCAGAGCCACAAGAAACAGATGCAGCATCTTTTAATTTTTCACAACGTTTCGAAAACTACAAGTTTTCATCTTCAGGCTAGAATAAGTTTACAAAATACATATGCAGAAAACTTGAAAGGGCCAATTATAAAATATCAGTAAAAAAATTTTTTTTTTACTGATATTTTTTTAAATATGACTTGGCAACAGTTAAATTTGCTTTAAAACTGACTAAAAAAATTAGTTAATAAATTTAAAGTTTATTGCAGAAATTAATTAAAAACTATATAAGAAATTGATGATTAATTTCTGCAATAAACTTTAAATTTATTAACTAATTTTTTTAGTCAGTTTTAAAGCAAATTTAACTGTTGCCAAGTCATATTTAAATTTTTTTTTAACATAGTACATTTTACTGATATTTTATAATTGGTCACCTTTTAAAATAATGTCTTGTTGGCCTTTTCAAGTTTTCTTCTTATGTATTAACAATTTGGGGGGTCAGTTTTAAAGCAAATCTAACTGTTGCCTAGTCATATTTAAAATTTTTAACTTATAGTACATTTTACTGATATTTTATAATTGGTCACCCTTTAAAATAATGTCTTGTTGGCCTTTTCAATTTTCTTCATATGTATTTTTGTAAACTTATTCTAGCCTGAAGATGAAAACTTGTAGTTTTTGAAACGACGTGAAAAATTAAAAAATGCCGCATCCATTTCTCGTGGCTCTGGGATTTATCTTCAATATATATATATATGGTATCTCACCCCAACCCCTCTTTTTCCTTTGCAGAGAGGAAAAACGGTATCGGAGAAATTTAAAAGAACTGCTAATATGGCGGGGAGGACTCAACTTAAACAAGGTCTGCTGACCAAAATGTTGTATGCTCTCACTTATTCTTATATATGACCTTACAACCTTCAAAACTTTCAATAATTCCAAGATTAACCTTGAGAGGACCTTGGCCATTCTATAATTCGAAAAAGAATGTTAAATAACATAAGTTTCAAATTTTGTTAAAACCTGCAGAATAGTTATGTTATTGCCAAAACAAAATAATTCTCAGGCTAACCTCTGGAGGACCTTGGCAATTATATAATTCCAAAGCGAATGTAAAAAAAAACCCATAAGGGTTGCAAATTTCATTTGAATCAGCCGAATAGTTACAATGTTATTACAAAAACAAAAAAAAAAGCCTAAACGGGGACCGACTGACTGACATAGTGAGATATAGAGTCACTCGCAACTAAAAAGCGGGTTGTATTTTGTACACTTTTTATTCCTTTTTAAAGAACAAGACTGTATACTACTATAACAATGCCAGAAGTTATTATACTATGCAGTATGCTCTAGTGAAGTTTTCTATATTTTTCTTATATATAGTAATATCATATATAATAGAAAAATCAGGAAAATGAACTATTATTTTGTCTCGGCCTTCTGTGCCTAAGGGCAAAAACCTAATTATTACTAATTTTTTACATCCCCACAGGGCCTTCTTAAGTGTGGGGCCCGTAGCATGTGCTACTAGGTTAAACCGGCCCTGATTCTACTATATTATACTTTACTATACTATGTTTTGCTATGCTAAGCTATACTATGTTATGCTATAATATGATAAGCACCACTATTCAATAATATGCTATGATATAGTGCTATAATACATATGCTATACTATTCTAGAGTATGCAATTATGGTGTGATCATTTTTTTGACTTTCCAATTCCATAAATGAGGTGTGACAAAAGGTTATAGACGGCCATAATAATTTGAAAAAAATATATATTTTAATATAATTTAGTTCTTTTTAATAAGCTTTTAGAAAGTTGTGACTTTTTAGTCACGGGTGACTATACATCTCACTATGTGGGTCGGTCCACATTTTTCTTTTTTCTTTTTTATAACATTTTAACAATTCAGCCAATTTTAAGGAAACTTGAAACCCTTATGTCATTTTACATTCTTTTTTGAATGATACAATTGGCAAAGTCCTCTCATGTTGGCCCGGGAATTATATTCTTTTGGCAATAACATCATAACTATTCCGACCTTTCTAACAAAATTTGAAACCCTTATGTTCTTTTACATTATATTTTAAATGATATAATTGCCAAAGTCATCCCAAGGTTATCCAGGAAATTACTTCATTTTGGCAATAACATCATACCTATTTGGCCGATTCTAACGAAATTTGAACCCATTATGTTGTTTTAAATTCTCTTTTGAATTATATAATTGCTAAGGTCCTGCTAAGGTTAGCCCGGGAATTAGTTTTTTTTATAATAACATCATAACTATTAGGCTGATACTAATGAAATTGGAAACCCTTATATTGATTTACATTCCCTTTCAATTAATATAATTGCCAAAGTCACCAAGGTTAGCCAGGGAATTAGTTTTGGGGGGCAATAACATCGTAACTATTCGGCTGATTCTATTGAAATTTGAAACCCTTATGTTGTTTTAAATCCTCTTTTGAATGATATAATTGCCAAAGTCCTTCCAAGGTTAGCCCAGGATTTTGTTTTAATTTTGGAAATAACATAACTATTCGGCCGATTATAAAGAAATTTGAGAACCTATAGGTTGTTTTACATTCTCTTTCAAATAATATAATTGCCAAAGTCTTCCCAAGGTAACTCCGGGAATTACTCAAAGTTTTCAAAGTCGTAAGGACATAAATCAGACTAAGTGAGGGCACGCAAATTGCCAAAGTCACCTAAGGTTAGCTAGGGAATTAGGTTTGGGGGCAATAAACTCATAACTATTCAGCCGATTCTATTGAAATCTTTATGTTCATTTACATTATATTTTGAATGATATAATTGCCAAAGTCGTCCTGAGGTTAGCCCAGGAATTATTTTGTTTTGGCAATAACATCATAACTATTAGGCTGATTCTAACAAAATTTGAAACCCTTATATTGTTTTACATTCTCTTTCAAATGATATAATTGCCAAAGTCCTCCCAAGATAACTTCGGGAATTTTTCAAAGTCGTAAGGACATAAATCAGAATAAGTGAGGGCACACAACTTATTGGTTAGCAGACCTTGTTCTGTATAAGCTTAAAAAGTTAACAATTTGAGTGACTTTTAAATTCGCTCTGATCATTACAAAATTTTGCACAAATTTGACTTATATGATTAGGAATTGGGGAGACATGCAGCCGAATGTATATAAAACACTGAAAATTTACCCTATGAGTTTGAAACACCGTACTGTACATAGCGGAGAGTGAGTGGCATCTTCCCAATGTCAATAAATAGGCTCTGAATGGGGGATGTGTGGAAACCACTGGTTGCCAGGCAGAGAGAATGGTGTGGGGGATTGAGTCTACCTTCAGCAATACAATCTAAGCTGCAGATTGTTAAAACTTGCATCTGTAGTCAAGCTTCAACAAACAGATGATTGATAGGAAAGCAAGGCCATTGCACGGGTAAAAGAGAACCTATGGCTGTGAATATGAGCCTCCGAGGTGAGGCGTCAGTCAAAATGCAAGACCAAAGAAATGGTACGAATTTACCACTTCCAGGTGAATCCCGCTTAGGGACAAGTCAGGGTTGGGGTGTAGCCCTGGTTGGCAGCAGAAGTGCACCACCTTAGTCTTGGCCAAAGAAAGGTGAAACCTATCCACTATGACATAAGTGAAAGATGAGGTTCAATATCCGTTGGAGTTGATGCTCCAGAGTTGGCACCTGGGCCACGCCAAAAGAGATTGAAAGGTCATCCAAGTAGAGCATAGCAAGAACATCTTCCAGTAGCACCTAGGTAATGCCGTTGATGCTAATGGCAAAGAGTGCGACACTGAGGACACTTGCCTACCCTACCCTGTATGCGGAATTGATAATCTGCCAAAACTCACAAGATAAGATTGGGAGATGTTCCCTTGCCCCCTACCATGTGGAGTCTCCATGATACTGGATCACCATGCGGTATCATAGGCCTTCTCCAGATCAAAAAACACTGTGGTGTAGTCTGTCTATGAAGGAAGGCTTCCCAGACAGCATATTCCATTTGGAACATAGCATCAATGTGGAGTGGAACTTGCAGAAGCTGCACTCTGCATCCAGTGTCTAGGAAAAAGGTTATTCTAACATTTACCAATTTCTCCCATCAACTTGCACATGCACAAGGTTCGAGAGATTGGGCGGATACTGGCCAGGGTAGTGGGATATCTCCCCAGTTTGCAAAAAGCGAGCACAGTAGAAATTTGCCAGGAGTCTAGAAGCATACCCTCAGTCCAGTTCTTGCTGAACAAATCTAACAGAAAGGCCATGTTTCACTCACCAGATAGAAAGAGGTAACGAAAGACTGCCATGGATGCGGGGTCTAAGATTGCAGTCCCATTTCCCTAGAGAACATGCCCTGAATCCTAGACTCCTTTCCATTAAGTGAAGACACGTATGCCCACCAGGAAGAGTGGCAGGTGTGCTTAGAAACATACCGGAACCTTGCTCTAGCTCGAGGAAATTCACTGACAGTGAAATTGTTCAGACGGCACTTATAATGCATGTATGCATAACAGTTCTGTTTAAGGGCCGTCTCACACTCAGCTGCCACCAGGAGAGCGGTCGGCATGCAGAATGGCAATTTGCTTGCAATAGTAGCCAGGCCCACAGCAATGAGTTTACCGGAGAAGAACTTAACGGTCTGATTCACTGACCTAAACTCGTTCAACTGGGAGAGTGAAATCAATCATTTGGTGAAATGTGGGCCAGGCCACCTTGCCTATTCCAAGCAACACCAGGTAGATTTTCAGGCTGCAGCACCCAGAACAACATGTTTGAATGGGAGATGAGCCTCCGCAGCTCTTCCCAGATGGTCTGGAGTCAGTAGCAATTCCATTGAAGGAATAAGCCTCCAGGCCTATCTTGGAGATGTGGGGTCCCCTTCAAAGAGAAGACCCTCACAGGAATGGTTGTATGGTTCCCAGAGGCACAACTCAGGGGGCTCTTGGCTGAACAGGGCACTGTTGCTTTCAAGGAGTTACAGGGAAAGGTTGGGCTTACCATGCAAATCTTTTCCTCCCTCTGGCTCAAAACTTTAGGCAGGTGGGAAGGGTTCAGGGGAGGGAGGGGTCCCTCTTTTGGAGGATCCACCATCTCCAAGCCACCCAGCCTAGCAGTGGGTGTGGGTGTAGGAGCCAAAGCTCCTTTGGTGCCGTCTCCTTTCAGGGGACACCTTTAGGAACCCCTGAACACAGCCTTATGACCACCTTCAGGGGTGTTGCCACCTCTGAGTCTAATGACTCGGTGGAGACGCGTGGCCATTTCACATTATGAGAAACTGTCATGCCCAGGGGGAGGGGAGCTGGATGTGAGCCCTTTGTCTGCCAGCTGTACAGGGAAGAGCTTAGTGTGAATAAAACCTACAGAAGGGTTCTGAATGGGCACGGAAATGACTGTGCTCAAAAGCCTGGATGGGCGAGGAGCAGTAGGTGCTTTATTTAAAATTAAGGCATAAGACAATCCAGGAAGTGCCGGGGGTGCAAGAACCAAGTACTTAGTCTTGTGAAATGAGACGATCCGTATCTTGAACGGCCAGTATTTCCTCAAGGAGATCTGCTCAACATTGCTTCAAAAAAAGCTGGGCGATGCTCTCTGCAATTAACACACTTGGCCTTGGAGCAACTTACACAGACTTCGGGTAATCCCGACTTTGCACGTCTACTCAAGCGAGTCGTATGGCCGAAGCGTTGACAGTAGTAGCACCTCCGTGGTAGTGGCACTAATGCCTTCACGCAATAACGTTACCAACCAGCGGGCAGAAACTAAGGGAGCCTATCACAGTTGAACGTGATGAGTGCAGGGGCACATCCTTTGCCTTTCTTTGTTCTTGGCAGGCCCATGAGAAAACAAAGAACCTGCTGCAAGTGGACAGTGACTTGAGGAAACTTTTCAAAAGGGATAGAGGTGAAGCTCCTCTATATCAATTGAGGGTAGTGAGAGCCACTGCACCAAAATCAATATTTAGCAAACTAGGGGGGTTGAGGGGATGCGCTGCTTTTATCTTTATTTGTAGCGAACGGTGTGCAAATCCCTCCAAACTATAAAGGACAAAAGGTTATGTAAAAGAATAGATAAGGAAAAGAAAGATCGGAGGGGGGCGGGTGAGGTAAGAGAAGAGGATAAGAAGAATGGCAGGCAAGTTAAAAAGCACCACCCAACCCTAGCTCCAACAGGAGAAAAGAGGGAGTAAATCAGCCTATGCACCTCCCAGCCTGGATCAGGAAAGACTGGAGGAAAGCTGGTCAGAGACTAGCATGTGAATTTAGCTGCCAATCAAGAAGATAGGTGAGAAGAGAATAAAATGGAAAAGAAAGAGGATAAAATAGGCAAAACTAAAGCCTAAGTAGTAGCAATCTAGTTTGAAACTGCCTGGGGCAGTAGTGTCAGGGTGTTTTCACTCCTCTAGACTAGGTGTAGCAGTCTACAAGGGACACACATTTGCAAGGGTGGGGGGGAGGAATTTAAGAGGATGATTGATCTGTTCTTACCTAAGAAGTGCAGGGTGTAATGAAAGCCCGAATAGGCTGAGGTAGTTTATTTATGGAACTCATCTAGCAACTGCAATCAAGGGCATACGAGGGGCAATCAATAAGTTTTGCGAATCAGTAGGGCAAAACAGAGGAAGGGGGATGGCTGTTTATAGAGGTGTTAGGACAAGTTATTACAAGTCAGGATCTGCAGCTGCAAGCTCTTGCCTCGTCTATCTAAGAAGCAGTAGCTGATCGCAGATCGTCAGTCACGAATGTTTCAACAATGGAGAAGGTTGAGCACCGCGCAATGATCAAATTTTTGGCCAAGGGAGGCAAGAATGCAAAAGAGATCCATGAAGACATGATTACAGTGGACACCGCCCCTTCCTATGCAACCATTGTTCGCTGGAATGGGGATTTCCGCCATGGTCGTGAGTCCCTTGAAGATGATCCCCGTCCAGGACGCCCGTCAGACGTGATCAACGAGGACAATGTGGCCCGTGTCGAGAGGATGATCCTCGAAAATCGACGGGTGAAGATCGAAGAAATCGAGCGAGAACTTGGAATATCACATGCAAGTGTTATCAACATCATCCACAACAATTTAGCCATGATAAAGGTCTCTGCCCGTTAGGTCTCTAGAAACCTCACGCCCCATGATCGACTTCAGCGTCGTCATCAAAGTCCACAAGGCCAGAGTTGCACAAGCTGCCCTGCGCGAGTGCGGATTCGAGGAGCTCAACCATCCCCCCTACAGTCCAGATCTGGCCCCTAGCGACTACTTTTTATTCCGCCAGCTCAAGGCTGCACTGCGTGGACGCCGGTTTGGGGACGATGAAAATGTCCAGCTCGCCGTCCAGGAGTGAATTGAACAGCAGTCGGGAGATTTCTGTGTGTCGGGAATTCGAAGCCTCAGAGACAAGTGTCGCAAGTGCTTTGAAGTCGAGGGTAGTTATATTGAAAAATAATAAAACACTTTTCCTAATATCTCGTTTCCTTATATCCGAATTGCAAAACTTATTGACCGCCCCTCGTAAGTCGCCCTAATTAAGATTAACCTATCCGAAGGCGAAAATATATATAAAAAAATAGCAATGAAACAATACACACAAAAAAATAAAGACAATCTCCAGCGTTGGAAGGAAGAAGGTTGGCCTCCACCATTACTGGAGCGTGCAACCAACACCAGAGTCAAATAAAATAGGTCAGATAGTCCAAGCGTGTGTGTGTGTGCACGAACCCATCCCGAGTACGATCGCCAAGCGGGAGCAACCCTGCTCATGATACCTGGACAAGTAATGTGCGCGAAGATCACCCAGACTAGAGCACTAAACAAGAAGAATGTGCCGAAGAATGTGTGTGTGGGGGGGGGGGCAACGCAGTCGTCGCAGTAAGGTGTAGGGCAGCGCTCGATCAAATGGGGGTGCATCCCGCGAGTGTGTCCAATTCGAAGACGGCAGGCTTGGGTATGGGAGGATGGGTGCGAGGTGTGGTATTAGAGTGGTGCAAGTGCAATGTTTGGGGTAGCAAGGATGTAGTATGATTGATAAGTGGTGAAGATGAAGAAGATTGGGACTGCAAGGTTTTGAATGCTAAGAAAGTCTTAGTGAATACTAAGGGGTGTAAGTGCGGAGTGTGCCAGGTAGCTACATGCTAAGTGTGCATAAAAGGTGGGTTCATTTTGTGAGTGAGAAAGGGCTGACTGAGGAGGAAGTGAATATTGTGTACGGTAGAAGTGTAAGGAAGAGGTTCGTGAGGAAACGCAGTTGGGGTCTTCCCCCAGCACATAGCATCCTCGTTATGAAGACTATTTAGCAATGCAAAAAAATATGTGTCGCTGCATGCTTGAGAGGGCATAAAGGCATAAGAGGAGATGGGTAGTATTTTACTGGCAGTGAAGAGTACCAAACCCAATGCGAGAAAGTGGTGTTTGATGGTTTTGTTATGGCGAGATGGCTGAGTACCAAGGTATAAAAGTCTTGCATATAGTGGCGTGTCCCTGGTTTCATGAGAGATTGAGAAAGTACTATTCCATCATACACAGTATGGAAGTCAAGATGTTGTGAAATGTGATATATTAGGGTGCTTCGAATGCATCCAGTGGCGAAGAAGTTATGGATGATGGATTCGTTGCAGTACTCAATTGAGGTGCATGCAAGTTTTCGGTATGTTCATTTGTGCGTTTGTCTGGGTAGTGGCAAAGGCTTGATTTATCTATTGTTGCCATAATTATTTTAGTCTGGAGGTGTGGGATTATTGAAGCCTTATTTGAGCTGGGTGATGTTGGTGGATACTGTGCTTGTTGAGGGCAGTGGTCAGAATTCGAGTTGGGAGGCGTCCATGAGATGTTTGCTTTGACTTGGATGCTGAGTAGGGCAGCATGATGGTGATCAAAAGGATTGTGGGAGGAATAGCTAAACTCATTCACTCAAGGCGTCATGGATAAGCTTCTATTAATAAATATTACTCTCTCCAC
Source organism: Ceratothoa steindachneri (assembly GCA_963969495.1). NCBI lineage: Eukaryota > Metazoa > Arthropoda > Malacostraca > Isopoda > Cymothoidae > Ceratothoa > Ceratothoa steindachneri. The sequence continues at coordinate 54,099,162 of OZ018325.1, forward strand.
CACCTATTTTGATCCAGTACCGAGAATAGAACTAAATTTAGTTTAAACGACCCTGGAGGATTACACTGGCCTGCGTTTCAGCACTTTTTTTTTTTAAAGGTCAAGGGTTTACCAACTGATTTAGGATCCTTTTTGCGTGCTGAATTTAAAAATATCATTCATTTTCTTGGGTCAGGTCTGGTTTCTAAGATACACTCGATTTTTATTACAGCATATTTTTCCCAAATGGCGCTATCATCCAAGCGTATATGGGCTTTGTTTTTGCCACAGCTGGTCATGGGTTACCTTAAATAACTAGTTATTCTTTCTCTTTTCAGGTCTAGTTGTGCAGTACGATGGATAGGAAGTGTAAGAACCATCCTAACAAATTTTGTTTCATCTGTGGACACGTGGTTCTTCCAGACCGTCCAGCGAAAATCACGGATTTTGTGAAGAAGGCTTATTACGCTTATTTTGGAGTCAAACTAGGGGACCAGGATAAGGCATTTTCTTATAGGATTGGAGGAATAGGAAAAGAAAGAGTATGCCATTTGGTGTCCCAATGGTGTGGAGGGAAGGAAAAGATCACGTTACCGAGGGCTACTTCTGCATGACAAATTTAAAAGGCATCAATCGCAAGAATAAGCACCATGTTCAATACCCTGATGTTCCTTCTGCCATAAAGCCAATCCCCCATGGACCAGATGTTCCTGTTCCTGAGCCGGATGTCATCATGGAATCTAGTTCTGATTCCGAATCTACTGACATGACTGATACAGGTGAGTGTGGTGTATACGAGCCAGAAGAGGACGACCGATCAGTGCCATTGACCCAAGCCGAACTCAACGACTTGACACGAGACCTGAACTAATCTAAGGAGTCTGCCCAGCTCCTGTGTTCTCGTCTTCGAGAGAAACATCTACTTGCCCTAGGAACAACGTTCTATTGATATCGGGAACACGAGAGCGAATTCAGAAAATTCTTTATGTTCTATGAAGCATTTTCACTAATCTACTGTAATAATATTGCTGAACTGATGAAATTATTGGGTATGAACTATGTTGCCATGGAATGGAGACTTTTTATTGACTCGTCTAACAGAAGTCTCAAGGCAGTTCTTCTGAATAACGGAAATAAGGTTTCATCAATCCCTTTTGGACACTCGGCTGAAATGAAAGAATCCCACAACAGCATGGAACGTCTGTTGTCTGCTCTCAATTACCAGGAACATAAATGGTTGATTTGTTGAGATCTTAAAGTTGTTGGACTCATCCTAGGACTTCAAGGTCGGTACACAAAGTATCCATGCTTTTTGCTGAACTGATGAAATTAATGGGTATGAAGTATGTTGCCATGGAATGGAGACTTTTGATTGACTCGTCTAACAGAAGTCTCAAGGCAGTTCTTCTGAATAACGGAAATAAGGTTTCATCAATCCCTTTTGGACACTCGGCTGAAATGAAAGAATCCCACAACAGCATGGAACGTCTGTTGTCTGCTCTCAATTACCAGGAACATAAATGGTTGATTTGTGGAGATCTTAAAGTTGTTGGACTCATCCTAGGAATAATTCAAGGTTGGCACACAAAGTATCCATACTTTTTGTGCTTGTGAGATAGTCAGGCTGACGACCAGCATTATGTCAGACAAGAGTGGCCATCAAGACAAGGATTAGAACCCGGGTCACACAATGTTCTGTCCCACCCTCTGGTTGAACCAAGCAAGGTGTTACTTCCACCCCTACACATCAAACTCGGCTTAATGAAGAACTTTGTAAAAGCACTGGACAGGGAAAGTGGAGGATTTGCCTTTGTCCACCACAAGTTCAAACGAATCAGCATGGAGAAGCTTAAAGCAGATATATTTGATGGTCCTCAGATAAGAGAATTCATAAAGTTTTGAGGATTCATTAAATCCTACTGAACTCTCTGCCTGGCTGTCCCTTAAGTTAGTCATTGCAAACTTCCTTGGTAACCACATAAGTCCTCAGTACCAGAAGATGGTTGATGACTTAATGGAGAATTTCTGCAAACTTGGTGCGCGTATGTCAGTGAAAATGCACTTTCTTTGGTCCCATCTGGACTATTTTCCAGAAAACTGAGGAGACTTCAGTGATGAACAGGGTGAGCGCTTTCACCAAGACATCCGTGTCATGGAGGAACGCTATCAAGGCCAATGGGATGTGAACTTTCTAGCTGACTACTGTTGGTGCCTGAAGAGGGATGTGGTGTCTGCTCGGCACATTTGGAGGTCACTGAAGAGACCATTCATCCATGAGTAGCATATTTTGTGCATTGTACTATTCATGCTATCTATTAAAAATATTCTGTAAACCTTCTGTGAGTAAATTGGTCCAATATTTGCTATTATGTGTTTCATTCACAACAAATATTTGGAAATATACGACTTTTTGGTATGTGCTCATATTTCAAAAACCTGACCTGATTGGGTAAAATGAGCATCATTTTCAGATTCAGTGCAAAAAACTGAACCAAAATCAGGTATTATATATTTGACCTTGAAAACAACGCAGACGAGTGTTATCTGCTTCCTCCGACATCACTTGCGTTGCCTAGGCAACTTGGGCAGGGCTTCGGTTCGCACCTGGTAGAAGGGAAGGTGACTGCATTCAGGCTCGTGGCAGAAGAAGCGACTCTCCCTAGATGGCGTCGCCTTGCTGGGATCGGAAGTGGCCGGGGTCGACGAGGAGCAGGACTCACGGGTGTGGCGCAACCAAGTCACTTGCCTGGAGAACACTTGGCGACATCGCTGCCACAGGACAGAAACTTATATCAGCGACTTGTAAATGGATTTGTAACAAGGAAAAAAAACTTGGAAAAGGTTACAATTGAACTTAAAAAAAAAATGAATGTTTAATCCAATGGAGAGTAAAGATAAGAGTGAGGAAAAAAGACAAGATGAAGAAGGAATTGGCACAACAAAGCACTCAAATACATGCCCTTAACAACCCCCCCCTTCCTCACTTGGCACTGGAGGTTTTGTTTTGGCTTCTTGCGGATAAGGACAGTCTTCCGGGGCAGGGAGCCATCGTCTTCAGGTGCTTCCTTGCCATCAAGCTGCAACAGGTGGTGGGTGTCCTTAACGCGGATGTCCACGTCTAGTCCAGGGTCCAGTACCTCCCTGTTCGAGTCCGCCTGGACGCCGTGGACGTGGGCGTAGTGGTTAATCTATGAGAGAAACAAAAAGCATGGGTCAAGGGAACCTCCTGAAGGGGGGGGGGGGACTATTAATATGCGAAAACGAAGTACAGTAATCCAATGAGGGCACACTCGAAGAATGGTGGGGGGGGGGGGCAGCTTAAAGAGACGAATAAAGAGAACTAGGATACTGAAAGGGAGGCAGGTCCTTGTGAAGGACCCAGCCAGTCAATGCGCCATCACCCCCCTCCCCTTTCAAGGCCCAAAGAGGGCATAACAATACAGTCAGAAGACGAATTAGACGAGGGAAGAATTATAAGTGCTCTTTCTACATCAAGCTCAAGTGCTGAAATCAGGAGGGTCCTCTTCCAGCCTTACAAGCGCGATCTAGAACAAAGGTTTGGGGGGAGGTATTATTATTATTAGAGCGCTCCAATCTAGGGACTGCCATCAAGGGCATCAGTCACCAAAAAATAAATGTCTATATTAAAGCCAACACAAAAAAATACGATAAAGAAAACCAACAAAAGACCTGCTCTAGCTTCGGAGGGAGGCTCGTCTCCCTCCAGCGTACAAGCCTGCACCCAACACCCAAAAGCCTATATACAATGGAGGTGAAGGAAACACAGAAAGTACAAACAGCCAAGAAGTGATTTAAAAAATCCCTAAGATGAAGGCATTAATCCACTGGATTTGTAAGCTTAGGTAACTAATATCAACATTGTCCAAACTTGTAATTCTTTGCTGCTGAACTGGTAAGTAGTTTGGGGTCAAAGTTTACCACCTAACACACTAGGGTGTCTCACTTTTTCCAACTTGCAAATTCAATAAATGAGGAGTGCCTAAAGATATTTTAATATAATTTAGTTCTGCCTACTTGAAAGTTGTGACTCTTTTGTGTGTTGGGGGGAATTAAATGACAATTATTATATCTAATTCAATAATTATGAACCAATTCAAATTGGCTCGGCAGATCAACCTGAGCAAAAAAGACAAGTCAAAAAGCAGAAGCGGCAAGAAGATGAAAGAAGAAGAATTGCTGAATATAAGCAGACAAGTAAGCCGGCCAATGTTCCAATGTTATAAAGGAAAATAATTTTCTCTTCTGATGAAAATGAAGAACAAATAGCTGATGCTCAAGATGGAAGTTATGAAGCGAGATTAAAAATACCAAGCACATCTTCAACTTCCATTAAAAAGCCACAGTACAACACAAATTCTTAATGTTACTATGCATAGCATTAATTATGGTGTTGGCCTGCATGCCACAGCTGCCTTTATGGATGCTGGCTTGATCACTGAAGGGAACAAGAGACCTAGTTGATAAAAATAAAGTCAAGAGGGGTCAAGAAAAGGTTATGAGATCCCTGGCTCAGGATTTTGATGAAGTTTATAAGAAAAGTAAAATTGACTGCATTTTTTATGACAACCATCAAGATACAACTAAGGTTATATTGAAAGTAGACAATCCAGATCGGCAGTTCCCCCTATTATCAAAAAAGAGCATGTTTCTGTGTGCATTGACCCACGTGGAAGATAACTATCACTTCACTCCTGAGAAAGGCTCAAGGAGTAAGAAACTTGCCTAAGTTATTGCTGATAATCTCGTAAAATTCTTGAAGGGCATTGATAAAATTTTGCACGCCATTGGAAGGGATTCTCCAAGTGTTAACACTGGCTGGGAGGATGGTTCTATGCAATGGGTAGAAGTCAAGCTTGGCCGTAAATTGATCTTGTTAGTTTGTGCCCTCCACACAAACAAGTTACCCCTGCAACACTTGATGGCAGTACTGGGTAGGAAAACCTTGTCTAATAAAAAGGGTATAGGGAATATTGGCAAGATGCTAGATACCAACAAAACTTGAAATCTATCCTTCAATCACTAAGCTCTCAATTGGAGAGCCTCTTACTTCCCTGAGTGACAATGTCATAAAGAATCTCTCTAATGATTATGTGTATGGGTATTGGACCCCACAGATCTGAACTTCTTGAAATTGGTCCAGTGAGCCATTCTAGGTTGTTGACCACAGTAAATATGTAGCATATGGGTTTCAAAACATGGCCTGAAAGGCAGAACTTTTAACTTAAGACTGATAGCGGAATACATTGTTGGTGTGTACTACCCATGTTGGTTCAACATTAAAGTAAAAAATTCTTGTTTCAGCTGCAGCTAATTAAGCTGCAAAAGAAGGCTGTAGTGGATTTTGGATTGCCAAACATCCAGTGCTTACCATGGTATTCATTGAGCAATATGATAATCTAGACAGACTTGCGTTCAGATGACAGGAGAGCTCCTGTTCAAAGGATTATTGACATGAAGGGCAGAGATGATCACACACTTGGAAATCTTTCTGTACATCCCAGGAAGACACCCCCAGTGCTTCTTCCCTGTTGGAGCTGACAGACTGCTCTAACGGGCTATTCAAACTTCTTTTGCCATGTAAACTGACTACAGTGGAAGTAAAGAAGTTCCTTGATAAGCCTATGCAAGTTCCAAAGTGGCCCTGTCATACTCAGTCAATAGAGAGAAACATGAGGGCTATATCAGAGGCCAAGAAGCAAGTCAGCAACTGATGTCAAAGAACGAATCAAAGCATGACTTGAAACAAGTTTAATTAAATTTTTTCTACTGATGTTATTGCTTTCTAATGTTGTATGAGTACAATATGTTTTATGAATAGTGGGACACACCCTACTCACGCACACACAAACTTACCCATTTCTGACATCGACCCACACTACTCCCCAGAGCCATTAATATACAGGATTCGTCGCATTGTAAGGTGGGCATGATGCATCAAGGGTCCAAGACACGAAGATGCCATTGCAGAACTATACACAAGGAAGATACTTGCCAATTGCTCGGGAGACTCGAAGGTATCACCGCAGAATCCGCATTCAGCGACGCTACCATCCTCGCCTTTGACTTCCAGCGGATATTTATCTTCAAAGAAAACAACCATTAATGAGCAGAGGCAGAAGCGCAGTCAATGAGAAAGAGTGAAGATAAAGGTATAGAAAAATGAGTAAAAAACTAAAAATGAGAAAATTACTGACACCAATAAACCTCAATAATGGAAAGTTGAAAGTTTCATCTGCTAAAAAAAAAATTGTAATCAAACAAAGCTATTAACAAAATTATAGTTCTAATATTTCTTCTTCGCACTAGCCAATAAATGAGTATGGGATGAAGAAGAGGACTTACAGCAGGCAATTAAGATGCCAATGTTTTCTGGCTATAATAAAAAAAGATGGCTGGCTCAATTGGAAATGGGAGGTTATTTGTGTTTCCTCGACTTATTTTACTTTCTATCCCTTCTACCTCTTCTGTGAGGTGGGCCACCCCAAGCTTGGGTCTCAGAGTCCTTGAGGTCAGAAATGCTGACAAAATACCAACAAGGGCAAATCCGGGAGAAAGGCTATGGGAAATTTATATGAAAGTGAAAGTGTGAAGATGTATAGCAGCAAATCCTCATGCGGGCATTTGGGCCGGGGAGACATACAAGCCTCCAGAATTCAAATGACATACTCTTGTAAATCCTGATTGGACAAGATGCTTAACTATGGTCAGTCAGCATGGAAAAAATAATGGGCGGCTTTGTGCTTATCAGGGTATAGAGGGATGGGGGTGGGGGAGTTTACTGGCATTGGTACACACAGCTACACACAAAGACACACTTAGTGGGCAATTGTTTTGTTTTGATAATGATCTATATCAATTACAAAGATCGGACATGCTTAAATCCCTCAGGCTCTGGAAAGAGCCATGAACTTTAATATACCCGGAGGCCATTCACTTGGTTGTCCTGAATTCCACCTTTATAGTTAGGAGAGGGCAAGGGCTTTCTGCTGATTATATATTCTACTCTTTTCCCCATCTTATGGCACTAACACATACCAACACATCCCCTGCGAACTGAGGTTGTAATTATAAGAGCGAAGAAATTCTGATGGCTGTGTCAAGACGAACCTTTCTCAAACTCATCTTCAATATCGTCAGTGTCGGGGTTTTCCTCTTTGATATCGCCATTGGTCGAGCTCCCACAGGCACCGTGCCCTTGCTTCCGTTTCTTCTGACGGCTCAGCTGTTTTGAGTTAAAGTGCGCCTTCTCAAGATGATCTAAATGCTCCAAACTCAGGTGTTCCATCAAAATGTTTTTGGTTAGGAGGACCAGTGAACACAAAGAACAAACAAACGTCGCAGTCTGACAAAGAAAAATGGCAATATTAACACTCCTTCACCTCAACACATTTTGCTCACAAACCCCACAAGTACTAGTGTTCACTTAGGGGTCTCTTTGAATAACTTAACACATACTCGGAACCACTAATGGAGTGTGTGCATCCCTAGTTCTTCCCTTTTCCCAAACTAATTCCAAATACAGATAATTGTTCTTATCACTTCAGTACATATAACATAAAAAAGGCATAAGCCAACAAGGGTACAAGTCACCGTAATTACTTCTCAGGCGTATACTAGGCACAATAACACAAAATCAATAAAAACATTTAACATAAAAAAAACAAAGGCCAATAACAACAAAACAATAGAGGAATAAGAAGGAAGCACACTATGTCGGGTGGAGGTCCACCACACCATGGCGCAGGAGAATGTGATCAACACCAAAGAGACTCAAATATTGGACAAGATAGTGAGCAAGTATGGCATGAACTCGTCCCGAGTACGCAGGAGAAGTGGTATCAATCACGCTTGTACTGGAGCAGGGATAGGTAAGATGCACAAAGCCAGACTGGGACATTCAACAAGAATGAGCTGAACAGTCTGCAGTACAACGCATCATCACTGCAAGATGCAGGAGAGCACTCCATTAAATGGGAAAGAGATCACTACCATGAAGGTCATTGATAGAGATGGGACGATTAATCAGAATTGGGAATCATAAGAATAGTTAATTTGGGGGAATCGGCATCGGTATGGCTAAAAATAATCCCAGTTTTCCACTTTCACAAACGATTCCTTCAAAATTTCAGTACAGAGACTCTTTCACCAATAGATGAATCAAAATTTTAAACATTGTTTAATTCCCGTTAGTGTCAATTAAGTTATGTATCTATTCATCTGTCCTATTATTCAGTGAAATTATAATGTTAATAAGTTATTTACTAATAGATTTAGATTAGTCAACAAAAATGCATCACTATTTAATATCAATTAATATTGAAGATCCGACTGTATAAGAAAGGTATTTAATGTTTAATTGTTTATATGCCCAAAATGAAGGCAGTGCTGCTGAAGCTGGCACGTTCGACAAATTAGGTACCTTTTTGCTGCAAATAAACACCTTTTGATACCATTTTACTTTTGTTTTATGTTTTAATTAGATTTGGTACGATTTTACCAAATTTGTTGTTTTCAGAGTAAGTTCTGTTACTATTCCTAAAATTCTTTTGGCAGGGGGCAGCCCATTGTTCAGTTAATTATTCTTAATTTTTTAATAATAACTTAATATGTATTGCACTTATCATTACAGTTCAGTTGAATTAGTTCATTTTAAAATTAATTTAATAGTTTCAAATTGAAGTATTATAATTTCAGTGTTAAAAAGGAAAGTTTCATTTCAAATACATTTCAGTTATATCAAATAATAAATGGAGTTCTTTGGATAAATAAATAATCTTAATTTGCTTGTATTTTTATTGTTTCATACATTATGGCCAAATTCTTAATTTGTTATATCATATAATCAATATTCTATTTTGTGAAGGAATAGGAATCGTAACTTATCACTGGAATTGGACTGGGAATCACAATTTTTTTTTAAATGAAGCAGCTCTCAGGCAGTGATGCATGAACTCATCCAGATTTAGGATACCCATCTCCAGCTGGAATTAATTGAGTAGTCTTCCCAGAAGGGGTGTCTACCGTTCAGATCTCCAAGCAAGAGAAAGGGCCTCAGCAACCATGCCGCGATGCAGTGGAAGTCCCCAGCATCGAAGTCGGCTGTGTGCGAAGGAGCCAAAACTCGATTAGAGCGGGACTCTTTTCGGGGTCCAGTTTTAGGAATCACGATCGGCTTCAGGGATGTTGCCTCGTCTGAGTTAACAACTCTGGAGGCGCGTAGCCGTTTCGTTTTACAGGAAACAATCATGCTGGGGGAAGGAGGGGGAACCCTGGTTTTAGCTGGGGCTGGGTGTGAACCCTTTATGTCCCTAGCTCGACCAGGGAAGCACCCTGGGTGGGTAGAACCCGCTTTGAAGAAGCGAAGAAGCGGGGTGCGGCTCTCCGCAATTGACACACTTGGCCACACATGACTTAGCGTGTGCGGCTTTGGAGCAACTTACACAGACTTCGGGTAACCCCAACTTTGCATGTCTACATGAACGATTAGTATGGCCGAAGCGGTGGCAGTAGTAGCATCTCTGTGGTAATGGCACAAATGACTTCACGCAGTAGCGATACGAACCGACACGCACTGACTGAGAGATCTTGTCCAGTCGAACGTGACGTAGTATGTAGGGGAGGGTCTCGAAGCCCCTCCCTATTTTCTCATCAGACCCTCAGCAGCTACATGTTCGGCCAGCTATAAGGTGATGCCTTCTATCGAGTAGTCCACGAGTTCCCTCGCATAAACTACTTTCACGAAGTTCATGGTAGAGTGCGGCGTCACACTCACCGATGTGTCATGCAAGTGTCCGAAGGACACTAATCATGGCCACCTCGGAGGGATTTGACACATTTGCCAGAAGGCTACCGTCCAAGTAACGGGTAACCTTCTGCTCTCTTCCAATCACGCTAGCTAAAGCTCTCCTCTGATGGATCATGTTGCCCTTAGCCAACATGCTGCCATCAGTGGAGCGAATAACGAGGAAGCGTTTGAAGCAGCGGGGTCAAGAACGGCAGGTAACCTCTGATCGAGGGGCCCCGACGTAATCGAGACTCCGCTCTGCGCACTTGCACTTTTGGTCTTGCACAGCACCGGGGGCGGATGTGCCGATCTTCACTTAGTTGCTTGCCAAAATGGCAGCGGACCCGTCCGTCCCCGTGGAGGGAGAGGAACCCATACTATTTTTGTATCTTTCAGGTTTTTTCTTTTTAGGAGAGGAGGGCGGGGAATGAACCCGCTTCTCACCTCCGTGGGAAGGAGCCCCGAGCCGGATAGACCAGCTTTAGCAAGATCCTCCCCCCCCAAGATTGAGAAGGGCCCTGCTGACACAGGGCTACCAGCCGGGGAGGAGGTCCCTCCTCTCCTTGTGAGTGCTCGTGGAACTGAACCATCTGAAGAAAAGCTTGCACAGGAGCGGATTCAGGTTCGGTGCTTGGCACCGAGTCCGGGTTCGACTCCATGTACCATGTCCATCTCAAGAGGGGGCCTCCATGTGGATCACAGAACCCATTTGAGGTACCCTTGGTTGTGTTATCTTGGGCGGGCAAACAGGCATCAGTCGGGGAATAGAGGTGGGCATGTATAGTGACCCTCTATAAGATCGATATTCGCGCCAGGACGACTTTGGAGGGTACGGGCCAACGGACCTTGTCATCCTTCGTCCCCTAAGGGCATTGGGCATATCAAGCCCGAGCGGTCAATTGTGAGCTGCCTGCGTGCTTTTTTGGCTCTCCCCTTGGAAAGCAAAGGGAAGACTGCCACTGGAAAAAGCGAGTCTTGCAAGGGTGACTCCAGAAAAGGGCGTGAGGGAAGACTGCCCTGCACTCATAGGCAAAGGAGAGGAGTAAATCTCCTCCATTTTATCGGTGGAGCTGCCCAAGGGCGGCTCCGATGTTACAGGGGAAGGTAGAGGCAGAGTTGCTTTTTTTTTAACTCAGCATTAGGCATGGTGACCCTATTTATGTCACGTGATGCATATGCTAATTACCCCAAGCATTAGCCCGCTCTGCGAGGGGTGAGTAGGGGGTGAGAGAACCAGGTGCCGGCATTGAGGCCACTCCTCCTGCCAATTGACCTGGCAGCCCATCGGCATGGTGGCTCCACCTTAGGCACAGCGTAAAATCTATATACTCATACCATGAGAGGAGAGAGAAATGGTTGGTGAGTAAGGTGAGGTTGAGGGGGAGGCAGGTTGTTACCCCCCCCCCCCTCAAACCGGATCTCAGGGGTGAGGGTACGTTGTTCCCTTCCCCTTTAGCCCCGATCCGAGATAGTTGGGTGAGAGGAAGCTGGTTGGCATCTACCCTGTGAAATTAGAGGCCAACCAGAGAAAGTTGTGGGAGTAGTTGTAGGGAAAGTGAGGAAGTAGGGTAAAACCACAGGCTGTCAGAAAGAAGTAGAAGAGGCTAAGCTGGGGCCAGACAGGGCGCTGAGTACCGTCAGCATGGCGACCAGGAAGGCAAATAGCCATGCCCTTTACGGGGTAACCTGCACATAGATTGCCAACAGGGACAGTAAAAAAGAATGTGCTGAAAAGTCAGGGGGACAATGCAGTTGCAGTACAGTTCAGGAAAGCAAGCTATCATATGGCGGTATGTCCCGCATATGTGCCCAATTAGAAGATGACAAAGCGAACTGTGGCTGTCTCAGAAATAAGGGGAGGTCCATGGGAACAAGAATGGTGCAATAACATTAATTCCCTTCAGCTGTCTCCCATTTTCTTTGACAGGCAGCCCTAATTACTGCCATAGTCGGTGTGAGGCCATAGGAAAGCATAGGGTACCTTCTCCATTACAGAAATAAAGCTGAATGAAGGCAATTCTTAAAAAAAGAAAAAAGGATGCCATTTGCCATACATAAGTGGTTGGAGGGGAACCCCCTCCAAAGGTCAGATGATGCCAGATCCAGCGTGACAAGAAGTATGCTGCAAAAAGGCCGAATACAATACTCCCGGCACTGTAGAACCTTTAGGAGCAGAGTGGTGTCCTGGGAAGAACCAGATGCTCCATCGAGCTCTCAAAAGAGTTTCCTCACCCTAAACTCAAAGAAGCTTAGGGTATGACTGGCATCTCTAAGTGGCATAGTCACTGTCAAGTTTGGCTGCAGATGCAGTGAGAGCCGTTGGCAATTGTGGTAGGCATCGAGCTTGCATTTACATATGCATAATGCATTGTGCATGACGCAGTTAGTGACATCTCCCAAAGCAACAGCAAGTAGGCTCTTAATAGGGAAGTCCCCCTTCTATAATACACGTTGGCTGCAGATGCATAAAACTCTCATGGGTACCCAAGCTTTGAACAAACAAAGGATTGGTAGAAAAGTAAGGTGTAGCCCTATCAACAACAAGCGCTGAACATCATGGTAAGAAGAATGTCAATGGTGCAGGTACAAGAGACCCTAAGGGTGAGAATATGAGCCTACCAGGTGATGCGTCAGTAAAAAAAAAAAGACCATTGAAAGTGTGAATCCACCACTTCCAGGCGAACCCCATTTAGCAACAAGTCCAGGTTGTGGTGAAGCCAAGGATGGTGGCAGAAATGCACCACCTTAGCTTTAGCCGACGAATCCTGAAAGTTGTGAGTTTCAGCTATTTCTACTACTTGCAAACACAGGTTAGAGAAATTGGGCAGAAACCAGCCGTGCTAGAGTGATCTCTCCTCAGTTTGTGAAAAGTGAGCACAGTAGCTATTCACCAAGCCTTGGAGGTTACCACATGTAAGATCCTATTGAACTAAACTAACACAAAAGATATGGCTCGGCACCTAGGTCTCAAAGCAAGGCATATGGGACATTGTCTAGACTGGATTTGGTAACCATACATGAAGCGAGAGGAGCGCAACTCACTCAACATAAACCTGTCATCAAAGGCTTCTCTGCCTCTGTAGGTAAAGTCCAGTCAGCAGCATTCAGGGACAGACTAAGTGCAGTGAATGCTAGAGGAGCAGCATCTCAGAAAATGTGGAGAATAAAATGTGAAAGACTGCCATAGAAGCAAGATCTTTCTCTTGGAGAAAGAAATGCGATGGGAATCTTGTGAGAACTTGAATCTTTTTCACTTGGCCAAACAAGGCACTGAGGTTGGGCTCACTGAGTCTTTTCCTTTCCTCGTGTTGAAACTTTTGGCGTTTTCAGAGGTGGGGCTCCAAGCCACCCAGTCCAGCCTTGGTGGGAGGTGCATGAACCAAAGCAATTTCGGTGCTGCACTCTTTTCAGGGAGTAGCTTTATGATTCCACAAAGACAGCCTCATGACCACCTGAGTCTAACGAAACTATCACGTTACATTACAGGAAACGTTCATGCTTGGATGGAGGGGGGGAAGGGGCCTGAGCTTTATCCAAGCCAGGGTGTGAACTGTTTATACTACCAGCTATACTGGGGATTCACCTGAGTAGGTAGAACACACAACACAATAGTTATGAATGGCCACAGAAGCAACTGTGCTCATAGGCCTGGATGGGCCAAAAGCAAAGGAATCTGGGCTTGGCTTGGTACATTTCCGAAACGAGCAGACCCATCTGTTTCCGGAGTCCCGTCAGAGGGAGAGGAATCCCATGTCATCTGAGGTCTTCTTCTTCTTGCTTTTCTTAGTCTTTGGAGGGGAGGGTGGGGAGTCAACCCGATTCTTTCCTCCTCCAGATCTTTCTCCGAGATGGAGATCTTGGCCGTCAAAGTGGCACCAGGTGGCGGAGAGGGTCTATCCTCTTCTTGCGAGTCTTCACGAGCCAATGCCACCTGAAAGTCTTGCAGAGGGGCACCGAGCTAAGGTTCACCCTCATGAAAGACCCTGCCATATGCGGTGGGGTCACCTCAGGAGTGGCCTCCTACTGGCCTCACCACCCTAAGGTGTCAGGTATCCTGACCTAAGTGTCATAGGGCCTATTGACCACCAACGGGGCTAAAATTCTAACCAGCATTGGTAGAAATGGAGGAATAGGCATGCCAGTCCCCATCAGCTTGACAAACCCCAATGGATGAGGTGAAAGGGCAAGGTGCCAGGGACGATGCTGTCTTTACACCCCTGAGTGGGTTGTGGTGGGTCACCTGACTGCGAAGGGATGGGCTGGGACTGAGGTGGCACATCCTCTGTCTGTGTTCTTAAGGGGCCCCTGAGAAAGCAAAGGGGGACCCACTACAAGTGGAGAGTTGCCCAGGGGCAACTTTTTAAAAGGGGGTAAAGGGTAACCCCCAGAACCATAAAAAAAGGAGAGAGGGAAGCACGCTCTCCACTAGAAGTCTTAGTGGATCCTTGAGAAAGCAGTTTGGGGCCTCCATCCCTGAGGTAGCTCGGAAGATGGCAAAGGGTGCCATCCTTTCAGCCCCAACAGTTTTAGTGAGGAGGGGTAGGGAGCCCTAGTTTTAGCTAAGAATAGGTGTGAACCCTTTGTGCCACTAGTTCTACCAGGAAGTGCCCCAGGAAGGGTGGTAGAATCTGCAGAAGAGTTCCGAATGAGAGCAGAAACAACTGTGCTAATAGGCCTAGAGGTGCTAGGAAGCATGTTCCTTTTTATTATATTGAGGCATAAGATGTAGCAAGCAGCATTGGGGACGCCAGGATCTCCTTCTCCAAGAGATACGTGCAATATTCGCCTTTGACCTCTCCTTCGTCAGCCAGTTCCTCAGTATGTCTTCTAAGTAGTCAATGAGTTACCTTGCATACAGCACTCCTTTGACAAAGTTTATGCTAGAGCGAAGTGTCACACTCACCAGTGAACATGGAGAGTCCAAAGGGTACAAAACATGGCTGCCTCATAAGGACCCAATGCATTTGCCAGGAGGCTGAGAAACGGGTCACCTTCGGCACTCTACCAGTTAAACTAGCTAATGCTTTCCTTTAATGGCACATCCTGCCATATATAGAGAGAACTATAACTCGTCTGTAGCCAGCTGGCTCAAAAAGCCAGGTAGTCTGTGCATGAGGGCCCCCGACGTAATCGAGGCTCCACTCAACGTACTTAAGTCTTTGCCCGGGCCTGCTCACCCGAAGGTGCCTCGGAGACAAACGTATGGGTCACTTGCTGAAGCGACAGGGGACCCGTGCATCCCCAGAGGAGTTGGGAGGGAGAGGAACCCCGATTTTTCAATTTCTTCTTTGTAGAGTAAGGCGGGAAATGTACCCAGTTCTCTTCACTCCCAGAAGGAGCCCAAAGGGCAGAAAGATGGGCTGCAGCAAGATCCTTATCTGAAATGAGGAAGAACTTGGCTGTCAAGGGAGCACGTCGTGGGAGGAGGTCCCTCCTCTCCTTTGAGGTCTTAGGGTCCTATGCATCCTGAGGAGAACCTTGCACAGGGGCAGAGTCGGGTTCAATGTCTGGCAGCAAGCCAAGGTATGCCGCCTTGGAAAGACCTTGCCATCTGGAGTGGGATCACCGCAGGAGGGGCTTCCAACTGGTCATACGCTACCAAGTCCCAGGTATTCGGAAGGGGGGACTCAAAGGGCCTATGGCCCATCTTGAATGCCAATGGGGGAGCTATGCTGACCTGCCTTAGAAAGAAGGGGAGCGGTCATGTCGGTTCCCATTAACGTGACAAACCTTGGATCGACGCGGTATGTTGACAATACAAATGGGATGATGCCGGCTCTTATTCCTCTAAGGAAGTTGAAGTGATTTGCCTGCCCACATCAGAGGGGTCCGAGGCAGAACATCATGTTCTTGGCAGATCCCTGAGAAAGCAAAGAGGAAGCCGCCCTAAGTGGAGAGTTGCTTGGAGGGAACTCTCCAATGAAGTAAGGGGGAAGCCACCAAACTTGTTATGATTAGAGAAGCAAAAGAATCAGTATGGCCAAAGTGGTCGCAAAAGTAGCACCACCGCAGCAGAGGCATGAATGCCTTCACCTAGCAGCAAGCAATACGAACTGGCATGCACCGACTCAGGGACCAGTCACTGTCAAACGTGACAAAGAGTGTAAGGGTGGGTCTCACAGCCCCTCCCTGTTTTCTCATCACACATTCAACTTTGACCACTCCATGATCAGCCATCTCTAAGGTGGTCATTTATGGAGTACTTCATGAGTACCCTCACATAGACCACTCCTTTCTTGAAGTTCATGGTAAAGTGCGGCATGACACTTACAGGTGTGACATTAAGTGTTTGAAGGGCACTAATCAATGCCGTTTTCGAGGGAGTACTTGGACAACATGCTGCCATCAGTGGCGTGAATAACTAGAGTATTTGAAGCCAACAGGCTCAAAAACACCAGAGTCCTGATGTAATTAAGGTTCCGTTAAATGCATTTCCAACTTTGGTCATGGTTTGGGACTCCCAACCCTGAGGCGCTTCGGCCTGGATTTGCCATTCATAGCCTGTTCACTTGCCGAAACGGCAGTGGACCCGTCTGTCACTGGAGCCTCCACAGAGTAAGATGAAAGCCTTAGTCTTTTTCTTGCTTCTTATCTTTTGGGAAGATGAGGGTGCAACTGGGAAATGAACACGCTTCTCTCCACTGCTGGAAGGAGCCCCTAGGCCAGATGGACAGGCCTCAGCAAGATCGTTCTCCGAGATGGACAAAGGCTTAGCTGTCATAGGAAAAAGTCCCTCCTCTCCTTGTGACTCTTCGGGGGCCTGAGCCATCTGAGGAGAAGCTTGCACATAGGGGTGGACTCTGGTTTGGTGCCAAACACCAAACCTGGGTTTGACCACATGGAAGATCCTGCTGTCTGGAGTTGGGTCACCTTAGGAACCATGTCCATCTCAGGGAGTGCCTCTATGTGCCCCACCCCCAAGGCATCACAGATCCCATTTGAAGTACTCTCCATCACAGTTGTCTTTTGTCAAACAACTACCCTCGATTTCCCTCATCCTCCCCGACACCTAAGCAGTACGATACTGCGCTTGTAGGTGAATCTCCATACACCTGCGATTGCCACTATTGCTTTCTATTATCATCATAATTGAAGAAAAAGGGGGGGCCTCAGAGAAGGTAAATACTATGAGTGGAGAGGTTAAGAGAAAAGTCTCCAGTGGATCAGAGATTCCAAAATATGATCATTTAGATATATAATCCACCATGGTCCAACGTTGATAGGCTTTGTCACCCTGGCCCACCATTTAGGCAAAATTGTTCTGGATGTTTGACCATAAAGGATGGTGCCAGTAGCCCCCTTATGTGTACTGGAGGAAGGTGAGCAGTCCACAGTCCAGCACATTCTGTACTTGCCCTAGATAGCAGGCTTTCAGCCCTTGCAGCAGGTAGGGACCTCAGGGTATACACCGATACTCGACTAAGGCTCATAAGAGGATGAAAGTGCATCGGGACCCCAGAACCCCTGTGGATAGGAGAGCAAGTGTGGAAAGGGGTAGGAAGGTATGTAATACAGAAAAGAATTAGAGATTAGCGAGCCCACTAATGAGTAGGGTGGGTGATCACCATTTATTATCATGCTAGATGATCTTAGGATGGCATGCAGTCCACCAAGTCACCATGGCTATTGGACCTAACTGTCTAGGTGGAAACGGTTCTCCTTGTACTAAGTGCAGGGGGGAAACTTTGGGGCTTCCTTATGTATACTCAGGCCAGGAGGATGAGAGGTTCCTCCAGGTACCAAGTATAACAAGCTACACAAGGTGCCGCCAGTGCGATGAGGGAGATACGTAGAGTTGGTACTAAACGGTAGAAAGTAGAGGCTAGTGGAAGGAGAGGCTAAGCTGGGACTGGATGGGGGACCTAGCCCCATCAGTAAGGCAGCCAGGAAAAAACATCGCTGTACCCCTCACGGGAACGCCAATACCAAGTATGATTAAGAGGTAGACAGAATCATGATGTCAACCTTAGCCCCGCTAGAGTCTCTCACCTGATCTTTGGTTAAATAAGTCATTTTTAAGCTCATGTTCCTCACCTGCGCTTGAAGGTTCTTGTAGTTCTCCTGCAGTTTGCTAGTGTGCTGGACAACCAGATGCTCGATAAAAGTACTGCTTGACTGATAATGAAGATTACACAAGGGGCATCTAAGAAAAGGTAATTATTATAATGCAGAAAACACTGACACCAAAATTTCCATGGCTGAAGGTCAGACACCCAATAATACACATCAACAAGAGTAAAACTACTAGTTCCATCCCTTTAGTGAGAAAATGTATACAAAATGCATTGCATTTTTTTAGTTTGGTCTGTATGTGGGGCTTGGAGAATCCCCAAACCCTCTAAGGGCATAGGGTACACTGGCTTGGAAAAGTGCAACCATGAATTCTTTGTTTTGCATTGGTATTAAGGGCCAAAAGGGGTAGACTGTGTGTGTTGGGGATAGGAGGGGTAGACTGTGGGCATTGGGGCCGGAAGGGGTAGACTGCGGGCGTTGAGGCTGGAAGTGGTAGACTGCGGGCGTTGAGGCCGGAAGGGTTAGAGTGCGGGCGTTGCGGCCAGACGGGGTAGGCTGCGGGTGTTGCGGCCAGACGGGGTAGGCTGCGGGTGTTGGGGGAGGAAGGGGTAGGCTGCAGGTGTTGGGGGAGGAAGGGGTAGGCTGCGGGTGTTGGGGGAGGAAGGGGTAGGCTGCAGGTGTTGGGGGAGAAAGGGGTAGGCTGCGGGTGTTGGGGGAGAAAGGGGTAGGCTGCGGGTGTTGGGGGAGGAAGGGGTAGGCTGCGGGTGTTGGGGGAGGAAGGGGTAGGCTGCGGGTGTTGGGGGAGGAAGGGGTAGGCTGCGGGTGTTGGAGGAAGGGGTAGGCTGCAAGTGTTGGGGGAGGAAGGGGTAGACTGCAAGTGTTGAGGCAGGAAGGGGTAGACTGCAGGCCTTGGGGTTGGAAGGGATAGACTGCTGGCATTGGGGCTGGAAGGGGTAGACTGTGGGTGTTGGGGCCAGAAAGGATAGACTGTGGGTGTTGGGGCCAGAAAGGATAGACTGTGGGTGTTGGGGACAGAAAGGATAGACTGTGGGTGTTGGGGCCAGAAAGGATAGACTGTGGGTGTTGGGGCCAGAAAGGATAGACTGTGGGTGTTGGGGCCAGAAAGGATAGACTGTGGGTGTTGGGGCAAGAAAGGGTAGACTGTGGGTGTTGGGGCTGGAAGTGGTAGACTGCAGGCATTGAGGCAGAAAAGGTAGACTGTGGGTGTTGGTGCTGGAAGGGGTAGACTGCAAGTGTTGAGGCAGGAAGGGGTAGACTGCAGGCCTTGGGGTTGGAAGGGATATACTGCAGGCATTAGGGATTGAAGGGATATACTGCAGGCATTGGGGATTGAAGGGATAGACTGCTGGCATTGGGGCTGGAAGGGGTAGACTGTGGGTGTTGGGGATTGAAGGGGTAGACTGTGGGTGTTGGGGATTGGAGGGGTAGACTGTGGGTGTTGGGGATGGGATGGGTAGACCTAGGATGTTGGTAGGGGTAGACTGTGGGTGTTGGGGCCAGGGGGCAACACAATCCTCCAGATGTCAGTGGCAGCAATGCTACACAAAACCTCTTGGAAGTGGATGGAGGCGACGCAAAGGATAGACAAAAAATGGATTAAAAACTAAAGTAAAATCAACGATGGCATTTCCACATTTATTTATGGGGTCCATAAAGTGGTCAAGATAAGAGGGAGTGGAAATGTGTGGAAAGTACATACATAGCCTGCATAACCCCTAAAAAGGGAAGCCTACTTAGGGTCTCAAGCACTAGTTCATATGAAGCAAGGAAGGAAATCTGACATAGAAAGGAGAATTTGAAAGGAACAACTGCACTTCACTGGCAGATCAGACCCCAAACGCAGCTGTTACTACTTAACCAAACATCCTTTGAAGAAGAAGAGAGGTCCACTTACTTGTACAACTTGTCTTCATCACTGACCCCAATCAGGGTGTTCCTGGTGGCACGCAAGTCCGGGCCATGGTTCTCAATCATATGGCTGGCAAGGGCCGGCTTCGTCAGGAACATCTTCTGACACAAGGAGCACACTAGGGACCATGCATAAGGGGGGCTGTCCCGTCCACGAACACCCTGAAGAATGTGTCAAAACAATAAAGGGTTAGACTAGATACAAGAAGCAAGAGCCAATGACACACCAGGAACAAACATATCCAAACTTTCAAAAGGAACAGGTATGTACACAAGTATTAGAGATCCTGAACAATAAATAGAGAATCGTGTACAGGAATTCAGAAACAAAACATAACAATAACAATTTCATGGATGACAAAAGCCACAAGGGCCTATCAAAGGTCATCCGCATCTGTCAAAACCCACACACAAAATGCATCCATAGGATTGTTTGTGTCAGATCATGCATCTACAATATACAATTTGAACCATCCACAGGAATGTGTCAAAAACAAAAAGCATCATTATTATCAAGGCTTATCAAAATCAAAATCAATTATAATATATAATAACAAAAAACTACATCCACAGGAATGAGTCCAGTATAACCCACCCACCCCACAAGTTAACCCTCCCTTCCCATATAATCATCTAAACTGCATTTGAAAACATTCAAGTTTGAACTGTTTACTGTCTCAGGTGGCAAACTATTCCAGTAATCTACCACTCTATTGGTGAAAAAAATATTTTCTAACATCCAACCTGCACCTCTGTTTTTTAATTTTTAAGTGGTGACCCCTAATCCTATTACTACCTTCCAACTCAAATAACTTGCTAAAATCCAACTTATCCATCCCAGAAAAGATTTTAAAAAGCTCAATCATATCTCCTCTCACACATCTTCTCTCAAATGAGAACATATTTAGTACCCTCAGTCTATCTTCATATTCAAGGTGTTTCAGGGAAGGTATTATTTTTGTTGCCCTCCTAGGTACTGACTCTAGTAAGTGAATATGTTTAAAATGTGGTGACCATGCTTGTATACAGTACTCTAAATATGGCCTGTACAGTTTAAGTAGCTAACATTCCTCTTAATGTATCCTAGCACCCTATTTGCTTTATTTTTCATCTCAATACACTGCTTTGAACACTTTAGTGACCTATCTACTATTACGCCTAAGTCCTTCTCATCCTCAATCGAATTCAGCCAATGCCATCCATTTCAAAGCTAAATTCCTAATGAAGTTTTTAGGCATTTTTTATAGTTAGAAGTCATCTGCCACTTCTGAACCCAAGCTAATAACTTATTAAAGTCACTCTGCACTTTAAAGTTGCCCTGAACTTCTTTGATCACAGCTGCCAATTTAGTGTCATCAGCAAAAATTGACACTTTGCTATTTACAGCCTCCCCATGATCATTTATACAAACTATGAATAATAAATGGCCTAGAACAGTTTCCTGAGGTATGCCACTGATAACGTCCCTCCACTGTGACTTCACTCCATTCAACACAACTCTCTGTTTCTTGTCTTTCAGCCATTCAGCTATCCAATTCAAAACTTTCCCACATTTCACATGCATTTTTAATTTGTGAACTAGTCCCCTATATGGAACCCTATTAAAAGCTTTGCTAAAATCTAAGTAAATTACATCAACATTCTCCCCCTATCTAATTGTTTAATTAGATAATCCATAAAATCCAGTGAATTTATTAGACATGATCTACCTCTTTAAACCCATGCTGAGCATCATTCATTAACCTACCGGTCTAAAATTATTTGGGTCCTCTTTACTTTCCTTTTTAAAAATTGGCACTACATTCGCTAATTTCCAATCATTAGGTATTTCTCCAAACTCTAGTGATCTAGTATATATCTTTTCAAGAGCTACTGCAATACTTTCTACACCTTCTTTGAGTAACCTAGAATAAATGTTGTCTGGGCCAGATGCCATACTAGTATTCAACTCCAATATAAGCCCTTTAATTATTTTCCTGTTTACATTAATAATATTCAACACGACTTCCCTTGACCTAGAATTATCATCAATTAATCTATCTAGATTATCTTCTGTAAATACTGAAGTAAAATTATCATTAAGAACCTCTACTATTTCGTCATCAGATTCTTTCAAAACCCCTTCATATCTAATAACCCTATTTTATCACTTAGATTTGTTATTGATTCTATAATAGCTAAAGAATTTTCTTGGATCTTTATTATTATTATTTTGAGCCAAATTAATTTCTGCCACCCATTTGCTCTTCTTAATAATCTTATTTAGCTCTGGTCAACCTATAATGACCTATTCCTGGAACCTATTCAAATTTTCCTATCTTCAGATTCTACCACAATGGTTTCCTACATTTTTCCTAATAGCTTTCACTGGAATAAAAGTGTCCCACATCTCATAAGTATTCTTTCCACTGAATTCTATATCCCACCTAATCAGGCCAGACAGAGAGGGTGGCGGTGTGATGTTGTATGTGAAGGATACTCTCAACTCAACGGATTGCAACATCCTATCTGACCATGAACTACTAGGTGTTAACCTAGAGATAGGTCCTGCCAAATACAGGACCTTGGTGCTTAATAGACCTGCCCAACTCATTGAAAAGGATAGAGATCTGTACCAGCTACTAGGAGAACTTGTCGAAGACAGAGTGTGTATCGTCATGGGGAATTTCAACACACAAGTTGACTGGGAAACCAGAGAACCCTGAGGCGAGAACAAACTACTCCTGGAGTTCGCAAACAACGAGTTCCTGATTCAATGGGTGAGAGAGCTAACGCGAGGAGACAATATCCTCGACTTGGTTTTCACCTCTGAGGATGACATCGTTGAGGACCTCTCTGTTGGCGAAGAGCTCGGTGGCAGTGACCACCGACTAATTAGATTTGTAGTCAAAGACCCCAAGGCAGAGCCTGCAACTAGTAAATCGAGGAAACTTGATTTGAGAAGAGCAGACTTTACAGGTCTCATGGAACAGTTTCAAAACCACATTCATGAGTCTTCAATCACGTTTCATCCCTCTGAAATGCCCCCCGTCGGTCTTCTGTTCAACCAAAGTGGTTTAATCAAGAAATCGGCCAACTGCTTAGGGAGAAGAGAAATGTGTACTGGTAATCGAAGATCTTGGGTGACTTTGACGAATACCGGAGGCTAGCCAGGAGAGTGAAGTCCAGCATAAGAGCGGCTAAGCGGTCTGAGGAACTCCGAGTGGTGAGACTCTGTAAAGAGAATCCCAAGGAGTTCTTTGGATATGTAAACAGCCATAAACCAATCCGTCGAACGATTGGTCCTTTGAGGAATGAGGAGGGGACATTAAAGCACTCATCTGCAGAAAATGCTAACCTCCTCAACAACTACTTCTCTTCAGTGTTTACTGAAGAGTGTGGTCCCATCCCTCAGCCGACGGATTCCTACTCAGGGGAAAAGCTGGAGGATTTGGACTTCACCGAAGGAGAAATGAAAAAAAGATCAGTGACCTAATGACGAATAAGTCACCTGGCCCGGATGGGTTTCTACCTAAATTGTTGAAAGAAGTGCGCGATCAAGTGCCATGACACGTGAGTGCAATCTTCAACATGTCAATCTGGACTGAATGCGTTCCTAGAGACTGGCGTGAAGCGGAGGTGACTCCTATCTTTAAGAAAGGAGACCGTAGCCAACCGTCAAACTACCGACCTATCAGTCTGACTTCGATAGTCAGTAAACTCATGGAAAGGATAATGGTGGACAAAATGACGTCGCATTTAGAGTCAAAGCTGCTACTGCGGAGTTCCCAGCATGGCTTCTGAAGGCAACGGTCATGTCTGACGAACCTTGTGGAATTCTTCCACTTCGTCTTCAGTGAGCACGATCGGGACAAGGCGGTGGATGTGGTCTACTTAGACTTTCATAAAGCCTTTGATAAGGTACCACACTGCCGCCTTCTCCGGAAAGTGCGAGCGCTGGGCATAGACGGAAAAGTAGCCGGCTGGATAGAGAAATGGTTAAGTGGCAGACGGCAACGGGTGGTGGTGAATGGACAGGCTTCTGAGTGGGTGCCCGTTACTAGCGGAGTGCCTCAAGGTTCTGTCCTAGTACCACTACTATTCATCATCTACATCAACGACATGGACGGTGACATGGTTGCCAAGATTCCTAAATTTGCCGACAATACCAAGCTTGGTATGAACGTTGTAAAGGATGGAAATACTGCCCACCTGCAAGATGATCTTCGAAAGATTGGGGAGTGGTCTGATACATAGCAAATGCCTTTCAACGTAAACAAATGCAAAGTGATGCATATCGGCCACCGAAATCCTCAATCACCCTATATCTTTAAGGGCAATGCTCTTGAATCCACCGAAACTGAGAAGGACTTGGGTGTAACTAGCACCAGTGACCTCAAGTTCCCGAAACAGTGTATTGAGGTGGAGAAGAAAGCCCAAAGGATGTTAGGGTATATAAAGCGCCAGTTTGGATATCAGAAGAAGGAGATAGTACTGTGTCTGTACAACTCCCTCGTCTGACCGCACCTGGAGTATGCCATACAATTTTGGAGTCCTTCATTTCGAAAGGACATCAGGAGATTGGAACGCATGCAAGTCAGGGCAAACGAACTGATTCCCTCTATCAGACATAAAAGTTATGAAGATAGATTAAGGTAATTAGATATGTTCTCGCTGGAGACCCGGAGACTACGTGGTCAGCTTATCAAAGTGTTTAAAATACTTTGAGGCTTCGACAGACTGGACTACGGGGATATTTTCCAGCTCACGATGGGAGAACAAGAAATCACAGCTTTAAACTTGAACTGAAGCGATACCACCGTGATCTGTGTGGGAAATTCTTCACTTACAGTATCTGCAGGAGTTGGAATGCACTTCCGATGGAAGTTGTCAACAGGGAATCTGTTGACCAGTTCAAGTCAAGACTAGATAAAGTCTTGCGAAATCGCCGTTAAGATCCTCGTGAGCGATTTCAAAGTTGTCAACGGACACCTTTGAGGATTGCGCCAAAAGTACCCTCCTTGTATGGACCATAAGGTCTTCTAGGGTACTTATTTTCCTTGTAGCTCCTTGTAGCTAATCTGATTTAGCAAGTTGCATAATTTATCATAATCGCCCCTATAAAAATTTGGAATTTTCGCGGAGTTTGTTGTTTTACTTATCACTATTCCTAAGTAAAACGAACATCTGATGATCACTATTTCCCAATGCTTCCCCAACAGATCTAATATATTGGCAGTCCTTGTAGGCTTATTAACAAATTGAGTCAAAGAATTATCCTCAAAGCATTCTATAAACTTACAACTTGTTCTATCCCTTCCTATCATATTTTCCCAGTCCACAGAATTTAAATTAAAGTCACTAAGAATAACTGTATCTACTTCACATCCTTTCCTTATTTCCCTGATCATTAGTTCATCAATACAGTCAGTCTGTCCAGGTGGTCTGTAAAAGTCTCCCAAGTGTATTATCCTATTTTTACTGACCTTAATCTAATATCTATCCACAGTGACTCAACTTCTTCTTGCTTTATAGAATTATTTAGATTTGAAGAAATGCTATTTCTGATATAAATAAACAACCCACCACCAATCCTCTCTCTCCTTTGATTAATGTACATATCATAACTCTGTAGTTCAAATTCACTCATGTCATCATTAAATTTATTTTCATTAATCCATGATTTTATTACACATTATATCTATATCTTCATCAATAATATAACTAAATAACTCATCTTTCTTATTTCTAAGACTACGATCATTGGTATAAAGACAACTCAGCCTGCTTATCCCTAAAGCACATTTTTTAGAATGTATACCTTCCGCTCTTTCTCCTCTGCATCACTTTCCTTTCCCTGACCACTATCAGTAACTAGTTTCCCACCTGCAAAGAGCCAATGACACTAACTCCTGCCACAACACGTCAACCCCAGCCAGCCTAGATGCAGTCCATTCAATGCATACAATGTCTTATTCCCATAAAACCCATTCCAAAAATCTACAAACACTAATCCCAACTCCTCACACAGGCCTTTCACATACTCATTCAGTCCTATTGCATGAGACAACCATTCCATCCCCCCATCCAATCTCAGAAGCAAACCTGAAACAACACCTTTCACTCATCCTTTCAACTAATCTTTTGTACCTCTCTTGTAACTCACATGAACACACCTTCTTTACATCATTTACTCCCACATGCATAATCACAACTGCATCCCTCTCACACCCAGACACTAGACTATCATATCTCTCAGATACATCATTTATACCAGCACCCGGCAAACAAACTCTCTCTCTCTTCCATTTGCTCACACTCAACTTCCTATCTAAATATCTAATCTGAGAGTCACCCATCACAAGCACCTCAGTTATCCTCCTCATCCCCCTAAGCCTAGCATTACCCTCCCTACTGTTCTCATTCAAACTACCACTTATTTCACTTTCTGCCACAACTGCATCAAACAAATCACTTTCAACCTCTTCCTCTCTCAGGGCATCGAATCTGCTAAGTCAACCTAACAGGTTCCATGCACCTCTTACTCACACACCTAACCTATCCATATTCACCCACCATTCATCTTCACTTACATCAGACACTTCTTTCTCTCCAGTTCCCAACATAGACCTATCTTCCACCCTCCTGGTCCCAGCCACATTCTTCATGCATACACTTGCATCCCATCTCACTTCATGCACCAACTCACTTAATCTCTTGTATTCATGATGCAAGTGACTCACTTCCTCAACCAAAGCCACATTTGCACAAGTCACACTACAGATACATTGCTCTTCTTTCAACACCACAAAAATCACAAGCTATATACACACTACTTACAGTGGCGGCAACAAAAAAAAGTGACATTGAATATTGGCAACAGAGATCAATACACAAAATCGCTTTCACAATTTTACTTGCCAACAAGCCAATAAAAAGGGGCTTGGCTTATGCCGTGAGTGGACGACTTTCCTGAGCTAGGACAACAGAACTGCGCTTTATTGCAACTCAAGTGTCTCGTTTGAGCTCGTACAGTGAGGTTTTAGTGTACAGCGCTCCAGCGTCCTGATTTCCTGCATTTGTGCCTACATTTGATGTGCTATAACTTCTGTGCAAGTGGATACAATGGGGCGGAAAAAGCTTTCTATTACAGAGAAAAGCTGTGCCTTTACCCTATTAGAGCGGTTAAAGTCTTTTATTGATGTAGCAGCAGATTTATGAACCTCAAGAAATATGATTTATCGCCTAAAACGGGCAGCTGAGTTATTGCTACCAGGTACCATACCAAAGAGGAAGGAGGGCACTGGTGCAGCTAGGAAGACATCTCCAAGGACTGATAATATACTAAGGCGTGAAGTGATGTCAGACCCTTCTGTAACCTCCGCTTCAATCAAGAAAAAACACCCAGACCTCCTCGAGAACATCGCCCTCAGGACCATCCCTCATCGCTTACAGAAGGACTTAGGCCTACCGGCTCGCCGCGCTGCCAAGAAGCCACTTCTTACCAAGGCTATCAAGATGAAAAGGCTCAAATTTTGCAAGACCTATAAACAATGGACAGCTGCCCATTGGAAGAAGGTCATGTTCAGTGATTAGAGCACCTTTAGGCTGGTCAGAGGAGAGTCAAAGATCGTGCGTCGTCCCAGCAATGTGTCTCAGTATGACCCAAAATATACAGTGAAAACTGTGAAGCACCCTGATAGTGTGATGGTGTGGGGTGCCTTTAGTGGAAACAAGGTCAGAGGAGGTCTGTACTTCCTTCCCAAGAATGTAACCATGAGGGGGACTAACTATCTCGAAGTTTTGAAGCAGCAAATGCTGCCATTTTGGGAAATTCATCAGTGTGAATTTTTCATGCATGATGGTGCCCCTGCTCACAGGTCCCAGTTAGTAAAAAAGTTCTTCATTGATAATAATATTAGTGTTTTGGAGTGGCCTGGTAATTCCCCGGACCTAAATCCTATTGAGAATACTTGGAATCTCATGAAAACCAAAGTTCAAGAGACAGCACTAGGCAGCATCAAGGACCTGATAGAATCACTGAAGAAGATCTGGATTACGATCGACAGCACCTACTTCGTAAACTTCCCTGAATTAATGCCCAATTGACTCAGGATGGTCACCAAGTGCAAGGGCAACATGACCAGGTATTAACTTTCATGAAATATTCATAATAAAATATGTAAGTTGCATTTTTCTGTTTCATTTTTCCCGAATTGTCACGTCACTTTTTTTGTTGCCACCACTGTACATCCAAGGGCATACTGACTTCATCCAAAGCAACAGCCATACTGAGAAAACATTCAAAACCCTTTAATTAAGTAATCTTAGAAAAGTGTAAACAAAAAGGAGAAAATTGGGTCCTCTGAAAAGTAAACAAGTAAAAAACGGGAGCTATTTTACGATTTAATTTTTTAAAACTTATTCAAAACCCTATAATTAAGCAATCAAGAAAAGGGTAAACAAAAAGGGGAAGAAAATTAGGGTTCACTGAAACGTGAAAAAACTGGAGCTATTTCACATTTCAATTTAATATTCCTTGAGTATTTTATCTAACACTCAATGTTAACTATCTTCTCGAACTTAAATGGATTGCACAGAAAAATACAAAACAAAAAACGTCACTGAATAGAGAGCTCGCTGAGAATACGTCCGATCACTACCGAGTCTTTACTGACTTATGATTAGGTGCCTGTCTTGGCAATGTCCCTGAAAAGCCCATCCCACTGACTTGCTGAAAAGGAAGATGAGAAGGCAGAATTCAAGCAAGAAAAGTGCCATTCGGTGGAAAAGGAATACAAAGAAAAAACCCTAAAAGATAAAACTGATCCTTGGGACAAGCACATAATGGATTCACTACCTTGGAATCAGCTACCAGAGCCATAGGTTTATTCTGCCCTTCTAAGTGAGCTGTTTCGAGTGACAGTTGAATGGTATGCGCTAATCCACTTGCACTACGGACCAGGTTTTCATTGTCAGCAACCACAAGACTAGGACTGCTAGCTTCAACTTTATCTGGAAAAAAGTAAAAAATTCTCTGAAAACATTATTATAACACCCCAAAGCTTAATGAATGGGAGTTGTCATGCATAGTAGATAATAAACAAAAGAACATATTTTTTTTATACACATGACATACCATCATGCAAGGGTTCAACCCAGCTCTTAAGTTTAGAGGTGGTCACAGGGAGTTTAGGAGCAGTGACAAATATGTAAGTAGTGGAGAGTTCCTTCGCTTTTTACCAAAGAATACTAGGCAGATACAAAGAAAAGGTTAGGCAGAAATTTCAGAGGAAGTGAATAAGGGTCGCAAGTTGGAATTTCAAACAAAATTACACCCCATGATACACTGATATTTCAGGCCAAGAGAGCGTGATGCATTGCTAATTGTTTCAGGATTTTTTTTTTTAAGGGGTATCTGGCGACTGCTGACTTAGGCATAAGTCGCCGTAAACAAACAGCCTAGTTCTAGGCTAATTTAAAAAATTGAACAGGAAACAACAATAAAAAGAAATAATAATAATTAACAAAACAATAACAAAAACAACAATTAAACCTCGTTAAATGAAAGGGAGAAGGCCGGCCTCCCCCCAAAAGTCAACAAGTCCACCAGTCAAAGTGCACGTACTCGTCCCGAGCACAAGGGACAGGCGGTAGCGACCCCCCCCATCCCGGTACCGGGACAGGTATCGTGCGTGAAGATCACCCAGACTGGGACATTCGACAAGAATGTGCCGAACAGTCTGGGGGACTATGCAGTCGTTGCAATATAGCGCAGGCGAGCGCTCCATCAAATAGAGATGCGTCACACGAGTGTGTCCGATTCGGAGACGACAGAAAGCGACCTGAAGCCGCCGCAGCATTGGGGGATAGGTCCATGGGAACAGTCGCGGCGCAATGGCACGCAACTTTAAGTTCCCTTCGACCGTCTCCCATCTTCTTTGCCAAGCAGTCCGAAGAGCTGCCCGTATTCCTGCCATGTAGTCGGTGTGAGGAAGAGCGAAACGCTGGTCCGGTCGCCGAGTCCTCGCGGACTCTTTGGCGCCCTCATTTCCCGCAATTCCTACATGTCCAGGAACCCAGCAGAAGATAATCTCGACATCCACCAGGCTGGCCAAAACCATGGCATCACGGATATCGCGAACCAGGGGATGCGGAGGTTCCAATGCCCCGAGAGCACTCAGGGCGCTTTGTGAGTCGCTATAGATCACAATCCGGTCTCCGAACCGGGCACGTCGCGTAATCTCCCATACCGAGTGGTGTATTGCCACCAGCTCGGCCATGAAGACAGACGCAGCGCCTGGTAGAGCCCCGCTGGCTTCAAACAGAGGGGATACGGCGTGGAAGCCGACCCCCTCTTGGGACTTGGAGCCCTCCGTATACACTGGCACGGTTCCAGCGGGACACTATGTGTGCTCCAAAAAGGTCGAACGCAATACTCCCGGCGCCTTACAAGCTTTGGGAGCAGAGGCGTGGTGACAAATAGCCAAATGTGGTACCCTCCAGGGTGGCGTGCTGGGCAGAACCAAGGGCGCCACCGGCCTGAGAGCTATATCTACCTCTCGAAGGAGTTTCCTGGCCCTAAACCCAAAGGGCTTAGGGTATGACTGGCGACTCTCGGCAGCATAGGCACCATCAAGATCAGCTGCGGAAGCAGTGAGAGCTGTTGGTGACTGAGGGAGGCGCCGGGCTCGCGCGTACAGGCGGGTGATGCACTGCAGGCGGCACAGAGCGAGTGGCATCTCCCCATCATCGACCAACAGGCTCTCAATGGGGGAAGTGCGGAAGGCACCGGTCTCAAGGCGAAGGCCGGTGTGGTGGATCGAATCCACCTTCCGCAATAAACGCTCGGCTGCGGATGCATAAACCTCGCATCCATAGTCGAGCTTCGAGCGTACAAAGGATCGAAAAAAAAGTAAGGCAGTAGCCCTATCAGCGCCCCAAGCACTGAACGTCACGGAGCGGAGAATGTCCATGGCGCGGGTACAAGAGACCCTAGGGCTGCGAATATGAGCCTCCCAGGTGAGGCGTCGGTCGAATACAAGACCAAGGAAACGGTGCGACTCAACCACATCCAGGCGCACCCCATTAAGAAACAAATCTGGGTCGAGGTGAAGCGTGGATGGCGGCAGAAGTGCACCACCTTAGTCTTGGCCAAAGAAAACCGAAACCTGTGCGCTTCGGCATAGCGAGAGACGCGGTTCAATGCCTGTTGGAGTCGACGCTCCAGAGTTGGCATCTGGGCGGCGCCAAAAGAGATTGAAAGGTCGTCCACGTAGAGTATAGCGAGAACATCTTCCGGCAGCACCGAGGTGATGCCGTTGATGCTCAGGGCAAAGAGTGTGACACTGAGGACACTTCCCTGCCGGACACCCTCTTCCTGCTCCTTTGGGCCGGAGAGAGCTCCCCCCACCCGTACGCGGAATCGACGATCTCGCAAAAATTTAGATATAAACATTGGGAGGCGTCCCCTCGCCCCCATCGTGTGGAGTCTCCATGATACCGTATCGCCATGCGGTATCATAGGCCTTCTCCACCGTGGCGTAGTGCTGTCTACGAAGGAAAGCCTAGCAGACGGCATTTTCCAGTCGGAGCAGAGCATCCGACGTGGAGTGGAACTTGCAGAAGCCGCACTGTGCAGAAGACAGATGGCCTCTGCTGTCCAGGAAAAAGGCTAGTCTAACATTTACCAATTTCTATCAACTTGCACACGCAAGAAGTTAGAGAGATTGGGCGGAAACCGGTCGGAGTAGAGTGATCTCTCCCCGGTTTGCGAAAGGCGAGCACAGTAGCGATTCACCAGGAGTCTGGGAGAAGACCTTCCACCCAGATCCTGTTGAACAAATCTAACAGAAAGGCCATGCCTCGATCACCCAGGTGTCGAAGCATGGCGTACGGGACATCGTCCGGACCATGAGCGGTGTCCACGCACGAACCGAAAGCGGAACGCAACTCACTCACAGTAAACTAGTGGTTGAAGGGTTCTCCGCCTCTGGAGGTAAAGTCCAGCCGGCGGCCTTCCGCGACATTACGACGTGCATTGAATGCTGGCAGAGCAGCATCACGGCTAGAGAATGCGGAAAAAGCAGTCGCTAAGGATTCCGCCACGGACGCGGGGTCCGAGATTGCGGTCCCATTCTCGTGGAGAATGGGAGGGGGGTCCTGCGAGAACTTGCCCCGAATCCTTTTGACTCGCTTCCACACCTCAGCTAAAGGGGTCTTCCCATTAAGTGAAGACACGTATGCCCGCCAAGAAGAGCGGCGGGCGTGCTTCGAAATATACTGGAACCTAGCCCTAGCCCGACGAAATTCAGCGACAGTGA
Organism: Ceratothoa steindachneri; assembly: GCA_963969495.1. Classification (NCBI taxonomy): domain Eukaryota; kingdom Metazoa; phylum Arthropoda; class Malacostraca; order Isopoda; family Cymothoidae; genus Ceratothoa; species Ceratothoa steindachneri. The sequence continues at coordinate 54,131,190 of OZ018325.1, forward strand.
AATCGTTCGGGCGGCGCTTATAGCGCATGTAGGCATAACGCTTCTGTTTGAGGGCCGTCTCACACTCGGCCGACCACCATGGCAGTGGTCGGCGTGCAAAACGGCCAGATGTCCTAGGAATAGTAGTCAGGCCCACGGCGATGAGGTTGCCGGAGAACAACTCAACGGCCTCATCTACCGACCTAAACTCCTCGACTGAGATAGAGAATTCAGTCATTTCCTGAAATGCAGGCCACCGCGCCCGCGCCAAGCACCACCGAGGTGGTCTTTCAGGCGGCAGTTGCCCTGAAAATGATATTTGAATGGGAAAGTGATCACTACCATGGAGGTCATCGACGACCCCCCCAATCAGAATCAGGCTGTGCATCCAAAGAGCACAAAGATAGGTCAAGGCAAGAAAATGAAGCGGTTCTCGGACAGTGATGCGTAAACTCATCCACGTTTAGGACACCCATCTCAAGCTTTTCGATCAGATCAGCAAGGACTTGTCCCCTGGGATTTATGGAGTAATCTCCCCAGAGAGAATGCCTGCCGTTCAGATCTCCAAGCAAGAGATAGGGCCTCGGCAACCGTGCCACGACGCGGCGGAAGTCCCCTGCGTTGAAGTCAGCTGACAGTGGAATGTACGCAGAAATGAAAGTATACCTCCTATCCAGGTGCAACTGCACAGCCACTGCCTGAAAGGAGGTATCTAAAGACAAAGGAAGAACGGCGACATCATGCCGGGTGTAAACCGCGCATCCCCCAGCCAGGCCATCCCGCGGTGGTGGGGTTGCAAGACCCTTATACCCCTGAAGGGCGGGCAGGGGACACGCGCCTAGCATGGTCTCCTGCAGAAAAATAGCTAATGGGGAACGGGACGAGGCGAGCCTCCGCAGCTCCTCCCAGTTGGCCAGGAGACGTAGAGGCCCTCTTCGAAGAGAAGACCCTCACAGGAATGGATGTATGCTTCCCGGAGGCGGAACCCCCGGCACTGTTGGCTGGATAAAGCGCTGAAGGTGTTGTCGCCTTTTGAGGAGTTATTGTGGGAGGTTAGGCTTGCCATGCAAGTCTTTTCTTCCCTTCACCTCGGAACCTTAGTCTGGCATTGCGGCTTTGGAGGAGGGGAGGGGCCCTCTTTTCGAGGAACCACCATCGCTGAGCCACTCAGCCCACCACTAGGCGTGGGCGAAGGAGCCGAAGCTCCTTTCGTGGGGCAGCTTTAGGAACCCCGGAAGATGACCTGGTAACCAACTTCATGCGAGTCTAAAGACTCGGTGGAGGCGCGTGGCCGTTTCGCCTTACGGGAAACAGTCACAGTGGGGAAAGCGTTAGTTTTAGCCGGGGCTGGGTTTCAACCCTTTTTGCCACCAGCTTTACCAGGGGAGCGCCCAGGTTGAGTAGAACCCGCAGAAGGGCTCCGAATGGACGTGGAAACAACCGTGCTCGTTGGCCTGGATGGGCAATGAGCAGAGGGTGTCTTTCTAACTATTGAGGCATATGACGTCCAAGGCAAAGCAGGATTCGCCAGGACCAAGTCCTTAGCCTCGTGGAATGAGAGTCGATCCTGGGCCTGAACGGCCAGGATTTCTTTCTCAGAGAGATATGCACCATATTGCTTCGAAGAAGTGGGGTGCAGCTCTCCGCAATTGACACACTTGGCCACACACGATTTAGACTTATTGTGTGCAGCCTTGGAGCAATTTACACAGACTTCGGGTGCCCCCGACTTTGCATGTCTACAAGACCGATTTGTATGGCCGAAGCAGTGACAGTAATAGCACCGCCGACGCGGTGGCGCGAATGCCTTTACGCGGTAGCGGTACTAACCGGCACGCACCAACTCAGGGAGCTTGTCACAGTCGAAAATGACGGAGTGTAGGGGTGGGTCTCAAGGCCCCTCCCTGTTTTCTTATCACACGTTCGACCTTGACCGCCCCATGGTCAGCCAGCTCTAAGGTGATGTCCTCTATGGAGTAGTCAACGAGGTCCCTCGCATAAACTACGCCTTTCACAAAGTTCATGGTAGAGTGCGGCGTCACACTCACCGGGGTGCAATCAAGTGTTCGAAGAGCACTTATCTTAGCCGCCTCAGCAGGATTTGCCAGAAGGGTCCCATGCAAGAAACGGGTCACCTACGGCTCTATACCAATTACACTAGCTAATGCTCTCCTCTGATGGATCATGTTGCCCTTGGCCAACATGGTGCCATCAGTGGAGCTAATGACGAGGAAGCGTTTGAAGCCAGCGGGCTTGAAAACGCCAGGTAACCTCTGAATCAGGGGCCCTGATGTCATCGAGGCTCCACCCTGTGCACTTTTCGTCTTAGTCATGGGCTCCGCACCCAGGGGGGGCAGAGGGGCTGGATGCGCTGATCTTAGCAGCAGACCCATCCGTCCCCCCGCAGATGGAGAGGAGCCCCGAATCTTCTTTGTCTTTTTCTTTTTTGGAGAGGAGAGCAGGGAATGAACCCGCTTCTCACCTCCGCCGGAAGGAGCCCCCGGGCCAGATGGACCGGCCTCAGCTAGGTCCTTCTCTGTAATGGAGAAGGTCCTGGCAGTCATAGGGGCACCGGTTGGAGGAGATCCCTCCCCTCCTTGTACTGCCTCAGAAACTCTAGCCGTTTAAGGAGGACCTTGCATAGGGGCAGATTCGGGTTCAGTGCTTGGCGCCGAGCCCGGATTCCCCCCCATGGAAAGCCCTACCGTCTGAGGCTGGGTTGCCTCAAGGACCATTGTATCTCAGGAGGGACCTCCAGTTGGCCATCCCTCCCAGGACATCGCAGGTCCCCTTGGCAGCGTCACCAGTCATGCGTGGGGAGGCACAGGTCTTTTGAGGGAAGCGACTGAAGGGGCCTGGCTTCCCTCTCCCCCCTAAGGGGGGTTTGCCCTACCGAGCCGCTTGCACGAGGGGCGGTCGGCAATTGGCTGCCTGCTGTCTTTCTTGGCAGTCCCCTTGGAAAGAAAAGGAGGGACTGCCGCTGGAAATAGGGAGGTGCCCAAAAGCACCTCCAGAGAAGGGGGTGAGGGGGAGTCCCCTACACCTGTAGTCATAGGAGAGGAGTAAGCCTCCTCTCCAGTTAGAGAAATATGGAGGGTCCCCTGCGCAAGCACAGCGGGGGAGAGGCCTCCATTTTTTTGGTGGAGCTGCCTGAGGGCAGCTCCGTCATTGATACAGGGGGAATTAAGGGGAGATTTTTATTTTTTTCATCAGTGGGCATAGTGACCCTAAATTTTCTATGGGACACAATAGCGCATCACTCCTCGCAGTAGCCCGCACTGCAAGGGGTGCGTACAGGCCTGGCAGAGCCAGGTGCCGCCATTCAGGACCACTCCTCCCGCCTGGTGGCCTGGCAGTCCATTGGCATGGCGGCTTCATCTTATACACGGCGTAAAATTGATAGTGTGTGAAGAGGAAAGGAAGGTATGGGTGGGGATGAAGCAGGTTGTTAAAAAAAAAACATCCCAAACCGGAGCTCAGGGGTTTGGGAACATTGTCCCCTCCCCCTTCAGCCCCGATCCGGGACGGTTGGCTGAGAAGAAGGTCAGCATCTACTCTGTGAAATTAGAGGTGGACCAGAGAAAGTTGTGGGAGAGGTTGTATGAAAAGCGACGAAGTAGGGGAGAAATACTGGATGTCTGAAAGAAGAAGAGGCTAAGCTGGGGTCGGACAGGGTGCTGAGTCCTGTCACCACGGCGGCCAGGATGGCAAATCGCCACACCCCCATTCAATTTGAAAGAAGGCAAAGCCACTTTAAAATTTTAGGCCCCCAATCAGATAAGCATCAAATGCTATGCATCCTGGTAATAAAAAAACATAGCAAAAACCACAATTAATTTCTTAATTTAACTCTGAATTCTTAACATAAAATTTTGGAAAAAAAAAGCTCAAGGAAAAAATGGGAAGAATACAAAAGCAAAAGTCTGAATGCATAGAAAGAATGTGTAATAAAAATAAACAAGAATACTAAAGATGGCTACAACTACATACCATCCACAAGAGACAGTGAGGAATACTACATCAAAACTTTGGCAAGAAACAATGTTGATTTGTGTGTGTGTGTGTGTGTGTGTGTGTGTGTGTGTGTGTGTGTGTGTGTGTGTAACTGCTTGTTCCTAGAAGTTTTAAGAGTAATATTTGGAATTGGTTTCTTCCTAGTCTAATATCCTCATTGAATTACACTAATTTTCACTTAAATTTATCACCAAAAAACTTAGATCAATGCCATCCATACCTCCTTCAAAGAGAACATCAGTTTTTAATGGCACTTTGTGCGCTGCATTAGCGACTCTGCCAGGGGGCCTGCCCCTTCTGCCCCCTCCACCTCTTCCTCTCTTGGCTGGGGGAGGAAGAGGATCAGCAAAAGGGTCTTCAAGGGAGTCAGGTTCTTCCTCAGGGATAGGGATCCCAGAAGACTCTAACCTTGCCCCGGACAAATCATGAACAGATACTTTAGTACAACGTTTCACATGACTTGTGTATTGCCTTTCTTTGCTGAATGTTCGGTCGCAATCCTGAAAGAAGAAAAAATTTTAAATATCAATCAATTCTTTTACTTTACTCTTAAACCTTGTGAAAATCTCCTATCTATAGTGTGAGAGTATTAATAACATCCCTATGTTGCAAGTGGTAGAAGGATGGGTTGAGAAAAAACAATATAAAATTCCAGGCCAATGGATGCATTGAATGACCTTGAATTGAGTGTGAGCATCAACCAATCCAAAATGTCTTAAGGAAGTTGACTACATCCATTTATTCTTTTTTTTTTTAATCTATGTGTCCATCTCCTCTCCCCCACCCTTCTCATCTTAAGGCAAAGGCAATAATAAACACTTCCAAAACCACCAAGTCTTAAAGAGAAATTTATTGATGCCATAAATAGAATAGGTATGTGGGGAAATATTTAAGTCTGCTTGAAGGAGACACCTTTGGGGAAGAAGCCCTAATATAACAGGGCACCTAGGCCCAGGTTGATAAATAATAAACCCTCTGAGCACAAAGGTCACAAGTTGGTAGTCTCTACCAGGTGATTTCTCCCTTTTATCTTCCCTCTACCACATGATTGCTGCATATAACGGGTATCATCCTTCCCTCGCCACTGGGGTCACAAGGAGCTGCACAATACCTGGTTGGTATCAAAAACACAATGCATCCAGACACCTCCCCCTACATAAGGACCTGCCCATGGTGTGTTCAGGCTAATAAGATTGTCATTCTAATTTTTAGGCAAATTCCATTATCTAGTTGGGAAAATCTTGTCTATGGAAAAAGAGCCTCATCCAAGAGTAAAGAATGGATGACACACTTTTTTCAGCTTATGCCAACATGACCTTTGTTTTTTTTCTTCTTTTTGGGGGGCATTCGCTTGGTGACTGCCTGCAGGGACATAGTTGCTGAAATTATGAACTATTTTCACCCATTTTTTAGCTTATAAATAGGTTAGATATTTAACAAACAAAAAAGCAAATAAACCAAAAAAGAACACAAACACTAACTAAGAGAAAAAGATTAAAACCAAAGCATTGATCGGGTTCTGGAGAGCAAGCTGCTCCCTCCGTGGCCTGAACATGCACAAAAAAGCTTTTGTATAAGACTTTTCAGGGATGAAAGCACCGGACCTCCGGATGGCCCTTGAGTACTATAAATGATGCATCCCTAAAAATATCCATTAGAGGGGATAGGAGAGAGGAAGGGCTCATCATTAGTCTAAAGTCAGAAAATAGCCTTTGCAAAGAGTTAAACTTGCTTCAAAATACCTACATTTTGAAATCTATAAAAAAAATTACTGTTTAGCATACAGGTGTCCTTTTACCACCCCTATCTCTCAAGGAAACTGTACTCACTTGACACTTGTATTGGACAGCAGTTTCCAAAGCTATATCAACTTCACATACTTTGGTTTTCTTATTGCTAGTATTTTCATTCTCTTCCTCCATTTTCCTCTAAAAAAAAATGAGAATTTTAAATAAAATAAAGCATAATTTTTATACACAATATTAGTGATCAAATAGTGGTATCATGGAAGTAGGGTCTTCCTAATTCATTTTTTATCAATACTTCTCTTATATGGCATGAATCTATGTCTACAAAGTTGAGTGTTCCTTTAAGTACGATAAAATTTTCAACATCATAAATTAAAACCTGAATGTTTTTGAGGGCAAAACAATACACATTTGATAAAAGTAGGCATTATAAAGTGTCAGGAAAAATATATATAATTTTGTAATACCCAAGAAAAAGACTAACCATGAGAATAAAAGGTATAGGTAGTAAAGGAGGGAAGAAAATTTAGGCAAATGGAGGGCCGCTTTCCTCCCTGACTCACAATATACAAGGAAATCCATAGAAGTCAACTCATCTCAAAATATATACCCTGTTATATAAATATTTTAAGAAACGAGGCAGTTAATTTCCTAACATAAATAGAGTTGCAGCAATTACATGCAAGTTTTGAAACAGAAAGCAAAAAGACCACTTGACCTCCACCAATTTAATGAGATTATTCAATCCAAGGACAAAATTATCACTCAGCAGGAACCATACATGGTGAGGCAGGAAAGGAATACAAATCTTACAGAGGACAAATTTGTATATAAGAGAGACAAGAAATTGAAAGCTACAACCTTGAACCCTCTTAGGGCTATATAGAATTCAGATGAGAGAAAAGAATCAAGAATAAACACCCCAGAAGAAAAACTATTACAATCTATATTTACTGACCTTGCCATGAATAGTATCTTTATATGGACTTTGAGAACACTTGGTAAGATGATGACTAATTTGTGGCCAGGTTTTGAATGTAGCTTTACAAAAAGAACACATAAATAATGGAGATTTTTCCATTTTCAGTTCAGGTAATTTGCAGCTTCTCATATGTCTCCTAGGATATTGAAGAAAAATTTAAAAGCATGTAAATTTCCAGTATCAAGACTAAACCATAAATATGGTTCAAATTGCAATAAGGAGAACCAGCGGGCTAAGGGTCCAATTTGGCTCACAGCCACTTTACTGGGGTCTACAATCAATTTAGGCAATTTAAATCCTATATTTTATTTTTCTAAAAAACTATAATTATAATATAATATTACTTTTTTAGTTTTACAAATCAATAATAGAAATAAAAGCCATTTGTCAAAAATACAAACTAAATATGCTATATATATATATATATATATATATATATATATATATATATATATATATATATATATATATATATATATAAAGTTAACATTGTTGAAATGAAAGGAGTATTTTATGTGGCCTAACAAAATAAATATATTGCTTATACCTAATATAAAATACATAATTACAATGGGTACCATAATCATGAGGAAAGTTCAATATTGGCAAAATTTAATGGTTAATTATATGTTAAATACAATTAAATAACTGTAGGTGTTGTGCAGTTACGGTAATCAAGAGGGTATTTAGTGTCATCTGAGTCTATGTTATATCTGATTATCAAGACCATAACTGATAGAAACTAACATTTATGCAGCCAAAGTCAAACAGTATAAAAGATAGCATTTTATTAATGATTTTTACCGTTGACAATATACTAGGGCTGTTTTTTCTTTACCCCCACCCCCACCCTACTCCCTCTTTCCTCTAAGCTGCTTCCCAACTTCTGGCACATGTTTAAATGAGTTCATCTATTGCTTAACTACTACTACTATTATCACAGAATCATCATATTTTGTACATACTCTTTCTTGATAGGATACTTCAAATTTATGATTTGAATAAATGCAGGTAAAAAGAAAATTATAATACTTAAGTACTATAATAAGAGACAAAGTAATTGGCCTAGCTTTGAATTCATCAAGAGAGAAGGCTATTAAATCAATAATGAATTTATAACTTACCTTAAGTAAAGCTGTTTCATAAATTTGCTGTTGCAAGTTGAACATTCATATAATTTCCGACCAGAATTGATCATATTTTTCTCATTTACTTTAGTATCTTTAAGAGTTTGAACAGCAGTATCATTATGAGATACTTTGGTGGGAGATGAAACAGAAGCCCGATTTGACAAATTGATTTGGACATGTTTACGGATGGAATCATCTGCACTTGCCACAACAGGCAAAGATTGACTCAGCCTTGGTAACTTAGTAGTACCTTCTGGTATTACAACTCTAAATACACCATCTCTTGAAGTTGAAGAAACATCCTCGGGTTCTTCTTTAACTTTTGAGCTCCCAGCTTTAATAACAATATGGCCCTTGTTATTAATTGAGAAGTTATTATTTTGAGAAACAGGGGGTAAAGAATGGCCCACCTGAATAAGGTAGTGACCATTGTTTGAAGACAAAAGCTGGTTGTTGAGATTTGGGGTTCCAGTTTGGTTTGATTGAATAATCAACCTTGGGATTGAATTTCCAATAGTCTGCCCTCCACTTAAGACCATAGGTACTGTATTTACATACTGAGATTCAGAGTTGGAGGCTGTGTACCCAGTGGTAGCTGCAGTAGTGGCAAGGGTAACTCCAACAAGATCATCTCCTTGAAGAAAAACTTGTCCTTGAGAAACTACATGATTTGATGACAAAACTGTTCCAGGAGAAGTTAAGATGAATGTTTGGCCTGAATGCTGCTGCTGTTGTGGCTGAGTTAAAACTCCTTCAGTATTATCGAAAGAAGGTTGAAACATTTGAACAGGCTGACTCATATCATTTTGCCTGCATGCAACTGCTGGTGACCCTTGACTGATAGGGTTGGATAGATTAAGGGAAGGACTGAAGTGAACATTTTGTCCAAGTGGTAAAATTGACTGGTGAGTTGTCAAAACTTTGTTACAACTTTCACTAGTATTTGCAAGTATGTTACCAGTTGAAGCTAGCTGCATACCTTGAGATACCATTGAAACATCTGGATTAAGAATTGTATTAGGAGCAACTTTTAAGGATGAAGCTGAAGCAATAACTGGAACTGAAGCTGCTTGGTAACTGACAGATGAGTGAACTGGATGAACAAGTTCATTTCCACTATCTTCCATATCTTCTTCTTTTATACTCATTTCACTAAAATTTAATGGTGCTGCATAACTTGTGTTTCCACTTTGAGAAAGATTATTTACTGGTACATTATGGTTATTACTTGCATTGGGATGGTATAAGGCATTCTCTAATTTCATTTCATTTTCCTGTGTAACATTTCTAGCAGGTTCCTCTTCACTGGGTTCATGTAAATTATCCATAATTAACAATTACTTATATAATAAATCTCACTTACACTATACATAATTGAATACAACATATTTAACAGACTGTATATAGTTACATTCAAACCCATAACTCTAATAATTTATTCAATTTTATATAATTAAAATATTTATGGTAACAACTATTCCTTATTGAAAGAGGCACCTGTTTCCATAGTTAAATTGCCTGAAATATAAAAAGTAATTTAGACAGTAATTCAATCTATAAGTCCCTTTCATACAGCCAACGGTGACCTAATTAAAACAATTTAGACTAAAGTAATTCAATCTATAAATCATCATCAAAATCATACCAAAAGGCAATGTTTAGATGGGCAAGTCCTTACACATTCCAATTATATTCCCTGAAAGACCTATCATTAAATACTTAAAAATTATATTTATATGTATCTATTGTGCAACAATAACTATTTTTAATGATCTCATAATGAGAAGCAAAAATGGCCTAGCTGCCTTGTGGAAATACTGCTTCCAAAAGAGCAAAGTTAGCCACATTGGGTGTGATCTAGAGTCCCAATTCTGTCCAACTTCACAATGGCTGCAAATATTGAAGATAACCAAAGTTCAGATTCCACTTTAAACTGATAATCCCTACTGAGAAATAAAAGGTTTTAAAATAAGTATAGATTGGTAAGATAAGCCCTACAAAAATATTTATTTCAAAAAGATATACTTATTTGTTCATTTGTAATATTAGTTGGATGAACTGAAATTCAATCTTTCATCCCAAGTATTTAGTTAGGGTTATGGCCATTTCCTGAACTATTCTAAAGCACTATCAATTCTTTTCCTCCTGCTAAACATGCTGCTTATTCTTTTTTCCTTTATTTTATCTACTTAATACCATGAACATGTTTAGACATGCTCATGTTTCATTTTCTATCACAAAGAGATGCATTAATTTAATAAGTGCATGAAACAAACTTAGAGAAATGAGTAAACAAAACCTGCATAGAGATCAGGTAATACTAACACTGAGGGGAGACTATATTTGGGGACTGATTCATGAAAGTAATTTACAGTATAAGCGTAAATCATGGAAAACTACTCATTTTTAATATTTTAATTGTCTCACTTATGTAATTCTAGAATAAATAAATGCTATTTTTGTATCATGAGATTTTGTTTCTACTTTATGCAAATGAAAGTTCAAATTTGCCACTTCCTTCCAGAGGGAATAGGTAAATTTCATATAAATATCATTATCCTGGACACAAAAGCAAATTTTAAAATAAATAAGTGTTTTTTGATGTATTCTAGACACAAGCAAGTAGAAAATAACAGTTGCTACCCAAAGACAAATTTTGTGTTACACAGTGTTATCATTAATTAAATACCTCTACAATTTTCTCATCAGATTCTTTCACAACACCTTCATATTTCATACGCCCTATTTTATCTCTGCTAGGCTTGCTATTGATTTTATAATAGCTAAAGAATTTTCTTGGATCTTTATAATTAGCACGAGCTAAATTAATTTTTGCCCTTTTATTTTTCTTAATTATTTTATTTTATTTAGTAATGTTTTCTGGTGTTCAACCTTTCCTATTCCCAAGTTAAAACAAACTATCTGACGATCACCATTTCTCAATGCCTCCCAGACAGAACTCCTTAACCAAATTATCATCATTTTAAAGTATTAGATTAAATATTAAGGTGGATTGAATTTTTTCCCACTGTTTTCATATTCTAATAGAGACAGAAATTTGTGGATGCACGAGTAAATAGCCTCTTCTAAATCTTGACATTATAGGTCTTCTGTCCCTGGCAGTGATAAAACCCATACTTTAGTAATAAAAAAAAATTCTTATATTTTAAAAAATATTTCAATATACCTAAAAATTATTTCTAATAACTATAAAGTTGATACATAAGAGATAATATGATAGTTTCCCAAAGCATGGTGTCATACATTAATATATTTGCCCCCTGGCAACAATATCAATAATGAACATGGTCTGCTGACCAGAAGTCGCATGCTCTCACTTATTCTGATTTATAACCATAGGACCTTCAAAACTTTCAATAATTCCCGGACTAACCTTGGCAATTATATCATTTGAAGAAGAATGTAAAACAGCCTAAGGGTTTCAAATTTCGTTAGAATTGGCTGAATAGTTATGATGTTATTGGCAAATAATTCTTAAGCTAATCTTGGGTGGACTTTGGCAATTATATCATTCAAAAGTGTAAAACACAATATAAGGCTTTCAAATTACATTAGAATCTGCTAAATAGTTATGATGTTATTGCCAAATATTTCCCTGGTTAACCTTGGGAGGACTTTGGCAATTATATCATTTGAAAGAGAATCTAAAACAACATAAAGGTTTCATATTTTGTTAGAATTGACTGAGTAATTATGATGTTATTGCCAAAAGAAAAAATAATTATATCATTCAAAAGAGAATGTACAACAACATAAGGGTTTCAAATTTTGTTAGAATTGGCTGAATAGTTATGTTGTTATTGCCAAATAATTCCCTGGCTAACCTTGGGAGGACTTTGGCAATTATATCACTTGAGAGAGAATCTAAAACAACAGAAAGGTTTCATATTTTGTTAGAATAGGCTGAGTAGTTATGATGTTATTGCCAAAACAAAATAATTCCCTGTCTAACCTTGGTAATTATATCATTCAAAAGACAATGTAAAACAACATATAAGGGTTTCAAATTTCGTTAGAATCAGGCTAATAGTTACACTGTTATTACCAAAACAATAAAAAAGCAAAACAGGGACCAACCCGACCAATTGAGAGCGAGATATAGAATCACCCGCAACTAGACTTGCACACGACTAAAAAGTAGCTATTTTATATTAATATGTTAGGATCAAATCTTTGTCTGCGGCAGTGCCTCAGTAGTGCCAATAAATGGGTTGATTAATTTTTCAAAGTCAGATGGGACTACAGGTATTAATCAAAATCTATTGAAGTGTCTATGGATAGTGTTTCAAGGTCATAAGCTAGCAGCAGTCCAGCAACTGCTACTAAAACTCAGATCTTAGTTGCCCTTGGACAGTGTTGAAAAGAAGTGTGTATTTTGCCATTCCTTATATTCTGTAATTTTTAGATGATGGCTAACACTACAACTAGAATGGCTGTGTCCAATATTTGATAATGAGGAAGATTTGTCTTTGCGTTATTTTCTTAAGGATATGATAAAATACTACCATCATGTGAAAATTCAATTGAGATCATCAAAGAAGGAACCTACATCCAAAGACATCGCTGCTGTAGTCACGGTGAGATCAGAATACTTGTGGAAATTAGCTTCCAATTCAACAGTTTTGACATCACAGATAAATCAAATGTTGAAAGTTATTGTGATAAAATGGTTAGCATCATCAAATTGCTGAGTGCTATAAAGAAGAATGAAGCATTACAGACAAAACTTGAAGTCTTCAAAAAATCAACTAAACACTCTTATTTGACATATCAGCTTGCAATTGCCCTGATTTGAGAAAATGCTGCTGCCCTCCTGAATGATGAGCACCACTACAAAAGCATCCATTTTTACTTGGCAAAAGGTCATAGAAAAGTGGCAATAGGAAATTTGGATGTTCAAATAAAGAGCAATAAAAGACTTGAAAGAAGAATGGCTATGCTTAAACAAGGAGCAATAGCACATAATCAAGAGCCTTTGACTAATAGTGAAGACAAGGATATATGTTCATGACAAAAGGAAAAAACAGGAATGAAACAAGGTACTTGCTGAAACTTGTGACTGTACAGGCAGTTTAGACAGAGCTGTTGCCTTTATCGTTTCTTTGTTGTTGGAGGTTATTGGTTGGATGCGACAGGATGATGCCAGTTCAACAATTTATCAAAATAAAATAAAAGCCAGAAAAAGGGTTCGTTCTGAGCATCAGCGAGAAGACAAGATAACGCTACCATTACAGGGCATTTTCTTTGATGGATGTAAAGATAGAACATTGATACACAGAAATTAACAATATTAAGCATAGAAGATCCATAGCTGAAGAGCATTTAGTTTTAGTTCAGGAACCAAAATCCCAGTACATGGGGTTGACTCTTACAACAGGTTCTGCTACTACAACATCAAAAATCATCAGCTTTCTAGAGATTAACAATATTAACACCAACGACATTGTGGCTATCAGCTGTGATGGTACTGCAGTGAACATATGCTTATTTAACTGTAATGAATTACCATTGTGACACCTCATTCAAGAATTGGACAGCAAAGCAATTGGGCCAGTTGGAAAACAAGTGAATGAATATGAAAAACTTCAAATTACAAAATTCTATGCCATTCTATTGCCTAATATTGAGTGATGATGCAGAGTTCAGCACTCACTAGACCAAAACTATTTGTTAGCCATCTATAGAGCAGTGTCGAGCGGTAGCTGCTCTTTGGCTTTAGCAGCTCAAAATCCAGGTATGATGAAATCCAGGTGGCTGACAACAGGAAATGGATTTCTATGCCTGTTTCAACCAGTGAACCCTCCAGCACTTCAAGGAAATTGTGCGTTTCATTACGACAGTTTGTGCAACAATTTGGTTTAAGATAAAGAATAACTTCTTTCACTAAAGGTGTGAAACATTTTGGGGAAATTATGTGTATCACTCAGACCATGCCTCAATGAGCTAAGATAATCGCCAACAATATTCACTATAGAAATTCCTACTTTGCTCACCCAAGAAATATTTTGATCCCCATGCTACATGATGATGAACCACACACAAAACAATTGGGATGAGGAGAATATTAAAAGCATGAACAAAACGATCGCTAGGGGGAGAAATTCAAGCCTTCATCATACTTGAGCTGGTCTATAACATTTAAACCTATTACTAAATGATAAACTGGCAAATGGGTGAAGTGACTGAACCCCTTGTAAAAAAAAAATAAATAACTGATACTCAAATAAGAGATGGGAGACCAACTGGATAGACTGATGACACTATTTCCTTGTTATACTCAAGCAGTTGAGAGACTAACCAAATTAATAGTAACCGATGCTTCTCTCCATGTAAGTGGAATAGAAGAGAGATGGATTCATCCACTCCGTCTTCACTCCTGAATGAAAATATGTCTATATAAATGCATTATTTAAGACAGACTATCCTAAAATATGAATATAAAATACCTATTTGTTCAATATTGGATGTTGCTGGGGGCAAATATATTAACGTAGGACAATATACCTTGGAAAATTATCATGCCTATTTTTTTTATCACTAACTCTATAATTTAAGAAGTGGTTTTTTTTTAGTATTTGAATAATAATTTCATCTTAGTTTGGTTATGACTTATGTTATTTTTATCAAAGTTCAGAAATAAATATAAGTATTGGAATTTTGTAAAATTTTTAAAACCCAAAGAATTACAAATAGTGAAGTTCAGAAAATTTATTTTTTATATAGGTATCTTCTTTAATAACTATATTTTAAAAACGCTGCCAAGTGTAGTAGCTATCCTATTTTTATCAACCCCAATAATCCTTTCCAGTGACTCAACTTCTTCCAGCTTTATTGAATTATATTTGAACCAATGCTATTTCTTATTCAAATGAATAACCATCCCACCACTAGTCCTACTTCTCCTTTGACTAATGTACACTATTGAGCAAAATAAGAGTGACTTTCCTTTAATAAAATATTTTCCAAAATATGATGAATAGGTAAAGGAAATTTCCATGGTACATAAAGGCATACATTTAATATATTTTAGGAATATTTCATGATACAATTGTATATTCAAGAAACTATACTTAATAAACTAACAAAAATTTTGATGAGCAAAATAAGAGCATGACCATTCACAGAATTGCTTAGTGAGTAAATAATTAGAAACAAAGCAATATTTGACAATGATGAAATTTAAAACAATTAATATGAGGTGTTGAAGACTGTTTTCTATTTCTTCAGTGCAATGACAACCATAGGACCTTATCAGTTTCTTGCAAAATTTGTTATTTTGTTTCATTCTTGCTCAATTTTATTCAATAAATCCATCATAGTTGAAGGTTGTTGGTCTTGAACTTTGTATCCAATGATCTTCCAAAGGTTTTCAATTAGGTTCAGGTGCAGCCTCTGAGAAGGCCACTACATTACTTCACTATCTTCTTGTTTGAAATACAGTAAACCCTCAATATAACGAATTTTGGATATAACAAACCAAATTTCCTGGCCAAACTCCATCGGGTTTAACAGGCAAGCATTACGACCAGTGCAAGGTTCGTATCAATAATATGTTGTGTAGTCCACTTAACTTTATTAGTAATTACAGACGTATTACATATCCATAACAAACTTGGTTCGTTATTTCCATTGCTTTTAACACCCATTGGGTTTAACAAACTTTCGGCTTTAACGAACGACCACCGGCCTCATATAGTTTCTTATATCGAGGGTTTACTCTAGTATTTTACTTTGTAGTATAACATGGTGCATTATCCTGCATAAATAATGCTGGTTGGTTCAGAGATGCTCAGAGCGACAGAATAACATGTTTTTGTACAAGATTTAGGTACACATTCACATTTACCATTACAATTAGTTGCATTAGGGTCATTCCATGTCAATTTAAACAAGATTTGGCCTTTTTTTGGCCACGACTCAGATTTTCTTGCAACTTACTGTACTTGTAGACCTTAATGAGACAAATTCAATGGCATGTGTCTCACCTCTGTAGGGCAAATGGTTTCTGAGATAGGTGTGGCTTAGTTAGACAGGTAATTTGTGTGGAGCCGGAACAAAGAAATAATTAGATTACTGTTTTATATAGCAATATATGGTGTTATATATTGTTCAGTTCGATCTCTTGGATTTGCGTAATTCATCTTTGTATATAGTCGTGTACATAACACAGACATTAAGGTATAACCTTATACCTCCACCCGCCTTGTATCATATCCACTTGTACTTGATTCTTTTCATACAACTGAGCCAAACTCCTTGAATGACACATAATATATGTACAATAAAAAAAAAACTGCATCCACAGGCATGAGTCCAGAATACCCCCCAAAGTTAACCCTCCTTCCCAATAAAATCATCTAATCTGCATTTGAATACATTCAAGTTTGCACTGTCTACCTTCTCAGATGGCAAACTATTCCAGTAATCTACCACTCTATTGGTGAAAAAATATTTTCTAACATCCAACCTGCACCTCTGTTTTTTAAAAATTTTAAGTGGTGACCCTAATCCTATTACTACCTTCCAACTCAAATAACTTGCTAAAATCCAACTTATCCATCCCAGAACAGATTTTAGAAAGCTCAATCATATCTCCCCTCACACATCTTCTCTCAAATGAGAACATATTTAATACCCTCAGTCTATCTTCATATTCAAGGTGCTTCAGGGATGGTATTATTTTTGTTGCCCTCCTTTGTACTGACTCTAATAAGTTTATATCATGTCTAAAGTATGGTGACCATGCCTGTATACAGTACTCTAAATGTGGCCTGACATAAGAGTTGTATAGTTTAAGGATGACCTCCTTACTCTTGTAGCTAACATTTCTTTTAATGTAACCTAGCACCCTATTTGCTTTATAATGATCATTTTGCTTCAGTATTCACACAAGAGAAACCAGTTAGATTAATTGATGATAATTCTAGGTCAAGGGAAGTAGTGATAAATTCTATTAATATAGACAGAGAAGAAATTAAAGGGCTTATAATGCAGTTAAATACTAGTAAGGCATCTTTGACTACAGCTGTCAATTTAGAGTCACCAGCAAAAATTGCCACACTGCTATTTACAGCCTCCCCAAGATCATTTATATAAACTATGAATAATAAAGGGCCTAGAACCGATCCCTGAAGTACGCCACTGATAACATCCCTCCACTGTGACATCACCCCATTCAGCACAACTCTCTGTTTCCTGTCTTTCAGCCATTCACTTATCCAATTCAAAACTTTACCACATATCACATGCATTTTTAATTTGTGAACTAGTCTCCTATGTGGAATCTTATCAAAAGCTTTGCTAAAATCTAAGTAAATTACATCAACATTCTCTCCCTTATCTAATTGTTTACTAACATAATCCATAAAATCCAGTAAATTTGTTGAACATGATCTACCTCTTCTAAACCCATGCTGAGCATCATTTATTAACCTACCATACTCTAGATGGTCAGAAATCCCCTTCTTAACTATCTTCTCAAGAATTTTACAAACTATAGAAGTTAAGCTTACCTGCCTAAAGTTATTTGGGTCCTCTTTACTTCCCCTTTTTAAAAATTGGTACTACATTGGCTAATTTCCAATCATTAGGTATTTCTCCAAACTCTAGTGATCTAGTATATAACTTCTCAAGAGCTACTGCAATATTATCTAGATGTGTTGTGGGAGGAGTATGATCGTGTTATTAGGTCTTTGCGGGCAGGAAACTAGATACTAATAGTGGTCAGGAAATTATGAGAGGACATTATAGTACTGAAAGTAGAATGGACTTGGCAGATAAAAGAAATAGGTTCTAAGGCAATAGAGGTGAGGTCATTCAGGTTGGAAGAGGTGCTTCAGGGATAGGGGGGTTAAATTGTTTCTATACAAATGCTTGTAGTGTTACTGAATCATGGGTTAATGAAATAGAATTTAGTGACACTATAAGTGAATTTGACTTACAGGGTTATAATATGTACATTAGTCAAAGGACAGGGAGGATTGGTGGAGGAATAATTATCTATATAAAAAACAATTGTTTCAAGTTTAAATACTTCAATAAAGCAGGATGGAGGGAAGTCACTTTGGATAGATATTAGGTTCAGTAAAAATAGAATGGTGCATTTGGGAGCTTTTTACAGACCACCTGGGCAGACTGATGATATAGATGAACTAATGATAAGGGAAATAAGTAAGGGATGTGAAACAGATGCAGTTATCATTGGGGACTTCAACTTAAACTCTGTGGACTGGGAAAATATGATAGGTAGGGATAGAACAAGTGGCAGGTTCCTAGAATGCTTTGAGGATAATTTTTTGAATCAATTTGTTAATGAGCCAACGAGGGGGAACAATATATTAGATTTAGTACTTTCTAACAGTGATCATTTAGTTCAAGAATTGACTGTTGGGGAAGCATTGGGAAATAGTAACCATCAGATAGTTCGTTTTAACTTGGGAATTGAGAAGGGTAAAATAACCGAGAATGCTGTAAAAGTTGCAAATTTTCATAAGGGAGATTATGTAAAAGAGGTGTTTACTACCATTAGTGTGGATTGGAGGACGATAAAAGGACTAATTGGTAAGTTAGATGCTACCAAAGCCTCCGGCCCTGATAATATTCATTCTAGGATACCTAAAGAAGGGGTAGAAAGTATCTCAATAGCTCTCAAGAAGTTGTATACTAGGTTACTGGAATATGGAGAAATACCCGATGATTGAAAGAGAGCGAATGTAGTCCCAATTTTCAAGAAGGGTAGTAAAGAGGATCCAAATAACTTTAGACCGGTTAGCCTAACTCCTGTAGTCTGTAAAATTCTTGAGAAAATAGTTAAAAAAGGGATTTGCCAACATCTAGAGAGGGAGGAGTTAATCAGCGATGCTTAGCATGGGTTTAGATCAGGTAGATCATGTTTGACTAATTTACTAGACTTTCTGGAGTTCGTAACAAATCAAATAGATAAGGGAGAGAATGTAGATGTAATTTACTTGAATTTTAGTAAAGCATTTGATAAGGTACCACACAGGAGACTAGTTCATAAATTAAAAATGATTGGGATATGTGGGGGTGTTTCAAATTGGATAGCTGAGTGGCTGAAAGACAGGAAGCAAAGGGTAGTGCTAAATGGTGTAAAGTCAGAGTGGAGGGATGTTATCAGTGGGGTTCCTCAGGGATCAGTTCTCAGTCCATTATTATTTGTCATCTATATAAACGATCTTGGGGAGGCAGTTAATAATAAAGTGTCAATTTTTGCGGATGATACCAAATTAGCAGCTGTAGTTAAAGATATTGATGATAATTTTAAAGTGCAGGGGGATTTAAATAAATTGTTATCCTGGGCACATAAGTGGCAAATGACTTTCAACCTTGATAAGTGCAAAGATATTAACATGGGAAAAGATAATAGAGAATTTAACTATGAAATGGATGGGCATTGGCTGAGCTCAGTAGAGGATGAGAAAGATCTAGGAGTAGTAATAGATAAGTCATTAAGGTTTTCTAAGCAGTGTATTGAAGCAAGAAATAGGGCAAATAGAGTGCTGGGTTTCATTAAGAGAAATGTCAGTTACAAAAGTAAGGTTATTCTTAAACTCTATAACTCTTATGTTAGGCCACATCTAGAGTACTGAATACAGGCATGGTCCCCACATTTTAGACACAATATTAACCTTCTTGAGTCAGTGCAACAGAGGGCAACAAAGATTATTCCTTCCCTGAGGCACCTTGAATATATACATAGACTGAGGGTATTAAATATGTTCTCGTTCGAAAGGAGATGTGTGAGAGGGGATATGATTGAGCTCTTTAAAAAAATTTCTGGGATAGATAAATCGGATGTTAGCAAGTTTTTTGAGTTAGATGATGGAAATCGGACTAGAGGTCACCACTTGAAAATTAAAAAACAAGGGTGTAGGTTGGATATAAGAAAATATTTTTTCACCAATAGAGTGGTAGACTTCTGGAACAAATTGCCATGGAGGGTAGTAGGTAGTCTAAATTTAAATGTATCTAAGAGTAGGTTGGATGAGTTTATGGGGAGGGAAGGTTGTGAAGGTTCCTAAGTTTTGTATATATTAATATTGTTTGTATATATCTATAGCTGCATGATTTAGTTCTTGACAAGCCTTGATTGGTGATACCCTAGTTTCTGTACGCAATCCTCTGGATGTAGTTTTCCTGGGAGTTTGGGTGCCTTAAAAAAGAGGCTGTTTGACTCGGATGACCTATGATGGGCCCTTGTGGCTTTTGTCATCTGTTATATTATATTGTGGGGGACCTTGATTTTGTCTTCCCCTGGTGATAGTCCTTTTTGTGGGTGGGTTTTGATGGATGCGGATGACATTTGATAGGCCCTTGTGGCTTTTGTCATCCGTGAAATTATGTTATATTATCTACACCTTCTTTGAGTAACCTAGAATGAATGTTGTCTAGGCCAGATGACTTACTAGTATTTAACTCCAATATAAGCCCTTTAATTATTTCCCTGTTCACATTAACGGTATTCAACACTACTTCCCTTGTCCAAGAATTATCATCAACTAATCTATCTTGATTCTCTTCTGTAAATACTGAAGAAAATGAACATTAAGAACCTCTACTATTTCCTTATCAGATTCTTTCAAAATCCCTTCATATCTAATAGGCCCTTTTTTATCACTGTTATATTTGTTATTAATTCTATAATAGCATGATCTGACTGACACAATCATATGGATCCATTTTGTCAGTGGGTTTTGACAGATGTGGATGACCTTTGATAGACCCTTGTGGCTTTAGTCATCCGTGAAATTATGTTAAGAGAACATTTTTTTCAAAGTCGTGCATCGCTATAACAATGATCCTTCAGATCATCTATTAGTCAAAATATTTTAGAGGGAAGCTCACAGAAGGTTGAGAATATGAATATTATTTTTTTGTGTGTTTTTCCCAATTCTGTACTTCAAACAAATATGGAGCCATTAGATTTCAAATGTGACGTAAACAACATATCATTGCACGCCTTGACTGAAATATAAACAAACACAGGCTTCCAACATAATTAGCTAGATATAGCATCCAGCCAGAGTCTACACAATTACCAGCAGTTTCAGTATTTAATGTAGGCAAATCTATAATTATCATATGATGAAAAATAGATTGGCTGCCATCTTTGAATTGAAAGAATCTAGTTAATTTAATTTTTTTTTTTTAAGTCTTCGCCTTAAAAGAATCTTTTATGTAGAGGTTTATATATATGTTTTTCATTTTTGTAAAACACAAATTTTTTTAATTAAGATGCTATTATTGTGTACATATGGGTGTGAATGGGTTACATAACATGCAATAAACAAATAAAGGTAAATATATAGATTGGCAGCTCGAATAATGGGAGGGGCTGTGCCTCCCAGACCCCCCCCAATTGATTGAAACTCAGGATCATCGTAATGGGGTCCCCCCGCAGTGATAAACCCCCCTACAAGCAGTCCCCTTGAATTTATTCCAAAAAGGTGAAACATATTGAAACAAGGACAAAATATTGGTAAATGTTGCGTGTATAGGCAGATGCGATTCTAGCTTATTTTAAGGGTTGGCTCGTTAAAATGATGAGCCCTTGTGGCTTTTGTCATCTGTTATATTATATTGTGGGGGACTTTGATTTTGTCTTCCCCTGGTGATGGTGCTTTTTGTGGGTGGGTTTTGACGGATGCGGATGACCTTTGATAGGCCCTTGTGGCTTTTGTCATCCGTGAAATTATGTTATTGGGGACAGCTCATCTGGGGGATGGGCCTACGATGATCCTGAGATTTCAATTATTTGAGGGAGTCTGGGAGGCACATCCCCCCCCCTCCCAGTATATAATCGAAAATCGCCATAAACTTCGTCCACATAGATTTCAGCTCAGAAAAAGTAGCTAGGAAAAATAGCCCAAAATAAGCTATGACTCGGATCCAGCCATACTCTATACAATTACCAAAATATTTTGCGCCCCATCATTCACGCCGCTGATCTTCATGTTTACCTTTAATTTGCCCAAGAAAAAACATTGTCTACATTAAAAGACAATTGGGTAATACTTCAAATTACGGGTGCACGGTAGGTGGGACTGTTAGTAGACTACAATTTGGGGCTGCAATATATGGCTTATGACATCAGACGATAGCTTCAGATGTGACCAATCATAGCGTTATTTATTTTTTTGTTTGGGGGGGGTTGTAACCTTTCTTCTGCATTATTTACTAAATATCTGCGCCTCTGGCTCCTTTATAGTTTTTTCTAAGTTAGGTAAGGTATCTTGATGTCTTTTATTGTTTTTTCCTATGATAACAGCTTTTTACTGGCAACATCGTAGCTATAAATAGAACCTGCTGAGCAAATGTTTCAGTTTTGTCATAGCTTCTTCATGCTCTAGTAGTGCTTCTTCATTATTAGAATTTGGGTTTATTTTGCATGACCGCGAAAAACCTTTAGATTTTTTAACAGCGCATAAACTAATCGAGAAAACTATAAAATGCCCGAAATACAGGGCAACTTAAAAATTTTCAGAAATTTTAATATTTTGTTGCAATAAAATATATGTAAATGAAAACAGTAAGCAACAGTGGTGCCGTTTCAAACAATTAGCATGTAGGGGTACATTTTTCCAAGGTTCCCATTTAAGTTTAAAAGAAATTGTTCAAATTTAATATTTTTTTTATTAATCATTTACGTAAGTAAGTATTGTCTAGTATTAGATTACCAGGTTTCTTCTGCCAGTAAAAAGTTGTTGTCGTTCACAGCGAAACAAAAAATACAAAAAATAAAATAGAAAAAAAAACAGTATATACTCTTATACAAAAAAATATAACGCTGTGATTAGTCACATCTGACACAACCGTCTGACATCATAAGATATATTGTAGCCTATAAACAGTATCACCTAACGTGTGCCCCTAAACTAAAGTGTTACCAACAATTGTTTTTAAAAAATATTTTATATATATAAAATATTAAAATAATCAAGGATAAGCGAAAACCAAAAAAAATAACCTTTTTAGACCATTAAACGGTAAATGTTGCGAGGATGGCCGGATGCGACTCTAACTTATTTTGGGGGCTACTTTTCAGTGTTTTTCTGATATCACACTGGCCAATCACAGATCTATATTCAGTTTCATCAATAACCAATCAGAAAGCTCTATTTGTTTAAAAGCTTTTTGTGCTTTTTATATTGAGCAAAACAAGGTTTTTCTTTTATTTTAGATGTTTTTTCCCCTCATTTCTTTTCTATATATCCTACCTACCCTATGCCTGACATTATTTAGGCTCTTTAATTACTTGTTACTTAATTTCCCATTGTTTATTGCTCAATTAAACCATATTTAAGTGTTGTTAACGAAGCCTCGGTTCTTAATCCTGACGAAAAAATGACTTTTTCATATTTTCTCTTCTGTCTTGATTTCTCTTCTTTGATTTTTTAAAAAGGTTTTTTTACCACCTTCATTTTGATTATTCTTCCATAAGGATGCGTTCAGTATTAGTGTTTTTATTACTATATATGTGTAGTTCAAGAAACACAAATGTTCAATTTCAGTACAGAAAAAAGTTACTAACATAACATAATTTCACGGATGACAAAAGCCGCAAGGGCCTATCAAAGGTCATCCATATCCATCAAATCCCACCCACATAATGCATCCATAGGATTTTGTCAGATCATAAGAACATAAGAAAAGAAGGAAACTGCAAAAGACCATTCATGGCCTACACTTGGCAGCACCTGTTCCAGTCAACACACAAAAGATTTCTTACCAGAGAAGTCATCAACATTGTCACCCTTTACAGGAGTTCGTCAGATCTAATCTACAATATATAATTTAACAATCCATAGGATTATGTCCAACCATGCATCTACAATATATAATTTAATGCCTCCATAGGAGTCTATCAAAAACAAAATCAAAGTCCCCCAAAATATACAATAAAAAGAAACTGCATCCACAGGAATGAGTCAGGAAACATATCCCCCATACCAAAAAGTAAGAAATTAACCCTCTATCCCCATATAATCATCCAATCTGCGCTTGAAAACATTCAAGTTTGGGCTGTCTACAGTCTCAGGTGGCAAACTATTCCAATAATCCACCACTCTGTTAGTGAAAAAATATTTTCTAACATCCAGTCTGTACCTCTGTTTTTTAATCTTTAAGTGGTGGCCTCTAGTTCTATTACTACCTTCTAACTTCTGAAATCCAATTTATCCATCCCAGGAAAAGATTTTAAAAAGCCCAATCATATCTCCACGCAGGTCATATTTAAATGCCCACCCACGCCATTTTCTGGTCATTTGTCAAAATGTCATTTTCTTGCGTAGTGTTTTTGTTATATTTCCACCATTTAGGTGCTGTTTTAAGAACATAAGAAAAGAAGGAGACTGCAAAAGACCATTCATGGCCTACACTTGGCAGCTCCTGTTCCATTCAACACACAAAAGATTTCTTACCAGAGAAAAGTCATCAACATTGTCACCCTTTACAGGAGTTCGTCAGATCTAATCTACAACATACATAAAATGCATCCAGAGGACTATGTCCATTCATGCAACCGCAAAATATAATCTCCCCACTCCTTAGAAAAATATATACATATGTACATAAAAAAAAAGTCAGTCCCATCTAGCAGCTTCATCCATATATTTATCTAATCTATTCTTAAAACTACCCAGAGAGGAGGCTTCTATCACATGTCTAGTGAGCCTATTCCATTCATCTACCACACAATTTGTAAACCAATTCCTCCCGATCTCCTTCCTAAACCTGGAACAGGAGCTGCCAAGTGTAGGCCATGAATGGTCTTTTGCAGTCTCCTTCTTTTCTTATGTTCTTATACTTATCAAGCTTAAACCCATTGCTACGTGTTCTGTCATGTTCACTAAGTATAAGAACCTTACCCAGATCCCCTTTATTATATCCTTTTACCCATTTGAAGACTTCAATCAATTCCCCTCTGACTCTTCTCCTTTCCAATGTATGTAGATTTAGTTTTCTGAGCCTTTCACCATAAGGTAAGTTCCTTAGCCCACCAATCATCTTTGTCATCCTTCTCTGCACAGACTCAAGCATATCAATATCCTTCCTATAATATGGTGACCAAAATTGTACTGCATAGTCTAGATGAGGCCTAACTAGCGCCAGATACAGTTTTAGAATGACTTCAGAACTCTTATTGCTTACACTCCTCCTAATGAATCCCAATATTCTATTAGCTTTATTCTTAGCATTTAGGCATTGCTTTCACAATCAGTCCTCCCTAAAATTCTCCCATTTAATTTATAACTATTCAATGGATTATTTCTACCTATACTAAGTACACTACATTTGTCTATGTTAAACTTCATTTGCCATTTCTCGCCCCAATTGGACAGAATGGTCAATTCCTCCTGCATTACAACAGCATCAGAATCAGCCCTAATGGCCCTACCTAACATAACATAACATAATTTAACGGATGACAAAAGCCACAAGGGCCTATCAAAGGTCATCCGTATCCATCAAATCCCACCCATATAATGCATCCATAGGATTTTGTCAGATCATGCAGCTACAATATACAATTTAACAATCCATAGGAATGTCCAACCATGCATCTACGATATATAATTTAAAGCCTCCATAGGAGTCTGTCAAAAACAAAATCAAAATCCCCCAAAATATACAATAAAAAGAAACTGCATCCACAGGAATGAGTCAAGAAACATATCCACATACTAAAAAGTAAGAAATTAACCCTCCATCCCCATATAATCATCCAATCTGCGCTTGAAAACATTCAAGTTTGGGCTGTCTACAGTCTCAGGTGGCAAACTATTCCAATAATCCACCACTCTGTTAGTGAAAAAATATTTTCTAACATCCAGTCTGCACCTCTGTTTTTTAATCTTTAAGTGGTGGCCTCTAGTTCTATTACTACCTTCTAACTCAAATAACTTGCTGAAATCTAATTTATCCATCCCAGAAAAGATTTTAAAAAGCTCAATCATATCTCCCCTCACACACCTTCTTTCAAATGAAAACATATTTAATACCCTCAGTCTATCTTCATATTCAGTCTCTAATATACCTAGCTTAGTATCATCAGCAAATTTACTCAGGTCACTACTTATACCTATGTCAAGATCATTAATATAAATTAAGAATAGCAAGGGACCTAAAACAGATCTTTGCGGAACTCCACTGCTAACACACCCCCACTCAGATTTAACTCCATCAATAATAACTCTTTGCTGTCTGTCACCAAGCCATGACTGAATCCACCTAAATATACTGCCATCGATCCTGTGTGTTTTAACTTTGCTCAGAAGTTGTAAGTGTGGCACTCGATCAAAAGCCTTACTAAAGTCCAAGTATAAAATATCATAGTTTTCATCATTATCTGCTGCTTCATACACCTTACTATAAAAAGACAGCAAATTAGTCAGACAGGATTTACCCTTACTAAACCATGCTGTGATTCTTTTATCAACTTATGCTTATCCAAGTGATCTCTAATATTCCTTGCTATAATAGATTCCATCATTTTCCCTACCACTGATGTCAAACTTACTGGTCTGTAATTAGACATATTTGTTTTATCCCCTTTCTTAAATATAGGTATCACATTGGCTTTCTTCCATGCCACTGGCACAATGCCACTCTCCAATGATTTTCTAAAGATGCATGCTAGGGGCTCACTTAACACACATAACATAACATAATTTAACGGATGACAAAAGCCACAAGGGCCTATCAAAGGTCATCCGTATCCATCAAATCCCACCCATATAATGCATCCATAGGATTTTGTCAGATCATGCAGCTACAATATACAATTTAACAATCCATAGGAATGTCCAACCATGCATCTACAATATATAATTTAAAGCCTCCATAGGAGTCTGTCAAAAACAAAATCAAAATCCCCCAAAATATACAATAAAAAGAAACTGCATCCACAGGAATGAGTCAAGAAACATTTCCACATACCAAAAAGTAAGAAATTAACCCTCCATCCCCATATAATCATCCAATCTGCGCTTGAAAACATTCAAGTTTGGGCTGTCTACAGTCTCAGGTGGCAAACTATTCCAATAATCCACCACTCTGTTAGTGAAAAAATATTTTCTAACATCCAGTCTGCACCTGTTTTTTAATCTTTAAGTGGTGGCCTCTAGTTCTATTACTACCTTCTAACTCAAATAACTTGCTGAAATCTAATTTATCCATCCCAGAAAAAGATTTTAAAAAGCTCAATCATATCTCCCCTCACACACCTTCTTTCAAATGAAAACATATTTAATACCCTCAGTCTATCTTCATATTCAAGGTGCTTCAGGGATGGTATTATTTTTGTTGCCCTCCTTTGTACTGACTCTAATAAGTTTATATCATGTCTAAAATGTGGTGACCATGCCTGTATACAGTACTCTAAATGTGGCCTGACATAAGAGTTGTATAGTTTAAGGATGACCTCCTTACTCTTGTAGCTAACATTTCTTTTAATGTAACCTAGCACCCTATTTGCTCTATTTTTTGCCTCAATACACTGCTTTGAAAATTTCAGTGACCTATCTACTACCACTCCTAAGTCTTTCTCATCTTCAACTGAATTAAGCCAATATCCATCCATCTCATAGCTAAATTCCCTATTATCTCTCCCCATGTTAATAACTTTGCATTTATTAAGGTTAAAAGTCATCTGCCACTTCTGAGCCCAAGCTAACAGCTTATCTAAGTCACCCTGCACTTTAAAGCTACCCTCAACCTCTTTGACTACAGCTGCCAATTTAGTGTCATCAGCAAAAATTGACACTTTGCTATTTACACCTTGCCCAAGATCATTTACATAGATTATAAATAATAAAGGGCCTAAAACTGATCCCTGAGGTACGCCACTAATAACATTCCTCCACTCTGACCTCACTCCATTCAGTACAACTCTCTGTTTCCTATTTTTCAGCCATTCAGTTATCCAATTTAAAACGTTCCCACATATCCCATGCAGCTTTAATTTATGAACTAGTCTTCTATGTGGAACCTTATCAAAAGCTTTGCTGAAATCTAAGTAGATCACATCAACTTTCTCACCCCTATCTAATTCTTTAGTTACATAATCCATAAAATCCAGTAAATTAGTTAAACACGATCTATCTTTTCTAAAACCATGCTGAGCATCATTAATTAACCTGCTACTCTCTAGATGATCAGAAATTCCCTTCTTAACCATCTTCTCAAGAATTTTACAGACTATAGAAGTTAAGCTTACTGGTCTAAAGTTATTTGGGTCCTCTTTGCTTCCCTTTTTAAAAATTGGCACTACATTTGCCAATTTCCAATCATTTGGTATTTCTCCAGACTCTAGTGATCTAATAAATATCTTCTCGAGAGCTACTGCAATACTTTCTACACCTTCTTTCAAAATTCTAGGAAAGACCTCATCAGGACCGGGTGCTTTACTACTTTTGATTTTATCAATTTCCTTTGTCACTATCTCCTTTGTGATCAAGATATCCTTTAATTTCTCTTCATCATTACCCCGAAAGATCATTGACACCTCGGGTATATTTATAGTATCCTCCTGTGTAAATACTGAGAGAAAAAAGTCATTTAGCATTCCAGCCATTGAGTCCCTATAACTCACTAATTCTCCATTGGAATCTATAAGTGGGCCTATTTTATCTCTAACCTTAGTTTTGTATAATTGATAAAAACTTTTAGGATCTTCCTTTGCCCTATTTGCCACTTTAATTTCATAATTTCTCCTTGCTACTCTAACTAACTTTTTAACATCTCTTGCTAGTTCATTATATCTCTGCCTTAAGTGATCCTCTCCATTTTTTATTTTCCTATAAATGCCCTTTTTAATGCCAATATAATGCTTAATTTTATCTGTCATCCATTTTGGGTCATTATTTTTAGTCCTAATCTCCTTATATGGAATGATAATCATCTGACCTGTAATTAATTGCTCAATTATTCTTTCATACTCCTCTTCAATTGTAATCTCTTCCTCCTGGTGATTATTTTAACCAACAACGATAAATGTGTTGCATTTCTCAAAGCCCATGGGCTATTAAAATCAACACACGAGTGTCCTAATTGTTCTGCACAGCTCAAAATGAACAAAAATTGGGTGTTTTGGTGCAATAAATCGTGTATTGATGCTGATGGGAAAATTTCCCAACGTTAAAGACCGATTCACAAAATCTGGCTTACTGCCGTTAAACTATACCCACCCGTCTGACGCAAGTATTAACGATTATTTTGAGCATCGGCTCATCGCGGGGATGTGACTACAATGACCCTGAGTTTCAATCCTTTTGGGGGGGGTCTAGGGGGCACAGCCCCCAGTATAGAAGCGAAAATGATAAATATGTAGACAAGCGGCCCGGCCGATAAGATGTATTATTTCGTCTGTGTTCCAAAATGTTTCACATTTTTGGAGTACATTTATAGAGGATGGCTCGTGGGGGAGTTAAACACGATGCAGGGACCGCACTACAATGGTCTTGAGTTTTATTAAATTGGGGGGGGTCTGGGGGGCACAGCCCCCCAGTATATAATCCTAATTTTTAGAAATGTTCTGATGTTTACAGAGGTGAATGTTTAACTACATCATATCAGCGCCTTTAATCATTTTTTGAATTATAATAGGGGTTGGGGGTGGGGTATGACATCAGAAATGACGCGGGTGAACGATAATATTTACACAAAATAACTTTTTACGGCCGGGCCGCTCATCTACGTGTTTACCGCGAAAATTGCCATAAACTTCTTTGAATTCATCTCTAAAAAAGTAACAACAAAGCATTGGCTTGTTGTTGGGGATGGCTCATCGCGGGGATGTGACTACAATAATCCAGAGTTTCAATCGGTAAATATGTAGATTATCGGCACGAACGATGGGACGTACTATTTCATCCGTGTTCCAAAATGTTTCACATTTTTGGAGTACATTTAAGTTGACGGCTCGTGTGTGGGTAAACACAATGGGGAGACTACACTACAATGATCCGAGTTTCATTAAATTGGGGGAGGGAGGCTGGGGGGCACAGCCGCCCAGTATATAAACCTAAATGTTTATAGAACAATAATTCAAAAAGGACTCAAACGCGCATGAATATTCCGACACGAGTGAACGATAATATTTACACTCAATTTTTTTTCCGGCCGGGCCACTAATCTACATATTTACCTTTCAATCCTTTGGAGGGGTCTATGGGGCACAGGCCCCCAGTAAAGAAGCGAAAATCCCCCAGGGATACATAAAGTATTGCCGAGCGGAGTCAAACTCAATACCGGACCAAGTGGCTCTAAGGAAACGGGACACAAGGGACGGCAGCAGCGGTGGACCACCACGACTGTGAGGCGTAGACCTCTAAACACGACCAAGTATACCAAGTAAGTAAGTATACAACGAAAAGTAGCCCAAATAACCTAGGCCTAGGATCCAGCCATACTCTACACAATTACCCATTAAACTTTCACTTGGTCTGGTATATAATGAACCCAGCAATTAAGTTAACCTGGTTCAAACCCAAAGAGCAGTAATGAGTTGAAGCAATTACCAAAAAACATTTGAGGCTGAGCCTATAGGACTAAAAACAAAGAGAAACCAGCTAAGTTTCCTATTTCTCAAGAACCTTAGGATAGAGCGATTCTTGAGAGAAAAATCAGCAAAATTCATAAAGCTATTTTTGTAGATAGTGGGATAATAAGTTAATTAAATAGAGGGAGTTCAATTGCTAAACATAACAGAATTCTCAAATAAAAATAGATATAACTAGTAACCCCCAAAATTTAAATGTTATGTTTGAAAGTTAATGATAACGTCACCAGTGGTGGGTGAAATTTCCATCAGTAGTTTGGTGATTATTATTAGAGAAATAAATTTCACATTGTAGGTCCTAAGTCTAAAGAATAATAGTCTAAATTAGCATCAAACTTTGTTTAGTTGGTTTGACTCGGCTGAATTCACGCACATATGTGAACCATCCGTGTGCGGTCTAGCCAGATAGAAAACCCGTTTAACCTTTAGGGCCATGTTAAGCGACATTAGGAATGACTAGTCTCCAGCGAGGGTTGAATTAATCCATGCTGACTTTGAGGCGGCAGCCATATGTCGGAGCGAACAAAGTCACAGGTCACACGTTAAACATTTGGTTGAGCTTTAGTGGTTGAAAGGCATTGAATAGATGAAAACAAACAAGACCCTCTTATTAATTGTAGGCGGGGAAATATGACAAAATGGGCCTTTATGATGAAGAATATAAAACTAACCAAAGGGAAACATAAGGGTACTATCTATATATATTTTTTTTAATAAATAGAGAGTAAATTATGTACAGAAGTTTAAGACTAGACTAGATAATTTTTTTATTAATCAGGTATTAAAATATAATTATGGAGCACAATTAAACCACCACACGCCGCTATAAGTTGAATATATAGATCTGGAGTCATGAGTGTAAGCGTCTTCCAGAAATCTTCTGTAAGTAAGTATATATTCATAAATTTATTGAAATTATTTCGATAATATGTATTAATGTTGTTGAATATATATATATATATATATATATATATATATATATATATATATATATATATATATATATATATATATATATATATATATATATATATAACTTTCGGAATAGCGCTAGTGGAAAATTAGAAAAATTAGCGGAGTGACAGAATTAGAGGCCTGCTCACGCAAACTTTCCAAATCCGCCAACAATTAAATTTCCGTGAAATTCAAGAATATTCTAGAAAGTGTAGACAAGCTTCTAGATTAGGGTGGCTAGACGTCCCGGATTTTACTTCCATAAATCTGACCACCCTATTCTAGATAGGTCTGATGTGTTGCTTGTCTGCGCTGTACGCAGGCGGAGGGCTGCCCAGGCTGTGTGGACGGGAATATTCTAGAACTCTCTGTTGAGCAGCCTGCGTGAGAGGCAGTCTGCATTAACTCGCCGAGTCTTAAAAACGTATTCTTTGCAGTATTTGAATGTGATTTATTCTTTTATATTTTATTATGGTACGATTTTTGACGCCCTCTCATTGCTAAAGCAGACGTGGCAGCACAATGAGCCAGAGTGAGGAGGAGGCCTCCAAGCTAACTTGGGCTCTGACGTGCTCAGACCCAAAAGGTCATCCATGACTGATCATAACTTAAGAAGCTAGTGTTTGTCAATGGAAACATGCAACCATAAAGGGGAAGTGACTGTGGTAAAGAAAAGAGGAGGAGAGGAAAGATTAATGATCAGAGGTGGGAAGTATTTAAATACATTTATGTATAGAAAAATTGTATTTGAATACTTTTTAAACTATTTAAATACTTTAGTAAATACTTTACTGATAAAAGGTTTATATAGCTGTTAAAAAGGTGTAATACATGTTTGAATTTGTCGTAAATTGTATGACACAAACGGTTGACTGCATGAGCCGGTAAGGGAAGATTGCTTACATCCTTTCAAATTCAGTTAACAAATGGTCACAGTTGTGTTCGGTTGTATATTGAGAGCGATCAGCGTTATTTCAACGGCTGCATGGTAACTTCAGCTTCTTTGAAAGAGGGTGAAATGGATAGATTAGACAAGAAAAGCGAGAAAGATAAAGAATCATGTAATTATAGTCATTTACTAGATGGTAAATATTTTAGAGTGAAATCTTTCGAAGAAAAAAGTCAAGTGTGCATGTACTCATACAATGACGAAATCTCTGAGGCGAGCAATGCTACTTTTAATCTACGCATTCATTTGAAGGTAAGAATTTATTAAATCTAATTATATAATACTTAATTGAGTTGA
This sequence comes from Ceratothoa steindachneri, assembly GCA_963969495.1. Classification (NCBI taxonomy): domain Eukaryota; kingdom Metazoa; phylum Arthropoda; class Malacostraca; order Isopoda; family Cymothoidae; genus Ceratothoa; species Ceratothoa steindachneri. The sequence goes on from OZ018325.1 coordinate 54,163,843, forward strand.
CAAGTTTCACTATTTCTTATTTTTTTCAAATGGCAAAATTGCTAGTAGTTAACGATAATGTTAAGTAGCGTAAGTTTGTGGGGATCGAACCAAGCAAACATTCGTTTGAAAATTTTAAACATTTCGCACATTGGACCTTATAAATGGGAAGACAAACTTCCTGCTTTGTATTATTTCTCTTTCGTAAATAGGAAGATACACTTCCCGCTTTGTATTATTTCTCTTTCGTAAATGAAAAGATAGAGTTCCCTCTATGTATTTGTAGCGACCGGTGTTTACGTCCAAAATAGGAGACACGAGAGAGTCGCTACATACATAAAGTAAAGAGAGAGAAAGAAAAGTGAAGTTAGTGCCGTTTACTATAACGTCACACAGTAGTAAACGGAGCACAGTTATCTCTGTTAGAGTTGGTTGAAGCAATCTTAGGCAAACATTATAATAAAGGCAGAATCAAGAATAAACCTGATAGCTATCACAATTAAAGAAATAGAAACCAGATCAAGAAGCTGTCTCCATGGCAACATGCCACCGCCCACAGGGAATTTTACCCAATAGTCGGAGTGCCTCCTCTGTCAATATGTTCGGCAGTAGCCAATCAAAAGTCGAGTTATGTTAATACCGACCAATCAACAGGCTGGTACATAAGAGGGAGGTGTGGCTTAGTTGGACGAGGAACTGGTAGGGCGTGGCTCAAATTGAATATATAACTGTGGAAAGCCAGAACAAAGAGGATTAAGATTACTGTTTTATATAGCAATATATCGCGTTATATATCGTTCAATTTGATCTCTCGGATTCGCGTAATTCATCTTTGTATATAGTCATGTACATTAAGGTGTAACTCTTAAGGGCTCTATTCGTCCAGCCTCCTTTAGACCTTGCCCGCACTTGACCTCGAACTTAATTTATGTCATAACTTAGAACTTAAAACTTAATTAAAAAACTTTTGTAAAGCGCAAAAAGATCTTGTTCAATAATAATTCTATCTTTGCTTTGGTCCTCATTAATCGCAATTCCTTGCGATTACATAACTCCCGAAATACCGGTGTTCTACCCTGGTGTGGTCTATCCTTATCCTCCGGGCTATTTGACCCCGTCACTAAAATAGGACCGCCCTCCGGCTTAGGGCACCCCATAGCAATCAACAAATAACTCTCGTGGGAAATAAAGAAGGGCAACGCAAACCAACTGAGGCATCTGTATCAACCGGAGTCCTTGCCAAAAGATTACGTGATAACTGGGTAATCTATCACCATTGCTGGCAACCAGCGTCTCCCTTCCAAGGCTCTTGGGTTGTCATCACGATTACCTTCAAGGTTCCCCCATAATTAGGGACGACCTTCAAGAGCCCCCATAACTGGCGACTTTAAATTAAGAACCGTCCATTTTTAGCAACAAATGCCGTTGTTCCCCCAAACAAAACAAGAAGCGGAAGAACATTGAATAATTTGAGGAAACACAAGGAAGAGGAAAGAGAATAGAAGTCAACCAGACGAGGCAAGGTAAGGCAGAGTCAGTAAGTACCGTGACAATAAAAGCTCCAGTATTCAACGATGTTGCAGTGACGGGTTGGTTTAGGATTATGGAGGTTCAATTCTACAATTCAAAAATGACCAAGGAAGTAACAAAATATTACCAAATATTGGCCTCATTACCCACTGAAACAGTGAACCGCCTGCCTGCCGACATGTTCGAAGATGAAAATTAGGAGAGATTGAAGGCTGAAGTCGTAAGTCTATTCGAGAAGACAAAGCCAGAATTATTCAAAATAATAACAGCCTCATCAACTTTCACTGGCCGTCCTTCGCGAAAATTGGAGGAACTGAGGCGCACAGTCTTGCAGCTTGGATTAGGTGAGAAATGTGTGAGGCATAAAATTATTCAGTCATTTCCTCCCACCATTGTACCGATAATTGACACTCAAAAAGACCTCTCGTTAACCCAAATGGGTAAACTCGCGGACGAATTAATAATTTTTAACAAAGAACAATGCGTTAATGTGAATAGTGTGGGAAATGCGTGCCGTCGAGCGGTAATGCGCGAGAAACAATTTGCGAGGGCGGCGCGGAGTGGTAATCAAAATCATGGTGGCAAATTAAACCTCACCCCAGTGAACTTGCGTCCTTTTAGGAAGGACCAGAGGCCAATAGTGTGCCATGGACACCTCTATTACGGCGACACTGCAAAGTGGTTTAAGTAGACAAAGACAAAGGAGGATCTACAAATTCAACTCTCATCTAAACCATCGTCTCCGGGAAACTAGGAAGGCGTGTGCTAGCAACTGCGGCAGCGGGCATGCCGGCCGTTTTCAAATTAGCCTCAAAAATCGACACGGGGCGAGTGTTTCAATCATCCTAGCTAGCATTGCTAATAACATTAACATCAGAGAAAGTTTCATAAATCTTTCAAACGCAAACGGCAGGAAGATTAAAATCTACAGGGAAATGAGTGCGGATTTGGCTATTCCAAGTTTAAGAAGGTTATTTCAATGGTCTTTCGCATAGGTAGGCGCGATAATGAAAAAAATGTATCACGATAACCGATAAATCGATAACGATAACCTTATCGGCGATAACCAATAATCGATAACTGGCGATAAATTTACCGCCCGATAAGGTCATAACCAATAAATACAAAATTATAATACAATATTGATTATTGACTATATATAGCGTTATTTTATAATACAATAGTAAGAATATTTGAATACTGTTTCTTACCTGGTGATGCTCTCTTTCATCTTTTCATAGGTTTTGAGGATCCTCCTTCCAGCTCAGACCTACCTATTTCTGCCTACAAGGCGCGCGCGGCTCGCCCCTGTGCTAAACTTGAACCAAAAACTTAAATTATCAATTATCGCTAGTTTGAACCAAACGTATCGGCGATACCGATGAAGCGATAACGCGGGGGGGAAATATCGGATAACCGATAACCTGATATCGTTATCGCGATAACGCCCACCTATGGTCTTTCGTTGTAGCATACATCACCGCACCCATCCTGGAAAAGGAATTCTTGAAGCACTTCGATCTAATCGTGGACTGCGCCCGGAATAAGCTGCTGGATCGAAACACCAAGCTCCCTTCAATGGATCAAACTTCCGAGGAACCATCCATAGCGTTGATAAGAACAGACCTCCAAAGTGAACCCATATCATGTCGAAAAATATTTGAAAAATATGGCGCATTGTATGAACCAACTCCCGCTCAAACGGTACCAGCAATGGACCAATCAGTGGAGCATAATATTGATACCAGCAATGCCCCACCTACATTTGCGCGGTCTAGGCAATTGACAGCGGAAAAGCTGAAAGTAGCAAAGGAAACAATCAAGGACCTCTTAAAAGAAGGAGTAATCCAGCCTTCGAAGTCACCGTGGGCCTCACCGATATATTTGGTACACAAGAAGACCCCCGTTGAGTACAGGATGTTCGGGGACTATATAGTTTTAAATGCCATTACAAAGCCCGACCGATATCCGTTGCCGCGGATCCAAAACTTGGCAGATCATCTCCATGGAAAAGGATCTTTTCGAGACTGGACCTCGTAAGGGCATATCACCAGATTCCAATGAGCCCAACTGACGTCGAAAAGACGACAATTACCACCCCCTTTGGGTTGTGGCAATACATAAAATTACCATTTGGCCTTCGCAATGCAAGCAGTACCTTTCAGAGATTTATGGATAATATATTCCATGGGTTGAGGTTTGTGTATATATATATATATATATATATATATATATATATATATATATATATATATATATATATATATATATATATATATATATAGACGATATCCTGATTTTTTTTCCAATAATTTGGAGGAACACCTCAACCATATAGAACAAGTAATGGAAATATTATCACAGAGGGGCCTTAGGATTTTCTTAGAAAAATGCGAGTTCACGAAAGAGGAAATCACGTTCCTGGGCCATCAAATCTCGCAAAAAGGCATATGTCCTCCTGACCCCCAAATAAGGGAAATTGAGGAAATGCCAAAGCCAAGAGACTCTAAAGGACTGCGTCATTACTTGGGAATGTTGGGATACTACAGAAGAATGATGCCCAACTTTGCGGCCAAATCAGCACCGCTAACTGAGTTGCTGCGTGTGTACCCCCAAGTCGAAGAACATCGAGTGGAACGAAATTGAGGAGAGAGCGTTCGAATTAACAAAGAAGGCTTTAGAAGAAGCAATCACACTCCATCAACCTCTCCCGGACAATTTACCGCTGCAATTGGTGACGGTGCTGCTCTCCACCAAATGGTGAACGGCGTCGCGAAGCCCATAGATTTATTTTCAAAGAAGCTCTCAGAAACACAACAGGCGTATTCGACCTACGACCACGGGCTTCTCGCCACATACTTGGCTGTTATGCATTTTAAACACATAATAGAAGGGCGCAATACGACGCTGTGCACCGACCATAAGCCATTAGTATCGGCATTTTCGTCGCCATTATGTGCAAAAACCGACAGGCAGAAGAGTTATTGGATCGCAATTTGAGATTATGTCAACGACATGGCATACATATGCGGCCAAGACAACATAGTTGCAGATTGCATGTCAAGGGACGTCAAATCGGTGCAAATTAACTCCCTTGGACTTCAATAGCTAGCAGACGCACGAGCACAGGACGACGAAGTAAAAACTTTCAAAGAAAAATTAAAACCTTTTCCCTTTAATGGAGATATACAATTATGGTGTGAAAATACAACACGAGCTCCTAGACCATTTGTACCAAATGAGTGTAGGAAAACGATATTCGATCAACTGCACAATATATCGCACCCAGGTGTTCGAGCTTCCCTGAGGTTAATTAAAGCCTGATATTTTTGGCCGAACATCGATAGGGATGTGCGTTCATGGGCTAAAGAATATATGTCTTGCCAGGAAGTTAAAATATCGCGCCATACGAATTCTCTAATTCTACCAATAGATACATACATAGTCAGAGAGGTTTGAGACGATACACGTAGACATAGTGGGACCATTACCGACATGTACCCCGCCTGGACAATCTTTCCTCTCACAGTGCCGTTACGTGATAACTTGTATTGATTGGGCCTCGAGGTGGGTGGAAGCGATCCCTATCCCAGACATGAGTGCCGCGACGATTGTTTTTGCCCCACTGGAAGGATAGATATCCAGATTTGGTGTCCCGTTGTACGTGATTACCGATAGAAGAGCATAATTTGAATCGAATCTGTTCAAAGAATTGTCGGCCCTCGTTGATTTTCATCGACTGCGAACCGCGAGCTACAGACCCTCCACGAACGGGATGGCAGGAAAGATCCATATGACTTTTAAAACGGCTATAATGGCCCGGACTCCTGGTGGTGTTGCTAGGCATTTGTGCCCTCCCGAAAGAGTCGGGGTTTTCCCCATTCACAGCGGTAACTGGAACGGCGCTACTATGCTCGAAGCCACTGTTATCACCAAGCTTGTCGGAAAAATAATGCAAGTTCGGGAAGGACTTGGCCACGACAATGGCCCAAATAGATTTTAGAAGAATAGCCACGGGCAATATTCATTCGGTGCCAAAGCCTTACATACCACTGGGCCTGATGGAAGCATCACACGTGTGGGTGCGAATAGACAGTGTTCGAAGACCTCTTGAGGTGCCTTATGCGGGCCCCTTCATGGTTATCGAACGCGGCAGTAAGGTGTTCACACTACAATTCCGGGACAGAAGGATGGACACCGTCTCAATTAACCAGTTGAAACCGACACGATTACCCCAGGCAATTGAGGACTCTCGGGATGGCGATCGGAGTATCCCGGTATCTCGGGCCGCCCAGAAGAGGCCGAGTCCCGACCCTGCTGGGGAAATGGAACTCGAAACTGGAAGGGGGATCGAAACCCCTGATCCTGGCCCTTCGCCTAGAGCAGAGGAGCCGCAAGAGGAACGTACCTCATCGCGAGCGGGAAGAAGGATTAAATTTGCTAAACGAATAATACTTAGCCTAAAATTATAATCAGGCGGCCAGTAAAAAAAAAAGTGTACATAGGGTGAAACTATATAAGGTTCATATCGAGAAGTTCGTGATATTAGACGCAAAGTCGTCACGAGGTACCAGTATGGAAAGAACTATAATGTGTAATTAAAATAGACAGCTCCCATCCAAAGTAACCAATGAAATAAATAAATAGTTGTGTAAATATTGTCAAACTTATTGTAAATCTTAATTAGCTGTAACGAGTAATAATCCAGGTTGAATGCTATGTATAGTGAGTAAAGTAGGATTTAAGAATCCATAACAATTGTTAAATTAGGAAAAGAATATATTACATGGAGAAAACCAAATTTTGTATAGGTCAAGCTGCAATAGCAGCAGGTAAACGAGTCCGTCGACTTAAGGGTGGACGCCTGTAGCGACCGGCGTGTACGTCCAAAATAGGAGACACGAGAGAGTCGCTACATACATAAAGTAAAGAGAGAGAAAGAAAAATGAAGTTAGTGCCGTTTACTATAACGTCACACAGTAGTAAACGGAGCACAGTTATCTCTGTTAGAGTTGGTTGAAGCAATCTTAGGCAAACATTATAATAAAGGCAGAATCAAGAATAAACCTGATAGCTATCACAATTAAACAAATTGAAGCCAGATCAAGAAGCTGTCTCCATGGCAACATGCCACCGCCCACAGAGAATTTTACCCAATAGTCGGAGTGCCTCCTCTGTCAATATGTTCGGCAGTAGCCAATCAAAAGTCGAGTTATGTTAATACCGACCAATCAACAGGCCGGTACATAAGAGGGAGGTGTGGCTTATTTGGACGAGGAACTGGTAGGGCGTAGCTTAAATTGAATATATAACTGTGGGAAGCCAGAACAAAGAGGATTAAGATTACTGTTTTATATAGCAATATATCGCGTTATATATCGTTCAGTTTGATCTTCCTGATTCGCGTAATTCATCTTTGTATATAGTCGTTTACATAACGCAGACATTAAGGTGTAACTCTTTAAGGCTCTATTCGTCCGGCCTCCTTTAGACCTTGCTTGCACTTGACCTCGAGCTTAATTTATGTCATAACTTAGAACTTAAAACTTAATTAAAGAACTTTTGTAAAGTGCAATAAGATCTAGTTCAATAATAATTCTATTTCTGCTTTGGTGACTTCAATATCTTGATGTTCCTCAATCTCTCTGCTTCAAGGCCTTATCAATCGGGAAAACAACCATTGCGCATTTTCCTCATTAATTGCAATTCCTCGCGATTACATAACTCTCGAAATACGAGTGTTCTACCCTGGTGTGGTCTATCCCCATCCTCCGGGCTATTTGACCCCGTCGCTAGAATAGGACCACCCTTCGGCTTAGGGCACCCCATAGCAATCAACAAATAACACTCGTGGGAAATAAAGAAGGGCAACGCAAACCAACCGTGACATCCGTATCAACCGGATTCCTTGCCAACATATTACGCGATAACTGGTTAATCTATCACCATTGCTGGCAACCAGCGTCCCCCTTCCAAGGCTCTTGGGTTGTCCTCACGATTACCTTTAAGGTTCCCCCATAATAAGGGACGACCTTCAAGAGCCCCTCCACATATTAATCTCTTTTGTAACTAGGAAGATGGACTTCCCACTCAGTATTCTCTCTTTGTAAATAGAAAGTTATACTCCCCAATATGCAGTACTATATCTTGTAAATAAAGGATCGAAAAACCCAGTGTACTCGGTCGGTGAATGAACCTTCCGAAACCGTTGCCTCCTGTGCCGGGTAGTGAGGTAAAGGGAAATGTGATGGACATTTTTTAAGCACAAATCGTGCGGTTCACAGAGTGCGATTTGTAGAATAAATGCTACTTGGGAGCTTCTGTTATTTTCCTTGTAAGACCTCGTAGGGAAAAGTTCACTCCATCAATGTCGCTTCTCCAAAACTTTACCTCCTCTGCCGTGAATACACATTCAGTATCGTGAGCTGGATCCGAACTTTGATTGAGTACTTAAAAATCCGGAAAGGGATGGGGATAGGGATAACAAAAAGTGGTGAATATGAGGGAGAATAATATAGGAAAGATACAAATAATAGTGTAGAGGAGAGATGATTGATGTGTTGTTAATGGGAGGGAAATAATGTCGATGTTGTGTGTTTTGATGAGTGTGTGAGTGTGTACCAGGTTGCCTGGCAATCGCTTTTGTGTTGCTTTATTTTGCTTTACTTTATTTTGCTTTATTTAATATTTTACAGCTTAGGAGCTTTTGTTTTCTTAATTTCATATGTACTTATTTATACAATGGTTTCTCTTTCGAGGGAAGCGTTCGAGCCTTTGTTTTCTTTTTTTAATCTTTGAAGTATTTCTACTATTTCAATAATTAATGGTGTATATGGTGCACTCTCAAGTGCTGTGTCAGAATTTTTCACTTTTCTGTTAATTTTTCTTCTTAATGTTTCTCCTTATGCAAACATGTATACATGTATATATATATATATATATATATATATATATATATATATATATATATATATTTATTTATTTTAAAAAAAATTTACTCACGCATACATCTATATACATTTACATCTACATACACACTTTTTCCTTTTTTTAGCACATGTATACATATATCTTACTTTTACTATTATGAGATTACTAGTTTGTATTCTTAAGAGCTAATTATACATATAGGGTCTTTCTCCGGTGTTCTATCTATATATTGGTTGGACATTATCTTGTATATTTTTTCGGCTACTTTTAAATCTTTGTCTAAAGTGTAGTCTTCCCTATTCCCTTTCAGTAGGTATAACTTTATTGGTTATTTCGTTTGGGAGTTCCTCCTCTAATTTGTGCAATATTTTTCTGGCACGTTCGTGAAGGAATTAATTAATTGTTTTCAACTTTGTTCTTCGGTGTAGTTCCACTGATGGTATTGCATCCAGTTTTGATGAATTGGTTATGAATCTGGTTGCGTAGTTTTGGACTACTTGTAGTTTTGACATTTGTGTTTTGGTTAAGGTATTCATCGGAATGACGGGGTACGTTATAATGGGACGAACTAGGGTTAGGTATAACTTTCTTTTGTTTTTTTCAGATAGGTTTCTAAATTTCTGTAGAGAGGAAAGGGTACTTTTCGCTTGCGTAGTCTTTTGGTTCACATGCGTACTGTACCCATTCTTAGAGAAAGTTAAACCGAGTACCTTACCTCCTTCACTGTAGAAGTAGTAGATGTAGTTGGCCGTGACTCGGTGCGTCTTTCTTCTATTCATCGGTATTAATTGGAATTTAGCATTGTTTGTTTTTATTTTATGCGTCTTCTCGTATTCATTTATGTTTGTTATCTCTCTGGCAGTGCGTTGTGCGATATCCTGCGGATGTTTTCTATCACTGGCAATGATCTGCGTGACGTCGTCAGCCAGTTAGATATACATTGTACTTTCTTCTAAGGGTTGAGGGAGATCCCTGGTGTACACTGTGTACAGCGTGGGGCTGAGGCACCCACCTTGCGGGACCCCTGCCTTTAGAGTAAAAGTACTGCCAGTGTAATTGTTGATAGTCAGCTTTGCCTTCCTGTTTCCAGATAGCTACACAGGATTCTGGTAAGGTTTGTTTCGAGACCTAGTTGGATTATTTTTACTTTAAGGCCTGGCACTCATACCTTGTCGAACGCTTTGGCGACGTCGCGGAGTGCCAAGTCCACCTTGTTACCTCCTGCTATGTCGACTGCGATCTTCTCGGTAATGAGCGCTAGTGCTGTTTCTGTACCTCTTTCTGAATCCGTGTTGTTGTACACTTTGCATATCTTTTTCTTCCAGGAAGGTCTTTAATCTTTCATTGAGTAGCTTTTCTATTAGCTTGCCAATGAATTCCAACAGTGAGATCGGTCTATAACTCTCGATGTGGCCCTTGGGTTTTCCGACTTGGGGAGGAAGATCATCCTCGCTGTCTTCAATGCTGGTGGAAAATGGCCTGTGTTCAGGCATGCGTTGAAGATTTTGAGGAGTGCTTGGTGGATATTGGTGGGCGCGTTTGTGATATGATTTTTTTTGTAATTTCGCTAATACCTGGGGTTTTTTGTTTGAATGATGTTAGGGCTGCTTTAAATTCTATCATGGTGAAGTGCATTCCCTCGTTCCTTTGAACACGGGATTCGTCAACCTTTGGGAATGTTGAGTGTTCGTGCTCTCTATTTTGTAGTACATCTTTTATGTACTGTTCATGGGCCGCATCTTAGTTTTGGTTCTCCTCTGGCGTAATAGAGAAGATCCTAGATCAATGCTCTCTAAACCTTTCTTCGATTTCTCTGTTGTCATGTTTTGTTATTTCACCTTCTTTCAGGTATATTTTCTCTTTAGGTATGGAACTTTTAAGCTTTCTGTATTGGTTCTAGAACCTTCTTTGATCTCTTTCTATATCCATATTTTCAATTATATTGTTCCATGTTGAGTTTATATTTATTCTTATTAGGTTGTTCACCTAATCTCTGAGGCCTCTTAATCGTACATACCTTTCTGTACTGCTACCATGTCGGCAGATTTCTTCGAATGTGCTGTAAATTTCTTCCATTTTAGTTTTGATTTCATCGGACCATTGGGGAGCAGTGATTGTTCTGTATTTAGTTTTTGGGACGTATAGCCTGTCGGATTCTATGATGAGGTTTGTAATATTGTCTAGTTGCCTGTTTATTTCTTCTATGGGGCTTTCTGTAAGAGAAGTTATACTAAAGTTTCTAAGTGTTTCTTATATTCTGTCCAGTTGGTTTTTGACAATGCCTTCCTTTGGGGAATTTCAATTTGGATAGGCGAGGTTGAAATCTTCGTAATGAATCCGATGTGATTAGAAGGTATTGCGGGGCTGGGAGTGGTGTGGATATTAAACGCAAAGTTGAGATTAGTTAATATTATATCTGGAGTGGTTGAAGACCTGTTTATTACAAAGGTGGGGAAATCAGAGCCCTCTCTCTGCACCATCTGCCGTTTCAGGAGTAGTTCTAGGGTTTTTTCATTTTCATTGAATGCTGTTGTATACCCAGCAGATCTACATCTTGCATTTAGATCTCCTAGGAGGATCGCTGAGGATGATCGGCGGAAAATCCGAAGTACGAGCGCCGGGGGGGTTGATATGCCCCGGCTACCACTAGATCCCCTGTTGTCATTTTTAGCTTAATAGCTATATATGACTCCCCCAGATCTCTAATTTCAGTGTAAGAGATTCCCTTCTTTATTCCCATGGTTGTTCGATCCAAGCGTGTATGTGTGTGGCTTGCAGCTAAAACTGTGAAGTTTGGAATTTTGATGTATTCCGTTTGTAAATCAATACCGTGTTCATTTATAATGACTATTTCAGGATCATTTTGTCTAATTATATTTCAGTATATAAGTTTTTTTTTCTTCCATCCGTCGACATTTAGAGTAAAGATTTTTAGATTTTTGGGGTATTGTGCGTTCGTAGGCATTTTATTTTTGTATGCTCTTCCGTTTTTGGCCTTCTCAGAGTTCACGGGCATTATTAATTTCGGTTTCTTCGTATTCGGAATCATAATCCCATTTGTATTTCCCTTTAACCAGTCCTTCAACGATTTCTTTTTGTTTACTAATTGGGGGAAGCAGAGATGTGTGACTTCCATAAATTTTAAGGTTGAATTTTTCTGCATTATTTGTCCTTGCCTTTTCTTTTTCTTTTTCGAGTTTTTGTTTCATCAGCTTGATTTGTTCAATAACTTCCAAGTCTTCTTTATTAATTTCGGTTTCAGTGTTTATTTTTTCTTCTGTCGTTTATTTTGTTTCTCCTTCTGTTGCCATTGATATTCTATACAGGTCCCTGGAAGGCGGGTTATCGGGAACCTACATAGGTTTTAGGCCATTCTTTGTTAGCATTTTGTTTAGTTCTTCCGAATATGAGCCTGGTTTAGCCACGTTTACAAAATGTGCATGGAGAATGCACAGTATGAGATCTGGCCTCATATTTTCTCTATATTCACGACCGTCTTAACTTCCTGTGCTGGCCGTGTTTATGTGCAAACGGTTTGAGCGTTATTAACCTTTTTAATCTATCATGGCGCTGATTGGACAATTATAACAGTGTTTATGTCTGAAAGCTGATTGGTCAATTGGTTAACGCTAAGGCAGTAGGAAGACCTGGGCGAATATTCGACTGCGTAGCATTGCCTTACTACCTTCTGAAGAGCGATTTATTTACCCGTGCTAAATACGGACTTTTGAGCCTCGCCACCTAAGAACACGACTGTCCTGGGAGTCATTAGGATCTCATTCGATTCTACAAAGATTTAATATATCTTTTCGCTGCGAGTGACGGAATAAAATTAGGGCTTAAGCACCTCATTGCTCCCGTCCGCCGCCCTGCGTGGGAACCTGCTCGGATGACTGCCATTCATTAATTTCGTCTTAAATATGCCTGCCAATGGACTGGCATAATTAAGGGCTTGCGTGGAAACTGGTTTGAGGACTAGCCCACAGCCGAAGCACAAGTCAGAAATTTTTCTCGAATCTGGGGCAAAACTGCGAGACCCGGGCGAAGGAGAAATCCTCCGGGGGACCCGGCCAGAATCATAGAGGGGAATATTCCCGTCTCTATGTAGTTGGATGCAGTTTTGGCGTACGTACCCGTGAAGGGGTGGCAAAAACTTAGCGGTCATTGATTCGGCCGCTACGCAACAAGTCCACCAAGCTCAACCCTCTGAGGTCCCCACTCGAGAGTCATCCCCCATCCATCATTACCCATTATCTCGGCACCATCCGAGCGGGGTAGCAACAGGAAATTGGACGGGAGCGTTTTTCTCACGTCGAAGTTCAAAACTAACCCTTGACTCTACCTCCTTTACCACTTCTGGCATCACTTTTTCTCACCCATTAATATTAATTACACATTTCTTACAGAGAGGAAGAGAATAAACAAGAAAGAAGACGCCTACGACGATGGAGGCCCTCACTAAGAGGGTCCCCCTACGGACCATAGCAGGAAAGAAGACCTCCGAGAAAAACACAGTGTGCCAATCCCTATTCGCCAATCTAAGGATCGCACTGATTAAACTGTTCGACATCCCAAATGGATTCATCGCTATGTGCGGTGAAAATAAAGACGTATACCGGCTCCTATCCGAAGAAGGGGCCGAAGTGCTAAAGGCGATGGACATGGAAACAAAGACCCCACCAGCAATCGCTGCCAATAGAAGCGTCATCTGCCAAAAGGTTGAGAGCTGGGTGGGGGAGAACTCCCCTGCTGACATAAAAAGCGCGGTTGAGAAAAAACACACATGGGCAAAGTTCAGGGAAGTGATCAAATTCCGTTACTACACCCATGTCTTTAAGGTGACATTCCAAACCTCCGAAATGGCCCACAAGGCGGCAACGGAGGGACTCCTCGTTTTTAACATGAGGATCCCAGGCTGCAACATTGAGCATGAGAAGTACCCTAGTATCCAGATGTGCTTCGTCTGCTATGCGCTCGAAGCACACACTACCGCCAATTGCCCCCCAAAAGGAACAACATGGTGCAGCGAATGCGCCACAGAGGGTCACAGATACAACTCCTGCAAAAGCACAGAGAAGAAGTGTATGAACTGCCAGGGATCCCATCGAACGATGGCCCTTAACTGCCCCATAAGAAAGGACATAATAAAGAAAATGGAAGAAGAAGAAAATAAGAAGAAAACTACCACTTACGCGAGCACTGTGAAGAAAAGTTAAGGGATGGCCTCAGCAATAGCAACCCCCTCACCAATGGTCTTCACAAATGACCTAAGTGCTAAAATACTTATTTGCATTACCCATGCAAACGTGGCAAATGCGGTAAAACCTGGATGCTACAACCAGGTTTTAAACGCACTACTTAAAGCGAATAACTTGCCATCAATCATCGTGCCCGATGACCCCGAATGCTCCAAGGCATTCAAGGATAGCGTTATCAGGAACAACCAAGAAAAAGCCACCGGACTGAAAGAGGTAATCGAATCTCCTTCATCTGAGGAATCCGAAGAGGAAGACGATGAAGCAAATGAAAATAAGGAAGAAGAAGAAACCACATTTTCTGAGAATTATGAGGGCCCATGCATTCGCACTAGAGCGACGAAGAGTCAGTCAAAGACTCTTAGTCCTCCCCCGAAGAGCGAAAAGCCTGGGCACGCCAGACCCGCCCCACATGCCAAAAAGAGCAAAAAGATGAAGAAGAAACACAAGTAAATACATCTCACAATTGAAGGAAACGCACTAATAATTATGGAAATTAACACCAACGGCCGGACAGCGAAAATAACTCTCTACGGAAATTTGTTCAGGGAGATTGATGCAGATGTCATCTTGATTTCTGAACATGGGATTGACACTCGTAGCTCAGAAATGAAGATCTGGAACTACGACGTGTTAATCACATATTACTCTCAAGAGCGGTACGACGGTGCCGCTGTCGCTATCAAAATAGGGATCAAGTACAAGCCAGTAAGAAACCTCGAAGAATCCTATCTTGCAATAGAGGTCGAACTCGATATAGGTAAGCTGGACATCGCCACCGGGTACCAGCCGCCGAGACGAGGATATTTGCCTATCCATTCTCTCTCTGGCCTATTTGGCAGAAATACCCCCACCATATTATTGGGGGATCTTAATGCCAGATGTCGGGATTCCCGGTACAGGTCCTTCAACGGAACCGGAAGGTGCCTGGAAACTATGATGGACCCAAATATGGTCCAGAGAATAGGCCCGGACTTCCCAAACTATATTCGAGGAAGAAGTGCCACAAAACCAGTTATTTATCTGGCTAATCGTCCGCTGCCGTTCAATTACTACATGGAACCAGTCCAGGTACCATGTAGTTATCATAAAGGGATCCTACTTACCATCAACAGGAACCCTATATAAGTCCCAGCTCCAGTCAGAAAAGACTACAGGAGAGCAGACTGGGCACGGTACGCGGGTTTTTTTTAGGCCTACCGTCCACCAAATCTGGACGAGGCAATTCTCGAGGAGATAGACGAGGCACTCGACGACCTCAACGAACAACTTATAAAGGCAGATAGGGCTTGCATCCCCAAAATTCAGTATAAAACCATCTCAACATACAGATGGACTGGGCACATGAAAGAACTCTATAGAGAATTGAGAGTAATGTACGAATTAAATATCAGAAACGCATCAGTTGACTCGCTACAACGAAGTAGAGAGATCAAGGAAGAGATCAAACAGTTGATCCTCGAACAACAACAGAGACAATGGGACGATGCGATCGAGAGCCTCGATCGAGATACATCCCACAAAGACTTTTGGAAGAAGGTCAGAAGTCTCAGAGGATCATCTGGAAAAAAGAAAAAAGAAATGGAAATCCAAAAAGAAGATGGATACATTGAGACAGATGACAGAAACATCGCGTTAATATTTCGGCGTTATTGGGAAAGAATCTTCAGTATACCCGAAGAAGAGAACGAAGATTTTGAAATAGAGTTCGAAAATAACATCATAGACGAGCTTAACACAGAAATACATAGAACGCATCCTCATCACCAGGTGGACAGACTGCGCGACGGAGACGCCGAGATCACCGAAGAAGAGATCCTTGGCACACTCCGCTCATTCGGCCAAAAAGCTCCAGGCCAATCGGGGCTTGCGAAGCGAAACTTGGAAAAGGCACCAGCCAACATCATCGAAGGAATGAGACGTATTTTCAACGCATGTATAAATACGGGGTACTTTCCAGATGCTTACAAGACGGCAAAGATGATCTTCTTACCCAAGCATGGAAAGGACCCAACGTTGAGAGAGGGCTACCGCCCAATTTCACTTCTGGAATTTGGGCGGGAAACTCTTTGAGAAGATCCTCAACGGGAGGCTGGTGTCTCACCTAGGAGAAAACTTTCTCTACAACCCTTGCCAATACGGGTTTAGAAAGAAGCGAAGTACAGAAATGGCAGTCAATGTCATCACGGAAAACCTTACCCAAGCCAAACGGGACAGGAGTTACGTGGATATTGTTTGTCGGGATGTATCAAAGGCGTTTGATAAGGTGTGGCAGCGGGGCATGCAGTATAAGATCCTACGGCTGGGTCTAAGTAAAAACTTGGAAAGAACTCTCTGTGAATACGTCATGGAGAGAGCGGCGTATGTCACTCTAGGGTGCACGGACGGACCAAAGTTTCCGCTCACTGCGGGCCTTCCGCAGGGGATGGGGGTCTGTCCCCCCATTCTTTTACTCGATATACACCGTGGATGTCCCAGCCCCTGTGTACCCCTCTTCCCTCAATATTCAATACGCCGATGATTTTTAGCCAGATAATCATATCTCCATGGAGGAATGCACCGTGGCAAGCTCGCATGACAACGATAGAAATCGCGAACTTAAACAACTACGAGGCTCAATGGAAAATCAGAACAAACCAAGAGAAGTTCAAGGTGGTCCTCATTGGACGCACCCTAAAAGCAGACGTGCGTGTGGGGGATACTCGATATCCCTACACCAACGAATGCAATGTACTCGGTATGAAAATCACATCTACCGGGTACAAGAAGCACGTGGAAGAAAGAATTTCTCGAGCCTCGGCCGCTGTCAGAACTCTATATTCGTTTAGAAATCTACGTGAAAGCAACAAGAAGAAGATCTACAATGCCCTTGTAAGATCTACGTTGCTTTACCCCGCCTCCACCCTCTTTTGTGTCTTGAAAACACAAAAGAGGCGACTTCAAGTAGTGCAAAATAAATGCATGTACCTAATCACAGGTACACGCAGGCAAAAAAGAAGACGGCAAGAAGACCTGCACAGAGAGGCGGGGATAATTCCCATTAACAAAGTCATCGAAGAACGGACCAGGAAAATGCAGGATCTGGTTAATCGAGAACTGAGTGAATAAATTACTCAGATGATTAACCAGATCAAAAGAGCAGAATTTCCCGCCAGATTTCCGAGCTCCGCCAACCGACTGGCTGGCGAGGACTAAGTGCCGTTCTACGCATGATGAGATGTATAACCTAAGAACCTAATAAAACACCGAACTAAAGAAAAAAAATCACAATTATGACTAAAACTCACCGAAGAAGACAACTATAAACCAAGAAATAGGAAAACCCCGAATACGACAAGTACCCTACCGAGTATGAAAAAAAAAAAAAAACTAAAGCACACACACATACAAAGAATACCAAAACATTAAGCATGCACTTAAAAGTATAAAAAACATAAACAAATAAGCAATGCATAACACACACAAAGCTAAACTAAAGTAATTAAGACAAATGGCTTGAACGCCATAAAAAAAAAAAAATCAACAGAAACAACTCAGAATACGCGCTACAAAAAAATAATGAAAGTGATAGGTCTGATCACCAGGCTCTAGCATCTATTTGCACCTTACCACACTTCTTTCTCTTTTCGCCGCTTGTCTATTTTCTCTATCTATCCACACACCCTATCGTCCTTCCCTAAATGCACCCACTTTAACGTAATCATAATCATAGTAGGAAGACGACGGCCGAATATTCAACTGCTACGCTCTGCTGACAACCTACGGATACAGCATTTTTACTTGCTTAGTGACGGAGTTTTGAACACTGCCTACATAGAAGAACGCCTATTCTGTTCTGTAAGTTTTACAGTGAATCCCGCTTCAACCTTCGAAAAGAGGGATATTTATTTTTCGTCGAAGTCTCATAATTCAATGAGGGCGTAAGCACCTCACTGCTTCCTTCCATCGCCCTGCGTGCGAACCTGCTTGGATGACTGCCATTCATTAATTTCGTCTTAACTATGTCGGCCATTTGGACTGGCATAATTAAGGGCTTGCGTGGAAACTGGTTTAAGGACTAGCCCACAGCCGAAGCACAAGTCAGAAATTTCTAGAATCTGATGCAAAACTGCGAGTCCCGGGCGGAGGAGAGATCATCATCGCCCGGGGGACCCGGCCAGAATCATAGAGGGAAGTACACCAGTCTCTATGTAGTTGGATGCAGTTTTGGCGTATGTACCCGTGAGGGGGTGGCAAAAACTTAGCGGTCGTTGATTCGGCCGCTATGCATCAAGTACACCAAGCTCAACTCTCTGAGGTCCCCACTCGAGAATCAACCCATCCCATCTATCACCAATCATTCTGGCAGCAAACGAGCGGGGAAATAACAGAAAAATGGACGGGGGCGTTTCTCACCATTTATTGGACTCGTACCTAAACTTACCTGCACTATCCTTGACTTCCTTTACCACGTCATAACTTTCTTTTTCACTCCAAAAACACAATAACTACACTTTGGTTACAGGAAAAGAATCAATCAAAAGAGGACAACGTAGACTATCGAGGCCCTCACTAAGAGGGTCCCCCTAAGGACCATCCCCGGAATGAAGACCCCCACAAGAAGAACCTATGCGAAACCCTCTACATTGAATTGAAAGTGGCACTAGTGAAACTTATTGAAGTTTCATCTGGATTCATCGCCATGTGTGCCGAGACCAAGGACGTGAACCAGCTCATATCGGAAGAGGGAGCGAGGGTCCTAAGGAACACCGGCCTAGAAGCCAAAACCCCTCCACAAGTGGCAGCAAACAGAAGCGTGATCTGCCGCAAAGTGGAGAGCTGGGTGGGTGAACATAAACCCGAGGAGCTCAAGGAAGAAATTACCAAAAGCAACCCATGGGACCAAGTTCGCGAAATAATAAAATTTCGCGAACACACCCACGTCTTTAAAATAACTTTCTCTACGACAGACATGGCAAGGAAAGCGACACAAAATGGAATACTGGTATTCAATATGAGAATACCAGGCGAAAACATCCAACAAAAGAAATTCAATAGCATACAAATGTGCTTTATATGCTATAAACTCGAAGAGCACACAACGACGACATGCCCGGATAAGAACAAACTGTGGTTCAGTGAATGCGCCATAGAAGGTCACAGATTCGACAAACGTGAAATTGTCATGAAAAGATACTTAAACTGCAAAGGGGAGCATAGAACCATCGCCCTGAACTGCCCTAAGCACCGCAAAATTATCAAAAGAAAGGAAGAAGAAGAGAGGAAGGCAAAAGAAGTTACGTATGCAAACGCCGCCAAGAAGAATGCAGAGGTAAAGCCTGCATCGGCACTTGCACAAATGAGTATCACCGGAGATTTGAGAGCAAAATCTTGATCTGCATAACCCACGCAAATGTGGCAAATGTAGTAAATCCCGGCTGCTACAATCAAGTACTTAACGCTCTCCTGAAGGCGAACGATCTCCCTTCAGTAATTATGCCTGAAAACACCGAATGCTCCAAGGCATTCAAGGACTCAGTCATAAAAAAACAAAAGCGTCAAGTCTGGAATAGAGGAGATTATTGAAGCTCACTCATTGGAGGAACCCGAAGAAGACGAAGAAGATGAAAAGGCTGAAAGTGAGGAGGGTTCCTCCTCTTCTGACAACGAAGAGGGCCCCTGCACTTGTACACGAGCTACAAAGAGAAGGGCCAAAACCCCGAGGGCTCCTCCGAAAAAGGAAAACCCTGGGCCGAGTAAAACCGCCCAGTCAGCCCCCAAGAAAAAGAAGAGTAAGAAGAAACATAGGTAAAAAGAATTCATCATGTTAAGGAACGCATTAAAGATAAAGGAAATTAACACCAACGGCTGGACGACGAAAGGAATTTTTTACGGAAATGTATTCAGAGAAATTAATTCGGGCATCATATTGATTTCAGAACACGAGATCGAGACGCATAAAACAGAAATGAAAATCTGGAACTTCGATGTGTTGATCACAAATTATTCGCAGGAGCGGTTCTACCGAGCCGCTATTGCAATAAAGAAAGAGATTAAATACAAACAGATACGAAACCTAGAAGGATCTTACCTCGCGATTGAGGTCGAACTCGACTTAGGAAAGTTGGTCATTGCTACCGGATATCAACCGCCAAGGAGAGATGTGTTACCAATTCACACTCTCACTGGCCTATTTGGCAGAAGAGCTCCGACTATATTAATGGGGGATCTGAACGCCAGATGCCGAGAATCTGGTTACAGGGCCTACAACGGTATAGGAAGAAGCCTGGACCTGTTTCCGGACAGAAATATTGCCCAACGAATAGACCCCGACTTCCCCACCTATGTCAGAGCACGAGGTGCCCCAAAACCAGACATCTGTCTGGCGAACCATCAGCTGGCGTTCAGTTACTACGTGGAACCAGTCCAGTAACCATGTAGTGACAATATAGGGATCCTACTCACTATCAACAGGAACCCTATACAAGTTCCAGCTGTAGTCAGAAAGAGCTACAAAAGAGCAGACTGGACACGGTACGCGCGCCTTCTCGAGGCCTACGATCCGCCTAACTTGGACGAGGCACTCGACGACCTGAATAACCATCTCATCCACGCAGATAGGGCTTGTATCCCTAAATCCGAGTATAAGACCATCTCTACCTACGAGTGGCCCGAATATATGAAGGAATTATACCGTGAGCTGAAGTTATTGTATGAACTCAACATCGTGAATGCATCAGTTCACTCAATGCAGCGAAGTAAGGAAGTCAAAGAAGAATTGAACCAGTTGATCTTCGAACAGCAGAATAGAAGATGGGAGGACGCGATCGATAGCCTCGATCACGAAACGACTCCCAGAGAATTTTGGAGAAAGATCCGAAATCTCAATGGATCGACCAGGAAGAAGAAGCCTAAGATCGAGCTACAGAAGGGAGATGGAAACTTCGAAACAGAAGAAGGAAAAATTGAAGAGATATTCCGAAGTTATTGGGAAAAGATCTTCAGTATAACTGAAGAGGAAAACGAATACTATGACCTAGAGTTTGAAAACAACATCATCGACGAGCTTAACCAACAAATACACAAGACGCACCCTCACCACCAGGTGGATAGACAGCGCGACGGAGACGCCGAGATTACAGAAGAAGAACTACTCGGCTCGCTCCGCTCATTCCAACAAAAAGCCCCAGGACAATCGGCGCTTACAAACTTAACTTTGAAAAGGCCCCAGCCAATGTCATCGAAGGGATGAGAAGAATATATAACGCCTGTCTGAACACGGGATACTGTCCAGATGCTTATAAAACGGCTAAGGTGATTTTCTTGCCTAAGCACGGAAAGAGCCCAACGTTGAAGGAGAGCTATCGGCCAATTTCACTTCTAGAATTTGGCGGGAAGCTCTTCGAGAAGATTCTCAACAAAAGACTGGTGTTCCACCTGGAGGAGAACTCACTCTACAACCCACACCAATTCGGGTTTAGGAGGAAGCGAAGTACGGAGATGGCGATTAACGTCATCACGGAAAAGCTAGCCCAAGCAAGCAAAACGGGAAAAGAGTTACGTGGACATTGTTTGTTGGGATGTGTCAAAGGCGTTTGATAAGGTGTGGCAACGGGGAATGCAGTAAAAGATCTTACGACTAGGCCTAAGTGAAAAGTTAGAAAGAACTCTCTGTGACTATGTCATGGAGAGAGCGGCGTACATCAGTTTAGGGGGCACAGACGGACCAAAGTTTCCGCTCACTGCGGGCCTCCCGCAGGGGGAAAGGTACCTGTACCCCACTCTCTACTTGATTTACACCGCGGATATCCCAGTCCCTGTAGGCCCCACTTGCTTCAATATTCAATTCGCCGATGATTTCACTTGTCCATGGAGGAATGCGCCTTGGCAAGCTCGAATGACAGCAACAGAAATTGAAAATCTTAACACCTACGAGGCCCGGTGGAAAATCCGTACCAATCAGGAAAAGTTCAAAGTGGCCCCCATAGGCAGGAGACTACTTTATGACGTGAGGGTGGGGGATAGACGATATCCCTACACCACGGAGTGCAATGTACTCGGAATGAAGATTACCTCATCCGGGTACAAGAAGCACGTCCGAGAACGAATCACCAAGGCCACTGCTACATTCAAGACTCTGTATAGGTTCAGAAATCTTCGTCAAAGCAACAAGAAAAAGATCTACAATACACTTGTAAGATCGACGCTGCTATACTCCGCTTCCGCCCTCTCGTGTTTCTCCAGGACACAGAAGAGGGCACTACAATTGGTGCAGAATAAATGCACGTACCTAATTACAGGTACACGCAGAATAGAAAGAAGACGACAAGAAGAACTGCACTTGGAGGCTGGGTTAAGTCCCATTAACATTGTCATAGAAGAACGGACAAGGAATATGCTGGAAAAGGTTAATCGTGAATTGGACGATGAAATCGTCCAAATGATTGACCAGAATAGAAGAGCAATAAATCGCGCCAGATTTTCAAGCTCCGCCGGGACTTTAGCTGGCGGAGCAGAAGTGCCGTTCTACGCATGATGATAGAAACGTTCCTACCCCAAACCACTAAAAAGCTAACCTAACTGTGAAACCTCACCGATTTCTACAAACTCCCCGATGAAGACAAAAACCTACTGATGAAGACTCAAGTCTACCGATGAAGACCGAAACTTACCGAACAAGACATCCACAAAGAAACAAAAAGCACAAACTACACACATTACAAAATATACGAAAAAATCAAAGACACTAAGCAAACATTAAAGTAATTAATAATTCAATTATCACCATAACAGCAAATGCGCATATCATATCCAAAGACATT